>VDFB02168118.1:48018128-48047600 GCA_007258455.2 Sequoia sempervirens
TTCAAGATGTCATTAGCAATTTTCTGAGGGGAATTTGGTTAGCCTAGGCCCCAGAGGCTGGACTTCCCTGGCAGGAATGTTGTTCCAAAGGGCGAACAAGGTAGGGCAATTCGTATGGTTTCTCCCGACCTCATATTTTGATAGTTTGAAAGTTTTATGCGGGAGAGGGTTCAATTTAAGCACGTGGATCGAGACTTGTTTCCAGATTGGAGGTCATTTGGATCACCATTAGGCAACTCGGAGCCATGAGGTGGGGAAGCCGTCTGATGTTTTCCATTTGAAATGGCCATAATGCAAAAAAGTTCTAGTGGTGGCATTCCGGGGTCTGGGACTCGCAGGGTTGAAAGATGGTTGTTATAATTTCTAAGTCATTAAGTTGTGGATCAAATGGTCTGGGAAGCTATTTGGAATGAAAAACACTAAGTGGAATTCTAGGGATGGAGTTCCAACGAACCGAACCTGACACCATGTCTGGCTTTTAGGTTTCCTTTGAAACTTCACTGGTGATCAGAGTGGAAGGCTCCGGGAGTTGGAAGGATGGGTTGATTTTTCCCTTTTGGGATGGCTGAGACGGGACAAAATCCTGACAGAGGAAATCTAGCAAACAGGACCCGATGAAGGTTGCGCACTTAATTTTTCACCATTTATCGTTCAAGCAGCTTTGGGACAATTGGGACCCGAGGGGTAGAAGGCGATCATTTGTTTTCCATTTGAAATGACGAGGCAGGAGCGGAGGTCTGCAGACAGAACTCCACGAACCAGGACCTGGAAGATACCAGGGATGTGGCATTTCTCTATGTTTAACTTGGGTGGCGAAAGGTGAGGCAAAATCTAAGGCTCAGGCAGACGAGGCCATTCCACTGTTCAGAACGATGAACACTACAAGGCATTTTGGGGATAGAATCCTGAGGGAATGGGCTCGGGAAGCATGAATGGAGGCCAATAGTTTAAATTCATTAAGTTCTGACAGCGAACCATCAAAGGAGATCTAAGGTCATAGGCCAGGGGAGGCATCCTATCGTTTCAAAGTTATTTAAGTTTTGGATTTTTCTAAACAGTGGCAGGAAGGTTCAAGTCTAGAGGGTGCGGATGCTTTGTGAGAAGAACGGCACCGAAGTGATAAAGTTTCAGATTCAATTTTCATGATGACTTGGACGTTTCTTAAAATTTTGCAACATGGGTCTTCCAGGTCTGATCTTCATCCATCGAATGAATACATTTTAACATTATTTCACCTACCATTTAAAAGGTGAAATCACCAAAAACAACATGGAAGGGGCGCAGTCAGTAGAAATACCTTAAGAACCTGGTGAAGGAGGCTACCAAATCTGTGAATAGACGGTCGACAAAGATGATGGGTGCGAGGGTGGCGAAGGAAGAAGGCACTGGATCTCTCTAACTGGCTCTGAACTCCTCTAGCTAACCTAACTTGTGAAAATGACAGGTTGAGCTAAATATTTATACCCGTAATAGTATTTAATACACCATATTAATGCAAGTACGACGAGCAAAGAGTTTGGTAAGTTCAAATTTTGAGATGGCAGCGGGAGGTTTAGGACTCAGAGGCTGGAAGGACGTGAGCAGACGACTGCTTCAAATGTTAGTGGAAAAACACACTGACCAGAGGAGGCATGGGATTTGGTAGGCAGAACTCCATCAAAGGATGGCTGTTGGAAAGAGCAAATGCACAATAGAGTTTTAGGCAAGAAAATCTGGTGAATCAGGCCCAAGGCAGGTGAAGGTCGACAACTTTGCAATACGAGTCTTGAGGGCGGTAGTCGAGGATTTGAGTCTCGGGGCATGAAAAGGCAAAGGCCTTCAGCCATGTTAAAATAGTGAATGCGTGACGGAAACCCGATGGGATGGACATGGAGAACCCCAAAGTCGCTAGCAGAGGTAAACTGCCAAAGGAACACCGTGAGGATCTAGGACTTGGAAACTTTTGAGGGGATAAAACATGGCCAATTTAAGATAAGACCTTGGAGGCACTCTGACCACTTAGGAAACCAAAATAAGGGCACACGAAATGAGGTGGAAATAAAATGACCCGACAAGGCAAAGAAATGAGAGGTTCCCCATTCTGAACAGAGCATGTGTGCTGAGGGCACAACAAATGGTGACTCTACTAGGGAATGCTCCTAAGCATTATGAGGGTAACCGTTCATTCAAAACTCAGAATCTCTAGTTTTGCAGACTAGGGGCTGACTTCCATAAGTGAACTAGGAGAACAGGGTTCTTAGTTGGATCAATCTACAAGACATCTCAGAAATGTGTGCGTAGAGAATTCATTCCCTTCCTTGGGAACTACAACAAGCAGTGACTAATCAAACGAAACGAGCTACTTAAATCGTCCAACACCAAAAATAACCTAGACATTGCCCTGTTGCTAGTCAAGCGTCCATAGCCCCGACAAAGTTATTGTTGTGACCCCATGAATATTGCTCTACTGCCAACCAGGCTTCCATAGTCCTGGTAGAGTTATTCGCACACCCATATAGTTGACTGATTTCAATATTTTATTTTCTTTCTTTCCTTTTTAATATTTCTCTTTGCACTTTATCCTTTTGCTCAACTGTGTAAGCACTGAAGCCTATGATGGGTTTGAGAGCCATAGTGGTCACTAGAGAGGACTTGAGATTTTTCACTCACTAGGGTATCATAGCAACCATCGTACATCCCTTCGGAAGTAGTTAATGTGTGTTTTGGTGCAAGATCAAGATCTGAGATACATGTAAAAGGATCCAACCAAGGATCAAGTTCTAAGACAAAGTTCAAAAGAGGAAGTCATTCCCGAGTAGTTATCAGGGACTAATAGTCGAGAATGAATGTTTAACCAAAGAGCACTAAGGATGAGCAACAAAGTGAATCATTCATTGAATGGGCACAACCACCATATTAGGAATGAAGAATCCCTCACCAACATAAAACAGTCGAGAGACAGGCAAAATGGAACAACACAAAACAATAAAATGCAAAATGATGCAAAAGGAAACCTAACCTAACCTATGTATAGGTATTTAAAGGAAAAACTCTACACGAGCTCAAACTTGGAAGTAATACTTCAAATGTTTCCTGTTGACAGGAAGCGAGACATCTTCACCAGTAAGGGTCCTTAAACGAAAAGCATTATCTCCCAGGATTTTAGCTATTTGAAAGGGGCCAAACCAAAGATTGTCGAATTTGTTATGTCACCCTTTCTTTTCATGGGTCTTGTCCCAACATAGGACTAGATCTACAATTCTAAAGGCCTTGAACTTGGCTCGATGATTGAACCAACGTTTGACTACGCTCTGGTGTTTGGTGAAATTTTCTATTGCACGGTCTCATACTTCTTCTAAGTGCAAAAGCTCAGCTAACCAAGCTTCTTGATGGTCTCCCCCTTCGTAAAAGTTGTTGATAAACTGGAGAGTGGGGATTTTTAGGTGGATCAGAAAGATAGGCTCTAAGCCATAAACCAAATGAAATGGGGAATCACCAAGGTCAGCCTTGTGACGAGTGAAATCTACCTAAATGGCGAAATGGAGCTAGGTATGCTAGTCCTTGGGATTCCTATCTAGCAATTTCTTGATCATAGTTATCAGATTTTTGTTTGTGGACTCAGGAAGGCCATTACCCTGGGGGTAGTAATTGGATGAGAACTTAAGGGATATCCCATAATCAAAATCCTATCCATCAAATTTTAATGAAATAAATGCGGGTCCATTGTCACATACCAATGCATAAGGGAAATTGAAGCGATTTAAAATAAAACTTTCTAGAAAATTAGTGACTACCTCAGTTGTGCATTTTCTACAAGCGATTTCTTCTATCCATCTAGTGAAATAATCAGTAGTGGTAAGAATGTACCAGTGTCTTGTAGATGATGGAGGACTTACCAAACCAATGAAATCGAAGCCCCATTGCGCAAACAGTCTCACCTCTAAAACTGGTTGTAGTGGGACAGCTGCATTCTTCTCCTTGGTGGCAGCGGTCTGGCATATATGATAGGAGAGAATGTGGATATGTGCATCCTTGAAGATGGTTGGCCAATAATATCCTTCCCTTAATATCTGGTGCACAGTGGTAGGTCTAGATCCATGACCCGTACCGAATTTGTCATGGAATTCCCTCATGACTCGATCTGCTTCTTCTTTTCCAAGGCATCTCAAGTAGACACCTTCATGATTCCTTTTATATAATATGGACCCCTGCAGCATGTAGCTACTACTTTTCAAGTGGAGCACACGCTTCTGAACTCCCTGTAGGTGAGGTGGGCATTTGTGATTCAACAAATAATAAATGACATCTTCATACCACTCCCCCAGAGAAACATATTCAAGTTGATATTGCTACACAGTGAGTTTGGGACCTACATCGGCAGCTGCCTCAACAATTGTTTGAGTAAGTGCTTGTCATCTTACTAATCTCATTGGCTAGATCTCCATATCATATTCTTGCAGCAGCGTGACCCATTTCAGTCTCCATTCACCTAATTCATTCTGCATAAGCAATGTCTTCACAACCGGGTTAGGAACTATGGCGAACACTTTATTACGCAAGATGTAATGCCTAAACTTATTCACCCTTCTAACAAGAGTGTATGCTTGTTTTTCCACATTATGATAGCACAGTTCAGCATATTTCAGAGGAGCACTCATGAAGGAAATCGGGTGTTCATTCCCCTCATCATCTTTTTGGTTTATAATTTTGGTGCATGAATTTTCTGAAGCGAATGAATAGATGTAGAATGGCTTTAGATAATCTGGACTAACCAGCATGGGTGCTTCAACAATTTCTTGTTTAATTTCTTCAAATTCCTATTTTTCTTTGGGATTCCACTCAATCTTGGTGTCCTGCTTTAACATGGTGTTGAGCAGCCTAACAATTTTAGCAAATCATGTAATAAATTTCTGCACAAAGTTAATCTTCCCGAAGAAATATTTGAGCTCCTTCTAGTTGCCTAGCAGCTGGATCTTCAGCAGGGACTGAATGTGGTCTGGATCAATGGAGATGCCCTACTCTAAGATAACATGTCCAAGCAGCTTCCCTTCAGTAACCTTGAAAATGCACTTCTTGGGATTAAGGGAGACACCAAAATCTCGGCACCTTTGGAAAATTTTGCATAGATCAGAGACATGATCACTTTGCTTCTTTGAAAACACTATCAGATCATCCATGTAGATGATTACACATTTCCCAATCAGATCTTTGAATGCAATGTCTATAGCACGTTGGAAGGTTGCGTCGCCGTTAATAAGCCCAAAGGGAATTCTTCTATAGGTGAAAGTACCCCACTTTGTGGTGAACGTTGTCTTATGATGGTCTTCATACTACACCATTACTTGATTATACCTTGAATAGCCGTCGAGGAAGGACATCATCTATGAACCATTAACAATCTGCATCACTTCATCCAATGAGGGAATGAGGTAATTGTCCTTTTTCGATGCTCGGTTCAAATTGTGAAATTCCACACATAACCTATTTTCTCTGTTCTTTTTTCTAACTGGCACCAAGTTGGTGACTCATGTAGAGTGCCCAACTGGAAAGATAATCCTTGCTGAAAGTAGCTTCTGCACTTCTTTGTAAATAAGTAGCTCCAACAAGGCATTGATAGGGTGTTGTCTCTGCCGAAAGGGTCTCGTGTCAGGCTTGAGAGGGATGGTATGTGTGATGATGGAAGTATTGTAGGTCTTCAAATCTTCATAGATTCATGCAAGCATGTCATGATACTTTCGAAGAGCCTCCGCGATCCTTTTTTTCTCTTCAGTGGTACACACCTTACCAATAAAAACATTTTTGATTTCCTCGACAGTTCCAAGGTTGTGGACATCACATTGATTGTTGATGGATTCCTTTTTGGCTTGTTGGCCTTTTTGGATTCCTTTTTGGACATCCAAATGAAATATACGATCCAACTAAACCATACCTCTAGGAATCATGTTGGTCTTTAGGTTGATAACTCCTATGTCTAATTCAGCCTCTTCTAGATCAACTTCATCTATTATTTGGGTGGTGAAGACATTGGAGCTTGTGATGAACTCAAGGATGTGCTTATCATCATTGACGGCTTGAAAATGAGTGACATTATCTAGAATAGATGGAGTGGATGTCAACTCAATTGTAAAGCGTTTGAGGCCCGAAAGAGCAAGTGGTTGCAGTGTGCTGGCTGCTTGAGCCAAAGCATCAGTTGTGTCATTCTGAGTGTGAGGGATCAGCTGAATATTGAATGTGTCTAATCCTTCTAAGAGATCCCAAACCCTATGTCTATAATTGGCGAGTCTTCTGTCATGGCAGGAATACAATTTTTGAACTTGTTTGACCACTAACTCATATTCACTAAAAAATTGTAGCATTTTGATGTTTTTCTTTAAGGCCATAAGAAGACCATGCACTAAGGCTTCATATTCTACTACGTTATTAGTGCAAGAAAATTGCAACCTATGGGCAGCAAGAAAGGTCTTACCCGTTGGGTTGATGAGTTCGAATCTAGCTCCAACTCCTTGCTTTGACTTAGATCCTTCAAATCGAATTGTCCAAAACCTAGAAAGCTCCTAGACACCAGGTCCAACTAGGCCCTGATTGGCCTTTGGCTTGACAACTACCTCTGTATCCTTTAGAAACTGTGTTGATTCAGCATGATTGGCAACAGGCAGTTTTGTCGGCACCTCCTTTGAAAATTCTCCTGTAGGGGTGGCTAATCCATTGACATGTTCTACTTCTATTTGGCACAAGCAACAATCAAACTCAGAGTGGGCAACATTGTGAATTTTGCACCAATTTGGTAGCAGGAGATCCTGGAAATCCATTCGGGCACCCCAACTAAGTTGATCCTTTGCGCACTTTTCGATAAATTCCTGGAAACCATTGAGTAGTACCAAGGTGTTGTCTTCTTCTGGTTTATCATCTGACTCTACCAGCATCTCTGTACTTTGAGGCATTTGAGTAAGGTTGGTTGGAGGGTTGAATTGCACCAAGAGCACTTCGGCAGCAAATTCTTCCTAGGGTTTGAATTCATCTTCATAGGAAAAGGGACAATAATTCCCTAATTCTGTCTCAACAAATAGCACCTCATTGGTGTTGTTATACTTCGTGATCACATACTTCATCTGAGGTTCACAGTCTATACGAATCTGGTTAGGCAGCCCTTTCCATGGCAGCCACATATGAGAATGATCTATCATAGCATACCCATTCAAAGTTCTGGTGAAGTCTTTCCCAAGGATTAGTCCGTAGGTATCAGGAATGTATGCCACTTGAATATCAATGACTTGTTGTATCCATGGATCCACAACAATCTTCATTGGAATACGATTCATCTCCCCCACGATGTTAATCTCTGATTTGTCCAGTTGGGTCACTTTCCTCCTTGAAGGTGTGGGAGTAATCCCAAGAGCTTTGCATACTGCTAGAGGCATGACATTAGCGGATGCTCCTGAATCAAGTAGGAAGTTGTGCAAATTATTTCCAAATATCTGAATGGTAGTGAGGAAAGGCAAAGTTTCAAACTTTCCCTATAAAAGGCCTATAGGCATATCTATCTGAGCTACTTGGGATTTATTCCTATCTCCAGTTCTATCCTTGGTCTGCCCTGAAGGTTGATCCTTTGAATTTTGTCTGTTGCTCTGATCAGACTCTTTTGCAGGTTGTTTACCCATGAGTTGATTAGAGGGAATATCCTTCCTTTTCCCTATGATTTCCTAAATCATAGGGTCCTGACTAGGTTCTTCAAAGGTGACCCTTTTTGCCAATGTTTCCTACGTCACTTTGGAGGAAGGGGTACCATTAATTATCCTAAAGAAGGCATGCCTTATAGTAGGGACCTTAAGTAACTCAAAGGCAGATAGGCTAATTTTAACTTTCTTGAACTCCTCAGCGATGTACTCACCCATTTTCTCAATTTTAGATTCAAAGGCCCTACCTATGGTAGAGCTAGCAGACTGGGTTTGTATTTGACTTGACTGATTTTGGGGCTATCCTTGAGTTTGGTTTTGTAGTTGATTATGAGGCTAATTCAACAATCTATCCTTACTAAAATATTGAGTGGGCACGTGAGGAAGACCAAGATTGTTGCTAGCATTTGGATCTGGTGGGGTAGTGAAGTAATTAGGTAGGGTAGATGTAGTGACTGGTCCCCCTGCTTGCCTATTCCTTAAATAATATGGGGTAGCTCTTTGATGGAATGTGTGTATTTCATCCTCACGGGGCTCTTCATCATCTAAAGGACCATTATCTACTAAGTCAAATAATCGAGATAAGGTTTCACCGTTACTTACCTCCTTCACTTCTTTGACCTTTGCGGAGGCAAGCTCATCCTCAGGCTTGTTGCTCTCACTCCTCGAGAATGGGGCTTGGCTAACCACAAGCACAAAGGATTCGTATGGCTCAGATGAGACTATGTCATGACATCTAGCATTCTCCACAACATTCTGGACTTCAACTTGAAATTTTTTTGTGGCTGTAAGGAACTCAGGACAATCCAGCTTAGAGTGTCTGCTAGTCTTATGAATCTAGCACCATCCAGAAAGAGTGCTGCTTCAGCAAGATATACACCACTAGTTGTCTTTTCTGTGCTAGCAGGTTGATCTAGTAGAGTAGGAACACCCCCATTGTTGGGCCTTGTATTCCACGTCTGGTTTTGTCTTTGGGAAGGCTTCCTCTCAAAGTTCTGATTTGAGTTCTACCCTCGGTCATAATTCGGTCCAGAAGAAGTGTTGGCTTATCGATCATCTCTATTATCTTGATTATCTCTATTGTCCCTATGGAGATGGGCTTGGATACTACGCTGTGAAGCCTGCAACTGGCTGCTCTAATTTCGCAAGTGTGTCATCTCCATGGAAATCTTTCAGATCATTTTTATCAGCTCATCCAACCAATCCTTCTTTGCATTGCTTGGTTGTGACACTTGATTCTGCAACAAAACTTGCGGGGCAGTAGGCTAGTTTTGTTGTGCGGGAGGGAATTCCGGCACTAGAAAGTATAGGGGCTCTTGAGGCTATTGTTGATACGTTGGATGTTGTAGGGGAGCCTGATGGTAAGTTCTTTGTTGTTGGATTTGTAGGTAAGAAGGAATGAGAGGTGCATGATTCATTCGCTATCTAGGGTGCAGGACAATGGATAGCTGAGGCACCTGGTTCATAAGAGGTGTTTTATGAGTGAATGCTTGGTTAAGCCCTTGAACAACATTGGATGAGCCACTGGACCTAAAGAGGTCAACGGACCAGAGATGTTCTGCCCCAAGTCCGCATTGGCAATGACGGCTTCTGCATAAGCAATCACCAACATGGTGAACAACGAGCACATCCTTTTTACCAATGCTGACATGAGATTATCTAATGTTGCATAGTAGACGGGTAGGGCGACAACATCATTTTGCACATACGGATCTTGAAGTCTCATAAAAGCGTGATGGAAATGGTCATTGAATTATTTGATTGGTTCATTGAATTCCCTGTGGACTACATAAATTGTCAGTATAGCTCTGAAGGACTGATTAGAATTTTATATTTCTGCAGGAAAGCATTCTTCATGAGGTCCTATGTGGTAACGGACCCCCTTGGCAGGTTGATATACCAATAAAAAGCTTCCTCCCCTAATGAATATGGAAAGAGGTGGCATGTGACATCCTCATGATCGATCTACATATCTTTAATCGTTGTTTCAAATATCTTGATGTGTTCTTTTGTTGTCCTTTGTGGATCACAAGGATTGAAATTCGTGTAGAAGCCCTCCAGATTATTAGGCATATCATGATAAGTCGTGAAGTGCAACAGGGAGGGGTTTTGTGCTAACCAAGCCATGAGAGGCAGCGGAGGTGGTACCTATTGTTAAGGAACAACAACCTAGGGCTATACCTGGGCCTTGGCTGTTTGGACTATGATTTGAACTTGAAGGGTAGGTAGAGTAAAAGCTCCCTGGCCGTCGAAAGAATGAGGCCCGAAGGCAGTTTGGAGTGGCTGGGTGGGGAAAGGATGAAATATTGTGGGAGGTGAAGGTGGAAGGGAAGTGGATGGGATGGAGGAAGAGGAAGAGGTAGAGTCTTCACCCTTAGTTTGTTTAGCCCTTGTGGGGGGCTACAACTCTTGAAGTTCTCCTTTGTTTGGTATTGACCTTAGAATTCTCTAAAACCTTTCAAGGGAGAATGATCCAATTCAATCCAGCTTCACAAGGCCCTCCTTCTAGAGCTAGTTATGTTGATGAGGTTTTTTTCACACTTTCTCAACACAGGCAGTGAATAGGTGTGATACCTCTCTTGAAAGGAGACTTCCAACAGCAAGTTGATGAAAATCACCCCAAGGTCTCTCAGGTGTCAGATCATGACTTGCATGGAATTCCCTAGTTGAAGTTTGATGTGATTTTGATGGTAATCATAGGGCAAACTTATGTAGCTGGATACAAAGTGGATCTTATGGATTGAAGTTTCTAGGATGGAAGTTGATGTGCACTTTGCTACAAGTTTGAACAATAGTCTGATACTTCAATTTCTTCCTTAGGTTTTGGCTTTACAATGTGCAATGAACCTTAGCATAGGTTGTTTCTAAAAAAAAAAGGAAAAAGGGGGAAGAAAATAAGAGAGTTTCCTGGATCTGCAACTAACTATGAATAATGATCATGGAGTTCCTTCTATTGATAGCTTCCTTGAAACCAAATTTCACTTAACCAGAAAATTCACAGTCTCATGAAATTTGTGTTATCTTCTAAGGTTTGCTGATATTTCACCATTTATTCATCATCTACATGCATGAACAAAGATAAAAGTTTGAGGCAACTTTAAGTTTAATTCCAGACTAACTTTACATAGCCATTTACTAGCAGCAAACAACAAAAAGTATGGACTAGGAAGGCATCTACATAGCATAAATTTTCATAACCACAGAACAACATTACCAAATCTACCAAAGCAATCTGAAACTAACTAAGAACAACAAAACAAATCTAACTAAACATTTAACTATTGGGAGATTGAACCATGAAACATGTAGAGAAACTCATAAATGCACCAAAGTCAATGTATTTCTATTAAAATTTCTGCAGCATGTCATTACAACTCAACTCTCCCTTGAAAATGAGAGGAGACCCCCTATTTATAGTGTCCCAAAAGTAGAATGAATGGCCAAGATTAATTTTCATTGTGTGTCCAGGATTCACTACAAGCTAGGGTTCTACCTACCCCCCAATATATTACATTTTAAAATACAATCTTGTCCTTATCCCTATTTTTTCTTTTGTGACAACACTTTATCGTTTTGTCTTCTAGCTGATTTCTCTTTTCCTGTAGCTATTTTGTCAAGAATTCTTCACCAATAATAGGGTTTCCCTCTTGCTTATTCAAAGCAGCATATTCGACAAACTTCAAAATTAGGGGCTGGAGCTTATCAAAGTCAATGATTTCAGATCACAACACTTGATAACTCTATTATTGGGATTGTTCGGTGAGCTTTTCCTAGTCTTCATCATAATTGGCAGTGTGATCCTGAAACAACTCTGACTAGGCAAAGGCTCGAGTAGCAAAGCTCAAGAAATCAGTGATAATTTCATCTGACATCCCATCCTCAATTTTTTTTAGAAGTGGGGCTTTCTCTTCTTCGGGTCCATCTATACGATGGGCATATCATATCATTTTATTAGCTTCAAATACCGAACGCAATCGGATCTGATTTCCTTAGCCCACTCAATGTCTAGATCCACTTTTTCGAGCACCTGCGCCAACCTATCCTTTTGGTTCATGAAGTCACATTTCCAGACATTCACCAGCCAGTGGTCATCCTTCTTAAATGCAAGCTCCTTTTCCCAAGTCACGCTTGGTAGTTTGAGAATAGCCTCAATCTTTGAGTAAGTGGAGTCGTATCTCCTTGGGAAGTCATTGCAAAGTTTCCTCGTACCCTCCAAAGACTATTGTAGATCCAAGAACTTTTTTGTTGTCCTGACAGCATGGTTGATGCCCATGTTTCCTATGTACAAGACCTTCTGGAATCAACTCTTCATGGTCTTATCCAAGTTCTTCCTCTTTTCAAGCTTGTTTATTTTCTCCTTTGACAACAACTATGACACGGCTAAAGACGTGGTAGGAATTTCCTCTATCAAATACCATTGTTGGATGAAAGTTGTCAGATCAGCTACTTGCACCTTAAGCTCTTCTTTTGAAACCTTATCCTATTGAATTAAATGCATCACTATGGCGATAGACTCCTGGAGGTGCTCCACCTTCTTCTCTCTAGTAGCTATTACAAAATCAATGATGGAGACATTATAGCTTATCCCTTCCTTTCCCATCACTGGTGTGGCTAATTGTACTTTCCTTGATCCAAAAGCATCCATCATCACCTTGGATCTGATTTTAGGCTTCTTCTCTTTTCTAGTAGTGATCTGTACTTGGGCTAGGATAGCCTCCAGTCTTGCTTTCATATCACTTAGGGCGGGAGCATTTTTCTCAAGCTATTTTTCCAACCATTCGGGCATCTAAGTCTTTCCTTTCTGTGATTCATCATCACTTTTTTCTTCATCCCTTATAACTTCAATTTCCTTATCTTTGGAAGCTCCCTTCTTTACCATAGTGTCATCTCCTTCCTCTTCATTGGAGTCTTAGGTGAATGTTAGGCGCTTGATTGGGGACTTAGTAGGCAGGTGTTCTTTGGGACTTTCTTCCCTCTCAGCCTCCTCTTCTTTCTCTTCTTCACGTTCTTCTTCATCAAGTTCATCTTCATGCTCATGCTCCTCGAGCTGCTCCATTTTAGGGCTCTCATCAATTTAGGTCTCCTTTTTAGGCTGATCTTCCTCTTTATCCTTTTCTTTTTCCCATAGAGATGAATCATATCCATGTTCTTCTTACTCTTCAGAGAGAGGCATCTCCTCATCATTTTTGGGGCCTTATTCTTGTTGTTCACTTGTTGGAGGTTCCATGCTTTCCTTCGTCTTACCATCTTCTTGTCTTCTTTCTCTGAAAGGTGGTCTTTCTATTTCTTCCCCAACATCCTTTACTTGCTTGACTAGCTCTTCCTCAAGGTCAGGATCGAAAGCTTGTACAATTAACTTTCCACCAGCATCTTCTTCTTTATGAACTACTTTGTTAATTTGGAGGTGCTCATAATCTAGATGTTTGTTGTAATCAACTGCTTCTTCCTCCAATGTTTTTTCCGCTTCCACCTCCCTCCTTTCCCATTCTACAGATATTACCATCATGTCCATCTCCAGGGGCTCAATTGGAGGTTTTGAAATTGGAACACTAGCAAGGACTTGTGCCAGGGCAGCATGGATGGTTGGATTCAGTAATACCTCAAAAATTTCAAATGGAACAGTTTGCATATGCTAGGAAAAATCCTCTAGAAGCAAGAGTGTTGGTATTGGAATCATGGCTATTTCCAGCAAGAGCGATGTGGTTGGATACATGGAGGAAGAGGAGAGTGGAGGGGTGGTGGTAGAAGAAGAATGAACTACCACCACCGGCCCAGCTAGAGAAGAAGAAGCCAGGTGGACAAAGATGTCCACCGCAGGTGAGGAGGTGGTGACCATGGCCTAAGAAAAGAAAGGAAGGACAACAATATCAAGGGCAGCTGGTGGGGACTTTGGCTGATCTGTCTCCATCCCTTCCCCTTTGTGAAGGGGATCTTCTTGAATAGTGGGAAGCCCTATAGTGCTTCTAGACTTCTTGTGTTTCTTTGAGGACTCACCCTTTGAAGCTTTCCTTGCATATACTTTTGGATTTGGCTGCTACTCCTCAGTCTCTTTTCTTTTTCTGGAGCAAGCGGGTGGAGGAGATTTAGATGTTTCTCCTATCAAGGTTGTACCAACTCCATCATCTGGTGCACTTAGCTCACTATCGAGCCCTTGATAGGTCAGGATGACCCCTTGTTGCTTTAGTCAGGCCACCTGTCCATTGACCCATTCTTTTGTACGAGCTTCAATTGGTTTATTTATGATATCGAGCTCATCAACCTCTTTCTCATCCCAGTCTATTGAAGAAAGTGACAAGTTAGCAACTGCATTGTACCTCAGATCCATGATTGTGCTTTCATCTTCCTCGACTTGATCAGGTATAGGGAACAAGTTCACCCTTTTCATGCACTAGGTAGTCATTCACATGTAATGCCTCATGTGCACCTCCTTATCATCCTGGAAATTTTCCCACAAATTCTCAACATGATGCAAATGGGCGTAGTTGGGTCCAAGTGCTTTCCTTATATTCCCATAAGGGTCCATTTGTGGACGGGCGGTATAAAGCTAGAAATCATATTCAACCATCTCCTCCTCTGAATTTCCAGCACATTGGGAGGTTTTCAGCTTGTACATCCCTTGGCCAAAGAAAAGGGGAGAAGGGATCCTTGCCAAATGCTTGCTGCTAAGGAGAGTATGTACATGTCACAGCTGTCGAGAGAGTTCCAACAATATAATCCGGTCATTAGGATACTAGGGTAGCTTGTTCAGCCTTTTTGTGTACCCTTGGGCACAAATGTATGTAAACTTGGGGTACTGGATGAACAGAAAGACATATTGTTTGAGGAACACCCGACCACTATGGGAGACTCACCTTTTGAAATCTCCCCCAATCAATCTGATAATGTGACCTATGAAATCATCATTCACCCTGCAATAGTCCCTCTTGAAAATTCTAAACTGTAGCTGAGGGTATCTATCATAAACCTTCAATGCTTGACTAGATTCTTCATCTGGAGCCCTAAACAATCCACTATACTATCTCTACTCAACCAGCGAGTAGACAAGGTAAGATTTCATATAGAACCTAGAGATTTTCTTAACATTCATGAATTGCTCATGGAAGCAGTCACTTAGTATTTCCCCCCAGTAGAATGTAGTTTGAGTGGCACCATCCTCCCTTCTGCGAAGAATTTTCTCAACAAAATAGATCATCCACTCTTGGAAGTATGTAGCAATGGGAAGGCCCATCACTCTACTTAGTAGAGTCACCAGGTTGTGATAATCTTCGTAGAAGTCATTACAGAAGAGTTCCTGGGGAACTTTTGCAATGCTGCCCCTTTTCTCCTTTAACCAATATTGGTTTATAAGTTTCTTGCATCTAGTGAGATTTTCATCCCACATTTCCTTGTAGTCTTTGATTGTAGAGATCTCCATCTCCCCGAAGGTGGGAATGTGGAAAGTCTTTGTTATTTCCTAGGGAGACATATCAGCTAGGATGTTCCCATCTTTGTCTATTATTGTCCAGGTCTCGGGCTGGTATGCTTTCCTGCAAGCCATGACTAGTTTAGGAGCTATAAGGGAAGGAGGAAAGCTTGCAACTTTGGAAATTCCACTTCCTCTTATCAGCTTGGCATTGTCTGTGGTCGGGTTGACTCTAACCCTCTATTTGAACTCATCAATATCGATGTCATCGATATTGGTATCTATAATTTCCTTCCAGTTTTTAATGATCTTTGAATGCAATGACTCCCCTTGGAATTGGTACTTCATTTGGTCCTTGTGCTCTTTCCCACAAGGAGCTCTGCCTAATTTCTCTCCTTTGTCCTTTTCTACAACTATCCCCAAGGGTCCTGCAACCGATTCCATATATCCTACAAACAAAGGCATGATGAGCACAATCAAGCATGAAAACATGAATGTTATCCAAAATCCTTGTCGAATGAAGTCTAATTAGATAACATATCATTCATGAAATCAAGCATTTGCTTCAAGATGTCATTAGCAGTTTTATGAGGAGAATTTGGTTAGCCCGGGCCCTAGGGGCCAAACTTCCCTACTAGGAATGTTGTTCCAAAGGGTGAACAAGGCAAGGCAATCCATATGGTTTCTCCCAACCTCATCTTTTGATAGTTTGAAAGGTTCATGTAGGAGAGAGTTCAATTTAAGCATGTGGGTTGAGACTTGTTTCCAGATTGGAGGTCATTTGGATCACCATTAGGCCACTCAGAGCCATGAGGAGGGGAAGTTGTCTGATGTTTTCTATTTGAAATGGCCATAATGCAACAAAGTTCCAATGGCGGCGTTTAGGGGTCCGAGACTCGTGGGGTAGAAAGACAGCTGTTATAACTCCTAATTCATTAAGTGTGCAGATCAAATGGTCTGGGAAGTCATTCGAGGATAGCCGTTCAGAACGGTGAACACTAAGTAGAATTCCAGGGATGGAGTTCCGGTGGACTGGACCTGGCACCATGTCTGGCTTTCAGGTTTCCTTTGACACTTCACTGGCGATCAGAGTGGTAGGCTCTGAGAGTCAGAAGGACAGGTTGATTTTCCCTTTTTGGATGGTTGAGATGGGACAAAATCCTGATAGATGAAATCTGGCGAATGGGACTCGACAGAGGTTGCGCACTTAAGTTTTCGCCATTTATCGTTCAGGCGACTTTGGGATGCTCGGGACCTGGGGGGTGGAAGGCGGTCATCTATTTGTCGTTTGAAACGGTGAGGTAGGAGCGGAGGTCCGCAAATGGAACTCCATGAATTGGGACCCAAAAGATACGAGGGATGTGCAATTTCTCTTCATTTAACTTGGGCAGCGAAGGGTGAGGTGGACTCTGAGGATCAAGCGGATGGGGCCATTCCAAGATTCATAATGGTCAACACTATGCAGTGTTTCGGGGATGGAAACCCCGAGGGAACGGGCCCAGGAAGCATGAATGGAGGCCAATGGTTTAAATTCATCAAGTCCCAACGATGAACCATCAAAGGAGATCTAGGGTCGTGGGCCTGGGGAGGCATCCTGTCATTTCAAAGTTGTTTAAGTTTTGGATTTTTCTAAACGGTGGTGAGAAGGTCCGGGTCCGGAGGGTGTGGACGCTTTTTGAGAAGAATGGCGCCGAAGTGATAAAGTTCTAGATTCAGTTTTCATGATGACTTGGAGGTTTCTTAAAATTTTGCAACATGGGTCTTCTAGGTTTGATCTTCATCCATCGAGTGAACACATTTTAACATTATTTTTCCCACCATTTAAACGTGAAATCACCAAAAAAAATGTGGAAGGGTGGTTGGCGAAAATACCTTAAGAACCTTGCGAAGGAGGCTGCCAAATCCACGAATAGACGGTCGACGAAGGCGAAGGGCATGGGGGTGGTGAAGGACGAAGGAACTAGATCTCTCTAACTGGCTCTGAACTCCTCTGGCTAACTTGACATGTGAAAATGATAGGTTGACCCAAATATTTATACCCCTAACAGCATTTAATACACCCTATTAATGCAAGTATGGAGAGTGAAGAGGTTGGTAAGTTCAAATTTTGAGACGGCGGCAAGAGGTTAAGGACCCAGAGGCCGAAAGGACGTGAGCCAATGACCTCTTCAAATGTTAGTGGAAAAAAACACCGACAAGAGGAGGCACGAGATATGATAGGAGGAACTCTGTCGAAGGATGGCTATCTAAAAGAGAAAATGTGCAACGGAGTTCTGGGCAAGGAAATCTAGTGGATCGGGCCCAGGGCAAGTGAAGGTCGACAACTTTGCAACGTAAGTATTGAGGGTGAGGGTTGAGGATCTGGGTCTCAAGGAACGGGAAGGTGAAGGCCTTCAACCATTTTAAAATAGTGAATGCGCGATAGAAACCTGGTAAGGGAAACCCAATGGGACAGACCAGGAGAACCCCAAAGCTACTAGAAGAGGCAAACTACCAAAGGAACTCCGTGAGGATCCAGGACTTGGCAAACTTTGTGGGGATAAAACATGGCCAATTTAAGATAAGACCTTGGAGGCACTCTGACCACTTAGGACACCAAAATGGGGGCACACAAAATGAGGTAGAGACAAAATAACTCGGCAAGGCGAAGAAAAGAGAGGGTCCCTATTCCAAACAGAGCGTGTGTGTTGAGGGCACAACACACACCAAGGTGCAATTGCTAGTATATTTTCAATTAAAACTTATAGGATGGTGTACGTACACTCTGAGGTCTCTTGAAGCTCCATGGAAGAATCTATTGTCATGGTAGTCCATTGAGGCCCACTCTTGAGATTAATGGGCATCAATGTGTTTCCTTGCCAGTAAGTAGCAGCTTCTGCCACCACCAACGATTTCCACATGGTGGTTATCTTTTCCTCTCTGAATTATGTCCAACTCTATAGTAAAAATATGGTTTCAGTCTTCACTATCGGTGTTTGGTGTGGGGGGAAAATCCAGAGAAATAAAATTCCTTTTTTGACTTGACTATGCATGGTCGTTGTGGGGTATGAATTTTGATACTTGCATGGGAGGACCAACTTCATTGTAAGAATTTTTTTTTTATCACAGTGTGAAAAGTGTTATTATCTATTTAGTTCCCATTCTGTTTAGTTGGTCTTATTAGTACTTTTTGTTAGGCAATACTATTGCAATGAGTTTTTTTTTCTTAGTTAATTAGTTATTAATAAGTTAGCTTTCAACCAATCGAAAACAATAATTTTTTTTTGGAAAAAAACAAAATTCAATTTTATAAAGTGCACTTGCAAAATATTTAATTTTATAAATAATAAAAAATATTTTTCATGAATATGATTGGCTAAAAGGTTTTGTGTGTTATTGACGAATTTTTAAGAAAAGTGAAAGTTAACTATTATTTTGCCTATTTTTCAAAAATTTGAACTATTATTTTACCTAATTTTTTTGCTAAAACGGTTGAAGCTAATATTGGCCATATTTCATTTTCTTTGATAATAAGATTGATTGTACCATATGTGGAGAAATAGTCCGAAGACTGATTCCTTCCTTATCAAGAGATGCCAACCATACTGTGTTTCTCTTGCTTCCATTAAATATATATTGACCTGTCGTCTGCCTTTTGTTCTTTTATCATGCCTATCAATAAGGAGACACTTTGTGGGGGTTTTTATGGGTTTGGCCTAGAAAAGAGAACATATATAAAAGGATGTGATATGAAGGAAAGTTTTTCTAAAAAAACTAATTAATGTGTGATGAATAATTTTTAATTAGTTAATATTCATATTGTCCAACAATCAATTTTTTTTATTATTTATTTATTTTTTACTATTATATATTTATATTTATACTACATTACATTAGAATTTTATTAAGTTAGTATATTTGTAAAACAAGCTATTTAAATATACAAAATATTTTATACTACATTACATTTAGAATTATATTACTAGTATATTTATATATTTATTTGTAAAACAAGTTATTTAAAATATACAAAATCTTTTGATACTTTTAAAAATAAATGTTATAAATAATTGAGATAGATTTTTGTGAAGATAACATCCATAATTATATTCTATATGATGGATTTTTTGTTATTGTTATCTTTCTAATCATATTACAAAATTTGTTTTTTTACCTTTTATTTAATTCACTAATATGACATTAACCAAGCATAATGGCAAGTATAATAGTTTCATATATAAGTGATTATTAAAAATCAAATAATTATGATAAAAGTGATCAAATTATTATACTATAATATATTATATAAAAATATAAATTATATATAAATATTCAAATTATATATAAATATTCAAATGAATCCTACATTCATGTTTAATTTATAAAATTAAAATGTATGAACTACTTTATTTTATTAAAAAAATAACATCAAACAACAAACATTTATACTAGTTTATTTTTATTTTAAATATTTAACATTAAACAAGATATTTACATTGTATACACCTAAAAATGGTCACATCACGATAGTCTGGTAGTTAATTAAATATTTTAAATATTTAATTAAATCTTTGAATTCAATCTGCGTATAAATAAATTCAAATAATTTATTTATATTGTTCATTCTTTCATTTTGATTAAATAAATAAGTTTATTTAATCACTTTTCTTATTCATTTCTTAATTAATTAAATAAACATTACGATTTATTTATATTAATTATCATATATAATCTTGGCTTGAATATTTTATTCAAATAAAGATTAAGTATTCTTCTATTCCTCAAAAGTCTATTTACAATTAAATATTCCAAGTATTTAATTAATTCTTCTAAAGTTCATGCACAATTAAATATTCCAAAATATTTAATTGAATCTTCTAATGTCCATTCACATCAAATATTTCAAAAATATTTTAAATCACCAAACTCACATAAATTAAATAAATTTATTTATTTAATTTGAATTATCTTCAACAACCGTGAAACAAACTGCAAAAACAGAAAATTAAATTTCTCTATTTCTGAGCAAGCTTGTTCCCATGGGTTAAAGACAATCCTCCATTCTTCTCTCCAACCTCCCAACATCCTCCATATTCCTCTCAACCTCTCCATCTCTCACCATTCAAATTTACCAGACAATCTCACAGCCATTGATCTTTGCCAGCCAGGCTCTTGCCTGCAAAAATCTATAAAATGGACTATCGGGTCTCTAAAAATAGGAGAAGCTTTCATACAAGAAAACTATAGCCAATTTTCATAGCACAGTCTTCCAGCATCCATAGCATTATAGCATAGCATAGTTTAGTATATTAGCATCCCATATCATGGCCTATCCACTTCATATCATAGCTTTTATAATTTACAGACCCTGTGCATATCCGTACATCAACATTTCACTCCACCAGCATATAGGATAGAGAACCATTCTCCCTTTGCATACTCGTTCTTCAGGTTGCCATTCTAAGAAGCTTTGCTTACACAATCAAAGAGCAGCAGTTTCAAGAAAATCACTGGAGATAGAGAACAATGGAACGGTTTTGAAGAAGCTTTGTTTGATTTTATTTCAATTTATCTTGCTTTCTTTAGTTTAATGTTGCATTGGTGTGTTTTATTTCGATACTAACATTTTACACACACATTTTTGGCGCCCACCATGGGGCCTTTGCCCCAATTTTAACATCTTTTTGCAGATTTTTCTGACAGGTTATGACTAGAAGAGCAATTCAGCGCATTAAACATGTTTCAGTGCCTGTTCACTATTTCACAGCGCTCTTTAACACTGTCATAGCGCCCTTTCACAATTTTGCAGTTCCCGTTAACAATTTTGCAATGCCCGTTCATCATTTCGTAGTGCCCTTTCACAATTTCGTAGTGCTCGTTCATCATTTCGTAGCACCTTTTCATCATTTCATAGTGCCCTTTCACCATTTCGCGGTGCTCATTCATCATTTTGCAGAGCCGGTTATCAATTTCATAGCGCCTGTTAGAAATTTCATAGTGCCCTTTAGTAATTTCACAGCGCTATTTTCTTTAGCGCCCTTTAAGTCTGTTTTAGCACATTTTTTTTATAGAATCTGTAAATCATAATTTGTAAATTAGGTAGAGATTTGACTGGATCCGACGCGACCACAGCCAATAGGAACTTAATTGGAATGAACCAATCCTAGGATAGTCACTTAATCAAAATGAATCAATCCTAGGATAGACATGGATTTTAAAATGAATCAATCTAGGGTAGTCACTACACAATGATCTTGCAATTAAAATTGAACAATTTTCTTTTGTGAAGCAATATCTTCACTTAGATTAGATCAAATTGTGATTTAGGTTTTAAAAAGAACATTTTGTTTGCTTTGTTTGTGGCAATAGGTTTATGCTTTCCCCTTAAATGGGTGATAAAAATACTAGACTTGCCTTTTCAATTTCATGCAAATTTATTGTTTTAATTACAACCTTTTAGAAGGCCTACTGTAGTGGGAAAAAGTACTCACCCTACGGGAACGACCTAGGAGGGAACAACTAAAGCCAAGTTTTCCAACCCACTTTAATCAAATGCGGATGGTTGATGAAAATCCCATTCGATGGTAGTGTGCATTAATAACCATCCCCAAAGCATTTGTTCTAAAGGTTGGGAGGTCTCTCGAGGGAGTCTATCATTTTCCACGCCGAATGGAAACCCTTACTACGAACTTAGTGTAGCATCCAACCGAAGTTAGTTTTCGAACATCATAATAATCATAATGCAGGGGAGGGAAGAATCTACCCCCAAAATACTCACCATATAACTGCCAAGGACCGTTTGCTCAGGGGATCTGGTATCCACTTCCGTCACTCTGAGTACACACCTGGAGAAGACAAAAACATGGGCGCCCTTTTGGGGGTGACACGGTTGTGTGAGTCGACGCAGTTTTAAGATGTGGGCTGTTGATTTTTATGGTGACCTACTTGAGTACAAGAGTGAGTCTGCTTGAGCTATTTGTCATGTGTAAAATCCTATGAAAACAATTTTTGAAAAACATTTTGTTATACACTTCATGTTTAGAATAGGACTTAAAAACAACTATTCTACAACTTGCTTGATGTGTCTTCAAAACATTAATTCAATAAAGATAATCCAAAACTCCCAATTACATTGATTACTCTCATGTTAAGAGATTGGAAATCCACAACCTTTGTTAAGAAATCCATTCTCAAATGAGTCAAAAAGCCAAAGAAACCACTTAGTTACAAGAAACTATTGAATAAAAGATGATTCTTGTACCATAGTCGAAAGGTTTTACTTAAACATAGAACCTTTATCTATCGATATCACAATTGTGTTAGAGATTTCATTGATGATTATGTTGTAGAACCATTATACTCACGATCTTTCTTTCAAAGAAGAGCCCTTTCTCAAAGGCACAACCATAGTCAGTGTATTCATTCTTCTTATCTACCACAACCATCAATTGAATATCCCACTCATCCTAGCCAAATCATTCACTAATTTTGAAAACAAACTAGGCTATTTGATACACTTATCATTTTTTGAGACTAGGATCAAATCTCAAAAAACTGCATCTTTTCAAACAAGTTTTTGATTATTGATTCAACTTCCCCAACAGGATTCTGATATCCTTTCATCTTGGAAGCCACAATCAAGAGTTCGAAACGTCATTTGATCATATCATAAGATTTTCATCTTATCAGATCAAGACATCATCATTTTTGCACTTATAAAACTGTGATCTAAGTCTAGAAGAACATTTCAAAAGCATATGCCTCTTGTCCACTTTACAACATGGGTGATAGGGAAGAAAATCCTTTTCATAGGTTTCGTACTGGGAATAGTTCAAATGATGAAATAACCGATGAAATGATTCAAGAAGTTGAACAGGATCCACAGTTTCACATAATTTTGGACAAGATCTTAGAGCGAAATAAAGAAGGCTACTTTCTTTTTTTAGCAAACCAAGGTGCCAAATTTCCCTCTAACTACAACATGGAGAAAATTAAGGAAGATCTTGAAAAGACTAAAACTCCATTAAATGATCTTAGTAGTCTTCCCCAACAAATAAGATCACTCCAAAGGAAAATCAAGGAAATACAAGGAGGCACAACTACGGAGTCCTTTGACGGAAATATGAATGTAACCTCTTCTCCTCCAAAAGAAATATCATCCAAATTCAATGTTTTTGAATTTTTGCAAAGGTTAAATGAGAAGCCCAAATCTAAGCCATCAAATAAAATTGACCAATCCTATCATGTCATGCATTTATCTTCATCCCCCATAATTCAAAATGAACCTCATGATTCTTTCACTCAAGATAATGATTCCATTCAATCACCTTCTTCTATCATATCCTTTACATCCAATGATTCATTTCAATCTACACATCTCGATCAAAACATTCTACAAACCCTTCCTATCTTTGATCAAGATCCCATCTCTCAAGAACCATATGATGATCCCCTCCTTTCATTATTCACCCATGATAATCCTCTTCCATCTCAAGAACAAAATGTTCTTCCAAGTTCTTCGTCCACCTCATTCAATGAATCCATACTCTCTTATGATTCCATCATATCCCAAGAGCAAAAAAATTCTTCCATCATATCCAAAGATTCCCTTCCATCTGATGATCAAGCTACTCCATCTCCCTCATCTAACTATTCTTTTCCTAGTCAAGATCAAAGTATCCCATCATCCTCATATCAAGAGCCTCTCACACCTCTTCAAGCCATCCATGAACCCCACACCTATAAATTGGGATCCTCCACCTTTATCCATTCTGGTTTACTTCCAACACCTATCCTCTCATCCATATCATATCCTCCTCAAAATGGACTCGCATCTTGTTTTACAAACAATACATATCCCATTGGTAAACGAATGTGTCAAAGTATGAATTACAAAGGAAAAGGATTAGGCCTTCATGAGCAAGATATCCTAGAACCCCTTTCTATTCAAAGAAACCCATATCACCATGGCCTTGGTTATACACCTTATGCTCAACCTAGGTATCCTAGTCCATCAAACACTCCATCCATCCTAGGTCCTTATCCTAGTCCATCAAACACTCCATCTATCCTAGGTCCTCATTCTAGTTCATCACACCTTCCATCTATCCTAGGTCCTCATCCTAGTCTATCAAACCTTCCCTCTATCCTAGGTCCATATCCTATTTCTCAAGAACAACAAAGACACACATCCTTGATGCCCTTTCAAAATTATACCCAAATTAACTCATCCATAATACCTCCATATCATTCACCTCAATCCACCCCTCCCATTGCTCTTGGAAGCAATTTGGGTGCCAAATGTCAAAAGCTTCAATATAAAACTCCACATGTATCAAAGGATCAACATGTCTCCTCGAAGAGTCATGCAAAAATAAAATAAAATTTGACCCAAAAATCAAAAGAAAAATTCAAAAGACCACAAAGGCCCATCAATTCAAAAGAAAAATGTCAAAGGCCACAAAGGTCCATAAATCAAAAAGAAAAATGTCAAAGGCCACAAAGGCCCATAAAGCAAATATCAAAATCAAAAGTCATGTGGATTCCTAAAAGTCTCATAAAAGCAATAAAATCTAAATTGGCATCCAAATTTTCTAATCCAAAAGCTTCCTCCAATTTTCCATCTAATAACTTATCACCTTCCAAATCCATTTTTCCTCCATCAGTCTACCGCCCTTCAAGGTGTGTGCCAATGTTGATCTTTCCAACCTTTCCATCTATCCATCAACAGGTCTTCCAACCTCCTATCCATTATCCAACATTCATCCCCCATCATTCTCCTTTAATCCAAACCTTTGTATAAGTCCTTAGATTCTTCCATCATATCATTAATATGCCAACATTTAGGATTCTAATTCCCATTGCCATGGTTTATTAGAGGGATATTTGGTTGTGAAACTTGATGCTTAAGTCCTTCCTCCATCTCCCTATCATCCATATCCTATCTTCCATATTCTTCTTGCACTCTACACTTAGGGACAAGTTTCATCCATCTTATCATTCATGGTCATTATCCTTTCTATGCCCATTCTTTACATTTCCACCTTTGATCTTGACAAGGTTAAGGATCTTCTTGAAAATCATGCATCTTATCCTATTCACTTCATCCAAATCTTCCATACCATATCCTTTATCATGCATCTTCTCTTATATTGTGGGGAATCTTGTTTCTTCAATTGTTCATCACATTCCATCTTAAATGTCTTTGAAAAAATCCAAAAAAAATCAGAAAAAGTCTTGAAAAAATCCATAAAAATCAGAAAAAGTCCTGAAAAAATCCATAAAAATCAGAAAAAGTCCTAAAAAAATCCAAAAAAATTAGAAAAAGTCCTAAAAAAATCCAAAACAAAAAAGATGGAAAAAGGTCTTGAAAAAGTGCAATAAAAACAAGTGGTGAAAACCTGGCAAACAGGTGCTATTTGTGATCAAAATGGGCTCCTTTATCTATTAACTTATGTCTTGCATTTGCAGTTGCGACATCATCTATCCATATTCATTATCTGTACATATCTATCGTATCTATATCATACAAACGCATATCCTAGTATCTTGTCATGGCTTGACGAAATTTGTACATATCCATAACAATTAGATTGTGTTTACACTGGGGGCAGAAACACAGAAAAAACAAGAAGGGTGCAACAAGCCTTTAACACATCACAAATAGCCAGAACGCAACATACATTGACGCATCAAATCAACCACAACATCAAAATGATCACACAATATCAATGAAATCAAACAACATGGTCAAACAACGTTAATCAGAACACAAACATCAATGTTGATAACCAATTTGGATGATCTTAATCTGAATAATGTTTGAAATACTTTAGGCAAAGTTTGAATTGTTGGTTGATTTTTCTATCATATCTCTAGAGCAATTCGATGATGTACTGAACTAGAAAAGCAAGGAAGGAGAATGATTTTTCTTTGTTTTTTGTTTGTGAGGAAATCATTAGTACTATGCAAATTGGTCACGAGACATGCTCTACTAAGTATCATTGATGATATTTCAAAATTTGCATTGGAAATGGATTAACTCTTTTTTGTTTATGCAAGCGATACTCAGGTCATCTCGGTTCAATTATACCTAGATAATTGTATTATCTTGCTATATTAAACTTCATGAAAGCAATACTCAGGTCATCACTGGTGCTAACATACCCTTTGATGCTTGTATTAACTTTCAACATTTCAATGCTCTATGATGACAAGAAAAGCACAAATAAGCTCTCAGAATGGCAATGATTGTACAAATACTCTGCATGGTTAGTATAGATTGCATTCATTTTAGAATTTGCATTTATAGATTTTCTCAACAAACTAGAAAAGTATCAAACTTTTATATCTTTTTACCAACATGACAAAATATATTTGACATTCATGAAAACATCATCACATACATTTTTCATACATATTTGCATCAAGAAAATCATAAAGACATCATTTTTATTTTCCCAACATATCATTTTATTTTCATATATCATACATCACAACATAAATCATGCATCATGAAACCATCACATAAAACAACATGCATATAGGAAATAGAAGCATTCATCATCACAAATCATTGCTGCATATCATATATCTCAAAATGAATGTCAAAGATATACAAAGATGTTAGCTCTGCATGACATACTATCATCAAAAATGGGATCATGTAAATCCATGTACAAAAGTTACGACAAAGTATCAATATAACATCATGCAAAACACACTATGAAGTGCTATCCTCTGATGGTGCTGGTCTAGGACCTGTCCCACCTACACCGGATGTACCAGCTCCACCTGCCCTTGATGGACCTCCTGGAGGTAATGGCTGTGATACACCCCTGCTAGTAGTCTGAGAGCGACTACGTGTAGACCGAGACTCTGTAAAGCTCACTCTCTACTCAGGTGGCACTGCATCATGATATCTAATCCGATAGAACTCTGCCTCCCAGACGACTCTGGTCATCTCTCTCAGCATACCACCACCTGTTGCTCTCTGCAGACTCTCAGCTAGAGCCATGGCCTCCTCATCCTATCATCTAGTTGTATCTCTCTCGGTCGTCACTGCTATTAGTTGTCCCTGTAACTGTGTAGCTAAGGTCTGTGCCTGTAATAACTGACTCTGCAAACTCTACACACTACCCTGCAAGGTCGCTATCTGACTCGATGATGCTAGATTTGCTGATGAGGATGGAGCTAATACTACGGGATCTACAGAAGATGACGGAGCTGTGTGTCTCATCCGCGGTCCACCTCTGCCACCTCTACCACCACCTCTACCTCTACCTCTACCCCCACTACTATCACCCCCACTCTCCTCATCACTACTATCTCCATCATCATCTGACTCATCATCATCCTCCTCGAAGTCATCACTCTCTGCAGCTGCCTCTCGCTGTCACTTATGACTAGCTATCTGTGGTCTCTCCTCTGCAATAGGGATAGGCTCATCAGGATCAAATAGTTGTGGTGCAGGATGATCCAACACATACTAACCATACTCTACTGTCATCCTCCTTCAAGAATATCAGGTCTATAGTCCCACATCTGAGCTCCCAAACTAGTAAACTCTACCACCACTGCATCATATGAAATCTATGGACCCCACACTGTGACCTCTTGTTGTCAGCGCGCATAAATAGTAGAACCCATGGGCATACCCTAAGGCCAACCAAACTGTCGACACACTCGACCAACAAGAAACCTCTCAATAATCCCAAGCGTCTAGCCAATAAGATATCTGGTGGTAAACACATAGGGCATCTCCCTAGCATCCTCTGGCCATCCCTCACAATCTACATAGGGTCACTAGAAAACTATATCTAGATCATCTAGAAGACGTTGCTAATGATCTAATTTACCTAGCCTCAGCTAAGTAATGATATCTGTATATCTGAATCTGTATGGCCGACCAGCCGGCCGCCGTCCTCGAGTCAATGGTCACATGACAGCAAAATGCTCCCATGCCCATATCTGTAACAGCGAACAACCAACTGCAAAACTACGACCTCCGTTGTATACAATGTGATGTAGCTCATCATACAAATGTGCAAGCATGCATGATCCCCAAGCATAATGTGTGCTCTGCATCACCATCCTCTCGAGTACACGACCCCATCCGACTGCAAAACCCTTCTCTATTTAGATGCACCTCGGGCATCTCAAGCAACGAGGTCAGTCCACATGCCTTGATCACATCTCTATCCGCTTGTACAAGCTGTGGAATCAATCTCCATGTCTTCGGGAATGTCTCCCGTAACTGCAAAACGCCCAATCTCTCCTATTGCAATAGGAAGAATCATCAAGTCAAGGCAAAATCAATATCAAATCACCAACACAGATCACATCAATCAAATCAGATAAAATCAATCAAATCAACCTATTTGTTTTTCATTTTCATGGAAATCAGATTTATCACAATCTTGTTTGTTTTTAACAACTTTAGAAGCAAACTTATCAAATCAACCTATTTATTTTTCATTTTCATGAAAACAAATTTATCACAATCTTGTTTGTTTTTAACAACTTTAGAAGCAAACTTATCAAATCAAATTATTTGTTTTTCATCATCATGGAAAGCAAATTTATCACAATCCTGTTTGTTTTTAACAACCTTAGAAGCAAACTTATCAAACAACTATTTGTTTTTCACAACTTGAAAGCAAATTTATCAGCTACTCTTTGTTTTCCAACAACCTTGGGAACAAAATTATCACAAAAAGCAACATCCAATCATGGGCGCTACAGCAATCCTAATGGGCGCTACAAAACACCTGATGGGCGCTATAGAAAATCATAATGGGTGCTATAAAAAGCATAAAGGGCACTAAAAGAATGTTTAAAGCTACAAAAAGGTTGGGAAACGTGCCATAAAATGAAAATTTTCAAATAGCAAAAGTTTAACGGGGTACATACCGTGGGACCATAATGTGTCAGCCGCTGATGTCATTGGATGCACTAGAAACGATGCTGGTGGATAGGAAGTGCCATCTTTCAAACTCCAGAGCTCAAAAATTACAATTTTTACTAGGTTAAAATGGGAAAATGACATGGAAAATGACATTTTTAACCTATTTAAAGGAAAAATTGGGGCATTTTATCACATTTTGTCAAAGTAGGGGCAATTCAAATCATCAGTTTTCATCTCACATCTTTCCACATCAATTTCTTCACATCATAATTTTTGAACGATGAATTGACATCTTAAAAATTCATAAAAATCACAAAAATCAAAATATTATCGATTCATCGTCCGAGCGGGCATATACCTATTCGACAATCAGCGTCTGGTTCGACTATCAGCATCTGGGGAAAATTTCAAAATTCTTTGAAGCAATGTGTAAAACACATCACTTCAAAGAGGGGCAAAATGTATACACCTAAAAATGGTCACATCACGATAGTCTAGTAGTTAATTAAATATTTTAAATATTTAATTAAATT
>VDFB02168118.1:48047620-48071189 GCA_007258455.2 Sequoia sempervirens
TATTATCAAGCACTTAAACTAATTACACTAACTCTCAATTACTATTCCATCTTAATCCCACATGTTGTGTTTTTATATTAAGAAAAAGGAAGATACATGCTTGTTGAAACAATCCTCTAATTTAGTGTTTGGTATTTGTATATCAAAATCTAAGTAATCTTAAGTGGATGGTTTTTAAATATATCAAATTTAAAGAAATATAAAGTTGGTATTTAATAAATGTATGAGGTGTAAATAGATGTAGGTTGGGTGTTGGATATATTTCTTGTACATGAGTATGATTAATGACACCCTCCAAACAAATATAGTAATTTTATGTGTAGGTGATTGATATTATATTGTTTAAGATTCTAGGAAGTAGACTAGCAATGGAAGGGTATTCTCATGACCCACAAAATATTTTTTTCTTCAATTATTGCTAATAGGTCTATAGGAGTGTTTGATTTCAAAGATAAATAACATTCAACTATTATGTATGAAGGTTCATAATTAGATATTCTATCACTTCAATTGTGATGAAACAAGAAGGCTCATGACTACTATTTTGATCGATATTTAAGGTTGTTCTCTTGGATAATAGTTACTAAAATAAATAAATAAAAAATCAAATAGTACAAATATTCTATAAGTAAATTTTGATAATTAAAATAATGACCATTAACTCAAAACCTTTCAATATTTTCTACTCGATTAGATAATCTTGTATGTTTTCTCCATCCTTTATGTTTTGGCTATTTAAGATTTATTTATCTCCTTACACAAAGAAAAGCAAGGTATAGTCAAGGGAATTTCTCTCTAACTCAAATAGCTAGCTTTTAAATGGGCACTTTGTAGATGATTCATTTCTCAACTTAGTAAAAAAATAATATTCTTTTTGTGAAGTTATGGCTTGTCTTGATAATTTTTAGAAATAGTTGTGATTTAACTTGTAGTCAATTTAGATGTAATGCTATCATTAAAGCGATTTGCTAGTTTTTTTTTTTTTTTTTAATTGGAAATGGATAGCCAAAGGGTAAAATTTTTAATTTCTTGGCATTCCTTTTGATTTTTAATAATTATCCTTCCACCTTTGGTAGTCTATACTTTAACACTTGCAAAAAAATCCTTTATCGAATTATGAAGCCTCTCTCCTTGAATGGTAAGTTTTAGATTTACTCTAAAGTGTTTGCTACAACTAATGCAAGTATTGTTCCTCATATTGGAATCCCTAAATAGACCTATGAAAATATCACCAAGCTACTTCATGATTCATATCTACCAATGCCAAAAAAATCCAAGGTTTTCATAGAGTTGTTTCGAGGATATTTACCTTTATTTCAAAGGAAAACAGAGGAATGGGCATATTTGATGTTCATAAATAGAGCAATGCACTTTCTGAAAAATGGATTTTTTGGGATATTTAAGGTTTGAAGGATTCAAAAATTATCCTTAGGCATTGCATCTCTATTCATTTACTTTACATCAAGAATGTTTAGAAGGAATTTTCTTGCATACTTCTCATCACATCATTCTAATTTTTTTTTGAGTCAATCATAATATTTCTGAAAATGGGTTGGAGATGGCTCTGTGACATGTATTTCCTTTAATTTGACCATGACATTTGGTAGTCCCCCATGATCAATAGCTCTAGTCTATCTTTGGATGAGACTCCAAGAATTTAGGCTCTCAAGTTTTTTAGAAAAAACATGCATACTATGTGTGATCCTATTATTTTCATAGAGTAGACCTTTTGGCCTATCCTATGGAAGAAATTCAAGTTTATCAATTATATCTTACACTTTATATCCTTCATATTCAAGAACTTATTTTCTATTCATGTTGGATAAGATGGTTCTTCAACCATTAATTGCTTGGGGGATGGATTAACATTGAAACTATAGCATTCCTTTTAAGAACCACACTATGAGGCTCTTATACAAAATGATTACTTCTCAGTCCATTCTCCTTGGCTCTCAAGAAGTTAAACCATCATTAGGGTTTAATTTATTTTCCTTAGACTTGGTTCTTTTGGCTCAATTAGATTTGGAAAGTGAGACTCAAATATAATATTGCATGCTTTCTTTGGTGATTGGTTTAGTAAAGATTGTTAGAATTGTGAAACAAGCACAAAACCATGAGCCATGGGATCAAACAAAAAACAAAGACACCTTCCACGCAAGAGATCTGCAAACAATATATGCAATATTCTTCAACAAGAAAAAGCTACAAAAGAGACTTTCAAGAAGATATGAAAGCTCCAGATATTTTTTGAGAGTGATTACAATGAGGGTTGAATGCTTATAAGAGAAAATCCCTAAATGAGAATGGGATTAGATCATGACAAGTGTCGACATCACATGAGATGAGACATAATGATCTAATATTAACTCAATTAATAAAACAATCCTAAGTTTAGCTTAAGTGTATGAGAATAAATTAGACTAATAATCAATTAAATATTAATTAATTATTAGCTAATGTGTGATAACTCTAACACCCCCCCATAAGATGAACTTAGGAAGTAGCTAAAAACTCTAAAAAGAATGCATGATGGGTCCCAACAAACAAGGCCATGTAAGGTACCCATGTACAAAAAAAAGATTTCTATAATGTGGAGAAATAGAGAAAACCTCATGGGAAAAACTCTACTCCAAAAAGAGACGAAAGCCAAGTGAAGGACTGAAGAAGCCTCCAAACAAGACAATGGTTGTCCCAAAAGATAGGAATAAAGGATGAACAAAAGAACACAACTGAAGCATGAAGAAGCTGCAAACATTGTTGAAGAATGGCTGCTAAAATGTTGAAAGAAGAACCTCCACTGAAACATATGATGATCAGTATCAAGAAGACAAGAATCTGTATGAATGCCCCCAACGAAACTACTCAAATCTGATGGAAAACCAAGGAAAACGCCAAGAACTCAAAGATATAGATGGAAAAAGTACTAATAGTCTGAAGAACTGATCAAGTGAAAAATGGAAGGTTCCCTCCAGAAATAGGAATGTAAGAGTGTCCATATGGTAAGTGCTCCATCTCACTGAAATACATGGGTAACCAGCTGCTACATCTGACTATTACATAGGAACAAATATTGTATACATAGCTCACTCCAACGTGAAACCAAGGAAGCATTAACACCAACAGTAGAAACCCCCCCATAATGCTGACAAGGGAGAGGTATGATAGGTACAGTGAAATTGAATGTCTGAATGTAGTTTATGATAAAGAACCAAGAATATTTGAATGTGCAAACATGAAATTACAAGTAGATATAAAGGATGTGCAAACCAAGGCACACATGCATGAGAAAGGTATGAAGGCAAAACAAAGGAAAAAATCAACCCCCATGGCACTTTATATCATAGTGCAAGTACAATAAGGCACAAAGTGATGTGCAAGATCCCAATAATACATACAACTGTTGTGGCACTTTATTTCAGTGTGTTTACATAATGAAAAACTCATACAATGGGAGCCCATAATGTTCAAAAAGGGCTACATGCTAAAAAATAAAATTCTCTAACAAAAAAATAGGAAAATGGTAACACCATGATGAAGTAAACGAAAAAAAAAAAGCACCCAAAAATGCGTCTGGATGTAGAAGATATGGCTCGTCTAAGTCTTCAAAACAAGAACTGAACAACTACAACATTGAGAAAATAGAATTTTGGAAAAAAAATAGAAGTCAAAACTAGAAAATACCTGCACCACCATGAAGAGCTCAAAATTCTACCCCATTTCAAAAAAAATTGCACTTGAAAAGACCACCGTATGTCCGAGATATGGTCTTTGGAAGTTGAGGTGCAAAATTGAAAAACCCAACAGAGAGGGGTTGAGTAGAGCAAAAGGTGATCTCCACCAAATTTGTCAAAAGACCACCAAAAATAGGGGTCCGCCAATTTTAGAGATGGTAGAAAAAATTTCTCCAGGTATAGTGCATTTATTTTGCAAAAAAAATGCAAAATTTGACAATTTTTTTAAAGTTAAAAAGTCATAAAAATAATTATATATATTTTTTTAAAATAAAAAACATATATAAAAATATATACATATATTTTCTTTAAAGAAAAAATATTAAAAAATATATTTTTTTAATAAAAATAAATAAATTGTATTGTGGCGGGGCCCAAGAGGGTCTACCGCCCTGCCATAATGGCAGGAGGCGTACCCCCTCGGTACCTTGCCCACAGGGTGGCGGGGCCTAAGGGGCCACCGCCTGCCATAATGGTGGTCGGTGGTACCCTATGGGTACTCGCTACCCCCAAAATAATTTAATTTTTTTTTGTTTTTAAAACAAACAAAAAACATGTGTGGGACCTTTTAAAAGGTTTTCAATTTTTTTAATGATTTTTTTTTTCAAAATATTTTTGTAGGAAAAAAAATATATGAATATTTTTTATTTTACCTCGATCCACGTGTTGGGAAGGTCGTACAACCTTCTTGGCAAAAAAAAAAATTCCTTAGAAACTCTCGACTCGGATTTTGGCGATCTTAAGGTTTTTGGACCTTCTGAGCGTGATGGTGATGTCTGTTTCACACCAAAAATACAATTACCCTCCAAATCCAAAAAAAGAGCAATTGCTTCAAAACCTTGTAGATTTGGCATCAGGAATTGAAATCAAGTGAAACAAAAGCCAAATTTGACTTTCTTGACAACTTTGAATCCAACGATGAGGTCCTTTTCACACAAAAATGCTTTGAAAAAAGTACACCTCCAAAATTTGCAAAAAAAATAAAGGGGATTTAGATATGAAGCCTGCAACCCTTGTTGAAGAAAAAAACCTCATAGATCAAGAAGGGGTTCATTGAATGCACACTTTGATACCATGTTAGAATTGTGAAACAAGCAAAAAACCATGAGCTACAAGATCAAACAACAAACAAAGACACCTTCCATGCAAGAGATCTACAAACAATATATGCATTATTCTTCAACAAGAAAAAGCTACAGAAGAGAATTTCAAGAAGATATGGAAGCTCTAGATATTCTCTGAGAGTAATTACAATGAGGGTTGAATGCTTATAAGAGAAAATCCCTAAATGAGAAAGGGATCATATCATTGCAAGTTTCAACATCACATGAAATGAGACATAATGATCTAATATTAACTCAATTATTAAACAATCCTAAGTTTAGCTTAAGCGTATGACAATAAATTAGACTAATAATCAATTAAAGATTAATTAATCATTAGCTAATGCATGATAACTCTAACAAAGACTACCCCTAGGAAAAAGACTCCTCCATATTGGGATTCCTCACTCAAGGTTTCCCTCATATAACAAACTTGAGTCATTCACACACTTAATTTGGACTCGCATGTTGGCCCAAAGCACACTTGGACTTAGATTCACTACATTTTATTGCCCTTTCACCTCAAAGGATCTTTTACTTGGAGACTTTCTCTATTTGAGATATTTTTCGCTTGCTAACATATATTGGTTACATTTTTAATTTATTCAAAACTATTATTTGTTCTCAACTCTAAAAGACTAAAAACATTATCTTTAAGCATGAGGTTACCTAGGCTTAGAAATGATTTATTAATAAGAAAGTTTATTGGCTCACATTTGTGTTTTTCTGAATCTAAGCTCAAGGAGAAAATTTTGCTCTAAAATTCCAACACCTCTAGAGCTTACTTGATTACTAGGGAAGTTCTTCTCATAACATGACTAGAATTTTACCCAAAAGCATACCTCAAGGATTGTAATCTAGTAATAGAACAACTCTTAAGTGTTAAAAGAATATTTTTCCTCCCCTCCCTAATAAAAGAATTGAAGCTTACCTTCATTTGAGAAATTTACTCTTGAACTCTTGAAGTGCGTGTCTTTAAACCACAAAAATATAGACACAAGAGTGATTATTCCTCCAATACAAAAATAATATATGCTTGTTCCCTTAATAGCACAAGGTAGACAAGACCTCATCACAAAAGCCATCTTCATGAACTAAGCCCCTTCCCTCAAATTGATATACCCCTCCTCTTAGTGCAATGACATGTAAAAATGATCTTCTAGTGTAACATTAATCTTGTAGACTCATGGACCATACTAGTCTACTGCAACCTTTTATTTTAAACCATTATATAGATTTATATATTTTTAATTAAAATTATCTAAGGAGGTTCAAATAATTGTTGTACATGCACTTGAATCTCTGTTGAAGCTCCATGGAAGAATCTACACCTTATATTCTCACATGGATATTGTTGAGCTCGATTACCACATGGTTGTTGTCCTTTTCTTCAATCATGTCCAACAATACATCAAAAAATATGGTTTTAATTATCACCTTGCACAGAAAGAAGATCAAGGATTAGTCAAGAGAATCTCTCTCCCTAACTTAGATATATATCTTTTGAATAGGCACTTTATAGATTTGATTCCTTTATCACCTTAGCAAAAAACAAATATTCCTTCTATGGAATTGTAGATTTCCTTGATACTTGGGTAAGTGCACCAATCTGTGACACAATTTAGGTGCCAAATTGTAAAAATTTGCAAAAAAAGGCAAAAATTGGCCATTTGGCGCATGCCAAATTTGGTGCTCGCCAAATGCAAAAGGTACATAAAAGAAAAAAACACATTTTGAAACCTCATTTAACTTCAACCCGTGGCTTGGCTTGGAGGATTTGATGTCTGCAACTTGCACTCGCCAAATATCACCCATTATTTGCATCCTTAGCTTGCTATTTTTCACGAGGATGCCACCAACACATGAGACATCGAAGATTGCGAAGAGGTATGTATTTTTATTCTATTTATTTTGAATTTGATTTAGAATGCAAATTGAAATAGGTTTTTATAATAAAATTTTGTTCTAATTCTCAGGGAATGAATCTCCACCTCCAAACATTGAGAATTTATAGTCACCGCCTCAAGAAGAGCCTCCTATTCAAGAACAACCTAAAACCCCTCCATCAATTCATAGGCATCCTCAAGGAACACAAGAAAATATTCTAAATCAAATTGAAAACAATAAAAGATACATTGAACAATTAATTGGAAGATTAACTGAGCATGTTGAAATCCACCCTTATAGGAGAGGGATTGTTGAATCATTGAATTCAATTGTATCTCATGTAGGAGAAATGAGCGAGAAAATAAATTTTTGGTCAAATAAGAGGCATGAGATGAGACAATATTATGCTAGAGGTTTCTCATATGCAGATGTTAAAAAACAAAAAATTAGCAAAGCCGACTTGTGTGCCCTATTTACAAACCCGAAAACCAATGCACCTTTGTCTCATACATGCAGGAGGTTCCCCATCCATTGGTGCCACCATGAGTTAATTAAAAATAAATTTTGGGAGCGGTGATGGATGGTATTTGACCAACCTCCATGCAATAACCATGAGGTACCACAATACTTTTTGAGTAAACTCTATTGTGAGTTTATCCTCAATAAGATGCCAAATTATTTTGACATCGTAGACTTCCAGGGTAGAGGTGGGGGCTCCACACATGATAGACCTATTGCACGATGTAATCCACAGTTGGCACCGAGACCCTTGGACAGACCCATGGTGGAGCATGTTGTTACTTCCATTGTTAAGGATAGTGTAGAGGTGGACACGCTGGAGTCGATTGGCTCACTCACCCAGACCATTTTACAGTGTGTGAGGCCTCTACTAGAGCCTGGTGTGGAGGAGAGGTGTAGGCTCGGAGCTCCACCCCACCATTGTGGCACTTGTGGTATAGTTTGCACATATGATTATCAGAGTGCTTGGGATGCAGCTACACAACCTACATCAGTTGCAGAGGTGATGGCTTTCACAGATGATTTGTTGAATGATACATTCGACATTGACACTCAGGTAAAATTTAGCAAGTTCATTTAATGTTGTTTATTAAATTATATTTTGAAATTTAAGAATAAGTAAATTAGTAGAATTTTGATATGATGAAATTTGGGTCGAGAGTGTTCATGAGACGTGCCCCATTCCTACAAACCCTTATTCGTTCTCGACGTTGAGTCCATAGGTATGCAATTAGTATTAAAGATATTATTATTGCATTTGAGCAGTTGAATGTTATATTTGAATGTTTGTCTCATAACATGCTTTGGATTTCAAATAGTTTCCTGGTGTACCTTCGACCTCCACACCTTGCAATTCATTTCCTCAAACAACTTACACTCAGGTAGCCTTTATTCAATAATGGTGTTATAAAAAAATGTTAGCTAGTTTTCATAATTTTGCATATACAAATCTAAAAAATTGATGAGAAACACAAACATTGCATTTGTATTCCTTGATCATGTCACATTATCTTCTCCTAATTCCCTTTTTGTTCCTTTATTCCTTCCTAATCCCATCCCATTAACATTTAATAGTTCACCCTACCATTTACTCTTTCATTTACCATTTTTAGATGTTGACATCAAACAACCCTAGTGATGTTGGTGGCACGATGGACCACGAAGTTGTTGCAACAATAGCCAGTTCTGATCCATTAAGAGAGGTATGCAACAGATTAGTTGATTTGACATTATATTTTCTTTTTTATGGTCTATTATAGAAAAATTTCACAATACTTTTCTGTAGCTTAATTTCTATCTCGATGGTTGCTACAAGTGGTTGTCACTCTAGATCATGGACGTGGTAATGATGTAAATGTGAATGATGACTATCTGTATGCGGTAAGTGATTATATTTTACTCTGTCATTCCACAATTCAATTTATGTGTATTAACATCTTTACATTTTATTGTATCAGTTAAAGGTCTAGAGTGAAGAGAAGAGGACTAGTGAGCGTGTTTGAAAGACCAGAGAACTAGTAGTCACTCCATCTAGCTGAATTTCGAAGGCAACATGGGATCTATTTCCTTCCCCTAGAGGGAAATGACTGTATTAGGGTTGTTTGTTGTATGCCTATGTGGAATTTTGGAACATAATTTTTGTACTATTGATATATACGTGACATTTTATGTCCATAATATGGCTGCTTTGTACTAAGCCTATATGGTTTTTTTGGATATATTGTATATACTTTTATCAATATATATAATTGTATATCTTACGACTTTTTGATTAAAAAAATCTTATTTTTCTACTACCATTCTTGAATGATGTTATCATGCATATATTGTGTAAATCGTATGCTTGAATATTGTAGGCATGGATTTGTTTACATATAATGCTTAATTAATTATTGTTGATTGCTCAATAAGCTCCATCTAAAGTGTATTGTGTAAATAAGCTCCATTCCTGGTGGTTTGTATCTTTTGGAATGCTTCAATTACTTGTGCCTCACTTATTCGCATGTATGCTTCACTTATTCACATGTATACTTCACGTATAGTGCATTTATTCACGTGTATGCTTCATGCTTCCAATGAATAGCAGCAAAAATCTTTTGGGAAAAAATTTGACAAACCAAAAATATAAGAGTTTTTTAAAAAGTCAGGAAAAAATCATATTTAAAAAAAAATGTAAAAAATTGTAGAACAAGAGATAAAATCTATTTATTTTTAAATTGAAAGGTATTTCCATAGCATATAGAGATATAGAGAGCAAATAAAATAAAGATTTTAACTAATGAATTGTAAAAAATATTGTTTTGTAGTTTATATTCATATCGTTGATTACATTTTATTGCACATCTTTCAAAGTCAAAGCATTACTTCACACTACATAACTAATAACTAGATGTTGATAAATGACAAAATTTCAATTACAATATAGTTTTTAGAAAGTCAACCTAAGCAGTTATGCAACTACTTCACATTGCATAACTAATAAGTAGGAGCAGCTGCCAATTGCATTTTCTTTTCATGGCATTCTTTGAGGCCAGATTTCTTTGACGTATTTTATCAAATATTTCACTGCCTTGTCTATGTTACCACATTTTCATACATGTCTACCAAAGTATTTTTTCAAATAGTTCACTACCTTGTTGCTATGGCTAAAATCATAAAACAAGTGCTTTCGAACAAGCTATGGATGCTTGGAAAAAATCTTTCAAAAGCATAATAGCAAGCAATACTATAGACAAGGCAATGAATTGCTTGAAAAAATGCCTGAAAGAAATGTGGTCTCATGGTGATGGAATGCCATGACATACAAATTGCTATGGATTTTCATGACATTCCATCACCATGAGACCACGTTTCTTTGAGGCATTTTTTCAAACAATTTATTGCCTTGTCTATGCTACCACATTTTTCGTACATGTTTACAAAAGAATTTTATAAAACAGTTCAATGCCTTGCTGCTATGGCTAAAATCCTAAAATAGGTGCTTTCAAACAAGCTATGGATGCTTGGAAAAAATATATCAAAGCATAATAAGAAGCAATAGCATAGACAAGGAACTAAACTGTTAAAAAAAATTCCTCAAAGAAATGTGGTTTCAATGTGCTTGTCATGGCATTCCATCACTAAGAGAACACATTTCTTTGAGGACTTTTTTTCAAACAGTTCATTGCCTTGTCTATACTACCACATTTTTCATACATGTCTACCAAAGCATTTTATCAATCAATTCACTGCCTTGCTGCTATGGATAAAAGTCTAAAATAGGTGCTTTCGAACAAGCTATATGGATGCTTGGAAAAAATCCATCAAAGCATAATAGTAAGCAATAGCATAGACAAGGTAGAAAACTATTTAAAAAAATGCCTCAAAGAAATGTGGTCTCATGGTGATGGAATGCCATGACAAGAAAATTCCCTGGATTGTCATGGCATTCCATCACCATGAGACCACATTTCTTTGAGGCATTTTTTCAAATAGTTTACTACCTTGTATATGCTACCACATTTTTCATACATGTATACCAAAGAATTTTATCAAATAGTTCATTGTCTTGCTACTATGGCTAAGAGCCTAAAACAAGTGCTTTCAGAAAAGTGATGGATGCTTGGAAAAAATCTATCAAAGCATAATAGTAAGCGAAAGCATAGACAAGGTAGTGAACTGGTAGTATGTAATGGATGCTCCCATACAAATGAGGGGTGAGCTCAATTTATAGGCTCCTCGAATACAATTCAATGGCCAAGATTGATTTTGAATCAATGACCAACATTACAAAATAAAACCCTAATTAGGGTTTGTCACAACTAACTACCTCTCAACCAATGAGAAAATTACATTTGGGGACACTTGTCCTTCTACTAAATATAAACCAACAATAAAAAGTTGTTGCATTATGAAGTGTTAAGTTCATTGAACCTAGACATGCTAGCTTGGAACAATTTGATTGGTTGGAAGATGACGAGGCACCATCTCAGTGTTTTGGATGTCCCCTTTGATCTTGGCCTAAGTCAGACTTCAAGATATGTTTTCCATCTCCTATTTTCAACTTTGGTTGGACTTTAAGTTGTCTTTGCCATGTATGCTTTGAGCTGGGATGACTTTACGTTGTCTTTTCCATGTATGCTTTGAGTTGGGCAGACTTTACCTTTGTCTCGAACAAGCATTATTCAAGCCAAGGGTGGACTTGACAGCAATTTTGACATAACTTTTATTTCCCAAGCGGACTTTGCATCATCTTGGACATTTTCCTTGACCATGGGCATGGTGGACTTTGCTTGTGCCTTGCCAAGATTGGGGGAACTTGCTCTTGAATTAGACATGCTTATTTTCCTTCTAAGCAAAAACTATCAGAGGTTATTATAGAGGGGATCAACACAATTCCATATGCTCAGATGAAAAGTTTCTAAGCATCACAGTGTCCAAGTAATGTCATGCTGAAGTTTGCAGCCATTTTGCACTTTGGACTCTTAAGGGATTCAACCAGTTAAATGTACCTCAAAGTGAATCGGCGCATTTGGGTGTGAAAGAGGACCATGCCTAGCATAAAATTATCCACTCAGATGTGTTGGAATAGTTAGTTTGGTCACACGAGTAGCAGAACGAAAGTTGTACCACTTTGCAACTTTGCACTACTTGCATTTGACAACTTTTTCCCCAAGCGAAATCTCACCACCACAGAAAAATGCCTCTAAGATAGCAAAAATTGAGAGAGGTTATTGTAGAGGGGCACAACACAATCCCATAGACTCAAATGACAAGTTTCTAAGCATCACGGTGTCCGAGTAACATTATGTTGAAGTTTGCAGTCATTTTGCACTTCAGACTCTTAAGGGATTCAGCCAACTGAACGTACCTCAGAGTGATTCGACGCATTTGGATGTGAAAGAGGACCATTGCTAAAATAAATGTACCCACTCAAATGTATTGGAATAGTTATTTTGGTCACATGAGTAACAAAACAAAATTTGCACCACTTTGCAACTTTGCACTACTTGCATTTGACAACTTTTTCCCCAAGTGAAATCTTGCCACCACAGGAAAAAGCCTCTGAGATAGCAAAAACAAAGAGATTTTATTGTAGAAGGGTAGAACACAATCACATAGGCTCAGACAAGAATTTTCTAAGTGTCACAGTGTCTGAGTAACGTCATGTTGAAGTTTGCAGTCATTTTGCACTTCAAACTCTTAAGGGATTCGACTGATTGAACGTAGCTCAGAGTGATTCGGCATGTTTGGGTGGGAAAGAGAACCATTCCTAGCGTAAAATTACCCACTCAGATGCATTGGAATAGTTAGTTTGGTCACACGATTAGCAGAATGAAAGTTGCACCACTTTGCACTACTTGCATTTGATAACTTTTTCCCCAAGAGAAATCTCGTCGCCACAGGAAAAAACCTTCGAGACAAAAAAAATGAGAGAGGTTATTGTAAAGGGACACAACACAATCCCATAGGCTTAGATAAGAATTTTCTAAGCATCATGGTGTTCGAGTAACATCATGTTGAAGTTTGCATCCATTTTGCATTTCAGACTCTTAAGGGATTTAGCCGATTGAACGTACCTTGGGGCGATTTGGCACATTTGGGTGTGAAAGAGGACCATGCCTAGCATAAACATACCCAATAATATGCGTTGAAATAGTTAGTTTGGTCACACGAGTTACAAAACAAAAGTTGCACCACTTTGCAACTTTGCACTACTTGCATTTGACAACTTTTTCCCCAAGTGAAATCTCGCCACCACATGAAAACATCTCTGAGATAGAAAAAAATGAGAGAGGTTATTATAGAGAGGCACAACACAATCCCATAAGATTAGATGAGAATTTTCTAAGCATCACAGTATTCGAGTAATGTCATGCTGAAGTTTGCAGCCATTTTGCACTTTGGACTCTTAAGGGATTTAGCCGGTTGAACATACCTCGAAGTGATTTGGCGCATTTGGGTGTGAAAGAGGACTATGTCTAGTGTAAACGTAACCACTTGGATGCATTGGAATAATTAGTTTGGTCACACGAGCTGCAGAACGAAAGTTGCACCACTGGGAAACTTTGCACTACTTGCATTTGACAACTTTTTCCCCAAGTGAAATCTCACTACCACAAAAAAATGCCTCCGAGATAGCGAAAGCTAAGAGGGGTTATTTTAGAGGGGCTTAAAATGATCCCGTAGGCTTAGATGATAATTTTCTAAGCATCATAGTGTCCGAGTAATGTCATACTAAATTTTGCAGCCATTTTGCACTTCAAACTCTTAAGGGATTCATTCGGTTGATTGTAGCTTAGAGCAATTCAATGTGTTTGGGTATAAAAGAGTACCATTCCTAGCGTAAAATTACCCACTCAAACATGTTCAAATAGTTAGTTTGGTTACACGAGTTGCAGAACGAAATTTGCACCACTTTGCAACTTTGCACTAATTGCATTTGATAACTTTTTTCCCCAAGCAAAATCTCTCAGCCACAGGAAAATGCCTCCAAGATAGAGAAAACTGAGAGAGTTTATTGTAGAGGGGCTCAACAAAATTCCATAGGCTTAGATGAGAAGTTTCTAAGCATCACGATGTCTGAGTAACATCATGTTGAAGTTTGCAGTCATTTTGCACTTCAGACTCTTAAGGAGTTCAACAAATTGAACGTAGCTCAGAGCGATACAGTGCATTTGGGTGTGAAAGAGGACCATGCCTAAACATGAATAAACAACTTCCAACTTCTTTCCCCACAAACTACAACAAGATGACTCTTGAACTTCCACCATATGACAATAAGTTGCAATTTTGACAACTTTTACACAATTTTGCAATTTTTGCAATATTTTGCAACTTAGACCTTCCAACCACCTAAAGACCTATAAAATGACTCCTTACATCATAAAATGGTCTAAATTACCTTTTTTTTGAACAAAAAGACTCAAATACCTCTAAACAACCAAAAGACCTCAATTGTCAACATTTACATAAAATGCTCTTAGTGCCCCTGCACCAGTTAGTGCTTAGGGTGTCTTAATGTTTTTGGTCATGAATAAGGTCCTTTGTGATTCCATGAAAGGGAGGTCCAAAACTATCCAAACTCAAATTCACTTGAAGAAATCAAACTTCCAACCTTGAAACCCTAACAAGGGTGACTCTTCTCAACTTCACTGTTCAGTCTTGTAGGTGTGCAACCTAGGTTTTCCTCTCACAACTTTGAAGAGACCACTCAAAGCCACAAAAAAAATACCATTTTAGGAACCCATTAGGGAACTTTTAAACATATCACAGAATCGCATGTACTTACTTTGGAACGATACCATCAAACTGACCTTGAACGCTCGAAAAAGGGCTCCAATTAGCCCACTTTAACAAAGGAACTCTCCTTCAATCTTGCTTCCCACTCAAAATACCATTGGAAAATCCTCAAAATTCCTCCAAAACCACAAATTATTCAACCATTGAGTCAAAACTCACTTGCTAAGACCCTCTTTCATGAAACCCTCATTTTTCACCAAATAAGTAGGTGTTTAATGAAAAACCCATCTCCAAACCTCATTCAACCTCAAAATCTCTTCAAAAACTCTTATTTCAACCTACAAAAGCTTAATTCACCTTCAAATTATGCTGCCCCCAAATTTCTCACACATTTCCTTCTTAAAACCTCTCAATTTCACTCATTTTCACTCTTTGTTCAACTAGGGCTTCAAGCCCAAACATCCAAATGACATACAATGCCTTTGCATACCTTATATCACATCAAAATCCACTTGATAACACTAAAACAACTAGGTTCTAACCTTCTTCCAAAGTATTGCTTTAATCTGCTACTTCAAGCTATGCCTCCTAGGCCTAAATTTATGTTTTTTCCATAGGGTAGCGTGGAAATTTCCACCAAATTTCTTTTCCACCAATTTTATTCTATTGTAACTCAGTGGAATGGCATAATTAGGTGTAGGGGGCATGTGTGCATGATTTCAGGAGTAGGGGTGGCCATTTGGGGGTTTGGGTATGATGCCTAGTTGTCAATAATGTGTGTTTTGAGTGAAATTTGGAGGTTAAGAGTACGTAGTGATGGAAAAAACTTGGGGCAGCACTTTGTAAGAGTTGATTAAGAAAGGGCAGACATATTTGAAGGTGTTTGGGGAATTGAAACTGTGAGGAGAGTTCTGGAGGTGAGGTTTTCAATAAACCCCCTTTGAAACTTGTCAAAAGTGAGGGTTTTAAGTTTTGGAGTGTTGGTGAGTGTTTCATTGGAAGATGATTGTTGATTTAGTGCTTATGTACCCTAGTCATGACTTTCCAATGGTGTTTTTTGTCTGGAAGGAAGATTAAAGAGTAGTTGGTTTGTTGAGAGTTTGCCACCCTACTCTGCATCACTTTGGCATGTTTATCAACATAAAACTATGATATTTTTTGAATTTCAATATGTAATGATAACATTGCAATATGAAATATGTAATGTGAGACAATGACATTTGTGTATTTAAACTTTAAAGTTAAAATGTTAAATTTACCATTGTTCTTGTCTTCAAAGTTGTATAAACTATATAATTTAACCATAATAACTAAGCAATATATGATATAATTTAACCATTATTCATTATTTTTGATAGTCAACTATATAATATAACCATTAATTTTTATGTTATTGTACATTGATATTTAACCATTGCTCAAGATTAAATTTTGGAACAATTTAAACATGCACATGATGAACAAATTATTTCTATTCTCAACTTCTATATATCAAATTATCCAATAATCAAGTGTATATCCATATACAAAAATGGCATCAACGCCAACTCAAACAATTTTTTACAAAATGTGCCATATGCCATCTCGATATCTATTCAAAATATACATTCCAAAATGTTTATCTCATCCTAAACTACTGGTGGATCATCAAAATGGAGCCTCTTTGAAGCACTCTTTGGCTCTGAAGGTAACTGCACAAGAAAAATTCAAACCACAATTGAGATTAGTTATATTATATAATTTAAAATTGAATAATTAACATCAAAATCAATATACATTGAGTTATAATTGAACTCTAAAATTGAAATCTTGATTACCTCATATATACGTCTCTTCAAACCGTCATGAGTTGTAGAATATTCCCCTCTCAAAGAACCAATCATACCAACTTTTGCAATGTCAATCTATATATGTGAACAAAAACATAAAATTAATACAAGCTAGCATACAATTGTTGGTAATAGGAACATATTTACCAAACACAAAATAAAATAAACACATACCTCTTTAGGCGTCTCTTTTTCTTTATCTCCTTCAGGTGTTTTGGCACCTCCTCCCTGAGGTGTTTCAACACCTACTCCTTCAAGTGTTCCAACACCTACTCCTAAAAGAGGAAAATAAGATAAACATATAAGTTAATATATAATTTCATTAATGAAAATTCAAATGACAAGCAAGTATATAATGCATGAATTCAGGCCTAAAAGTCATGGATTGAAGTAGCATATTGAAGAATTTGTTTTGAAGAAGGCTACAACTAGTTGGTTTTAGTGAGATCTGGTGGGGTTTGATGTGTTTTAAGTTTTTCAAGGACTAGGGAGGTCATGTGTATGTTTGGGCATGAAGCCCCAGTTGAGAGAAGTGCATTTTTTAATGGAAAATTGAGGTTTTAGAGACTAAAAGTGGGTGAAGTTTGGAGGCAGCATAATATTAAGGATTATTAAGCATGTGCAAGCTTAAAAAAGGGTGTTTGAAGTGGTCATAAGGTCACAGGAGGCCTAGAGATGGGTTTTTCAATGTATTGTCCAAAATCCCACTATACCATAGGGGCAACTAGGCCAATTAGGCCTCTTTTCCAAAGAGACACCTTCCCAAACACCTGCAATCAATTCAAACACCATGGATAGTTATTAAATAGGTTAGCAACCTTAATATTTCACAATTTTAAGAGCTCCAACCACTCACTAAGCTACCAATCCACTAAACCCTCACTCTCAAGCCACCAAACCTAGGTTTTCCAAGGAGCTTTATTTAAAATCACTCTTCCCACAATTAACTCTCACATACAACACCCCAAAAATAGCATATGATGTCTTTACATGCTCAAAAGACTCTCACAAATGACTTCCCCAAAGGATTTCATCCATTCACACTCTAAAACCACTCAAGTTCACTCAAATTCACACATTTTCACACCCAAGGCTACATGCCATCACTCCAAAACAATATCCCCTTCTCCAAGAATCGTCTTATAACCTATTCCCCACCTAATGGACTCATTCCACTAAGCTATAGTATATACATTAGGTGGAATGAGCCATTAAATCACTTGATGACCTTAAAACTTGAAATTTAGACTTCCAGACCCCCCTACAGTAAAATCCACCCTAAGAGCTCAAAACAAGATGGATTTCAATGCCACAAAAACAAAAATGTGGCTAACACATCCCTCTACCCAAATCAAAACACTTTTATTCAATTCCCTTCAGTACGGGCTCATGCAATTGACTGCTACATCATTGAAAAAGAGAAAAACAAACTCATATTTGCAAAGAAAACATAGCTTTATTGATCAATGCTTGTACAAAATCTTCCACTCTTCACCACACACTCCTTCATTCAAGATTCACATACATATATTCAAATCCCTTCATCAATAATTCATTGAAAACCAATGCCACAAGTGACCTTTGGCCTTCCCTGACCGTTCAGCTTCCCCATTATGCATACTTACCAATCAATCCAGGGAACCATCCAAGTCTGCTCTAGTCTTTATTATGTCAAGTATTACCTCGTGGTCAGACTCACACACTTTACACGAGTTCTTGTTCACAAGTTTTCCCTTATATTTTATCAAATGAACATTGGTGGAAACGACAAGGTTTGAGTAGTGAAGAATCTTTTGATGCGTGTCGAAGTCCTCAAACAACCAAACTACAACATTCTTAACTGGGTACCTTCTAAGCCATGTTCCAGTAACAACCACCAAACCTGTAGGATATTCTATGTTTTCTCCATCTATAACCGGGGCCTCCAATTTCTTTTTGGTCTCGATACAATGACATAGGTAATAATTTGTACCCTCTTCATTGTCTTCATCTGCAATCACCACATATACGTGCCCTACATTGATATGTTCATCTTGTTAGATGTATTTAATGAACATCAAAATAAAACCTGTAAGTAAGATATATTACCTGGTTCTACAAGGTTAGACTTCTTACAGACCATTCATCAACCCACTCTCTTGATTCGCAATCATTCCATGCTTGAAGTGTACATGCAAAACAAAAGCATGCCATCTTCTGCATATTAATAGTCCATGTACCTACATTGGAGCTTCTAAAAGAGTGTATCTCGCTCGATCTTGTTAGTGTACACCAATCCTCATATTTTGCATTGTTAGTATCATCTACTAAATGAAAAAATCTATGAACTAAAGAATTACCTTGACCACCTGGACCCATTGCATGATTGCACCATTGGAAAATTGATCTTGCATCTGTCAACTTTACACTTTCTTTGCACTTTAACTCTTCTCGTGCTAGGGCACTTTTGATACATGCACTTGCTCCATCATGCTCCCCCTTTCCATGCCTGGCCTCTAAGAAGTTCCACATATGTTGAACACCTCTAATCCTATGCATCCTACTCAACCAATAAAACATTCTGGCATTCTTGAATTGCAATGTACAATTATCTAACCATATGATATGTTGACTGAATGATATGCCCCTGCTAGCTAGATCAGCATAGAACATCTAAAATCAACCTTGCACAAACTCAATAGAATGTATGCGATCATCACTGATGTAAAAGTGATACTCCCTCAATAATTTCTTGTTATCCTTTGTACTATAATTTGCATGAATGAATGCTATATGCACAAATATAGCAACCTGCATGGAGTTGTAGTACTATGATTGCACCTCATTTTGTGGTTGTAGTGTGTATTTCTCTGCAAAGTCGACAATTGAAATGATGCTGTGAAGTAGAAACATGTCCTTTCATAACTTGAACTGTGAGTCCAACCATTGAGCTCTATGTGTATGACTTGCATACTCATACACCACCTGATCGCAGAAAATGCCCATAAACTAATATACTGGAATCTTATCACTGACCAATTCACACTTCTTGGCTTCTTTCCCATCTTTTAGACTATAGGCCATTGTCTTCTATTTTCCAAATTCGACAATTTTGTCTCCAATTGTGTGTGTACTAGCCATGTGTTGGAAAATTGGAAAATGTTGCATGCCACCACAATGATCACATGTGCCATCCAAACATGAATTGTTGTAAAAAATTTGGCCATCCTCTCTTTCACATAAAATGGAAGATAAGAATTCCCTTGAGGATTTAGGTGGAGGCCTTATGTTACATTCCTGCAAAACATTGTCAGTATGCATATCTACACATATACGTCGATAAACATCATAATGGTTAGAAAACTCAATATGTACTCTACAACAACAAGTAGTGCGTGTGTGATTTATTTTAACATAAAAAGGCTTTAGCATTTCAAAATACCTTTGACATATTTTAATTTCAGGAAACTTTTGTACAAAATCAACAAAAAATTGGGTTTCAGTGGTATCCAAATAATGCTTTGGATGTGGCTCATGGATTTTACTACCAATTCTCCTTCTTACAACATCTCTTTGATTAGGATAGGTCCTTGTGTTATCCTTCCAATAATCTACTATTAAAGATCTCAAGCCTTGAGCAATTCTTTTATCTTTCCATGGCACTCTACCTGAGAATGCCCATAACTCATTGCTATTTGGATCCTCCAATCTTTCAAACCTTCCTTTTGCTCTCATTAGATATGATCTACTTATTTTCAAAGGCTTACTTGTCTTTGTAAGGTTCACCTTGTTCCTTGTTTGACTACTTAATAGTGTTGTTGTCATCACACGTCTTGTGGCACAACTATCCTTCATGCGTGAGGTAGAACCCACACTCTTGTATGCACTCATCAAGTTCTTTACAATGGAATTTTCACTTGATTCATTCAAAACTCTCAGCCCAAGAGCCTTCATGGTGGCCCTAAATTTGAGTTGCCTCATCATTTCAACAAATAGTTGGCATCTTCCACCCTCCCTTAGCTTCTAAAAAAAAACTCCATATCCTCTGTGCAACTCTTTGACATGTACATTTTGGCATCTTATCAGGCATCCATTTCAAAACATTGGAATCAATATCAATAAAAAATTTAGGTTTTCTATGCAAAACTCTAGCAGGAGTTCTCAAATGTAAATTTGTGTCAACAACATTGGGGATAGATCATGTACCTTCAATCGGAGGTGCAATTGATGACATACCTTGAGATTGACATGTAAACAATGTTGTACCTCCAACTTGAGATGTCATTTGTGGAGTGACTTCAAATAGAGGCATGTTTGCTGATGTACTTTTGAAATGCAATGTTGTTGATGGTGTGTCTTCAACTGTAGATGTGATTTCCGATGTACTTGGAAGACCACATGTTGTTGGTGTGTCTTCAACTGGAGATGTGCATTGAACTTCACCTATGGTTGATGATGTTCCTTCAACTTGGGGATCCATTTGTGTCCTTCCATGAACTTTCTCCATTTGTGCCCTTTCTTTTTCCAATTGTACATTTCTTTTAGATTGCACGAGAATTTTTTGTTGTATGGGCTGCAATTCTTTTGCTTCACGAGCTACAATTTTTTATTCTCTTCTCCTTGCATTTTTTACTACACGTTCTTCCAGTGTTAGAGGCTTTGGTCATTTCCTTGACATGATGTTGAATGTTGCATGTTTACAATCACACATAGAACAAAAGTAAGTAATGCATTTTATGAAACATATTGATAACGCTGATTACATTGCATTTTATTAAACACACCAAAGCATTTTATTAAACACACCAAAGCATTTTATGAAAGAAGGTAGTGATTTGTTTGGAATTATCAAACATGTCTATATACTACAACATTTTTCATACATAAATCTACCTCCATACCACAAGAAAATAACTTGTATTGCATTTTTTCAAACATATCCATACCGCTAATTGCATTGCATTTTGTGGTTATTTCAATCATTTTGGGCAACAAATTTAAAAGTTGCAAATCATGTAAAAATGTTGTCAATTTAGAAAAAAATTGTCAAGGATGGTAAAATGGTATTTAGAAAAAAAAATTCAAGGATAGGTTGGCATGTAATTTTAAGAAGAGAAGTAATTGAAACACCCCCTATTTTTGTGTATTTTTCAGAAAATTTGAAGTTTCTTTGACCTGTATGGTTATGTACCAGAAATTTTTGATCTTTCATGGAGTGAATCTTGTGAGAAGCAGGCCTAACACCATTTTAGACTTGGTTTGGATTGATTTCAATTGTTTTTGTGCATTTTAGAGATAAATTACAGAGGGTCGGTCTATATACCCTATTTTAAGGGTTTTGAGTGTATGAAAATGACATTTTAAGCCATTCCAACCAATGTTTTATTTTGTAACTTAGTGGAATGGCTCAGTAGGCCATAATTTAGGTGTGTACATGGATTTTTGGAGCATGGAAGATGTTTGAAGGCTTTTTGTGTTGCTGTCCCGAAGGTTTTTGTGCAAATTTTTCTTGAAAATGGATGTTTTGAACTAGGGTTTGGTGAAACATTGATGATAGAGGCTAGTGAATGAACTTATAAGCATATGCAGACATAATTAAGGGTGTTTGAAGTGGTGGCTAGGCTAGACAAGGTGTGGGATATAGTTTTTCAATAAACCCCCATGTAAATTGCCTAAAATGAGGGTTTCTTGTTTAGATGTCTTTGAAAGTGTGTCACTAAAAATAAATGGTGAAATTGGAGCTTTTGTTGACTGGTTGTTGCTTCCCCATTGAGTTTTAGGATTGAGGAGGAGTTTCCAATAGGTTCCCTTTGTAAAGCTCCTAGGTTTTCCAAATTAAACTTGCATATTAATATTGATGAAAGCTCTTAGGTTTTCCAAATTAGTTGAAAATAAAAGTTTTCCCACAACCATTGGTTATAATGAATTTAATGTTCAATTCTATGTGTAACAATGAAGATTAATAAAATCATCAAATGAATGGTCTATAAAATGTCGAAACAAAACAAAATAAATTGTGTTAAGTTGAATCTGTTTATGTAAGCATGCTGGAAATTGACTACTATAAGCAATGCAAATAGAATTCATAAGAAAATTTGTGTTAAGTTGATGTCGTTTATATAAGTTTAAACATGAATTCATCTAAATTATGTCATGGTTTTCATTTTTTCTTCAAATTCATAAAAATTAAACTTTTTTATGCAACTCCCATCTAATTCAATGTTGAATTCTATGTCCAATTGTTATGATTAATAAAATCATTAAAAGATTTTAGATTATTGTCAAAAATAAACAAACATACTAAATATAAACATTTCAATATTACCAAAATGAATATATTACCTGAGATAATGTAAAATGATGTAGAATCTTCAAAATGTCTTCATCTACATTATCTGGCATGCAAATTGGTGGCAAAAAGGTGATGGATCAAGCATAGATTAGTACAACAGGGAGTCAACTGCATAAAAAAGGTGTTTCTATGTTGTACAAAGCGCTGAACTAGACAAAAGAAGAATCGTGTGGGAGAGAATCATGAGGTCAACCCCTATTTTACCATTTCAAGGTAAAAAACAAATTTGGCACTTGCCAAATCTGACGAGCACCAAATTTGGTGCTTTGAAATGCTTTCACAATATCAATAGGGAGGGAGTGAGACTTGAGATAGAGGGAGAGGGGATATGAGTGAGAGAGATTAGTCCTATTAGCGTGGTAGGGACAAAGACATGAGAGTGATAGAGACTTGAGAGAGATAGAAAGTTATCCAATTAGGGTGGGGGGAAAGACCTCACAATGGGAGAGGGGTTGGAGTGAAATAGATTTTTCTACCCTCTACCCTTAAACCCTCAACCCTAAAACTCTCAACCCTCTCTTTCTCTCAACCCTTAACCCTCTACCCTCTACCCTCTACCCTAAAACCCTTAAACCCTCTACCCTCAACCCTTAAACCGTAAACTGTAAACCCTAAACCCTAAAACCATCAACCCCTTGTCTCTCTCTATCTCAACCCTATACCCTCTACCCTTAAACCGTAAACCCTAAACCCTAAAAACCTTAAACCATCAACTATAAACCCTAAAATCCTAAAACCCTCAACCCCCTCTCTCTCTCAACCCTAAACCCTCTACCCTCTACCCTAAAACCCTTAACCCTCTCACTCTCTATGTCTCTCTCTCGACCCTACACCCTCTACCCTTAAACCGTAAACCAGAAACCCTAAAACTCTTAAACCCTCAACCCCCCCTCTCTCTCAACCCTACACCCTCTACCTTCTACCATCTACCCTCAACCCTCAACCCAC
>VDFB02168118.1:48071289-48145742 GCA_007258455.2 Sequoia sempervirens
AAATTCTTCATCACCATCATCATTGTGGAACTGACCATCTTATCCCACAAGGGCCCACTCCTTGAACTTGAGAGTAGATTGCCTGAGCACTGTAACATGTTTGAGCATAGAACACCTACAATTCTTGCATTGATCCCTTGATAGTCAAACTCTGTTATGCAATCAAAAGTGGGGACTAGTGAGAGATGTTTTAGTTGTTTTGTGTCTATGAAGGATGCTCATAATCATAGTATTTTTTTCCTCCATATCAGTCATGGTTGTTGTTGACAGCTGAAATGTTTTTCTTTGTTGATAGATTATAAAAAACTTTGTTATTAAGAACTTAAGACATCTTTTAAAGGAGATGTGTGCTACTTATCTGATGCCTATGCCTGGATCATTGGTTTTACTTATGTGTGCATTTTTATACAGATTTTTTGACCTTTCTATTTTAAGTTTAATAGATAGCCATGATGATTTCGATCTTTATAGCTGAACCACAATGATTAGGACCTTTATAGCTGATCCATCCTGAACACACTGAATTTAAAAGAGATTTCTCCTAGAGTGGTTTCATTTCACTATTATTCTTGTTAGTTTGTCTTACCATGTAATTGACAGGATGGTGAAAAGCTCTTTATTTTAAAATTCTGGAAATATCTAGTTTCTCGAGTTTTTTTTTCTTAGCATTTTGCTAAGTTAATGCCTAGCATATGATAGGAATGTCTATAGATTGCCTATAGTTTATATACAATCTTGAGCTATAGTGTTAAACTTTAGATAACTTCGATAAAGCTTAATTAATGGTGATTAGATTTGCTTAGGAAGTGAGCAAGTTAAGCATATGAGTTATTGTTTTGATGTAGTTGTTCACCAGAATTGTAATGCTACTACATAGGATTGGCTGCAAACTAATTAGTCGTCTCTGTCATGTTCTCATTGCCCTTTTCTTGAAAATTTCACTTGAGGAATTGTATACCATGACATGTATAATGCATTAGCTACTTAGTTGTAGGTGAATTCTTTGAAACCTTGATATTGCTTCAAGAATTCAACTATGAGCTAAACACCTTAAGCAAGCTGAGTAGCAGAGTAATGGAATCAAGCTATGGAACTATATCAAATCTAGAAAATGCCAATTCACAGTTAGGATAATATTTGATAATGAGATTTGCAATCTGTAGATATCCCAAGTGTTTGTGAGCTCTGCTACTTCAGATGAAGGAGGTGTCGATGTAAACAAAGTCTAGGCATTTTCCTCACTCTGAGCCCATTCATCCCACAAAGACTTAGATATAACTTCTCATTGCCCACAAAGATCAGATTGTATATTAAACAAAAGAATAGAGGAATGAAACCAAAAGACCAGGAACACCAAATTTATCGCTGACCTAATGGTGAATCCACATCCAATGTGAAGGACTCCTTATTCCAATCCCAAGATTTGATGGATTGATTCAAATACATGGCTAAGATTTTTATGCAACTGGCATTTTTGCAAGGAACCATTATTTAATATCCATTGATTGAAATACCCACAACATCTAATGACTATTGTTGTTTGCAGTGCTTTAGACTTCCTATGTTTTTCAATGACTGTTCATTAAAACTGAGACCTCATAAACTTGTATTTATGCAATTTTTGTTACGGTTAATTAGATTTGTATCGAGTTGCTAATTTATACATTATTGTTTTTTTGGACATCAAGAAATGAGGAAAAATAATCTAAGGTGCAAATTAGATGATAGTGATCATAATGCTGAAATTCCAGTGATAGATTATGAGCATTTTTGTGAAGAACGTGTGGCCAAGAATAATGAATATTTATCATGTCTTAGTTTGACAAATAGACAAGTTGTAAATCCACTAAGTAGTATATTATTGATTTAATATCGTTTAATGAAATTTTATAGGCAAGAGCTTTATGTATATAAGACATGATATGATATTTTTTGTAATTTTACAGGCAAGAAAAAGAGTGCAGAGAAAATGCAGAGAAAAAACAAAAAGAAAGTAAAGATATAGTGTTGCCAGCTCGTAGAAGCCAACGCATAAAGGATGTGTTTGAAGTGAAATCTGGGGAGACCAGTACTGATCTACCTACTCATGCCACACCTGATATGGCCAAGGAGCATGAAGTTTCAGTTAATGAAAGTCACGAAGAGATTCTGCTTGCATCTGATGTGCCTCAAAGTGCACCTGTTGCATCTACAACTTTTGATGGAATTAGTGGATTAGCTAGAAATATTGGTAGTGGTTCAATAGAAGATGTGTCTGCTTTTGTTAAAAGACAAAGATTGAGTCAAGATTTATATAGATCTACAGAGAGGAATGCAAAAGAAATAATATTAGAAGGGAAGAAGCCATTCTTGGTTGAGGTATCAAGAGATGGTGAACCCATTGGGAAAAATGTTGCACGGTGGGCCTCGGAGTTGGGCGTAAGATGTAGGGCCCATTTGGATATTTGCAAATCAAATTTTGCACAGCAAGATCCACGAAATGTGGAATATGTTATACAAAAAATGGAAAATGCCTTTGACACTATTGGTGGACAAATCTCCAGAAAATATTACTAGCACAAGATGAGACTTCTGATGAACAATTTTAGATACAATTGCAGAAAAATAATCATGGAGGGAAACGAGAGGTTAGACTCCACTCTATCTCCCAAACAGTGGGAGGCATTGAAAGAAAGTATGCGTTCTGAAGAATATTTGACAAAGAGTAATAGAGGGAAGAGAGCAAGAGATAATGTGAGGGCTGAATATACATTTGGCCGAGGCGGGTTGCAGGCCAAAATTGACAAATTTGGAGTAAGTGTATGGATTTTTGGTTCTATTTACATCGTTTTATTTAATTCAATTTTTTATTGAACTAACTATATGTTGAAATTGACATTGTTTTTTAGGTGGAAAACAATAATAGAGAAGCAGGAGTAGAAGATATTGTCAATTATATGGCAACACTAGATCATACTAAATCTAAGAGTAGTATGAATTGGAAATCTAGTTCATCAGTAGAGATTTCACAACCATTTGTTGAACGCCCAGTAAGAGCCTCTCCAAATCATGTCAACTCAAATGAAGAGTACCAACATTTAATGAGTTGCTTACATGGTCTCACCGAGAAAGTTTCACAGTTGGCTGCCTCTGTTAAGCCTATAGTTTCTGCATGGAATGACCATAATTCCATAGATTCAGATCAGGTAAGAGGCTATTCCTCAATATTTTGATTCTCAACTATATCAGTTTTTTGCATACTCTTCTCTATTGTTGTTTTTTCTTTGTTGAGCTCTTCATAATTGTCTTACTCTATATGTTTTTATAGTTGCAGAACAATTATATGAAAGTAGAATGAAAAGGAAAAGACCCTATCAATAGAGCTCTCAGCAAAGCTACACAACTTCAGGACAATGTTTACAGTGATTATGCTGAATTCAAGGAGTATGTGCATGATATTGAGGTGAGTGCTATGAAACCTTTAGATTAATTTTTAATTTTGGTTGCTTTGGGTTTGAGCATAGGTCACAACCAGGATTGTATATCAGATTCATTTATGATTGCTTTTAAATTTAAAATGTTTGGTATGTGAAATGAGTGCATTTTAAGCATCTAAAATATTGTTTTTTGGTTCTGGTATTTTCCTTGGTTGCTTATAAATGATAGGGAAAAACCTTTAGGCAAAACAGTTTTAGGGAAACATGTACTTAAAGCTGTAGCACTTGAACATAGAAATGTGTAAAAGTTTAAATAACCCCCCTGATTCTATTGGCAACCTATCATAGCTGCAGCACTTGAACATACAAGACTGTAGAGGTTTAAATAACCTTCCTAATTCCATTGGCAACCTGTCACATCTGCAGCACTTGAAAATAGAAATTACAGGCAGAAATTTTGTGCTTTACATTTTGATTTGCCTACATGATAGAGAGAAATCTGGTGGTCAGATCTAGATTATATGGGAATCTACAGCCCACTGTGAATTGTATTATGAAGAAAAAACAAGTTTGTTGTATCTCCCAAGTATTTGTACAGTTTTACTCCAAGTTTTACACATGCAAATGTACAAACTACCAAAAACTTTAAATTTAGGTATTTCATCAAGCAATGGACAAGTGACATGGACAATCAAATGAGAATTTGGGAACCTCTAATACATCCTAAGTTTGCTTGATGGTAAAGGCACAAGTAATTCATAATGGTCACATTAAATTTAGAGGCTTTTACAATTGTACACCTCAAAACAATGTAAGGTATATGGAAAAATAATCCCCTCATTAATGTCTTGCACCAGGGGGTCTCATAAACCAAATTAGTGTCTCTTAGAGGTGAGATAGTCCTTTACAAATAAAAAGCATTGCTACTGCTCCTATTTTTACATGATACAGTCATGATTTTGAAAGTAGAAATAGTCCTTTACAAATAACATCAGAGGAAGTACAAAACTCCCACATAATGTCAGCATGCCTCACCAGCCCAAAGTGGGTGATTCAAGAATGAGTTGTTGAATCAACTGCAAATTTAGTGTCCAAAAGACCATAAATTCTTTTGGGATTCAACACAAAATAAATCAAGCTCACAAAAAAAATTACAATTCATGTGCTTTGCTGTAGTATTATTATTATTTTTAAATATAGACCATAGAAATAAACCTACTGGATCAAAAAAATTGAATTAATCTCCTAGAGTCATGTACAAGACAAATCAAAATCCTCTGGAGCAATTTGCACAATCCAAGAACTCAGAGTCCTCTTGGTCTCAACATTGTTCAAAAATGCTAATTCATACATACTACAAATATTTAACACAACATTCTCATTCAATGTAAGAACATGCACCCTCTCAAGTGCATTCTCTAGAACTTTAATGGATCCAAGCAAATCTCTAGAATACATCAGATAGAGAGCCTTGTTATTAGTGGCTATAACATCACCTGGATCTCGATCCAACACTTCTTCATACTCTCTAACTGCTGCTGTGTAATCCTTTTCAACCAAATACTGAAGAGCTTTATTACATTGTATCATATTTTTAAGCACTTCTGAGCTTGATGAAAATGGCACCTGACCGTTGTCCACAATAGCCTCAATTCTAGAAAACATAGTCTTGGCACCATTCAAATCACCCAGCTGCAGCTGAAGATAGCCAACCCTTGAGAGCAAGAAGGGATCCAGTGGTTTTTCCTTGAGTAGCCTCTCAAGCCACTTCATGCTTGTCACATAATCTTTCTGGCTTAGATGATGCCTCAGAATTGAGTTTATAACAAGCTCTTCTCTCTGCTGCCACCATCTGAGACTTGCCCCTAGAGCAGAAAAATTAAACTGAACTTGAGTTGTAGACCCTGTGGATGCGTTGCCTAAGATAAACTCACCAAAATCCTCATCCAAACTATTCGAATGATGATCACGAAAACCATGAACACTACCATGTCCCACAGGCTGCCCATCTGTCTGATTCTGAGCACTAATATCCACAGTGGGAGTTTTGTACTTCCTCTGATGTTATTTGTAAAGGACTATTTCTACTTTTGAAATCATGACTGTATCATGTAAAAATAGGAGTCGTAGCAATGCTTTTTATTAGTTTGGTGTGGGTTCGGTTCAACAATTCTTGCCAAGAAGAACATCATGTTGCTCCTCTAGAGTGTCCTTGATGAGTTGTTGAACATTCATGGAGGCATTGGGAGTCATCTTCTAAGAGTCAACCATCTCACCCCTGCGACAACACTCATGCAGATAGTCTGGCTCACTGATATGGAACCAAGTTGTACTCCTTCCTTCTACTATTGTGAGTAAACATTGAGAGACATTACCAAGACTTGCTCAGATGCCACAAGCCTAAATTGGTGTAGGATGTCTTAAGCCAAAGATATGCTCTAACACCAATGACCTGTACCACAGGGCTTGAGATGGGTGGCAATAAGGACAACATGATAAGTTTTTAGCTAATAACAGTTGTATTTTCATCTAAGTACTAGGTGGTCTTCTCTAAGAATTCAGGTGAATGTTACTTTAACTTTTAATAATATCTATTTGAAAGTTCTTAGCAGAACATATTTGAGGATATGGGGCCTTTCCAGTAGCATCATCTAGAAATCAAGCTTGGTCCATTTTTCTTTCACTTCAATTTATGTTATTGTTTGAGAGGTTGTTTTGAGGAATTAGAGATAAGTCAGTCTAACAATTCATTGTTGTCATTAACACATGAAAATGACACTCTATCTCCTTAGTCATACTTGCTTAGCAACAAAGAGTTTATAAACTTGCATTTTCTTGTATGCTTTTTATTCTTGGAGTTGTAATGAGTAATAACCTTAATGCAAGCTTGACGATGAATAAAATTAGAGTAAAATCTTTGTAAGAAGTTGACTTGTTGCAACTCATTATAGAAATATGAAAAAGTATAAAAGAACATATACATTCTCTCTCTTAATCTGGCACATTATATTCCTGTAAATCTCTCAACCTTAAGAAGCAAATCTAGGTCAAGACTTGGCTCATTTTAGTACACAATTGCATTTCATCACATGTGGATTTGTGATGATGGTAGTCTATAATATTGATAAATTACTTGTTTGCAGTCCAAAATGGAAGGCTCTGATACTAATTTTGTTATTAGAAGGTGTTGCACTTACAGAGAGGTACAAATAGCCATTCCATGAACAAGGTGGTTGTGCAGCAAAAAGAGTAGCCTTTAGGGGTTCTATCCACAAGCCCATGGTTTGGAGTCTAGAAATTCACATTAGGAATCTTCTTCTGTTCAAAAGTATTTATACCTTATAATACAGACATGTTCAGTGCTATTCAATACATAAGGTATGCATGTAGATTGATTGAATGGCGAGTTCTTCTTGTTGCTAAAAGCATAGAATTGGAGGGGACATTTCCATTTTTAGGACTGGATAGAATGCTCCATTTGACACATGAAAAGAGAAAAGGTGAAATTTTAAGGAAAAAAATGCTAAAAACCTCAAAAATTTATAAGGGTTGTCATTGCAAATTCAGCCCATTTTATTTATTTTTAAATGTTTATGTTGCTTTTAGTTTGTCTAAGTTATTTTACTAGTTGTCCACCACAATTTTTTGTTGTCATCAAAATTGTGTTCCTACATCTTGGAAACTCAGCGAAACACAAAAGATAACATGTGTTGACATGAACATAAATATTTATATGAGAAGCTCTTTTGAAGTGGAAAAATTAATGGAGAATATTTTGGCATTGCTTTATTTTCTTTTGGAATGCACTATGATGAAATTATAGGATGCTTTTACTTTAGCACATTTCCTCTATGATTTCTCTAATTGCTAGAGTGGACTTATTTTTCCTCAAACTCTCATTCTAACAATGTTCAAGGTATTCTTAAACATCCATTATTCTCTCTTCATTTTCTAGAAGCCAATCGTCACCATTTCATTGCTAAGGCTTCCTATATATTCAATATTTTTCATCTTCTACTATGTGGTGCTTATCACCAACTTGCAACTTTGAGTTGCATTGTGGAGAGCACACATAATTTTTTTTTTGGGGGGGGGCGGAGGGTTGAATCAGTATTTTAAACTTTTAACACATGAAACCTTAAAAATCAGAGATAAAATAGTAAGAGCAAACATCAATGAGGAGAACACCAAATTTCACATGGAAAACCTTTTTTGGGTAAAAAACCATGATAGATCAATAGATTTCATTAACAACAACACCAACCCAAGTTACATAAGTGAGCACCAATTCACTGAGAGCACCAACCCTCCTTGAAGCACCAACTCCAAGATGCTGAAGCACCAACTTCAGAATCATATAATTCTTAATACATAACACATAACTTCTTCAACCTGCTCTCAAACACAACTGAATACTGCTTCATTCTAATTATAATCTCAATCTAGAAACTACATTGACAATCTTGCAACTTGGAACTACCATCCAAAAGAGACACCTACTTGTATTGTAGCACAAAGAAAAAAAGTGACTTCTTTATCTGATTTATACACCAAATAAAAATCTGCATCTCAGAATAAAAAGTTGGCTCCTTTTATAATATGAAAACCAGTTAAAAGAAAGCTCTGCATAGGCTTTCAATGAACACACAAGCATAACTGAATTATCTGCAATTATAGAAAGTTACGAATGCCAAATTTCTATGTGCCATGACTTAGTGACCTCAGCCAATGAAAAGTCCAAAATATTTTCAACGCAGGAAGACAACTCAGAAACATAATGCAGATTGAAAACACTTGAATGGACAAACAAGTTTTTACCACAATCCTTTAGAATTCCTTATGACCTCTATTTCAATCGACTAATGAATGCACCCAATACTCCACTTAGAAGGAATACAAATCAGTTCTTCTCTAGACCATGAATGCATAGATGATTAATTGAACCTGTAGCTGAGATAAAAGTTGCTTTGCTTGCAGGTAGTGAGCATTGTCCTTCTTTTCCAGATCATCAGTTAGCCACAACAAAAGAGTATACAAATTGGTACAAATAGATGATAATTCTATTACAAAGGGATAGAAGGTGTGAGCTAACGCAGCCTGGCAATGAATCCTCCAAATGACTTTTAGAATGATAAGCCTACAAGAGTTGGAAATCACATTATGTAACACCGAGGATCTGAGGAGAGTGGATTTCCATGACCAAGGGAAGTGAAATAGGGCAGGCAAGGCTGAAAGAAGGGCAGTCCACAACTTTTTAGCATGGGGGCACAACCAGAAACAGTGTTTGAGAGTTTCAACCCTTCCACAAAAAGGACAAGGAGGAGGTGAGTTAATGAATTTGAGGCGAGCACCAACTGGGAGTTTGGCATGCAAAAGTTTCCATGTTGTGAGTTGTGATTGTGCATCCGCTTCGGATTTCCAAATTTGCAAGCTAAGGTGATTCCACTTGGATCTTCTGAAGTTACATCTCCAAACAGAGTTAAGTCGGTTTGAAAGAGACAAACCAGGAATCAATTGTTTATAAAGGATCTTGAGAGGAAAAGTTTGGATACCGCTGCCATTAGGCCACCTCCAATCTTAAAAAAAACTAGAGTGACAGCTAGTGGCCATGAGGATAGAAAGGTTAGGAGGGACCATATTCTGGATTTCCAAAACAATGAGCTTGTCTTTATTATTGAGTTTGAAGCGTATCTTGAGCTGCTGCCATGATTTCCATGTAAAACTAGTGGGATCCCATAGGTCACTGAACACTCAGATACCTTTCTTCAAAAGTTGTTTAGCTTTCATCCTTGGAATCTTGGCAAGGGGCTGGTTATTAACTTGTATCAATCGATTCCACCAAATTGAGGAAGATGCAAAACTGAGCCCATGGTTGAATGACTGGTCAGACCAAGATAGTTTTTGAGAAACCATTTGCCATGCTTTCCAAATACAATTAAGTGGAGCAGATCCATGGAGTTTGAAGTGATGTGCCAAGAGGATCTTGTCAGTCCATTGAATGGAACTCCAAGCTTTGCCAGAGGTTGCTATTTGTATATGGTATCTGATCAAAGATTTCCAAGGGGTGTTGCCATCCAAAGCTCTGCCTATCCATTTAGCTGAAAGACATATCCCTTGAATAAAAGGATCTATAATTCCTAATCCACCCTTATCCTTAGGAAGTATACAATGAGACCAAGAAGTGGCAGGCATACCTTTTTTATTTCCCCATTTAGACCAAATAAAGTTGCGAATAAGCTGGGTAAGCTGATTATAACAAGTTTTAGAAGGAAGCCAACATGAGGAGGTATAGACATGACTAGCTAAGAGGACTTTGTTGGCCACTTGTATACGCCCAGCCATTGAAAGAAATTTATTTGTCCATCCTAGGAGCTTGACTTTAAACTTGTTAAAAAACCATCTCCACATATCTTTCAAGGAAACTCCCAGCCCAAAAGGAATGCCTAAATACTGAGTAATGTCACCATGTTTGATCTCCTTCCATTCTTGGGGAATCCAAGGTGATCGGGGGTTGGGACTGATCATCCAAAATTTAGTTTTGTGCATTGCTAATTTGGAGCCCGAAACCTCACAGAAAAAATCAAGGATATCGAGTAAAATATTAATGTCTTCAGTTGTATTTTGGATGAATAACCTTCTGAATGGGCTCGTCAAACTTCTCAGGATGCTTTGATTCTTAAGCTTGATTTTCATAAAGCTTATGATCGAATACGTTGGTCATTCATCCTCAAATGTTGCAATGGTTGGGGTTTGGTCCTAACTTTTGTGCTCATGTTCGGATGCTATTCATGGATGCTAGTGCAAGAGTGGTTGTTAACGGAGTTTTATCCCCCCAATTCCTCCAAAATTCCATTCGTCAAGGCTGCCCTCTTGCCCCTTTTCTTTATGTTCTCACTGCTGATGCCCTTGGTTACCTCCTCCAACATGCACATTCAGATTCTCTTATTCATGGAATTTCACTTCCGTGTAACTTTATGGCTCTCAATTTCGTTAAATGATATTATGTGTATAGAATATTTCTCGTTTTCTTGATCTTAATTAAAAAATTTCAACTATTAGAGAGTAAAACATGTAAATTGATTGCTAGTTACAACCACAAGATTTGTTGATAATTTTATAGTAAACAATCTTATGTATTACTATTGAATTTTGGTTTGTTTAAGCAAGCCAAGGGAAAAGCCAACAACCTGAGTAGGTCATAAATTATCATGTCTTGTAGCAAATTAGTTGGATTACTTGGTCTGGTTTAAATTTACTCTTAGAAGTCATACTGACTAGAGAGTGATCAATAATTGATTTCTTTGTGCCAAAACCAGATGACTTATCTATGGTTTTACTAAAACAATATTAATGGGGAATACTTTATTTATATAAATTAGCGGGAAATGTGTAGCCACAAACTGCTATGATAAAATTTATTCTCTGTAGCTATTGTTTTCCATCTCAATGCTATTTTGTATGAACATTGAAATTGTGCTCCCTTAATTTCTCTTTTGCACAATATATTAACAAAAGATGGTTCAACTTCTAAATTACATAACATAAATTAACAAAAATATATGAAAACTTAAAAGGAGTGAAACTAAATCACTACTATTGATTGATTGTTGTTAATTATCGATTTCCTTCATGCAACTAATCTATACAAAAGTGTTCAATGTAATAGTACAAATTTTCTAGAAAAACCTGTGATAGAGATTTTTGAAACCATTAAGTATCTGTACAGTTTTACTCCAAGTTTTACACATGCAAATGTACAAACTACCAAAAACTTTAAATTTAGGTATTTCATCAAGCAAAGGACAAGTGACATGGACAATCAAATGAGAATTTGGGAACCTCTAATACATCCTAAGTTTGCTTGATGGTAAAGGCACGAGTAATTCATAATCAATAAGCACTTCATTTAACTACTTACAAACCTTTTACCTGCATTTAGTACTCCTCACATGCATTCACATCACTTCAAACATGTTTAAGTGTTTGAATGTGTGGTTCCAAATGCCACAAGTGGGGTATTTCTTTAGTCCTCAACATAGATGCTTCAATTGATACATGGTCAGTAATGTTGAGCCAAGAATTTCTAGATGGAAAAGTGAAATTTGTGGATACAAGTTTCATAGATTTTCACAAAGTAAAAAGAACTAACACATATATAAGAAGGAGATTTTGGTTGTTAAAAGAGGAATTGAAAATCTTAAAATATTCCTCAAGCCCAAACATTTTGCAAGCAAAACAAATAGTTAGCCAATAAGAAATTTTTTAAGGAAAAAAACAAACATAGATTTAGCCCAAGGGAGAATTGCTGGATGGTATTTTGAGTTCCAGAGTTATAACTTTGATATACAATGGGTTAAATGGGAAAATAATTCCCTTGCTGATGCTTTAACTAGAGATCTCAAAATTATTGTAGTCATCACAATAGATCCCACAGATCCACTTATTTTCCAAGTGAGATTCTAGTTATTCTATTAACCAATAGGTATGCTAATAGGTGGATCAAAATGATTAAAAAACTAAAAAGGGATACTTGGGAATATAATATAGAAAGACATCATTTCTATATTATGGATACTCTAGACCTTTTGGAAGCACAAATTATCTCAGAAATGCTTTCTCATTTGATCTTGTGATCACACTTATCATCAGGCCAGTGGTTACCTAAACATTGATAAAAAATTATAATTCTCTACTCAATCAGAGTAGTAAATAGTTTTTATTTTGGTAGGTTTACTTTTGAAAATTATGCAGATGCATATGGAGCTATATTAGATGAAGAAATGGTTGATTTCCTCAATTTAATTAAGTTTGTAAAATTTAAAGTTTTTGGTAGTTTGTACATTTGCATATGTTATAGATCAAATATTATTAAGTTGCCCCATAAATATTATATTACTGGGCCCAACTTAAAATAATATTATCATTCATTTTCCTTGATTTATCCTTTAGCCTATGAGAAATGATGATATGCTAGAGGTCTCTCCATGGTTCTAATTTGGAAAATGGGACATGACAATAACTGATTGCATGACAACATAACTGATGAGTAATTGACTGATTTTTAACTATGATTGTACAACTAACTGCATGATTACATGACTACATAACTGATGGGTAATTGATATGCTGCTAATGATGATTGCATAATTGGTGAAGACCTAGCTTATTTTTAATGTGTTGATAACAGACATCATTCTAATCAATAAGAGGTCACAAACCACTTAGCTTGGTTTTTAATTGACCCTAATTACAACTGCTATACTAAATAAGCCTGTAGGGCCATAGCAGCTTGTAATAGTTTTAACTAGAGGGCCATGTTAATAACCCAAAAGCAGACTGATTTTGAGAAGCCTTATAGTTTTCAATCATTTTTCCAGTGTTAAATTTAGTTTCTTTGGTTAATGTACTTATTCTGTGGAATTTTATTGATTGTTACCATACTTTTGTGGAATTTTATTGATTGTGTATGCACAAGTAGGCTGATGAGAATGGGTTTGTAAAAAGATCAGCTGCTAGTATGTTGAGTGGAAAACAGTTTGCTTCTCCAAACATGATGAGTTCTGTGATGACCTCAATGAACACATTTTATCGTATTTTTTGTGTTCTATGTTATTGAATATTAAATCTTACAATTTTTTATTTGTCTGAATGAGATATTGATTGAGCTGCATGTAGCTGTTGTAATCTAAAGATAAAACTGTACAAGTTTATTAGTTTATTTTATTTATGCATAAAAACTTGTTGGAAGCCTTTATGCAAGTTTAGTAGGAACATGGATAATGTGTTATTTGTTGGAAGCCTTTATGTAAGTTTATGTTATAATGTGTTTTTTTTTCTTTTTGCAGGAATGTATTGATAAACTCAAAGAAGGAGATAAAGTTAAGGTGTTGGATCCATTAGATGGTGATGTTGTGGGCATTGGGCGGATTCACTCCCTATCTATTATACATGGAGCCAACTTGAAAGGAACAATGGATGCAAATGTAAACATTTTAAAGGTCACGAGTAACATACCCCTTGTTTATGAAGACAAAATACATGGAGTTGTTCGTCTGAAAGAGAAAGAAGGAACCTTCACATAGTGGCCACTAAAATATCTGCAAAAAATGACATAGTTGAACATATTTATCATGTACTAGTTGCTAGACATCTTGGCTCACTATTTTATGCAATATTTTGAATATGTTGTTTAGGGATCTTAATTATCATGGTGTATTTGAAAGAGTTGGAAACTCTTAGACAACTTTGACATTTTTTATTATATTTACATATATACTCTTAGACACTTGACATTTTATAACTTGATATATATATTGATATATATTTGCATTAATTTTTTTTATTGTAGATTACCTTTATTTATCATGATGTTGAATCAATCTTTTAATTTTAGTATGTTGTAGCTTATACGCATATGCAATATTTTTATTTACTTTTATGTTTTAGTTCAAATTTAATATTATATTAGTTTTGCATTATAAAATTTATGGTATTTAATAAATTATTTATTTCGTGATTATATTTACTACCAATTAATGAAAACTAGTAAATAAAATGACTGAATTAATGACTAAAGTAATGATTAAATTAATGACTAAATATGACTAAATGAATAAATAACTAAATATATGACTAAAGTAATGACTAAAATAATGACTAAATAAATGATTAAAGTAATGACTAAATTAATGACTAAATATATGACTAAATTAATGACTACATATATGACTAAAGTAATGACTAAATATATGACTAAAGTAATGACTAAATATATGACTAAATAAATGACTACTTTGACTAAATAAATGACCAGTTAACAACAATTAATGACTAAATTAATGATTAAATATATGACTAAATTAATGACTAAATATATGACTAAATAAATCACTACCATGACTAAATAAATGACTAGTTAATAACAATCAATGACTAAATTAACGATTAAATCAATGACTAAATTAATGACTAAATCAATGACTAAATCAGTGACTAAATTAACGATTAAATCAATGACTAAATCAATGACTAAATCAATGACCAAATTAATGACCAAATCAATGACTACAAATCAATGACTAAATAAATGACTAAAATAGTTTAGTCATAAATTTGGTCGTGTTATAAATGACCGGCAATAAACTACTAATAGTCACGTGACCAAAATTAGTCATTTATATGCAATTTTTAGTAGTTTATTTAGTCATATATTGTTGTTTGTGTACTAGTGGTTTTAAGTGCAAAATGACTGCAAACTTTAGCATGACGTTACTCAGATACTGTGACACTTAGAAACTTCTTGTCTGAGCCTATGGGATTTGTTCTACCATTCTACAATAAAGTCTCTTGGTTTTTGCTATCTCAGAGGATTTTTCTTGTGGTGGCAAGATTTCGCTTGGGGAAAAAGTTGTCAAATGCAAGTAGTGCAAAGTTGCAAAGTGGTGCAAATTTTTGCTACTCATGTGACCAAAATAACTGTTCCAATGCATCTGAGTGGGTACATTTATGTTAGGAATTGTCCTCTTTCACATCCAAATACGTCGAATCAATCTGAGGTACGTTCAATCGGCTGAATCCCTTAAGAGTCTGAAGTGCAAAATGGCTACAAACTTCAACATGATGTTACTCGGACATTGTGACACTTAGAAACTTATCATCTGAGTCTATGGGATTGTGTTGTGCCCCTCTATAATAACCTCTTTCAATTTTTTCTATCTTAGAGGCATTTTTCTATGGTGGTGAGATTTCGCTTGGGGAAAAAGTTGTCAAATGCAAGTAGTGCAAATTTGCAAAGTGGTACAACTTTCGTTCTGCTACTCATGTGACCAAACTAACTATTCCAACGCATCCAAGTGGGTAATTTTACGCTAGGCATGGTCCTTTTTCACACCCAAATGCGCTGAATTGCTTCAAGGTACGTTCAACTAGCTGAATCCCTTAGAGTCCAAAGTGCAAAATGGCTGCAAACATCAACATGACGTTACTTGGACACCGTGATGCTTAGAAAATTTTCATCTAAGCCTATGGAATTGTGTTGAGCCCCTCTACAATAACCTCTGACAGTTTTCACTTGGAAGGAAAATAAGCATGTCTAATTCAAGAGCAAGTTCGCCCAATCTTGGCAAGGCACAAGCAAAGTCCATCATGCCCATGGTCAAGGAAAATGTCCAAGATGATGCAAAGTATGCTTGGGAAATAAAAGCTATGTCAAAATTCCTGTCAAGTCCACCCTTGACTTGAATAATGCTTGTCCAAGACAAAGGTAAAGTCTTCACAACTCAAAGCATACATGGAAAACACAACGTAAAGTTGGCCCAGCTCAAAGCCTATATGGCAAAGACAACTTAAAGTCCAACCAAAGTTGAAAATAGGAGATGGAAAACATATCTTGAAGTCTGACTTAGGACAAGATCAAAGGGGACATCCAAAACATTGAGATGGTGCCTCGTCATCTTCCAACCAATCAAATTGTTCCAAGCTAGCATGTCTAGGTTCAATGAACTTAACACTTCATAATGCAACAACTTTTTATTGTTGGTTTATATTTAGCAGAAGGACAAGTGTCCCCAAATGTAATTTTCTCATTGGTTGAGAGGTAGTTAGTTGTGACAAACCCTAATTAGGGTTTTATTTTGTAATGTCGGTCATTGATTCAAAATCAATCTTGGCCATTGAATTGTATTCGAGGAGCCTATAAATTGAGCTCACCCCTCATTTGTATGGGAGCATCCATCACATACTACCAGTTCACTGCCTTGTCTATGCTTTCTCTTACTATTATGGTTTGATAGATTTTTTCCAAGCATCCATCACTTTTCTGAAAGCACTTGTTTTAGGCTCTTAGCCATAGTAGCAAGACAATGAACTATTTGATAAAATTCTTTGGTAGACATGTATGAAAAATGTGGTAGCATATACAAGGTAGTAAACTATTTGAAAAAATGCCTCAAAGAAATGTGGTCTCATGGTGATGGAATGCCATGAAAATCTAGGGAATTTTCTTGTCATGGCATTCCATCACCATGAGACCACATTTCTTTGAGGCATTTTTTCAAATAGTTCGCTACCTTGTCTATGCTATTGCTTACTATTACGCTTTGATGGATTTTTTCCAAGCATCCATATAGCTTGTTTGAAAGCACCTATTTTAGACTTTTAGCCATAGCAGCAAGGAAGTGAATTGATTGATAAAATTCTTTGGTAGACATGTATGAAAAATGTGGTAGTATAGACAAGGCAATGAACTGTTTGAAAAAAAATCCTCAAAGAAATGTGTTCTCTTGGTGATGGAATGCCATGACAAGCACATTAAAACCACATTTCTTTGAGGATTTTTTTTTAACAGTTCAGTTCCTTGTCTATGCTATTGCTTCTTATTATGCTTTGATAGATTTTTTCCAAGCATCCATAGCTTGTTTGAAAGCACCTATTTTAGGCTTTTAGCCATAGCAGCAAGGCATTGAACTGTGTTATAAAATTCTTTGGTAAACATGTACGAAAAATGTGGTAGCATAGACAAGGAAATAAATTGTTTGAAAAAATGCCTCAAAGAAATGTGGTCTCATGGTGATGGAATGCCATGAAAATCCATAGCAATTTGTATGTCATGGCATTCCATCACCATGAGACCACATTTCTTTCAGGCATTTTTTCAAGCAGCTCATTGCCTTGTCTATAGTATTGCTTGCTATTATGCTTTTGATAGATTTTTTCCAAGCATCCATAGCTTGTTCGAAAGCACTTGTTTTATGATTTTAGCCATAGCAGCAAGGCAGTGAACTATTTGAAAAAATAATTTGGTAGACATGTATGAAAATGTGGTAACATAGACAAGGCAGTGAACTATTTGATAAAATACGTCAAAGAAATTTGGCCTCATAGAATGCCATGAAAAGAAAATGCTATTGGCAGCTACTCCTACTTATTAGTTATGCAATGTGAATTAATTGCATAACTTCTTAGGTTGACTTTCTAAAATCTATATTGTAATTGAAATTTTGTCATCTATCAACATCTAGTTATTAGTTATGCAGTGTGAAGTAATGCTTTGACTTTGAAAGATGTGCAATAAAATGTAATCAACGATATGAATATAAACTACAAAACAATATTTTTTACAATTCATTAGTTAAAATATTTATTTTATTTTCTCTCTATATCTCTATATGCTATGGAAATACCTTTCAATTTAAATATAAATAGATTTTATCTCTTGTTCTACAATTTTTTACATTTTTTTTTAAATATGATTTTTTCCCGACTTTTTTAAAAACTATTATATTTTTGGTTTGTCAATTCTTTTCCCAAAAGATTTTTGTTGCTATTCATTGGAAGCATGAAGCATACATGTGAATAAATGCACTATACGTGAAGTATACATGTGAATAAGTGAAGCATACATGCGAATAAGTGAGACACAAGTAATTGAAGCATTCCAAAAGATACAAACCACTAGGAATGGAGCTTATTTACACAATACACTTTAGATGGAGCTTATTGAGCAATCGACAATAATTAATTAAGCATTAGATGTTAATAAAATCCATGCCTACAATATTGAAGCATACGATTTACACAATATGCATGATAACATCATTCAAGAATGGTAGTAGCAAAATAAGATTTTTTTAATCAAAAAGTCATAAGGTATACAATTATATATATTGATAAAAGTATATACAATATATCCAAAAAAACCATACAGGCTTAGTACAAAGCAGCCATATTATGGACATAAAATGTCACATATATATCGATAGTACAAAACTTATGTTCCACAATGCCACATAGGCATACAACAAACAACCCTAATACAGTCATTTCCCTCTAGGGGAAGGAAATAGATCCCGTGCTGCCTTCGAAATTCAGCTGGATGGAATGACTGTTGGTTCTCTGGTCTTTTGAACACGCTCATTAGTCCTCTTCTCTTTACTCTGGACCTTTAACTGATACAATAAAATGTAAAGATGTTAATACACAGAAATTGAATTGTGGAATGACAGAGCAAAATATAATCACTTTCCACATACAGATAGTCATCATTCACATTTACATCATTACCACATCCATGATCTAGAGTGACAACCACCTGTAGCAACCATCGAGATAGAAATTAAGCTACAGAAAAGTATCATGAAAATTTTCTATAATAGACCATAAAAGAGAAAATATAATGTCAAATCGACTAATCTGTTGCATACCTCTCTTAATGGATCAGAACTGGCTATTGTTGCAACAACTTCGTGGTCCATCATGCCACCAACATCACTAGGGTTGTCTGATGTCAACATTTGCAAATGGTAAACGAAAGAGTAAATGGTAGGGTGAACTATTAAATGTTAATGGGATGAGATTAGGAAGGCATAAAGGAACAAAAAGTGAATTAGGAGAAGATAATGTGACATGATCAAGGAATACAAATGCAATGTTTGTGTTTCTCATCAAATTTTTAGATTTGTATATGCAAAATTATGAAAACTAGCTAACATTGTTTTATAACACCATTATTGAATAAAGGCTACCTGAGTGTAAGTTGTTTGAGGAAATGAATTGCAAGGTGTGGAGGTTGAAGGTCCACCAACAAACTATTTGAAATCCAAAGCATGTTATGAGACAAACATTCAAATATAACATTCAACTGCTCAAATGCAATAATAATATCTTTAATACTAGTTGCATACCTATGGACTCAACGTCGAGAATGAATAAGGGTTTGTAGGAATGGGGCATGTCTCATGAACACTCCGACCTTGAAATTTCATCATATCAAAATTCTACTAATTTACTTATTCTTAAATTTCAAAATATAATTTAATAAACAACATTAAATGAACTTGCTAAATTTTACCTGAGTGTCAATGTTGAATGCATCATTCAACAAATCATCTGTGAAAGCCATCACCTCTGCAACTGATGTAGGTTGTGTAGCTGCATCCCAAGCACTCTGATAATCATATATGAAAACTACACCACAAGCACCACAATGGTGGGGTGGAGCTCCGGGCCTACACCTCTCCTCCACACCAGGCTCTAGTAGAGGCCTCACACACTGTAAAATGGTCTGGGTGAGTGAGCCAATTGACTCCAACGTGTCCACCTCTACACTATCCTTAACAATGGAAGTAACAACAACATGCTCCACCATGGGTCTGTCCAAGGGTCTCGGTGCCAACTATGGATTACATCATGTAGTAGGTCTATCATGTGTGGAGCCCCCACCTCTACTCTGGAAGTCTACGATGTCAAAATATTTTTTCATCTTATTGAGGATAAACTCACAATAGAGTTTACTCAAAAAGTATTGTGGTACATCATGGTTATTGCATGGAGGTTGGTCGAATACCATCCACCACCGCTCCCAAAATTTATTTTTAATTAACTCATGGTGGCACCAATGGATGGGGAACCTCCTGCATGTATGAGACAAAGGTGCATTGGTTTTCGGGTTTGTAAATAGGGCACACAAGTCAGATTTGCTAATTTTTTGATTTTTAACATCTGCATATGACAAACCTCTAGCATAATATTGTCTCATCTCATGCCTCTTATTTGACCAAAAAAATTATTTTCTCGCTCATTTCTCCTACATGAGATACAATTGAATTCAATGATTCAACAATCCCTCTCCTATAAGGGTGGGTTTCAACATGCTCAGTTAATCTTCCAATTAATTATTCAATGTATCTTTTATTGTTTTCAATTTGATTTAGAATATTTTCTTGTGTTCCTTGAGGATGCCTATGAATTGATGGAGGGGTTTTAGGTTGTTCTTGAATAGGAGGCTCTTCCTGAGGGGGTGACTATAAATTCTCAATGTTTGGAGGTGGAGATTCATTCCCTGAGAATTAGAACAAAATTTTATTATAAAAACCTATTTCAATTTTCATTCTAAATCAAATTCGAAATAAATAGAATAAAAATACATACCTCTTCGAAATCTTCGACGTCTCATGTGTTGGTGGCATCCTCGTGAAAAATAGCAAGCTAAGGATGCAAATAATGGATGATATTTGGCGAGCGCAAGTTGCAAACCTCAAATCCTCCAAGCCAAGCCACGGGTTGAAGTTAAATGAGGTTTCAAAATGTGTTTTTTTCTTTTATGTACCTTTTGCATTTGGTGAGCACCAAATTTGGCGTGCGCCAAATGGCCAATTTTGGCCTTTTTTTGTGAATTTTTACAATTTGGCACCTAAATTGTGTCACAGATTGGTGCACTTACCCAAGTATCAAGGAAATCTACAATTCCATAGAAGGAATATTTGTTTTTTGCTAAGGTGATAAAGGAATCAAATCTATAAAGTGCCTATTCAAAAGATATATATCTAAGTTAGGGAGAGAGATTCTCTTGACTAATCCTTGATCTTCTTTCTATGCAAGGTGATAATTAAAACCATATTTTTTATGTATTGTTGGACACGATCGAAGAAAAGGACAACAACCATGTGGTAATCGAGCTCAACAATATCAAGTTTGTAACCATGTGATAATATAAGGTGTAGATTCTTCTATGGAGCTTCAACAAAGATTGAAGTGCATGTACAACAGTTATTTGAACCTCCTTAGATAATTTTAATTAAAAATATATAAATCTATATAATGGTTTAAAATAAAAGGTTGTAGTAGACTAGTATGGTCCATGAGTCTACAAGATTAATGTTACACTAGAAGATCATTTTTACATGTTATTGCACTAAGAGGAGGGGTATATCAATTTGAGGGAAGGGGATTAGTTCATGAAGATGGCTTTTGTGATGAGGTCTTGTCTACCTTGTGCTATTAAGGGAACAAGCATATATTATTTTGGTATTGGAGGAATAATCACTCTTGTGTCTATATTTTTGTGGTTTAGAGACACCCACTTCAAGAGTTCAAGAGTAAATTTCTCAAATGAAGGTAAGCTTCAATTCTTTTATTAGGGAGGGGAGGAAAAATATTCTTTTAACACTTAAGAGTTGTTCTATTACTAGATCACAATCCTTGAGGTATGCTTTTGGGTAAAATTCTAGTCATGTTATGAGAAGAACTTCCCTAGTAATCAAGTAAGCTCTAGAGGTGTTGGAATTTTAGAGCAAAATTTTCTCCTCGAGCTTAGATTCAGAAAAACACAAATGTGAGCCAATAAACTTTCTTATTAATAAATAATTTCTAAGCCTAGGTAACCTCATGCTTAAAGATAACGTTTTTAGTCTTTTAGAGTTGAGAACAAATAATAGTTTTGAATAAATTAAAAATGTAACCAATATATGTTAGCAAGCGAAAAATATCTCAAATAGAGAAAGTCTCCAAGTAAAAGATGCTTTGAGGTGAAAGGGCAATAAAATGTAGTGAATCTAAGTCCAAGTGTGCTTTGGGCCAACATGCAAGTCCAAATTAAGTGTGTGAATGACTCAAGTTTGTTATATGAGGGAAACCTTGAGTGAGGAATCCCAATATGGAGGAGTCTTTTGCCTAGGGGTAGTCTTTGTTAGAGTTATCATGCATTAGCTAATGATTAATTAATCTTTAATTGATTATTAGTCTAATTTATTCTCATACACTTAAGCTAAACTTAGGATTGTTTATTAATTGAGTTAATATTAGATCATTATGTCTCATTTCATGTGATGTTGAAACTTGTAATGATATGATCCCTTTCTCATTTAGGGCTTTTCTCTTATAAGCATTCAACCCTCATTGTAATTACTCTCAGAGAATATCTAGAGCTTCCATATCTTCTTGAAATTCTCTTTTGTAGCTTTTTCTTGTTGAAGAATAATGCATATATTGTTTGCAGATCTCTTGCATGGAAGGTGTCTTTGTTTGTTGTTTGATCTTCCAGCTCATGGTTTTTTGCTTGTTTCACAATTCTAACATGGTATCAGAGCATGCATTCAACAAACCCCTTCTCGATCTATGAGGTTTTTTTATTCAACAAGGGTTGCAGGCTTCATATCTGAATCCCCTTTGTTTTTTTTGCAAATTTTTGAGGTGTACTTTTTTCAAAGCATTTTTGTGTGAAAAGGACCTCGTCGTTGGATTCAAAGTTGTCGAGAAAGTCAAATTTGGCTTTTGTTTCGCCTGATTTCAATTCCTGACGCCGAATCTACAAGGTTTTGAAGCAGTTACTCTTTTTCTGGATCTGGAGGGTAGCTGTATTTTTGGTGTGAAACGAACATACCATCATGCTCAGAAAGTCTAAAAACCTTAAGATCGCCTGTCAAATCGCCAAAATCCGAGTCAAGAGTTTATAAGGAAAACAAATTTTTGCCAAGAAGGTTGTACGACCTTCCCAACACGTGGATCGAGGTAAAAAAATATTCATATATTTTTTTTCCTACAAAAATATTTTGAAAAAAAAAAATCATTAAAAAAATTGAAAACCTTTTTAAAAGGTCCCACACATGTTTTTTGTTTGTTTTAAAAACAAAAAAAAATTAAATTATTTTGGGGGCAGCGAGTACCCATAGGGTACCACCGACCACCATTATGGCAGGCGGTGGCCCCTTAGGCCCTACCACCCTATGGGCAAGGTACCGAGGGGGTACGCCTCCTGCCATTATGGCAGGGCGGTAGATCCTCATTGGGCCCTGCCACAATACAATTTAATTTTTTTTATAAAAAAAAAATATTTTTTAATATTTTTTCTTTAAAGAAAATATATGTATATATTTTTATATATTTTTTTATTTTAAAAAATATATATAATTGTTTTTTATGACTTTTTAACTTTAAAAAAATTGTCAAATTTTGCATTTTTTTTGCAAAATAAATGCACTATACCTGGAGAAATTTTTTCTACCACCTCTAAAATTGGCGGACCCCTATTTTTGGTGGTTTTTTGACAAATTTGGCGGAGATCACCTTTTTCTCTACTCAACCCCTCTCTGTTGGGTTTTTCAATTTTGCACCTCAACTTCCAGAGACCATATCTCGGTCATACGGTGGTCTTTTCAAGTGCAATTTTTTTTGAAATGGGGTAGAATTTTGAGCTCTTCGTGGTGGTGTAGGTATTTTCTAGTTTTGACTTCTTTTTTTTTTTTTCTAGAATTCTATTTTCTTAGTGTTGTAGTTGTTCAGTTCTTGTTTTGGAGACTTAGACGAGCCATATCTTCTACATCCAGACACATTTTTGGGTGCTTTTTTTTTTTCATTTACTTCATCATGGTGTTACCATTTTCCTATTTTTTTGTTAGAGAATTTTATTTTTCAGCATGTAGCCCTTTTTGGACATTATGGGCTCCCATTGTATGAGTTTTTCATTATGTAAACACACTGAAATAAAGTGCCACAATAGGTGTATGTATTATTGGGATCTTGCACATCACTTTGTACCTTATTGTACTTGCACTATGATATAAAGTGCCATGGGGGTTGATTTTTTCCTTTGTTTTGCCTTCATACCTTTCTCATGCATGTGTGCCTTGGTTTGCACACCCTTTATATCTACTTGTAATTTCATGTTTGCACATTCAAATATTCTTGGTTCTTTATCATGCACTACATTCAGGCATTCAATTTTAGTGTACCTATCATACCTCTCCCTTGTCAGCATTATGGGGGGGTTTCTACTGTTGGTGTTAATGCTTCCTTGGTTTCGCATTGGAGTGAGCTATGTATACAATATTTGTTCCTATGTACTAGGCAGATGTAGTGGCTGGTTACCCATGTATTTCAGTGAGATGGAGCACTTACCATATGGACACTCTTACATTCCTATTTCTGGAGGGAACCTTCCATTTTTCACTTGATCAGTTCTTCAGACTATTAGTACTTTTTCCATCTATATCTTTGAGTTCTTGATGTTTTCCTTGGTTTTCCATTATATTTGAGTAGTATCGTTGGGGGCATTCATACAGATTCTTGTCTTCTTGATCCTGATCATCATATGTTTCAGTGGAGGTTCTTCTTTCAACATTTCAGCAGCCATTCTTCAACAATGTTTGCAGCTTCTTCATGCTTCAGTTGTGTTCTTTTGTTCATCCTTTATTCCTATCTTTTGGGATAACCATTGTCTTGTTTGGAGGCTTCTGCAGTCCTTCACTTGGCTTTCGTCTCTTTTTGGAGTAAAGTTTTTTCCATGAAGTTTTTTCTATTTCTCCACATTATAGAGATCTTTTGTTTGTACATGGGTACCTTACATGGCCTTGTTTGTTGGGACCCATCATGCATTCTTTTTAGGGTTTTTAGCTACTTCCTAAGTTCATCTTAAGGGGGGGTGTTAGAGTTATCACACATTAGCTAATAATTAATTAATCTTTAATTGATTATTAGTCTAATTTATTCTCATACACTTAAGCTAAACTTAGGATTGTTTTATTAATTGAGTTAATATTAGATCATTATGTATCATCTCATGTGATGTCGACACTTGTCATGATCTGATCCCATTCTCATTTAGGGATTTTCTCTTATAAGCATTCAACCCTCATTGTAATCACTCTCGAAAAATATTTGGAGCTTTCATATCTTCTTGAAGTCTCTTTTGTAGCTTTTTCTTGTTGAAGAATATTGCATATATTTTTTGCAAATCTCTTGTGTGGAAGATGTCTTTGTTTGTTGTTTGATCCTGTGGCTCATGGTTTTGTGCTTGTTTCACAATTCTAACAATCTTTACTAAACTAATCACCAAAGAAAGCATGCAATATTATATTTGAGTCTCACTTTCCAAATCTAATTGAGCCAAAAGAACCAAGTCTAAGGCAAATAAATTAAACCCTAATGGTGGTTTAACTTCTTGAGAGCCAAGGAGAATGGACTAAGAAGTAATAATTTTGTATAAGAGCCTCATAGTGTGGTTCTTAAAAGGAATGCTATAGTTTCAATGTTAATCCATCCCCCAAGCAATTAATGGTTGAAGAACCATCTTATCCAACATGAATAGAAAATAAGTTCTTGAATATGAAGGATATAAAGTGTAAGATATAATTGATAAACTTGAATTTCTTCCATAGGATAGGCCAAAAGGTCTACTCTATGAAAATAATAGGATCACACATAGTATGCATGTTTTTTCTAAAAAACTTGAGAGCCTAAATTCTTGGAGTCTCATCCAAAGATAGACTAGAGCTATTGATCATGGGGGACTACCAAATGTCATGGTCAAATTAAAGGAAATACATGTCACAGAGCCATCTCCAACCCATTTTCAGAAATATTATGATTGACTCAAAAAAAAATTAGAATGATGTGATGAGAAGTATGCAAGAAAATTCCTTCTAAACATTCTTGATGTAAAGTAAATGAATAGAGATGCAATGCCTAAGGATAATTTTTGAATCCTTCAAACCTTAAATATCCCAAAAAATCCATTTTTCAGAAAGTGCATTGCTCTATTTATGAACATCAAATATGCCCATTCCTCTGTTTTCCTTTGAAATAAAGGTAAATATCCTCGAAACAACTCTATGAAAACCTTGGATTTTTTTGGCATTGGTAGATATGAATCATGAAGTAGCTTGGTGATATTTTCATAGGTCTATTTAGGGATTCCAATATGAGGAACAATACTTGCATTAGTTGTAGCAAACACTTTAGAGTAAATCTAAAACTTACCATTCAAGGAGAGAGGCTTCATAATTCGATAAAGGATTTTTTTGCAAGTGTTAAAGTATAGACTACCAAAGGTGGAAGGATAATTATTAAAAATCAAAAGGAATGCCAAGAAATTAAAAATTTTACCCTTTGGCTATCCATTTCCAATTAAAAAAAAAAAAAAAAACTAGCAAATCGCTTTAATGATAGCATTACATCTAAATTGACTACAAGTTAAATCACAACTATTTCTAAAAATTATCAAGACAAGCCATAACTTCACAAAAAGAATATTATTTTTTTACTAAGTTGAGAAATGAATCATCTACAAAGTGCCCATTTAAAAGCTAGCTATTTGAGTTAGAGAGAAATTCCCTTGACTATACCTTGCTTTTCTTTGTGTAAGGAGATAAATAAATCTTAAATAGCCAAAACATAAAGGATGGAGAAAACATACAAGATTATCTAATCGAGTAGAAAATATTGAAAGGTTTTGAGTTAATGGTCATTATTTTAATTATCAAAATTTACTTATAGAATATTTGTACTATTTGATTTTTTATTTATTTATTTTAGTAACTATTATCCAAGAGAACAACCTTAAATATCGATCAAAATAGTAGTCATGAGCCTTCTTGTTTCATCACAATTGAAGTGATAGAATATCTAATTATGAACCTTCATACATAATAGTTGAATGTTATTTATCTTTGAAATCAAACACTCCTATAGACCTATTAGCAATAATTGAAGAAAAAAATATTTTGTGGGTCATGAGAATACCCTTCCATTGCTAGTCTACTTCCTAGAATCTTAAACAATATAATATCAATCACCTACACATAAAATTACTATATTTGTTTGGAGGGTGTCATTAATCATACTCATGTACAAGAAATATATCCAACACCCAACCTACATCTATTTACACCTCATACATTTATTAAATACCAACTTTATATTTCTTTAAATTTGATATATTTAAAAACCATCCACTTAAGATTACTTAGATTTTGATATACAAATACCAAACACTAAATTAGAGGATTGTTTCAACAAGCATGTATCTTCCTTTTTCTTAATATAAAAACACAACATGTGGGATTAAGATGGAATAGTAATTGAGAGTTAGTGTAATTAGTTTAAGTGCTTGATAATAGTGAAAAAAAAATCCTCTTCCTTCACAAAAATCCTTTCAAATATTGGAACAACCAAGATCATCTAGCAAGATCATACATCCAATAACAAGAATATGCAAGATAAAATATTATCATAGAAAACATGTAAAAAACATATAAAATTTAGAAAAGAACCTCTTCCACATGAAATGAGAAAAAGGTAAGAATTCTCTCTTAATGAACTTAAGTGTAGTATAAACAAGTGCCACGTAGTGATGAGTACTTTCCTTTGTAGTATTGTAATTAGAGATTTGTAGAGTTGAAATAAAATGTGTAAGTTTAATGAAGGTGAATAAAATTAAACATATTTTTTTGTTAATTATTGTATTTTAGTTTGACTTTGGTTTTTTTGTTTTGTTTGTTTAGTAGTTATGGTTGTTTTTATTTGTTTTGATTATGTAATGTAAATATCTTGTTTAATGTTAAATATTTAAAATAAAAATAAACTAGTATAAATGTTTGTTGTTTGATGTTATTTTTTTAATAAAATAAAGTAGTTCATACATTTTAATTTTATAAATTAAACATGAATGTAGGATTCATTTGAATATTTATATATAATTTGAATATTTATATCTAATTTATATTTTTATATAATATATTATAGTATAATAATTTTATCACTTTTATCATAATTATTTGATTTTTAATAATCACTTATATATGAAACTATTATACTTGTCATTATGTTTGGTTAATGTCATATTAGTGAATTAAATAAAAGGTAAAAAAACAAATTTTGTAATATGATTAGAAAGATAACAATAACAAAAAATCCATCATATAGAATATAATTATGAATTTTATCTTCACAAAAATCTATCTCAAATATTTATAACATTTATTTTTAAAATTATCAAAAGATTTTGTATATTTTAAATAACTTGTTTTACAAATAAATATATAAATATACTAGTAATATAATTCTAAATGTAATGTAGTATAAAATATTTTGTATATTTAAATAGCTTGTTTTGCAAATATACTAACTTAATAAAATTCTAATGTAATGTAGTATAAATATAAATATAAAATAATTTAAAAAATATATAATAATAAAAATAAATAAATAATAAAAAAATTGATTGTTGGACAATATGAATATTAACTAATTAAAAATTATTCATCACACATTAATTAGCTTTTTCCGAAAAACTTTCCTTCGTATCACATCCTTTTATATATGTTCTCTTTTCTGGGCCAAACCCATAAAAACCCCCGCAAAGTGTCTCCTTATTAATAGGCATGATAAAAGAACAAAAGGCAGACAACAGGTCAATATATATTTAATGGAAGCAAGAGAAACACGGTATGGTTGGCATCTCTTGATAAGGAAGGAATCAGTCTTCAGACTATTTCTCCACATATGGTACAATCAATCTTATTATCAAAGAAAATGAAATATGGCCAATATTAGCTTCAACCGTTTCATCAAAAAAATTAGGTAAAATAATAGTTCAAATTTCTGAAAAATAGGCAAAATAATAGTTAACTTTCACTTTTCTTGAAAATTCGTCAATAGCACAAAAAACCTTTTAGCCAATCATATTCATGAAAAATATTTTTTATAATTTATAAAATTAAATATTTTGCAAGTGCACTTTATAAAATTGATTTTTTTTTTTTTCCAAAAAAAATTATTGTTTTCGATTAGTTGAAAGCTAACTTATTAATAACTAATTAACTAAGAAAAAAAAACTCATTGCAATAGTATTGCCTAACAAAAAGTACTAATAAGACCAACTAAACAGAATGGGAACTAAATAGATAATAACACTTTTCACACTGTGATAAAAAAAAAATTCTTACAATGAAGTTGGTCCTCCCATGCAAGTATCAAAATTCATACCCCACAACGACCATGCATAGTCAAGTCAAAAAAGGAATTTTATTTCTCTGGATTTTCCCCCCACACCAAACACCGATAGTGAAGACTGAAACCATATTTTTACTATAGAGTTGGACATAATTCAGAGAGGAAAAGACAACCACCATGTGGAAATCGTTGGTGGTGGCAGAAGCTGCTACTTACTGGCAAGGAAACACATTGATGCCCATTAATCTCAAGAGTGGGCCTCAATGGACTACCATGACAATAGATTCTTCATGGAGCTTCAAGAGACCTCAGAGTGTACGTACACCATCCTATAAGTTTTAATTGAAAATATACTAGCAATTGCACCTTGGTGTGTGTTGTGCCCTCAACACACACGCTCCGTTTGGAACAGGGACCCTCTCTTTTCTTCGCCTTGCCGAGTCATTTTGTCTCTGCCTCATTTTGTGTGCCCCCATTTTGGTGTCCTAAGTGGTCAGAGTGCCTCCAAGGTCTTATCTTAAATTGGCCATATTTTATCCCCACAAAGTTTGCCAAGTCCTAGATCCTCACGGAGTTCCTTTGGTAGTTTGCCTCTTCCAGCAACTTTGGGGTTCTCCAGGTCTGTCCCATTGGGTTTCCCTTGCCGGGTTTCTATCACGCATTCGCTGTTTTAAAATGGTTGAAGGCCTTCACCTTCCCGTGCCCCGAGACCCAGATCCTCAACCCTCACCCTCAAGACTTACGTTGCAAAGTTGTAAACCTTCACTTGCCCTGGGCCCGATCCACCGGATTTCCTTGCCCGAAGCTCCGTTGCGCATTTTCTCTTTCAGATAGCCATCCTTCAACAGAGTTCCTCCTGTCGAATCCCGTGCCTCCTCTTGCCGGTGTGTTTTTCCACTAACATTTGAAGCGGTCATTGGCTCACATCCTTTCAGCCTCTGGGTCCTTAACCTCCTGCCGCTGTCTCAAAATTTGAACTTACCAACCTCTTCGCTCTTCGTACTTGCATTAATAGGGTGTATTAAATGCTGTTAGGGGTATAAATATTTGGCTCAACCTGTCATTTTCACATGTCAGGTTAGCCAGAGGAGTTCAGAGCTAGTTAGAGAGATATAGTTCCTTCGTCCTTCACCACCCCCATGCCCTTTGCCTTCGTCGACCATTTATTCGTGGATTTGGCAACCTCCTTCGCAAGGTTCTTAAGGTATTTTCGCCAGCCACCCTTCCACATTGTTTTTGGTGATTTCACATTTAAATGGTGGGAAAAATAATGTTAACATGTGTTCACTCGATGGATGAAGATCAAACCTAGAAGACCCATGTTGCAAAATTTTAAGAAACCTCCAAGTCATCATGAAAATTGAATCCAGAACTTTATCACTTCGACACCATTCTTCTCAAAGAGCGTCCAGGCCCTCCGGACCTGGACCTTCTCGCCACCATTTAGAAAACTCCAAAACTTAAACAACTTTGAAATGACAGGATGCCTCCCCAGGCCCACGACCCTAGATCTCCTTTGATGGTTCATCGTTGGGACTTGATGAATTTAAACCATTGGCCTCCATTCATGCTTCCTGGGCCCGTTCCCTCGGGGTTTCCATCCCCGAAACACTGCATAGTGTTGACCATTATGAATCTTGGAATGGCCCCATCCGCTTGATCCTCAGAGTCCACCTCACCCTTCGCTGCCCAAGTTAAATGAAGAGAAATTGCACATCCCTCGTATCTTTTGGGTCCCAATTCATGGAGTTCCATTTGCGGACCTCCGCTCCTACCTCACCGTTTCAAACGACAAATAGATGACCGCCTTCCACCCCCCAGGTCCCGAGCATCCCAAAGTCGCCTGAACGATAAATGGCGAAAACTTAAGTGCGCAACCTCTGTCGAGTCCCATTCGCCAGATTTCATCTATCAGGATTTTGTCCCATCTCAACCATCCAAAAAGGGAAAATCAACCTGTCCTTCTGACTCTCAGAGCCTACCACTCTGATCGCCAGTGAAGTGTCAAAGGAAACCTGAAAGCCAGACATGGTGCCAGGTCCAGTCCACCGGAACTCCATCCCTGGAATTCTACTTAGTGTTCACCGTTCTGAACGGCTATCCTCGAATGACTTCCCAGACCATTTGATCTGCACACTTAATGAATTAGGAGTTATAACAGCTGTCTTTCTACCCCACGAGTCTCGGACCCCTAAACGCCGCCATTGGAACTTTGTTGCATTATGGCCATTTCAAATAGAAAACATCAGACAACTTCCCCTCCTCATGGCTCTGAGTGGCCTAATGGTGATCCAAATGACCTCCAATCTGGAAACAAGTCTCAACCCACATGCTTAAATTGAACTCTCTCCTACATGAACCTTTCAAACTATCAAAAGATGAGGTTGGGAGAAACCATATGGATTGCCTTGCCTTGTTCACCCTTTGGAACAACATTCCTAGTAGGGAAGTTTGGCCCCTAGGGCCCGGGCTAACCAAATTCTCCTCATAAAACTGCTAATGACATCTTGAAGCAAATGCTTGATTTCATGAATGATATGTTATCTAATTAGACTTCATTCGACAAGGATTTTGGATAACATTCATGTTTTCATGCTTGATTGTGCTCATCATGCCTTTGTTTGTAGGATATATGGAATCGGTTGCAGGACCCTTGGGGATAGTTGTAGAAAAGGACAAAGGAGAGAAATTAGGCAGAGCTCCTTGTGGGAAAGAGCACAAGGACCAAATGAAGTACCAATTCCAAGGGGAGTCATTGCATTCAAAGATCATTAAAAACTGGAAGGAAATTATAGATACCAATATCGATGACATCGATATTGATGAGTTCAAATAGAGGGTTAGAGTCAACCCGACCACAGACAATGCCAAGCTGATAAGAGGAAGTGGAATTTCCAAAGTTGCAAGCTTTCCTCCTTCCCTTATAGCTCCTAAACTAGTCATGGCTTGCAGGAAAGCATACCAGCCCGAGACCTGGACAATAATAGACAAAGATGGGAACATCCTAGCTGATATGTCTCCCTAGGAAATAACAAAGACTTTCCACATTCCCACCTTCGGGGAGATGGAGATCTCTACAATCAAAGACTACAAGGAAATGTGGGATGAAAATCTCACTAGATGCAAGAAACTTATAAACCAATATTGGTTAAAGGAGAAAAGGGGCAGCATTGCAAAAGTTCCCCAGGAACTCTTCTGTAATGACTTCTACGAAGATTATCACAACCTGGTGACTCTACTAAGTAGAGTGATGGGCCTTCCCATTGCTACATACTTCCAAGAGTGGATGATCTATTTTGTTGAGAAAATTCTTCGCAGAAGGGAGGATGGTGCCACTCAAACTACATTCTACTGGGGGGAAATACTAAGTGACTGCTTCCATGAGCAATTCATGAATGTTAAGAAAATCTCTAGGTTCTATATGAAATCTTACCTTGTCTACTCGCTGGTTGAGTAGAGATAGTATAGTGGATTGTTTAGGGCTCCAGATGAAGAATCTAGTCAAGCATTGAAGGTTTATGATAGATACCCTCAGCTACAGTTTAGAATTTTCAAGAGGGACTATTGCAGGGTGAATGATGATTTCATAGGTCACATTATCAGATTGATTGGGGGAGATTTCAAAAGGTGAGTCTCCCATAGTGGTCGGGTGTTCCTCAAACAATATGTCTTTCTGTTCATCCAGTACCCCAAGTTTACATACATTTGTGCCCAAGGGTACACAAAAAGGCTGAACAAGCTACCCTAGTATCCTAATGACCGGATTATATTGTTGGAACTCTCTCGACAGCTGTGACATGTACATACTCTCCTTAGCAGCAAGCATTTGGCAAGGATCCCTTCTCCCCTTTTCTTTGGCCAAGGGATGTACAAGCTGAAAACCTCCCAATGTGCTGGAAATTCAGAGGAGGAGATGGTTGAATATGATTTCTAGCTTTATACCGCCCGTCCACAAATGGACCCTTATGGGAATATAAGGAAAGCACTTGGACCCAACTACGCCCATTTGCATCATGTTGAGAATTTGTGGGAAAATTTCCAGGATGATAAGGAGGTGCACATGAGGCATTACATGTGAATGACTACCTAGTGCATGAAAAGGGTGAACTTGTTCCCTATACCTGATCAAGTCGAGGAAGATGAAAGCACAATCATGGATCTGAGGTACAATGCAGTTGCTAACTTGTCACTTTCTTCAATAGACTGGGATGAGAAAGAGGTTGATGAGCTCGATATCATAAATAAACCAATTGAAGCTCGTACAAAAGAATGGGTCAATGGACAGGTGGCCTGACTAAAGCAACAAGGGGTCATCCTGACCTATCAAGGGCTCGATAGTGAGCTAAGTGCACCAGATGATGGAGTTGGTACAACCTTGATAGGAGAAACATCTAAATCTCCTCCACCCGCTTGCTCCAGAAAAAGAAAAGAGACTGAGGAGTAGCAGCCAAATCCAAAAGTATATGCAAGGAAAGCTTCAAAGGGTGAGTCCTCAAAGAAACACAAGAAGTCTAGAAGCACTATAGGGCTTCCCACTATTCAAGAAGATCCCCTTCACAAAGGGGAAGGGATGGAGACAGATCAGCCAAAGTCCCCACCAGCTGCCCTTGATATTGTTGTCCTTCCTTTCTTTTCTTAGGCCATGGTCACCACCTCCTCACCTGCGGTGGACATCTTTGTCCACCTGGCTTCTTCTTCTCTAGCTGGGCCGGTGGTGGTAGTTCATTCTTCTTCTACCACCACCCCTCCACTCTCCTCTTCCTCCATGTATCCAACCACATCGCTCTTGCTGGAAATAGCCATGATTCCAATACCAACACTCTTGCTTCTAGAGGATTTTTCCTAGCATATGCAAACTGTTCCATTTGAAATTTTTGAGGTATTACTGAATCCAACCATCCATGCTGCCCTGGCACAAGTCCTTGCTAGTGTTCCAATTTCAAAACCTCCAATTGAGCCCCTGGAGATGGACATGATGGTAATATCTGTAGAATGGGAAAGGAGGGAGGTGGAAGCGGAAAAAACATTGGAGGAAGAAGCAGTTGATTACAACAAACATCTAGATTATGAGCACCTCCAAATTAACAAAGTAGTTCATAAAGAAGAAGATGCTGGTGGAAAGTTAATTGTACAAGCTTTCGATCCTGACCTTGAGGAAGAGCTAGTCAAGCAAGTAAAGGATGTTGGGGAAGAAATAGAAAGACCACCTTTCAGAGAAAGAAGACAAGAAGATGGTAAGACGAAGGAAAGCATGGAACCTCCAACAAGTGAACAACAAGAATAAGGCCCCAAAAATGATGAGGAGATGCCTCTCTCTGAAGAGTAAGAAGAACATGGATATGATTCATCTCTATGGGAAAAAGAAAAGGATAAAGAGGAAGATCAGCCTAAAAAGGAGACCTAAATTGATGAGAGCCCTAAAATGGAGCAGCTCGAGGAGCATGAGCATGAAGATGAACTTGATGAAGAAGAACGTGAAGAAGAGAAAGAAGAGGAGGCTGAGAGGGAAGAAAGTCCCAAAGAACACCTGCCTACTAAGTCCCCAATCAAGCGCCTAACATTCACCTAAGACTCCAATGAAGAGGAAGGAGATGACACTATGGTAAAGAAGGGAGCTTCCAAAGATAAGGAAATTGAAGTTATAAGGGATGAAGAAAAAAGTGATGATGAATCACAGAAAGGAAAGACTTAGATGCCCGAATGGTTGGAAAAATAGCTTGAGAAAAATGCTCCCGCCCTAAGTGATATGAAAGCAAGACTGGAGGCTATCCTAGCCCAAGTACAGATCACTACTAGAAAAGAGAAGAAGCCTAAAATCAGATCCAAGGTGATGATGGATGCTTTTGGATCAAGGAAAGTACAATTAGCCACACCAGTGATGGGAAAGGAAGGGATAAGCTATAATGTCTCCATCATTGATTTTGTAATAGCTACTAGAGAGAAGAAGGTGGAGCACCTCCAGGAGTCTATCGCCATAGTGATGCATTTAATTCAATAGGATAAGGTTTCAAAAGAAGAGCTTAAGGTGCAAGTAGCTGATCTGACAACTTTCATCCAACAATGGTATTTGATAGAGGAAATTCCTACCACGTCTTTAGCCGTGTCATAGTTGTTGTCAAAGGAGAAAATAAACAAGCTTGAAAAGAGGAAGAACTTGGATAAGACCATGAAGAGTTGATTCCAGAAGGTCTTGTACATAGGAAACATGGGCATCAACCATGCTGTCAGGACAACAAAAAAGTTCTTGGATCTACAATAGTCTTTGGAGGGTACGAGGAAACTTTGCAATGACTTCCCAAGGAGATACGACTCCACTTACTCAAAGATTGAGGCTATTCTCAAACTACCAAGCGTGACTTGGGAAAAGGAGCTTGCATTTAAGAAGGATGACCACTGGCTGGTGAATGTCTGGAAATGTGACTTCATGAACCAAAAGGATAGGTTGGCGCAGGTGCTCGAAAAAGTGGATCTAGACATTGAGTGGGCTAAGGAAATCAGATCCGATTGCGTTCGGTATTTGAAGCTAATAAAATGATATGATATGCCCATCGTATAGATGGACCCGAAGAAGAGAAAGCCCCACTTCTAAAAAAAATTGAGGATGGGATGTCAGATGAAATTATCACTGATTTCTTGAGCTTTGCTACTCGAGCCTTTGCCTAGTCAGAGTTGTTTCAGGATCACACTGCCAATTATGATGAAGACTAGGAAAAGCTCACCGAACAATCCCAATAATAGAGTTATCAAGTGTTGTGATCTGAAATCATTGACTTTGATAAGCTCCAGCCCCTAATTTTGAAGTTTGTCGAATATGCTGCTTTGAATAAGCAAGAGGGAAACCCTATTATTGGTGAAGAATTCTTGACAAAATAGCTACAGGAAAAGAGAAATCAGCTAGAAGACAAAACGATAAAGTGTTGTCACAAAAGAAAAAATAGGGATAAGGACAAGATTGTATTTTAAAATGTAATATATTGGGGGGTAGGTAGAACCCTAGCTTGTAGTGAATCCTGGACACACAATGAAAATTAATCTTGGCCATTCATTCTACTTTTGGGACACTATAAATAGGGGGTCTCCTCTCATTTTCAAGGGAGAGTTGAGTTGTAATGACATGCTGCAGAAATTTTAATAGAAATACATTGACTTTGGTGCATTTATGAGTTTCTCTACATGTTTCATGGTTCAATCTCCCAATAGTTAAATGTTTAGTTAGATTTGTTTTGTTGTTCTTAGTTAGTTTCAGATTGCTTTGGTAGATTTGGTAATGTTGTTCTGTGGTTATGAAAATTTATGCTATGTAGATGCCTTCCTAGTCCATACTTTTTGTTGTTTGCTGCTAGTAAATGGCTATGTAAAGTTAGTCTGGAATTAAACTTAAAGTTGCCTCAAACTTTTATCTTTGTTCATGCATGTAGATGATGAATAAATGGTGAAATATCAGCAAACCTTAGAAGATAACACAAATTTCATGAGACTGTGAATTTTCTGGTTAAGTGAAATTTGGTTTCAAGGAAGCTATCAATAGAAGGAACTCCATGATCATTATTCATAGTTAGTTGCAGATCCAGGAAACTCTCTTATTTTCTTCCCCCTTTTTCCTTTTTTTTTTAGAAACAACCTATGCTAAGGTTCATTGCACATTGTAAAGCCAAAACCTAAGGAAGAAATTGAAGTATCAGACTATTGTTCAAACTTGTAGCAAAGTGCACATCAACTTCCATCCTAGAAACTTCAATCCATAAGATCCACTTTGTATCCAGCTACATAAGTTTGCCCTATGATTACCATCAAAATCACATCAAACTTCAACTAGGGAATTCCATGCAAGTCATGATCTGACACCTGAGAGACCTTGGGGTGATTTTCATCAACTTGCTGTTGGAAGTCTCCTTTCAAGAGAGGTATCACACCTATTCACTGCCTGTGTTGAGAAAGTGTGAAAAAAACCTCATCAACATAACTAGCTCTAGAAGGAGGGCCTTGTGAAGCTGGATTGAATTGGATCATTCTCCCTTGAAAGGTTTTAGAGAATTCTAAGGTCAATACCAAACAAAGGAGAACTTCAAGAGTTGTAGCCCCCCACAAGGGCTAAACAAACTAAGGGTGAAGACTCTACCTCTTCCTCTTCCTCCATCCCATCCACTTCCCTTCCACCTTCACCTCCCACAATATTTCATCCTTTCCCCACCCAGCCACTCCAAACTGCCTTCGGGCCTCATTCTTTCGACGGCCAGGGAGCTTTTACTCTACCTACCCTTCAAGTTCAAATCATAGTCCAAACAGCCAAGGCCCAGGTATAGCCCTAGGTTGTTGTTCCTTAACAATAGGTACCACCTCCGCTGCCTCTCATGGCTTGGTTAGCACAAAACCCCTCCCTGTTGCACTTCACGACTTATCATGATATGCCTAATAATCTGGAGGGCTTCTACACGAATTTCAATCCTTGTGATCCACAAAGGACAACAAAAGAACACATCAAGATATTTGAAACAACGATTAAAGATATGTAGATCGATCATGAGGATGTCACATGCCACCTCTTTCCATATTCATTAGGGGAGGAAGCTTTTTATTGGTATATCAACCTGCCAAGGGGGTCCGTTACCACATAGGACCTCATGAAGAATGCTTTCCTGCAGAAATATAAAATTCTAATCAGTCCTTCAGAGCTATACTGACAATTTATGTAGTCCACAGGGAATTCAATGAACCAATCAAATAATTCAATGACCATTTCCATCACGCTTTTATGAGACTTCAAGATCCGTATGTGCAAAATGATGTTGTCGCCCTACCCGTCTACTATGCAACATTAGATAATCTCATGTCAGCATTGGTAAAAAGGATGTGCTCGTTGTTCACCATGTTGGTGATTGCTTATGCAGAAGCCGTCATTGCCAATGCGGACTTGGGGCAGAACATCTCTGGTCCGTTGACCTCTTTAGGTCCAGTGGCTCATCCAATGTTGTTCAAGGGCTTAACCAAGCATTCACTCATAAAACACCTCTTATGAACCAGGTGCCTCAGCTATCCATTGTCCTGCACCCTAGATAGCGAATGAATCATGCACCTCTCATTCCTTCTTACCTACAAATCCAACAACAAAGAACTTACCATCAGGCTCCCCTACAACATCCAACGTATCAACAATAGCCTCAAGAGCCCCTATACTTTCTAGTGCCGGAATTCCCTCCCGCACAACAAAACTAGCCTACTGCCCCGCAAGTTTTGTTGCAGAATCAAGTGTCACAACCAAGCAATGCAAAGAAGGATTGGTTGGATGAGCTGATAAAAATGATCTGAAAGATTTCCATGGAGATGACACACTTGCGAAATTAGAGCAGCCAGTTGCAGGCTTCACAGCGTAGTATCCAAGCCCATCTCCATAGGGACAATAGAGATAATCAAGATAATAGAGATGATCGATAAGCCAACACTTCTTCTGGACCGAATTATGACCGAGGGTAGAACTCAAATCAGAACTTTGAGAGGAAGCCTTCCCAAAGACAAAACCAGACGTGGAATACAAGGCCCAACAATGGGGGTGTTCCTACTCTACTAGATCAACCTGCTAGCACAGAAAAGACAACTAGTGGTGTATATCTTGCTGAAGCAGCACTCTTTCTGGATGGTGCTAGATTCATAAGACTAGCAGACACTCTAAGCTGGATTGTCCTGAGTTCCTTACAGCCACAAAAAAATTTCAAGTTGAAGTCCAGAATGTTGTGGAGAATGCTAGATGTCATGACATAGTCTCATCTGAGCCATACGAATCCTTTGTGCTTGTGGTTAGCCAAGCCCCATTCTCGAGGAGTGAGAGCAACAAGCCTGAGGATGAGCTTGCCTCCGCAAAGGTCAAAGAAGTGAAGGAGGTAAGTAACGGTGAAACCTTATCTCGATTATTTGACTTAGTAGATAATGGTCCTTTAGATGATGAAGAGCCCCGTGAGGATGAAATACACACATTCCATCAAAGAGCTACCCCATATTATTTAAGGAATAGGCAAGCAGGGGGACCAGTCACTACATCTACCCTACCTAATTACTTCACTACCCCACCAGATCCAAATGCTAGCAACAATCTTGGTCTTCCTCACGTGCCCACTCAATATTTTAGTAAGGATAGATTGTTGAATTAGCCTCATAATCAACTACAAAACCAAACTCAAGGATAGCCCCAAAATCAGTCAAGTCAAATACAAACCCAGTCTGCTAGCTCTACCATAGGTAGGGCCTTTGAATCTAAAATTGAGAAAATGGGTGAGTACATCGCTGAGGAGTTCAAGAAAGTTAAAATTAGCCTATCTGCCTTTGAGTTACTTAAGGTCCCTACTATAAGGCATGCCTTCTTTAGGATAATTAATGGTACCCCTTCCTCCAAAGTGACGTAGGAAACATTGGCAAAAAGGGTCACCTTTGAAGAACCTAGTCAGGACCCTATGATTTAGGAAATCATAGGGAAAAGGAAGGATATTCCCTCTAATCAACTCATGGGTAAACAACCTGCAAAAGAGTCTGATCAGAGCAACAGACAAAATTCAAAGGATCAACCTTCAGGGCAGACCAAGGATAGAACTGGAGATAGGAATAAATCCCAAGTAGCTCAGATAGATATGCCTATAGGCCTTTTATAGGGAAAGTTTGAAACTTTGCCTTTCCTCACTACCATTCAGATATTTGGAAATAATTTGCACAACTTCCTACTTGATTCAGGAGCATCCGCTAATGTCATGCCTCTAGCAGTATGCAAAGCTCTTGGGATTACTCCCACACCTTCAAGGAGGAAAGTGACCCAACTGGACAAATCAGAGATTAACATCGTGGGGGAGATGAATCGTATTCCAATGAAGATTGTTGTGGATCCATGGATACAACAAGTCATTGATATTCAAGTGGCATACATTCCTGATACCTACGGACTAATCCTTGGGAAAGACTTCACCAGAACTTTGAATGGGTATGCTATGATAGATCATTCTCATATGTGGCTGCCATGGAAAGGGCTGCCTAACCAGATTCGTATAGACTGTGAACCTCAGATGAAGTATGTGATCACGAAGTATAACAACACCAATGAGGTGCTATTTGTTGAGACAGAATTAGGGAATTATTGTCCCTTTTCCTATGAAGATGAATTCAAACCCTAGGAAGAATTTGCTGCCGAAGTGCTCTTGGTGCAATTCAACCCTCCAACCAACCTTACTCAAATGCCTCAAAGTACAGAGATGCTGGTAGAGTCAGATGATAAACCAGAAGAAGACAACACCTTGGTACTACTCAATGGTTTCCAGGAATTTATCGAAAAGTGCGCAAAGGATCAACTTAGTTGGGGTGCCCGAATGGATTTCCAGGATCTCCTGCTACCAAATTGGTGCAAAATTCACAATGTTGCCCACTCTGAGTTTGATTGTTGCTTGTGCCAAATAGAAGTAGAACATGTCAATGGATTAGCCACCCCTACAGGAGAATTTTCAAAGGAGGTGCCGACAAAACTGCCTGTTGCCAATCATGCTGAATCAACACAGTTTCTAAAGGATACAGAGGTAGTTGTCAAGCCAAAGGCCAATCAGGGCCTAGTTGGACCTGGTGTCTAGGAGCTTTCTAGGTTTTGGACAATTCGATTTGAAGGATCTAAGTCAAAGCAAGGAGTTGGAGCTAGATTCGAACTCATCAACCCAACGGGTAAGACCTTTCTTGCTGCCCATAGGTTGCAATTTTCTTGCACTAATAACGTAGTAGAATATGAAGCCTTAGTGCATGGTCTTCTTATGGCCTTAAAGAAAAACATCAAAATGCTACAATTTTTTAGTGAATATGAGTTAGTGGTCAAACAAGTTCAAAAATTGTATTCCTGCCATGACAGAAGACTCGCCAATTATAGACATAGGGTTTGGGATCTCTTAGAAGGATTAGACACATTCAATATTCAGCTGATCCCTCACACTCAGAATGACACAACTGATGCTTTGGCTCAAGCAGCCAGCACACTGCAACCACTTGCTCTTTCGGGCCTCAAACGCTTTACAATTGAGTTGACATCCACTCCATCTATTCTAGATAATGTCACTCATTTTCAAGCCGTCAATGATGATAAGCACATCCTTGAGTTCATCACAAGCTCCAATGTCTTCACCACCCAAATAATAGATGAAGTTGATCTAGAAGAGGCTGAATTAGACATAGGAGTTATCAACCTAAAGACCAACATGATTCCTAGAGGTATGGTTTAGTTGGATCGTATATTTCATTTGGATGTCCAAAAAGGAATCCAAAAAGGCCAACAAGCCAAAAAGGAATCCATCAACAATCAATGTGATGTCCACAACCTTGGAACTGTCGAGGAAATCAAAAATGTTTTTATTGGTAAGGTGTGTACCACTGAAGAGAAAAAAAGGATCGCGGAGGCTCTTCGAAAGTATCATGACATGCTTGCATGAATCTATGAAGATTTGAAGACCTACAATACTTCCATCATCACACATACCATCCCTCTCAAGCCTGACACGAGACCCTTTCGGCAGAGACAACACCCTATCAATGCCTTGTTGGAGCTACTTATTTACAAAGAAGTGCAGAAGCTACTTTCAGCAAGGATTATCTTTCCAGTTGGGCACTCTACATGAGTCACCAACTTGGTGCCAGTTAGAAAAAAGAACAGAGAAAATAGGTTATGTGTGGAATTTCACAATTTGAACCGAGCATCGAAAAAGGACAATTACCTCATTCCCTCATTGGATGAAGTGATGCAGATTGTTAATGGTTCATAGATGATGTCCTTCCTCGACGGCTATTCAAGGTATAATCAAGTAATGGTGTAGTATGAAGACCATCATAAGACAACGTTCACCACAAAGTGGGGTACTTTCACCTATAGAAGAATTCCCTTTGGGCTTATTAACGGCGACGCAACCTTCCAACGTGCTATAGACATTGCATTCAAAGATCTGATTGGGAAATGTGTAATCATCTACATGGATGATCTGATAGTGTTTTCAAAGAAGCAAAGTGATCATGTCTCTGATCTATGCAAAATTTTCCAAAGGTGCCGAGATTTTGGTGTCTCCCTTAATCCCAAGAAGTGCATTTTCAAGGTTACTGAAGGGAAGCTGCTTGGACATGTTATCTTAGAGTAGGGCATCTCCATTGATCCAGACCACATTCAGTCCCTGCTGAAGATCCAGCTGCTAGGCAACTAGAAGGAGCTCAAATATTTCTTCGGGAAGATTAACTTTGTGCAGAAATTTATTACATGATTTGCTAAAATTGTTAGGCTGCTCAACACCATGTTAAAGCAGGACACCAAGATTGAGTGGAATCCCAAAGAAAAATAGGAATTTGAAGAAATTAAACAAGAAATTGTTGAAGCACCCATGCTGGTTAGTCCAGATTATCTAAAGCCATTCTACATCTATTCATTCGCTTCAGAAAATTCATGCACCAAAATTATAAACCAAAAAGATGATGAGGGGAATGAACACCCGATTTCCTTCATGAGTGCTCCTCTGAAATATGCTGAACTGTGCTATCATAATGTGGAAAAACAAGCATACACTCTTGTTAGAAGGGTGAATAAGTTTAGGCATTACATCTTGCGTAATAAAGTGTTCGCCATAGTTCCTAACCCGGTTGTGAAGACATTGCTTATGCAGAATGAATTAGGTGAATGGAGACTGAAATGGGTCACGCTGCTGCAAGAATATGATATGGAGATCTAGCCAATGAGATTAGTAAGATGACAAGCACTTACTCAAACAATTGTTGAGGCAGCTGCCGATGTAGGTCCCAAACTCACTGTGTAGCAATATCAACTTGAATATGTTTCTCTGGGGGAGTGGTATGAAGATGTCATTTATTATTTGTTGAATCACAAATGCCCACCTCACCTACAGGGAGTTCAGAAGCGTGTGCTCCACTTGAAAAGTAGTAGCTACATGCTGCAGGGGTCCATATTATATAAAAGGAATCATGAAGGTGTCTACTTGAGATGCCTTGGAAAAGAAGAAGCAGATCGAGTCATGAGGGAATTCCATGACAAATTCGGTACGGGTCATGGATCTAGACCTACCACTGTGCACCAGATATTAAGGGAAGGATATTATTGGCCAACCATCTTCAAGGATGCACATATCCACATTCTCTCCTATCATATATGCCAGACCGCTGCCACCAAGGAGAAGAATGCAGCTGTCCCACTACAACCAGTTTTAGAGGTGAGACTGTTTGCGCAATGGGGCTTCGATTTCATTGGTTTGGTAAGTCCTCCATCATCTACAAGACACTGGTACATTCTTACCACTACTGATTATTTCACTAGATGGATAGAAGAAATCGCTTGTAGAAAATGCACAACTGAGGTAGTCACTAATTTTCTAGAAAGTTTTATTTTAAATCGCTTCAATTTCCCTTATGCATTGGTATGTGACAATGGACCCGCATTTATTTCATTAAAATTTGATGGATAGGATTTTGATTATGGGATATCCCTTAAGTTCTCATCCAATTACTACCCCCAGGGTAATGGCCTTCCTGAGTCCACAAACAAAAATCTGATAACTATGATCAAGAAATTGCTAGATAGGAATCCCAAGGACTAGCATACCTAGCTCCATTTCGCCATTTAGGTAGATTTCACTCGTCACAAGGCTGACCTTGGTGATTCCCCATTTCATTTGGTTTATGGCTTAGAGCCTATCTTTCTGATCCACCTAAAAATCCCCACTCTCCAGTTTATCAACAACTTTTACGAAGGGGGAGACCATCAAGAAGCTTGGTTAGCTGAGCTTTTGCACTTAGAAGAAGTATGAGACCGTGCAATAGAAAATTTCACCAAACACCAGAGCGTAGTCAAACGTTGGTTCAATCATCGAGCCAAGTTCAAGGCCTTTAGAATTGTAGATCTAGTCCTATGTTGGGACAAGACCCATGAAAAGAAAGGGTGACATAACAAATTCGACAATCTTTGGTTTGGCCCCTTTCAAATAGCTAAAATCCTGGGAGATAATGCTTTTCGTTTAAGGACCCTTACTGGTGAAGATGTCTCGCTTCCTGTCAACAGGAAACATTTGAAGTATTACTTCCAAGTTTGAGCTCGTGTAGAGTTTTTCCTTTAAATACCTATACATAGGTTAGGTTAGGTTTCCTTTTGCATCATTTTGCATTTTATTGTTTTGTGTTGTTCCATTTTGCCTGTCTCTCGACTGTTTTATGTTGGTGAGGGATTCTTCATTCCTAATATGGTGGTTGTGCCCATTCAATGAATGATTCACTTTGTTGCTCATCCTTAGTGCTCTTTGGTTAAACATTCATTCTCGACTATTAGTCCCTGATAACTACTCGGGAATGACTTCCTCTTTTGAACTTTGTCTTAGAACTTGATCCTTGGTTGGATCCTTTTACATGTATCTCAGATCTTGATCTTGCACCAAAACACACATTAACTACTTCCGAAGGGATGTACGATGGTTGCTATGATACCCTAGTGAGTGAAAAATCTCAAGTCCTCTCTAGTGACCACTATGGCTCTCAAACCCATCATAGGCTTCAGTGCTTACACAGTTGAGCAAAAGGATAAAGTGCAAAGAGAAATATTAAAAAGGAAAGAAAGAAAATAAAATATTGAAATCAGTCAACTATATGGGTGTGCGAATAACTCTACCAGGACTATGGAAGCCTGGTTGGCAGTAGAGCAATATTCATGGGGTCACAACAATAACTTTGTCGGGGCTATGGACGCTTGACTAGCAACAGGGCAATGTCTAGGTTATTTTTGGTGTTGGACGATTTAAGTAGCTCGTTTCGTTTGATTAGTCACTGCTTGTTGTAGTTCCCAAGGAAGGGAATGAATTCTCTACGCACACATTTCTGAGATGTCTTGTAGATTGATCCAACTAAGAACCCTGTTCTCCTAGTTCACTTATGGAAGTCAGCCCCTAGTCTGCAAAACTAGAGATTCTGAGTTTTGAATGAACGGTTACCCTCATAATGCTTAGGAGCATTCCCTAGTAGAGTCACCATTTGTTGTGCCCTCAGCACACATGCTCTGTTCAGAATGGGGAACCTCTCATTTCTTTGCCTTGTCGGGTCATTTTATTTCCACCTCATTTCGTGTGCCCTTATTTTGGTTTCCTAAGTGGTCAGAGTGCCTCCAAGGTCTTATCTTAAATTGGCCATGTTTTATCCCCTCAAAAGTTTCCAAGTCCTAGATCCTCACGGTGTTCCTTTGGCAGTTTACCTCTGCTAGCGACTTTGGGGTTCTCCATGTCCATCCCATCGGGTTTCCGTCACGCATTCACTATTTTAACATGGCTGAAGGCCTTTGCCTTTTCATGCCCCGAGACTCAAATCCTCGACTACCGCCCTCAAGACTCGTATTGCAAAGTTGTCGACCTTCACCTGCCTTGGGCCTGATTCACCAGATTTTCTTGCCTAAAACTCTATTGTGCATTTGCTCTTTCCAACAGCCATCCTTTGATGGAGTTCTGCCTACCAAATCCCATGCCTCCTCTGGTCAGTGTGTTTTTCCACTAACATTTGAAGCAGTCGTCTGCTCACGTCCTTCCAGCCTCTGAGTCCTAAACCTCCCGCTGCCATCTCAAAATTTGAACTTACCAAACTCTTTGCTCGTCGTACTTGCATTAATATGGTGTATTAAATACTATTACGGGTATAAATATTTAGCTCAACCTGTCATTTTCACAAGTTAGGTTAGCTAGAGGAGTTCAGAGCCAGTTAGAGAGATCCAGTGCCTTCTTCCTTCGCCACCCTCGCACCCATCATCTTTGTCGACCGTCTATTCACAGATTTGGTAGCCTCCTTCACCAGGTTCTTAAGGTATTTCTACTGACTGCGCCCCTTCCATGTTGTTTTTGGTGATTTCACCTTTTAAATGGTAGGTGAAATAATGTTAAAATGTATTCATTCGATGGATGAAGATCAGACCTGGAAGACCCATGTTGCAAAATTTTAAGAAACGTCCAAGTCATCATGAAAATTGAATCTGAAACTTTATCACTTCGGTGCCGTTCTTCTCACAAAGCATCCGCACCCTCTAGACTTGAACCTTCCTGCCACTGTTTAGAAAAATCCAAAACTTAAATAACTTTGAAACGATAGGATGCCTCCCCTGGCCTATGACCTTAGATCTCCTTTGATGGTTCGCTGTCAGAACTTAATGAATTTAAACTATTGGCCTCCATTCATGCTTCCCGAGCCCATTCCCTCAGGATTCTATCCCCAAAATGCCTTGTAGTGTTCATCGTTCTGAACAGTGGAATGGCCTCGTCTGCCTGAGCCTTAGATTTTGCCTCACCTTTCGCCACCCAAGTTAAACATAGAGAAATGCCACATCCCTGGTATCTTCCAGGTCCTGGTTCGTGGAGTTCTGTCTGCAGACCTCCGCTCCTGCCTCGTCATTTCAAATGGAAAACAAATGATCGCCTTCTACCCCTCGGGTCCCAATTGTCCCAAAGCTGCTTGAACGATAAATGGTGAAAAATTAAGTGCGCAACCTTCATCGGGTCCTGTTTGCTAGATTTCCTCTGTCAGGATTTTGTCCCGTCTCAGCCATCCCAAAAGGGAAAAATCAACCCATCCTTCCAACTCCCGGAGCCTTCCACTCTGATCACCAGTGAAGTTTCAAAGGAAACCTAAAAGCCAGACATGGTGTCAGGTTCGGTTCGTTGGAACTCCATCCCTAGAATTCCACTTAGTGTTTTTCATTCCAAATAGCTTCCCAGACCATTTGATCCACAACTTAATGACTTAGAAATTATAACAACCATCTTTCAACCCTGCGAGTCCCAGACCCCGGAATGCCACCACTAGAACTTTTTTGCATTATGGCCATTTCAAATGGAAAACATCAGACGGCTTCCCCACCTCATGGCTCCGAGTTGCCTAATGGTGATCCAAATGACCTCCAATCTGGAAACAAGTCTCGATCCACGTGCTTAAATTGAACCCTCTCCCGCATAAAACTTTCAAACTATCAAAATATGAGGTCGGGAGAAACCATACGAATTGCCCTACCTTGTTCGCCCTTTGGAACAACATTCCTGCCAGGGAAGTCCAGCCTCTGGGGCCTAGGCTAACCAAATTCCCCTCAGAAAATTGCTAATGACATCTTGAAGAAAATGCTTGATTTCATGAATGATGTGTTATCTAATTAGACTTCATTAGATAGGGATTTTAGCTAACATTGATGTTTTCATGCTTGATTGTGCTCATCATGTGTTTATTTGCAGGATATATGGAATTAGGTACAAGACCCTCAGGGGCAATCACAGAAAATGACAAAGGAAAGAAATCAGACAGAGCTCCTCGTGGGAAAGAGGACAAGGACCGAATGAATTACCAATTCCAAGGGGAGCCGTTGTATTCAAAGATCATTACAAATTGGAAGGAAATTACAGATACCAGTATTGGCCACATCGATATTGATGAGTTCAAAAAAAGCATCAGATTCAACCCAACCATAGACAATGCCAAGTTGATCAAAGGAAGTGTAATTGCCAGAGTTGTAGGCTTCCCTCCTTCCCTTATAGCTCTTGAGCTAGTCATGGCTTGTAGGCAAGCATACCAGCCTGAGACCTAGACAATAATAGAAAGAGATGGGAATGTCCTAGCTAATATCTCCCCAAGTAATAATGAAGACTTTCCACATTCCCACCTTCAGGGAGATGGAGATCCCTACTATCAAATAATGCAAGGCAATGTGGGATGTAGATCCTGTTGGATGCAAGAAACTTATAAACCAATATTTGTTAAAGGAGAAAAGGGGCAGCACTGTAAAAGTTCCCCAGGAACTCTTCTGTAGTGACTTCTATGAAGATTATCACGACCTGGTGACTTTGCTAAGTAGAGTGATGGTCCTTCCCACCACTGCATACTTCCAAGAGTGGATGATCTATTTTGTTGAGAAAATTCTTCACAGAAGGGAGGATGGTGCCACTCAAACTACATTCTACTGGGGGAAATAATAAGTGACTGCTTCCATGAGCAATTCATGAATGTTAAGAAAACCCCCATGTTCTATATGACATCTTACCTTGTCTACTCGCTGGCTAAGCAGAGATAGTATAGTGGATTGTTCAGGGCTCTAGATGAAGAATTTGGTCGGGCATTGAAGGTTTATGATAGATACCCTCAGCTATAGTTTAGAAATTTCAAGAGGGACTATTGCAGGGTGAATGACAATTTCATAGGTCACATTATCAGACTACTTGAGGGAGATTTTGAAAGGCGAGTCTCCTATAGTGCTTGGGTGTTCCTCAAAAAATACGCCTTTCTATTCATCCAGTACCCCAAGTTTACATACATTCACACCCAAGGCAACACAGAAAGGCCCAACAAGCTGCCCCGATATCCTAATGACCAGATTATATTGTTGGAACTCTCTCGGCAACTGTGACATGTAAATACTCTGCTTAACAACAAGCATTTGGCGAGGTTCCCTTATCCCCTTTTTTTTGGCCAAGGGATGTACAAGCTGCAAACCTCCCAATGTGCTAGAAATTTAGAGGAGATGGCTGAATATCATTTCTAGCTTCATATTGCCCATCCACGAATGGACCCTTATGGGAATATAAGGAAAGCACTTGGAATTGACTACACCCATCTGCATCATGTTTAGGATTTGTGGGTAAATTTCCAGGATGATAAGGAGGTGCGCATGAGGCATTACATGCAAATGACTGCCTACTTCATGAAAAGGGTGAATTTGTTCCCTGTACCTAATCAAGTCAAGGAAGATGAAAGCACAATCATGGATCCGAGGTACAATGTAGTCGCTAACTTGTCATTTCCTTCAATAGACTAGGACGAGCAAGAGGCCGATGACCTCGATATCATAACCAAACCAATCAAAGCTCGTACCAAAGAATGGGTCAATGGATAGGTGGCCCGACTAAAGAAACAAGGGGTCATCCTAACCTATCAAGGGCTTGATAGTGATCCAAGTGCAACAGATGATGGAGATGCTATAGCCTCGATGGGAGAAACATCTAAATCTCCTCCACTCACTCGCTCCAGAAAAAGAAAAGAGATTGAGGAGCAGCAACCAAATCCAAAAGTATATGCAAGGAAAGCTTTAGAGGGTGAGTCCTCAAAGGAACACAAGAAGTCTGGAAGCACTATAGGGCTGCCCGCTATTTAGGAGGATCCCCTTCAAAAAGGGGAAGAGATGGAGACAGATCAGCCAAAGTCCCCACTGGGTACCCTTGATATTGTTGTCCTTCCTTCCGTTTCATAGGCCATGGTCACCACCTCCCCACCTATGGTGGACATCTCCATCCACCTAGCTTCTTCTTCACCAATTGGGCTAGTGGTGGTAGTTGATTCTTCTTTTGTCACCACCTCTTTGCTCTCCTCTTCCTCCATGTCTCCAACCACATCAATCTCACTAGCAACAACAATGATTCCAATACCAACACTCTCACTTCTAGAGGCTTTTTCTCAACACATGCAAACTGCTCGATCAAAAATTTCTAAGGTATTACTGAATCTAGCCATCCAGGTTTCCTTGGCGCAAGTCCTCGCGAGCATTCCAATTTCAAAACCTCCAACTAGTCCCTAGGAGATGAAGGCCATGATGGAAATATCTGTAGAATAGGAAAGGCTAGAGGTGGAAGTGACAAAAACATTGGAGGAAGAAGCAAATGATTACCACGAACATTTAGAGTATGAGCACCTCCAAATTGACAAAGTAGCTCATGAAGAAGAAGAAACAAGATCCTCTAAAAGTGGAGATGAAGAAGAAGACACTGACGACAAGTTAATTTTACAAGCTTTTGATCCTGACCTTGAGGAAGAGCTGGCTAGGAAATTAAAGGACGTTGGGGAAGAAATAGAAAGACCTCCTTCCTGAGAAAGAAGATGAAAAGATGGTAATACGGAGGAAAGAATGGAACCTCCAATAGGTGAACAACAAGAAGGAGGAACCAAACATGATGAGGAGATGCCTCTCTCCGAAGAGCAAGAAGAACATGGATATGAGTCATCTCTATGGGATAAAGAAAAGGATAAAGAGGAGGATTAGCCTGAAAAGGAGACTGAAACTAATGAGAACCCTAAAATAGAGCAGCCCGAGGAGCATGAACATGAAGATGAACTTGATGAGGAAGAACGTGAAGAAGAGAAAGAAGAGGGGGCTAAGAGGAAAGAAGTCCCAAAGAACACATGCCCACCAAGTCCACAATCAAGCACCTACCATTCACCCGAGACTTTGATGAAGAGGAAGGAGATGACACTAGGGTAGAGAAGGGAGCTTCCAAAGATAATGAAATTGAATTCATAAGGGATGAAGAAAAAGGTGACAATGAATCACCAAAAGGAAAGACTCAGATACTTGAATGGCTAGAAAAGTAGCTTGAGAAAAAGGCTCCTACCTCGAGTGATCCGAAAGCAAGACTTGAGGCTATCCTAGCTCGAGCAAAAATCACTACTAGAAAAGAGAAGAAGCCTAAAATTAGATCCAAGGTGATGATGGACGCTTATGGATCAAGGATACTGCAATTAGCCACACCAATCATGGGAAAGGAAGGGATAAGTTATAATGTCTCCACCATTGATTTGGGAATAGCTACTAGAGAATAGAAGGTGGAGCACCTGTAGGAGTCTGTCGCCACAGTGGTCCATTTAATTCAACAGGATAAGGTTTCAAAAGAAGAGCTTAAGGCACAGGTAGCTAATATGACGGTTTACATCTAGCAATGGTCTTCGACAGAGGAAATGCTTACCACATCTTCAGTCGCGTTGTAGTTGTTGTCAAAGGAGAAAATAGACAAGCTCAGAAAGAGAAAGAACTTGGATAAGACCATAGAGAGTTGGTTCTGGCAGGTCTTGTACGTAGGAAACATGGGAATCAGTCTTGATGTTAGGACAACAAACAAGTTCTTGGATCTACAATATTCTTTGGAGGATACGAGGAAAATTTGTACTGACTTCCCAAGGAGATATGACTTCACTTACCTAAAGATTGAGGTTATTCTCAAACTGTCAAGCATGAATTGGGAAAAGGAGCTTGCATTTAAGAAGGATGACCACTAGCTAGTGAATGTTTGGAAATGTGACTTCGTGAAATGAAAGGATAGGTTGGAGAAGGTGCTCAAAAAAGTGGATCTAGACATTCAGTGGGATAAGGAAATCAGAGCTAATTGCATCTGGTACTTGAAGCTAATGACATGATATGATATGCTTGTCATATAGATGGAACCAGAGAAGATAAAGCCCCACTTGCAGAAAAATATTCAGGATGGGATGTCAAATGAAATTACCACTAATTTCATGAGCTTTTTTGCTCAAGCCTTCGCCCAGTCAGAGAATTTTTGGGACCACACTGCCAAGTATGATGAAGACTGGGAAACGCTCATCGAACAATCCCAAGAATGGAGTTATCAAGTGTTGTGATCCGAAATCATTGAGGTTGATAAGCTCCAGCCCCTAATTCTGAAGTTCATCAAATATGTTGCTTTGAAGAAGCAAGAGGGAAACCCTATTATTGGTGAAGAATTATAGACATAGTAGCTACAGTAAAAGAGAAATCAGCTAGAAGACAAAAAGCTACAGTGCTGTCACAAAAGACAAAATAGGGATAAGGACAAGATTGTATTTTAAAATGTAATATATTCGAGGGTAGGTAGAACCCTAGCTTGTAGTGAATCCTGGCTACACAATGTAAATTAATCTTGGTCATTCATTCTACTTTTGGGACACTATAAATAGGGGGTCTCCTCTCATTTTCAAGGGAGAGTTGAGTTGTTGTAATGACATGCTGCAAATTTTTTAATAGAAATACATTGACTTTGGTGCATTTATGAGTTTCTCTACATGTTTCATGGTTCAATCTCCCAATAGTTAAATGTTTAGTTATATTTTTTTTGCTATTCTTAGTTAGTTTTAGATTGATTTGGTAGATTTGGTAATGTTGTTATGTGGTTATGGAAATTTATGCTATGTAGATGCCTTCCTAGTCCATACTTTTTGTTGTTTGTTGTTGGTAAATGGCTATGTAAAGTTAGTCTGGACTTAAAATTAAAGCTGCCTCAAACTTTTATCTTTGTTCATGCATGTATATGATGAATAAATGGTGAAATATCAGTAGACCTTAGAAGATAGCACAAATTTCATGAGACAGTGAATTTTCTGGTTAAGTGGAATTATGTTTCAAGGAAGTTGTTCGTAGAAGGAACTCCATGATCACTGTTCATAGTTAGTTGCAGATCTAGGAAACTCTCTTCTTTCTTTCCCCCCTTTCCCTTTTTTTTAGAAACAACCTATGATAAGGTTCATTGCACATTGTAAATCCAAAACCTAAGGAAGACATTGAAGTTTTAGACTACTGTTCGAACCTGCAACAAAGTGCACATCATCTTCCATCCTAGAAACTTCAATCTATAAGATCCACTTTGTATCTAGCTATGTAAGTCCACCCTGTGATTGCCAAAAAAATCACATCAAACATCAACTGGGGAATTCCATGCAAGTCATGATCTGACACCTGCGAGACCTTGGGGTGATTTTTAGCATCTTGTTATTGGAAGTCTCTTTTCAAGAGAGGTAGTGCACCTACGCACTGCCTGTGTTGAGAAAGTGTGCAAAACACCACATCAACAGTGTGCAATGGGTACACTGAAGAGGTGTGGAAGGTCATTTAAAGAAAAAAAAGGGTTTATTTTTTTCATATATTTATGCAGTACGTGGAGTCAATTGGTAGGTACTTTAGCAAATGATGATGTTTGTGGATCAAAGGTGTCAATGCAAAAGTGATAGTTTCAATCAACTATGCATCCTCTTACAAGGATCCAAATAGGATTGAAACAAAACTTTTAAATGAGGAAGATAATAAACTTCATTACCCATTATGCTCATGTTATGTTTGCAATAGAGAGGGAGTGAGAGATAGGGATAAAAAGAGGCAGAGCTAGAGTGGGGAAGAGCAAGAGAGAGAGGGAGGTAAGAAGATAGAGGAAAAGATAGTGTGAGACATAAAGAATGAAGAGAGAGGACCTTAGAAAGAGATGGATATACAAAGAGGGAAGGAGACAGACACACACACACATATATTAACAAAGAGAGATGGAGATGAAGAGATATAGAGAGATGTAGATAGATAGAGAGACCAAGAAGTATAGGGAGAGAGAGAGAGATAAGAGAGATAAAAGGAAATAGATATTGAGAGGAGATATTAGTAGTTAAATTTGTATCTACAACATCTAACAAAATCCCCTTCCATTATGTTGTGATAGATGTCATACCCTATTATAGAACTCCTATTTCAAGGCACAATTAAGGAGAAGACATGCAAAGGTTTTTGAGATTGACTTTATACATGTTGATTGCATTTGCATGAAAATTTCCAAGGATTTTTCAATAAATCCATTATGTGCATATATTCTATGATTGTAGAAAGCCATGCCAACACATCTTTAGGGAATTCTACCAAACAATTTTCTTCGATAAAATTTGATCACTTTGAGTTTAAGTGCCAAGTGCTACCCATTAGATTGAAGATGAAAATGAGGATTATTTTATTTCTCTCCAAGTATAAACCTTCATTACTTCTTACCCAAAAAAATATGGATTCAAATATAGATAGAGCATGACGAAGAGAGAGAAAAGATATAGAGGGAAAGAGGGAAAAGTAGGAGAGAAGGGGTAAGAGAGAAAGAGAAAATAGATAGAGACAAAGATACAAAGGAAATTAAATAGGGAGAGAGGGAGATAGAAGAGGAGAGAAAGAGACACATTTATAAAGAGAGGAATAGAGAAAGATAAATAGGGAGAGAGGGAGATAGATAGGGAGAGAAAGAGATATTTATAGAGAGATATAAATAGGGAGAGAGGGAGGTAGATAGAGAGAGAAAGAGATACAATTATAGAGAGAGACAGAGAGGAGATGGGAGAAAAATAAGAGATTTAAAGGGAAACAAAGATTGAATTTTGAGAAACTATTATGTGCCAACAATCCAAAGATGGCATATGCCCATGGTATATATCTATCCCCTTCTCCCTCTCCCTCAATTTTTATTTACACACCAAAATTTTTAACTATAACATTTGACATGTCAATCACAATTGTAGTAATTGGTAAGTTGAAATTTTTATAAGAGAGAGGGCCAAAGGGAGAAGCCAATTGGACATTTCATTGAATATGTACTAAGTTATAAAATGTTTGTTGGTTTGAATCCCTTGTGATTGACCCACTATATTTTTTTTCTCACTTCTCTTGTTTATATTTTATTCTCACTTTTGGGTGTCTAAAAATTTCATGTCATTACAAAAGGAGGACCAATATTGGCTAGAACCAAATAATGACTCACAAGTTGAAACACGAGGGAGGAGCAGGAAACAAGAAAAGGGTAGAGAAAGCTTTCCATTTGTCTACATGGAAATAGTAGCCCATATAATGTATTTCATCAGCTTCTCAAGATTACCATCCATTTTCATGCTCTATATGAAGGGTTGGGTGAAATAACCACCTACTCCATTGACAACATGAACAATCCCATTCAATCAATACAAGGAATACTCTTTTTACAAGTCCCATTTGTAATTCCCACTAAAACTTATAGCAAATTCCTGATGTGGAATCAATCTTTGTTCCTTCTTGCAAGAATGGCCATCAACAATTTCTACGTTAAATGGACTTGGCAGGTAAACATGACGATGAGGGGTTTTTGTTTCAACTTTAGCTTCACATTGAGTAAGGTAGTATCTTCTCCTTCAACTACATATCATGGCATCAAGGACATCCTCCTCAGCCAACACAAACAAAACTCAAATAATATGAAGGAAATTGAAAATCTGTTGAATATCATGAGATGCCAGGGCTGTGCAATTGATACTGGCTTAGAATGTAAATATGAGTTGTTCATCATCATTCTTCATAGACTATATATATGGAGAACTGTCACTTCAAAAATAGAAGAAAACATGTTAATTATACCTCTCAAAAATTGCACGGCTGATAGTCCACGTTATTTACGGTCTTAATTTTTAGAAAAGTGGTGAAAAAAATCTGAAAAAGGTTTTAACAGATGCAATTGTTTTGATCGTTGGCATCCATTTTAAGCATTGCACATTATTGATGAAAAAAATGAGGTTGTCCATCTCAAATAAGGATACGCCTTTGGCATAAATAAATATATATAAAATTTTAAAATAAAAGGTGGCAGTAGATCAGTATGGTACATGAGTCTACAAGACTAACGTTACACTAGAAGATTGCTACATACGTTGTTGCATTAAGAGGAGGGGTATATCGTTTTAGGGAAGGGGATTAGTCCATGAAGAGGGATTTTGTGACAAGGTCTTCTCCATCCCTTACAATTAAGGGAACAAGTATATGTTATTTTGGTGACCAATGGAGGAATAATCACACTTGTGTTTATATTCTTTTGGTTTAAAGACATTCACTTAAAGGGTTTAAAAATAAAATTTTCAAATGAGGATAAGCTTTAGTTTTGTATTAAAGAGGGGAGAAACATTATTTATGATTTTTAAGAGTTGTTAGATACTATTAGGTCAAAAAATTTAAGACATGTTTTTGGATAAATTTCTACTCATGGTATGAGAAGAACTCACTTAGAAATCAAGTAAGCTCTAGAGGAGTTGAAATTTCAAAGAAATATTTTCTTATATTTGAAAAGACATAAATGTGAGCCAATAAAATTTCTCATTAATAGAAAATTATTAAGAGATAACCTCATGCTTAATGATAATGTTTTTATTCTTCTACAATTATAAAGGAATAATGGTTTTGAAGAAATTTCAAGTGCAAGAAATATAAGTTAATCATTGAAAAATATCTCAAGTAGAGCAAGTCTCCAAGTAAAAGATCCATTGAGATGAAAAAACAAGAAAAATATAGTGAATCTAAGTCCAAGTTTGCTTTGAGCCAATATGCAAGTCCAAAATAAGTGTGTTAATGACTCAAGTTTGTTATACAAATGAAACCTCAAGCAAGGAATCGTAATATGGAGGAATATTTCACCCTAGGGTACTATTTACTAAAACAATCACCAAAGAAAGCATGCAAGATTAAGATTGAGTCTCACTTGCCAAATCCACTTGAGCCAAGAGAATCAAGTGTAAGGAAAATAAATTAAACCTTGATGGTAATTTAACTGCTTGACAACCAAGGAGAATGGACTAAGAAGTAATAATTTTATATAAGAGCCTCATAATGTGGTTCTTAAAATAAATGTAATTGTTTCAATGTTAATCCATTTCCATGCAATTAATGGTTGAAGACCCATCTTATCCAACATGAATAAAGAATTATTTCTTAAAGATGGTGGATAGAAGGTATAGGCCATAAATGGTAAGCTTTTATTTCTTCAATAGGATAGGCCAAAAAGTCAAGTGTCTAAAAGTAACAAGATCACACACAATATGAATGTCTTTTCTAAAAATATTGTGAATCTAAATCCTTGGAATCTCATCCAAATGTAGACTAGAGATATCAATTATGGGGGACAACAAAATGTTATGGTCAAATTAAAGGAAAGAAAATTCATATTAAACTTATCTCCAACCCATTTTGAGAAACAATACGATTAGCTCAAAAGCCTTTACAATGAGGTGATGAGGACTATGAAAAAACCAAATCCTTCCAAACCTTCTTGATGTAGAGTGAATGACTAGATATGCAATGCCTAAGTAGAATTTTCCTATCCTTCAAACTCTACACACAAAACATTTGACACACAGTGAAATTCTCTATCTATGGATGTCGATGATGCCTATTCCTCTTTTATCCTAAAATAAATTAAATATCCACAAAAAAAATCTATGGAAACCTTGGGTTTCCTTGGTATTGGCACATGTGAAATCATGAAGTAACTTGGTGATATTTTTAAAGGTCTCTTTATTGAGTCCAACATGAGGGATAATACTTGAATTAGTTGTAGCAAGAATCTGAATGTAAATATAAAAATTTTGTCAAGGAAAGAGGCTTGATAATCCAATAAGTCTTTTATTACATGTGTTGAAGTACATACTGCTAAAAGGTGGAAGGAGAATTATCAAAATCAAAGTAAATGGAAAGAAACATAACTATTTATCCTTTGACTATCCATTTTCAAGATTTTTTAAAAATCAAACTAGGAAAGGAAGAATTCTATAATGATAGAATTAAGTCTCAATTCAATACAATTTAGATTCCAAATATTTCTAGAAAGTATCAAGACAAACTACAATTCCATAGGAGTATTTTTTTTTTTCTAAGGTGATAAAGGAATCATCTATAAAGTGTCCATTCAAAAGATATGTATCTAAGTTAGGGAGAGATATTCTCTTAAATAATCCTTGTTCTTATTTATGTGCAAGGTGATAACCAAAATCTTAAATTACAAAAACATAAAGGGATGGAGCAAACATACAATATTATCTAATAGAGAAAAAATCCTAAAAGGTTTTAAGTTGATGGCCATTATTTTAACTATCAATTTTTTATATAATCTTTGTAATATCTAGTTTATTTTTTATTTTTTTAATAATTATTAGATCTAAGAAAACAACCTTACAACTATCCATCAAAATAGTAGCCATGGACCTACTTATTTCCTCCTAATCAAAGTGATGGAGTATTTGGTTATGAAATTTCATATATAATAGTTGGATGTTCTTTGTCTTTCAAATCAGATACTCACATAGACCTATCAACAACAATAGACACAAATAATTTTTCCTTTGGTTCTTGGGAATACCCTTCCATCCCTAATCCACTTCCTAGACTCTTCAAAAATATAATACTATTCACCTACATACAAAATTAATATATTGGTTTGGAGGGTACCATTATCCATAACCATGTACAATAAATATATCCAACACCCAACTCACATTTATTTGCACCTCATACATGGGTGGGTGCAAAAGGATGGGGGGCCAATTTGTGGCCAAATTTTTAAATTTTTTTTGAAAGCTCATAACACGAGCACGTTATAAAACATTATAATGCAGTCGTGTTATGGCTTGGTGTGTCGAGCATAAGGCTCAACCACAATGATCCCATAACACAAGCACATTATAACGTTCTCATGCTATGAGGTATTAAAAGAAAAAAAAAAGGAATTTGAAATCATTTTCATTGTGACTGTGTTTTTTTTCTGCCCACAGCCAAAACCCTTCATTTTTGTGCTTGCATTCTTGGAGGAGCCATCTAGCAAATTTTTTTGTCAAATTGTTGTTGTTTCTTCGCTAGGATGCCGCCATGTCAACGAGGAGGTCTGAGAGGTAAGGATTGTTTTTTGTTGTGAATTTGTTAGTTTTAGGTTGTTTTTGATATTTATTTTTTGAATTTGTAGGAGATGTTAATGAACCTACAAACCCTCCTCAAAATCCTCGACAAGCACAACAAAAAAAAGAGGAAAAAAATTCTCAACAAGCACAACAACAACAATATCAACACAATCCTCAAGTTGAACAACCACAACAACAATCTCCTCCACCAATCCCTCAACATCCTCCTGGTATTCAACAAAACTTAGTGAGTGAAATTGAAAAAAAAAATAAAAAAATTGAGTTAATCACAAGGTTGAACGATCTAAATGGTTCAACCATGGAAAGAATGGCACTTGCAACTTCACTCAAAGAGATGTTAAAACATGTAGATTCAATCAGCATACAATTAACAGGTTGGCAAGATAGGAGGTTGATGGCTAGGGATTATTACTAGGATAAATTATCATATATAGATGTAAAAGATCTAAAAAATTACAAAATTAGATTTGTGCTCATTATTCATTGACCCACACACAAATGAAAATCTTACCCTCAATGCAAAGAGGTTTCCTATCCATTGGTGCCACCACCAATAGATTAGGACCTTTTTTGGGATAGGTGGTACATGGTTTTTTATTACCCACCATGCAAAAATTGTGAAGTCCCACAATATTTCCTAAGGAAACTATATTGTGAGTTCATCTTCAACAAAATCCTAAATTATTTTGATATGAGGGACTTCCAGGGGAGAGGTGGGGGGTCGGCTCAAGATAGACCCGGTGCACATCAAGATCCTAGGCAGCAAGCGAGACGACCTCTCACTAGGCTGCCTCATGAGCACATCATTATCCCTTCCATCAAAAAGGAGAGTGCTGAGGTAGAGACTTTGCAGGACATCAAATCTTTGACCTAAAGTTTCATCCAGCATGCCAGCACTATACTACATCGCCATCTAGGGGAGTCTTTGAGTGGTGGGCTTTGATCCCATTTGTGTCATGCTTGCAGGGTGACTTGTTCATATGACCTCACTGACACTCAGGAGGTTGCTATGTAGGATATGTCTGCAACTATGGAGATGGTGAGGGTAGTTGAAATTTTGAATGAGGCCTATGACATCGATTCTTAGGTAAATGTTAGCATGTTCATTGAATTTAATTTATTAAATTTCAATTTTGAAATGCAAGATTAACTAATTTAGTTTTATGATTTTAATAAAATTTTAGGGTCACAGTGTTGATATTGGATATACCGGCCCTACACCCACTTATTTCTCCATTGCATCTACCGTTGAGGTATGTAACTAGTAAACAATTATAAATTTATTACATGTTAATAGCATTTTTTTATGAATGGAATTCTAATATGTGATTTTGGATTTTGAATAGGCTAATATTGGAGGTTTTGAGGGAACACCTCCCAGTGCTAGTGGATTTAGACAAACCTACTTGCAGGAAATAGAATAAAGAGTTTAAATAATTAATTGTACTTAATAGATTTGTGTAGATTATATTCATATCATTGATTATGTTGCATTGCACATATTTCAAAATCAAAGCATTACTTCACATTCCATAACTAATAACTAGATGTTGATAGATGGAAAAATTTCAACTACAATATAATTGTTTAGAAAGTCACCATAAGCAATGATGCAATTGCTTCACATATCATAAGTAATAAGTAGGAGCAGCTTCCAATTGCATTTGCTTGTCATGGCATTCCATGAGACCACTTTTTACTGAGGAATCTTTTCAAACAAATCACTGCCTTGTCTATGCTATGGATGAATGGAAGAAATATATGAAAGAATAATAGTAAGCAATAGCATAGACAATGCCATGAGTTGTTTGAAAAAATTCCTCAAAGAAATGTGGTCTCATGGTGATGTCCATCACCATGAGACCCAATTTCTTTGAGGCACTTTTTCAAATACCTCATCGCCTTTTCTATGCTACCACATTTTCCATACATGTCTACCAAAGAATTTGATCAAACAGTTCATTTCCTCACTGCTATGGCTAAAAGCTTAAAAAGGTGCTTTCCAACAAACTATGGATGCTTGGAAAAAATATATCAAAGCATAATAGTAAGCAATAGCATAGACAAGGTAGTGAGTGGTTTGAAAAAATGCCTTGAAGAAATGCGGTCTCATGGTGATGGAATACCATTCCATCACCATGAGACTACATTTCTTTGAGGAATTTATTCAAATAGCTCACCACCTTTTCTATGCTACCACATTTTCCATACATGTGTACCAAATCATTTTATCAAACTACTCACTTCCTTGTTGATATGGCTAAAAGCCTAAAATAGGTGCTTTCCAACAAACTATAGATGCTTGGAAAAAATCTATCGAAGCATAATAGTAAGCAATATCATAGTCAAGGAAGTGAGTAGTATGAAAAAATTCCTTGAAGAAATGTGGTCTCATGGTGATGGAATTCCATTCCATCACCATGATACCATATTTCTCTAAGGCATTTTTTCAAACATCTCACTACTTGAAGAATAGAAACCAACCCATTAGCCAAAATTCCCCTCCAAATTCTTTTCAAGGTCCTCATCCTCAATTTACCAATCCATGGAACATTCCACCTTTTATTCCACTTGTTCATGTCCCCACCCCCTCCCTCTTCATGTCATGATTTCCCTCCATCTCATAACCAAGACCACACTATACCATCCACCCCATCCCAACATAATACCATAGAGAAGGCAATCTTCACTGTTTGAAAAAATGCCTCAAGGAAATGCAGTCTTATATTGATGGAATGCCATGAAACATTTGTTTGTGATGGCATTCCATCACCATGAGACCCCATTTATTTGAGGCATTTTTTCAAATAGCTCACTTCCTTCTCTATTCCACCATATTTATTGTACATGCCTACAAAAGCATTTTATCAAACGGTTCACCGCCTTGCTGCTATGGGTAAAAGCCTAAAAACATGTGCTTTCAAACAAGATATGGATAGGAAAAATAGTAAGCATGATAGTAAAAAATATATAGTTTAATAAGTACTCAATTTTTTTTTCATTATCTCATACATTATAAGCCATGATGTGGATCACTATTGTAGTTTTTGTGATTGAATAATTTGTTGTTTTATTTTCAGATGTTGCAAGCGGATACACCTCTAAATGTTCATAGGGCAATGGAGACTGATGTTTCATCTGCTATAGACTCCTCAATGGCTCTGATAGGGGAGGTATGAGGAAAATTACTAAATTTCAATTTACATTCGTTGTTATAGATGTTATTTAGTGAAAAATCAAACCATTATTGATTCGTAGTTTAATTTCTATTTGGATGGTTTATGTAGGGCTTCAGCATGCCTCAGCATGAGAATTTGAATATTTCCCTCATGGAGAGTGATCATCAGATGGTGGTAAGTGATTATTTTTTTAAATATATCATTTTTATAATGTAATTTCTATATATTAATTTATTTACTTATTATTGTAACAAATAAGACTTGACCAAGAACTAAATCCTAGGAGGAGCACTAGGAGCACTCCTCAACTGCAACATAAGTGAGTGACAGACGTATTGCCATCTGATCAACAAGTAAAGGGAAATGGTTTATTTTGAGAGCATGGAGAACAATGAATTTTGATTCTAGAGCCCTTTGTTCTATTCCTATATGGCATTTTTGTACATATTTTGTATTGGATATATTTGACATTGTATGCCTATATGGCATTCTCATAAGCCTATATAGCTATTTTGTACATATATTTTATACTTATATCGACATATATTGATGTATGCCCACATGGCTATTTGGTTAATACAAATCTTTTTTATCGATGGTGTCCATATTTGCATTATAAATCCATGGTTCAATAGATATGAGTTATGTGTATTCAAGTGTATATTTTACAACTTATGTGTATACTTTGCGACTTACGTGCATTCCAATGTATACTTTATGACTTACATGTTTTCATGTGTATACCTTGTATTCATTCATATACTTTGTATTAAATTGTGTATACTATGTATTCGTGTGTATACTTCAAGGATTACATGTTTTTGAGTACTTGTCCTTCCCTTATTCACATGTACATGCTGGACTTATTCATGTGTATACTTATTAATTGGTTAGCCCTAGCATTGATCATTGTTGTCCTTCATGGTTTGTCTTGAATATTAATTAGTTGATGCTAAACAACTTTATTTATTTTTTTAATAAAAGAGGGTAAAAACTTTATTGAATCAGAACAACAATACAAAGTCCAAAGAAAAAACCCACAAGGGGCCCAACCAAACAGGAATTAATTCACACCCAAGAAGCACCTCATATCCTCAACAACCCACTCCTCAAGAACAGGGGCCATGTCATTAGGAAGATTACCCCAACCATCCACATACCAAGAAGCAGTCCTCTCTGTTGCCCATCTAGCCAGTCCATTAGCCACCCTATTCCACTCCTGTGGAATATGGCGGAAACCAATGGATTCTAGAGTAGATCACATAGAAATAATTTGCTTGACAACCACAGCTAGCTACCAATTCACATCCTCCAACTGTCGCTTATGCAACATATCAATAACCACCTAAGAATCAGACTCACAAATAATCCACCACCACCCAAGGCCAACCGCATGCTCAATCGCCATAAGAATAACACTAGCCTCCATAAGATTATTGGTATGCAAACCATGATACAAAGAAAAGAAAAACACCACCACTCCCAGGCTGTCTCTACCGATACTACCAACTCCAGCATGCCCAAGATTACCCCTAGATGACCCATCCGTATTGATTTTTAGCTCCCCCAGAGTAGGCAGACACCAAAAGCTATCATGAGAAACCCTCTCACGCCCATGCCTACAATGCACACTGCCCAAATTTCTCCTATCCCCTGCAACAAGACCCAGGGCATTAACAACACCCAAGTCCCTAGGATCAACTGGCACAGACAAATCACACTTTGCAGACAAAGTCTCCTGTAGAGCCCTAAGAATTTGCCTCCAAAGTTGCTCCAAGATCAATTTTTTATCCAAGAAAATCCGTCTATTGCGCTCCAACCAAACTTGCCAAACAATCAAACTAGGGCCAATGCTCCAAGCAATTTTAAGAAAAGTGGTTTTGGCAGGAGATGATCCCTGCCTCCTCCAAAAATCATCCAAAGCAGAGACATGGAAACACGGTAAGCTCTAGAGATTCCACCAATGATGCCAGATAGCCTTAGCAAAGGAACATTGAAAAAAGAGATGTGAGAGGTATTCTTCATGCTGATCACACAAAACACACATGGAGGGGCCCTAGAACCCCCACTTCCAAAGATTGTCCCAAGTAAGACACTTACCTTGGAGAACGAGCCAAGAGAAAAAATTATACTTAGGCCAAGCAAATTTATTCCAAACATACTTCCACCAAGAAACCTCAGAGCTCCCAAAGACCTGTTTATCGAAAACCTGATAACCATAGGCAACCAAAAATTTACCTCGCAAATCTGGACCCCAAGCAAGCACATCTCTCCCAAGAAGAGAATTGCAGGCGCGATCCAAAAGAATCTTAGCAAGCACTTGGACATCCTCCAAAACCCCCCTAGGAGGCCAATCCCGAGGGTCCTTCCACCTGGACACAAAAATCTGACTCAAAGATTGTTGATATTTGAAGTCAGCCACATGACACCAGCCCACCTCCTCAAGAATCTGGCACAAGTCTTGAAGGTGGGGATGAGAAGAAAAAATAGGGGGATGTCCATCTCAGGAGTCATGCTAGAAGAGAGCCTCCCGAACCCCATTACAAATCCAAAAAAGTCCTTGTTTAACAAGCTTGGCACCCCGTTTGAGGGCACTCCAGATCATCAAACCTTCCCCCTCCATGCTGAATCTTACAACCTCTATGCTTTCCACCGCACCCAAATATTTGAGGGTAAGAATTTTATCCCACCACATATGTTGTTGTGAACACCAACACCAATACAGCTTAGCAGCCAAGGCCTGCCCATTCAAATCAGTCTGTCATAGACCAAGACCCCCCTCTTGCTTTGGCCTACAGACAACATCCCATTTCACCAAGCTCCACTTTCTATGAAGAATGTTGCCAGACCACAGAAACTGATGAGATAGTCTCTCGAAGTCTTTAATAAAACTTGAAGGAGTAGAAAGAACAAAGCACCTATAAAGAGGGAGAGCTTGGATCACCGACTTTAGAAGAGTCACTCTTCCAGTTGAAGAAAGCCACCTGCAAGTCCAATGGATGACCAATATTCAAAAGTTGTCAAAAGTCTCTTGCTAGAACCTTTTAGGAAGAGAACGAATGGCAAAAGGGATTCCAAGATAGAGAAAAGGAAGCGAACCGATCTAGAAATGAAGAATACCTGTTAATCTCCTTTGGATAACCTTAGGAGTATGGAAGAAGTAGATGAAAGACTTCCCCTCATTAATGCGTTGCCCAAAGGCTGCCAAGTAGCTGTCCACAACACTGTGCCAGTTCAAAGCCTCCTCAACCTTCGCCCTACCCATCAAGGTAGTATCATCTACAAAATAAAGATGAGACTAAAGGGAAAGATCATTTCCCCAATTCCAACCCTAAATCAAGCTGCCAGCTACCTGAGCACGAATAAGCCTTCCCAATCCTTCCACAAGTGGGATGAATAAGTAGGGCGACAAAAGATCTCCTTGTCTGAGGCCTCTAGAAGGACCAAACAACTCTGTGGGCTCACCATTGATAAGCACCGAGAAGGAGGAAGAAGTAACACAATTCCTAACCCATTCAATCTGTTGTGCAGTTTTGCACACATGCCCTACTGAAAGTAGGGACCCTCTTTTTTCTCTGGCTTTTGGTGTCTTTTGGCCCCTTAATTTTATTGATTTCATTGCCTTTGGAGGTCCTTAGATGCTCATCTTGCTTGTCCAAGTGATTTCCCCAGGTTGCACTTTGAAAAAACTAAGTTCTGAGCAAAATTCGGGTTTTTACCCTAATCCAAGATTTTCCGGTCCTTCCGAATTTTCCTGGATTCTGCTCAAAGTCTGGCTATGTGCAAAAATCTGGGTTTTTAGTCCAGTCCGGGATTTTTCGCTCCATCCAGATTTTTTCAATTTCCATGAAAATTTAGGATCTAAGCGAATTCCGGGTTTTTGCCTGTGTTCGGGATTTTCTGCCCGACTCGGATTTTCCCGGATTTCTTCAGTTTTCCAGGTATGTGCCAAAGTTCAGAATTTTATGCCATCCGCAGAAATCCAGTCCACCCAGATTTTTCTGGATTTTCTGTCAGGCTTTGTGCAAATTAAAATACTAGATTAAATTGATGAATTTGATGATAAATGCTCAACACCCCATGCTTAATTTGATATATTGCACGATGTTACACACATTCTTAGTTCGTTTTGATAATCTATTGTTGAAATTTTTGCCTTATTTAGTAAAATCTTGTCTGCCTGGATTTTTCCGGAATCATGTCCAGCTGGATTTTCCCGGATTCTGGTCTAGAATCCGTCTGACTCAGATTTTCCCAGATTTTCCCCTTGGTCCGATTTCCCCGGAAGGGTCCAAATCCCGAAATTTCCCAGAATGGAAATTTTTCTAAAAATAATTATTTATTTATTTATTTTTTTCAAAAATGTTCCTGAAATTGAAAATTTCTTGAAAAAAAAATAATTTGAAAATAAAATTTCCAAAAGTGGAAAAAATTCTGAAGGTGGAAAGTTTCCTTTTAAAAATTAATTTGGACATGTGGGCTATTAATGATGATATCTATTTTTCAGGACTAAAGAAATATTAAAAGGGGGACTTGCATATGGATTCGTGCCAAAAGAGGGAAATCTGGAAATGCTCAATTTAAATTTTCAAAATGGGGCCTACATAGGAATCTGTGTCAAAACTGTTTACAGCTGGAGGACTTTATGGATGACATGTGAATCTGACCTTGTTGGAGATCCCTGGCCGACATGGTTAATATTCATGCATTTAATGCAAATCTTGTCCTATTTTGAAAATTCTCCTGGCTGACCTGTTTTGGGGTCAGTTATTATTGTAAAATCTAATTGGGCCGACATGTTTGGGGTTTTCTATAAATGGCATTTGTGCCTCATTTGTAAGGTGTGGGAGATTAGGAGAAGATTAGATACAAGCGAGCTTAGTAGTAGTTGGAGTTAGGAGTTAGCTTCTTTCAAGCAAATGTTGTAACAAAACATTGGAATTGTTGCTGGAGTTTGGTGATTCAATACAATTGACGGCATTGTGATTTTCTGGTGATCTCTTTTGTGTTGATGTATCTTGCATGGTTCTTATGATTCAATCTTTCAGATTGCTCAAGGTTGTTAGATTTAGATTTAAATCCAATTCAATGATGTTTATGATTTAATGTTTGAAGTGTTTGCAGCAATCCCTGGTCCATATTTTTTGCAGCTAGCTGATTGTTAGTTGCTTTGCAAAGTTATCCTCGACCTTTATATTCATTGTGCTTGGTTCAATTGTGGACATTTACTCATTTCAACTACAATTGGGTTGTCTCGGGTGAATGTTCATGATCTGAAAATCTTTAAAACCTTAGAAGATTGCACTGTTTTTGTAAGATTGTAGATTTATCTTGGTCAAGCAGAGATTGGTTTCGTTGGGATTGGTCCATTTCAAGTGTTTATCATTTGCATTGTTGGTCTTAGAAATAGTTTAGATTTAGAAATTTCTCTGAACCCTTATCTCTTTTGTTGTTTATTTTGAATCTGGGTTAGTTTTAGGATTGAAAGCATCACTATATTGTTGCATCTGATGAAAATTCACTTCCAGCATTGTTCATTTGTAAGGCCCCTTGTGATTACCAACATTTTCACATATTATCTGAATTGTTTATGCATTGTCATGACCTGACACTCGAGAGACCTTGGGGTGATTTTCAGTAAGAACTTTCTCCCCTGACTCCAAATGAGAAGCAACACAAGAAATTGAACTCTTATAGGAGATCCACCAAATTGGACTAACCTTCTGAGGATCCCAAAAACAAGCCACCCCACCAGAATTACCAAAAGCACCCATACATTGACTTTGGCCATGACCCCAAATCTTAGAAGCCACACCTAACATACTATCCACCGATAACTTAGTTTCTTGCAAGAAAATCACATCCAGAGAATGAATACGAACCAAATCTCGAATAGCCTTTTGTCAAGGGATGTTATTCATACCCCTCACATTCCAAGAAAGAACTAACATCGTTGGGGTTGGGAGAAGTAAGCATCAATAGTCTTCACCGAACCAGCCTCAACCAATGTATCTCCAGTTAGCTTCACCTTTTCTTGGTCCTTTTTGTGACCAACCTTAACTGGTTTCTCAGGAATCCCTTTCTTAAAATATTTTGTTACACACCTAGAATAGAGGAAGAAGACTTAATCTTACCTAAGTCTAGGCTATCCCAAACTTCTGAACAAACCTTACCAGCACCAGAGGAGCCACCAGAATCAATAATCACCCCACTCCCCACACCTAGAGCCGGAGCGGAAGGAGATAGACTAGACAACATCTAAAGATCCTAGTCACCAAACTAATCCAATCCAAGAATCACTGAAGTTTGTGCCTCAAAAAACTCCTTAGAACCAGAGCCATCCTCCACTTGCATGCCAGCTGGAAACCCTTCCTCTTGAACTAACTCATCCAAAGCCTCAAATCTATTGAAAGTCTCCCCTTCCTGCCCATCCTTAAAAGGTCTCTTTTGACCCCAACCACAATTGCGAGGTTTAACTAGAACAAAACCATCTTTGTCTGTTGCCATTCCCTGCATGGGATCCTTACCCTTTTCCACCCTCAGATTAGATTGGGAACCCACATTACTTGCACTTCCTGCACCAAAAGCCCAAGAACACCTCCATTGCAGATGCCCGTATTCATGACATAACCGACACCGAAAAGGCAACATTTCATAATCCAATGGCCGAGTCTAGGAATTAGAGCCAACAATCAAATCAACAGAATTGGGTAGAGGTTGACTCAGTTTAATCTCGACACAAACCCTCACATAAGAAAATATTCTCTTATCCAAACTATGTTGAGAAGGACATATAGGCTTACCCAGCAATAAAGCAATCGATTGTAATATATCAGTTTGCCAACATTCAAGCGGCAGCCGAGGAAGGCGAACCCAAATTGGGACCCTAGAAGGAAACTCTTATGCTGAATTAAAGCCTCCATGCCATGGTTTTATGAAAAGACCTACTTGGTTATAAAAATAAGCCCCACATTCAAATGCCCTATTTTGATCTGAAATGCATGAGAAATCTACCAAAAAGAAATTATTCGCAGCCCATAGAACATCAAAGTCACCCTCTGGAGACCATGTCTTATGGATCCAAGTGTCCAAGAAAGAAAGAGAAACCCTCATCCCCATAAACTTACAAATCAAAACATGCTTACTGTAGTAATCCAAATCTTCAGCTACCGCCTTTGATTGAATCACCAACACAAGACGTACATGAGCCCTTTCCAGGCATCCATTTATCTTATGCAATTTAAAGGTACTAGATTTTGTCAAACCCTCTCCAGACGAAGCCCCATCACCAACTACCATCATAGCAGCACCCCCCCGCACCTCACCAATAGGTGGATTTCTTGCCATGCAAACCCTACACTAAAAAACTCCAGACAAGAAGCCCCAAACCAAACCAACCTACCTCACAGCCACCACAAGATTGCATGCAAAAGAAAATAACAACAATAAACACCTCCCAACACTGACAAACAACAAGAGCTCCACCCAGCCAGCAAAGCAATCAAAAGAGCAACCCTAGGAGAAGGAGATCATTGTGTTTGGACAGCCCAATTCCCGCACCAAGCCCCAATAGTTTGTGCCAAAACACACCCAAATCAACACCTACGCACAGAAGAAAGGGAACAAAAAATGAGCCACCCCTGGCCCCTACCCACACCACACAAACTCCCCTGCCACGTAGCCACCAGAAGCTTAGAAATGAACAAGCTAGGGCACGGATGCCCTAGCATGCCTACAACCTACACCCGAGAGCACCATCCTCATGTTAGTATTTATTAATAATCATTTTTCGCTTCATTCATGCTAAAAATATTTATTAGTCAATGATAAACAACTTCAATATTTCTAGGAATAGTAGTAGAGTTACAAATTCCAAAATTGCACAAATTGAAAAGAAAAGATTAACTGTAAATAAATGCACTAATTATTAACTTGATAATTGATTAAAAATGAGTATAAAATATATCAAAAGATGAGCCTTCTAGAATGGTAACTGCCAACTAGAAAATAGGCAAAGCATTCCCAATACTTTGAAAGTAATAATCCACCCAAAATTGCAACGAGAGAGAAGTATTATTTAAGATCCTTGAGCAAAGTATTTTCTAATGCTCCCTTGTTCTTACATATCTCAATTCAGTTTAATCCAAAGAGTTCCATGAAATTCTTTATCTAAAAGCAAAAAACACGTTTTCAATTGGTGTTGTTAACTCTTCAAATTTGCACCCCTGCCAAGTTGTAGAACTTAGCGAATTTGGAGAAACATGGGAACACTCCTAGGCTTTGGGTCACTTAAGCTTGGAGTGGACCTCCAGAAAAGGCTGACTCTTAATTGTTGTCACCTAAACTATTCCTTGCTGGGAAAAGGGGAGAAAAAAACATAAAAAGAAAACTAAACCCCTATGGTGATGCACCTAATGTTATTTCCCAAAACCTATACTATTGTTTTAACACACAATTTCATCAAAATCTCAGCTTAACTTAACACAACTCATATATTTTAATATATTAATGCATAAGTTTTTTGCAAGGAGGCTTGGTTCTCTTAACACTTTTCAAGGAAATGAATTCTTTCACAACTAAAATAGCTATTTGACCCACCACACAACTTACAACCTACAAAAATATATGTTTATTCTACCTAAAGGTGCTAAAATGAGACAAACATTGAAGGAGTTACCAAAACTCACAAGAACATTCATCAATCACCACACTACACACAATGAAGTAGCTTCTAAGAAGGTAAAACACTGAATTTAATTAACAAAAATGGTGCTACATACTTTTATACATGTATGATACTGAGTCACAATGCTTTCTCTTGCCTGAAAAAGCTCCAAGATAAGCTACAATGCGTATAGAAAGAAAGAAAGAACTAACTCCAAAACTCGGTTTGAAGTTACTTATGCAAACTTTGGAATAACTATCCCACACATGTCTTTCTAGAAACTCCTGGTCGGATGCAACAAAAAGGCCAAAAAAGAAGCTTCTAAAACCCCTCCAAAATGTAGAATAGTCAAGCCAAGACCCAAGTCACACTAAAAGCATGACAATATACCTCCAAAAGGTCTCATTCCCTCCAAAAATCAGTCAAAATTACCCACACACCATTCCCATGTTGGTCAATCATCGTTATGTCTCCAAGCTACTTTAAGTCATGCTTTTGGTATTTTGCAAAAACATAAGATTCAACTCCACCTTGACTTTAAATATCAACACATGCTTTTTCTATTTTTCATTTAAAATAATATCTAATTAAATGATTTATAATTACACCATTTAACTAAATGTTTTACATTTGAAAGTAAATGCAAAAGGGAAAGGGCTCAAACATATCCCCTCCCTTATACATTAAGGACATCATCATTTTGTAATAAATAAAACATTTAAATAAGTGATTTAAAATAACATCACTTTAATAAATGTTTTTTTACATTTGAAATTTGCTTCACATTGCAAACATAAAGGCCATGATTCGGCCATATGGTAGACAATGCAAAAAAAACATAAGTCTTATGAAGGCATCTTATGCATTAGCATATTGAAAGGGAAAACTCGAGGCATTAATGTTTTTACAAAGCTTAAAATAAAAGGAAAAAATATCTTAGTCATATCGACATGTGCTTTTAGGGTAAAAACCCTAGCAAACAAAACTAAGGCAAAAGAACACAATGCATTTCAATTTTCTCACCAAGTTTTATGGAAGCCTTCATGCCAGGCAACCAAGGGTTTCGATGGAGTTCATCCATAGTGTTCTAAACTGGAGTGTGTAAATCATCAAGATTGAGCTAGGGTAATCCTTTATTTGTATAAATATGGATTAAAATGCTACTTTCAAGCTCAATAAAAACAATAAAAGTAAACATTTTTGTTTTCATGTGCTTCTTTTCCATTTTGTGAAGAAAATAATGCTCGAAATGAGCTCATTTGCAAAAAATGAGTGCATTTAATATCCTGTGATTTACCTCTTATTTCCATGTATTCACTTGTAGAAATCTTGACATTTCCTATAGAATTTTTAAGGTATTCTATGTATTTCTTGCATTCTTTCATTTACTGGACACGACTATACATTTTCTACAGGTAGTGAGACTCTTTCCTAGTATTCTTCATGGCCATGAGTTTTTGATTCTCTATAAACGATAAAGGGTTCCATCATAACCTTAGCTCTACATTTATATTCTTTCCTTTTCTAAATCCAAACCCTCTATGACCTCGGCCTTTGATGCATTTATGTATTTATGGGTTTACCTCCTCTGCCTGAGGGCTTTTGTGATCGAGGCTTCACTTTGGTCTTCTTTTCCATACTTTTTCTATAAATTTTAAAAAAAGGCATCTTGTTTTTCACTATGATGACATATAATAGAGGCCAACAATGTCATAAGATTACCTTGTTGTGATAAAACTGTGCAAGATTATAGTATGCATGAGATTTTATGATAGGTTGATAGCTAGAACACGAGCTATCTTTGTAAACTGTTCCACAAGACAATGCTGCCGTGTGAAGAAAAAATGGTCTGCAAAATGATTCAAGACATTTCACAATACGAGTATGAGTCAAAGACTCTATGCATCTTTTCATTCCTTCAAGAACACCTCATTTTCCTCCTAAAACTCTCTCAACATTGCTCTTTGTGTGATACCCATTTTCCATTATTTTCTTAGATCTACCAATAGGCTATGTCTTGGCTTCTAAAGTCTCATCATAACCACAGAACAGGTCTCTCCATGAATCCTTGACTATCATCTCCAATATTCTTTAACATTGAAGATTAATAAGGTATACTATGAGATTCCCTATGCCATTAAGAACCTCAACTATTCTCTGCAAGATCACTAGCTATCACATTGTCACATTTATCATTTATTCTTACAAACCTCTACCTTTGAATGATTATCCATTTCCATACTTTGTAAGCACTATAATGACTATCTAATGAAAGCTCTAACCCTGATATCTTAGGATGGACAAAATCTCATATTCTGACTTCTTGAAATAAATGTTTATGATAGTGATGAATACTTATCTCAATGAGATCAAATGGTTGCCTGTATTTTGTAACTACTTCATTCTTTTGAGAAGGACTATAATTCAATATGTGAACTTTATACTCTAGTGGGCTATCATACATGCACTTGAATACCTTTGTGGTTGGAAACATGCCAATTATAATATGACTGTTTTAATGATATGCTATAGACATATTTGCACTACCTTATTCATCACAAATCTGTAGCTCACTGCTCCTTTTGTTTACTATGCTTTTCATTGAAACCAAGTTACTTGCAATTGCTGCCACTTTCATTATACTGTGATTTCTCTGTGTTCTGTCCTTTATCATTTTACTTGCACCTTAAGTTCTCAACTTGCAATTGTTTTGCTTAAAGAAAGCATGGGATGTCATCATCATTGCATGGTTTCCTTGTATGTACTCTTCCACTTTTCAACACCATAGAGGATTTCCATATTTATGGTATTCCCTTGGATCTTTACTATCCTTCAACTATGAAGCACTCAAATAAGGAAAGAACTAAAATCTCATGTATTGTCCTTTTAAATAAAAAGCCATCCTCACAATGCATTCTATAGAGCCCCGACCTTTGGAACTGTCATGCTTTTGATGCATGACTGTGATACATGTTATCTCTTCAACTCTTAATAGGCCTATAGATCACTGCCCCCATTCACAGTCTAGCTCACCATCACTTCATGTGTTTGAATGAATGGCATCCATAGCATGACAAGTTGTCTTGATCATACATTTTTCTCACCTTGTGTTACTCCATGTAACTCATGATAGCTCCCGATAGGACTTGATAGCTCCTATAATATTTATTGATGAATGAATAATTGAACTTGATGCACCTATTTCACCATTATCATAGAAATCATTTTTTTCTTGGGAAGATACAAACTGTTTCATCTTTGAATGATTTTTGTCCTTGTTCTTGTTCCCTTCTTTATTGGCTCCTTGAAAATGATGACAATAAAATCCAACTCATATCATTATTAAAATGGACTTTGGATCCACTTAAGAAGATTGAAATACATATCCAATAGAGTAATATTTCCAAGAATAAATGGCTGCCCCTTTGACCAACATGATGGCAGCCTATTGTTTGATTCATTGTGAAAAGATGGAGAGTGATCTTTCTTGATAATTCACACTGTTTTGTTGCATCTTTGAATCTGATAATGAAATTTTATTAACTAGTATGATTCCATATTGATTCAATGCATCAAGAATAGGTTTATCATTGATTTGATCAAGTTGCTCAATTTCCTATCCCTCCTAAAAGACAAGAGGGAAACATGCTGAGCTCAACCATTGCGGGAGCCACATTTTACTCCACATGTTGTAATCAACTAAAACAATCTAGTAACAAAGATTTGTCCTATATCTACACAAGGAGAAAACATGTTAGATAAACAAAGCATATGATAGATGTGTTTGATAACTCTTTTGTTTTCTTGGACATCTATGTTATGCTATTTATTTTAATGTTTATGAAGGTCAGATTATATGTTTATGGATGTTTTCACATATTCTGATTGGTGACCTTTCATTTCTCTAACAACACTCTTCTTACAGATGCAAGGAACCTAGGGGCAGCAAGGAGAGTGTCAACTAGAAGCAGGACAAGCGGGAGAGACTAAAGATGATGCAGGATAAGGCAACTGGGATTTTTCATTCAGGCGATGACAGGTCCCCCTTCATTTTATGTGCATTCTTTTCCTGTCTATAAATGTATAGTCTTTTCTTTATATACATTAGAATAGTCAGTCCCCCAGCTTGTGAGGGACACCATACACTTATCATTATCAATAAATACTACATTTGTATTAATGGAAGGTGCATGAAGATGGGTAGCCAATTTGTGGCCAATTTACTTTTTCATCCCGAAATAGTAAAAATGTGAGTACATTATAGTAAAATGCGCTCATGTTATGGCTTAGTAATGACCGAGCCTAGGTTTGGTCATTACCAAGCCATAATGTGAGTGTGTTATAACATGCTTGTGTTATGGTTTAAATTTCAAAAAACAAGCGCATTTTGAGTTCAAAAAATGTGCATTTTTTGAAATAAAAAAA
>VDFB02168118.1:48147385-48251910 GCA_007258455.2 Sequoia sempervirens
TCTACCCTATACATTAAAAACCCAACCCTCAATTCTCAACCCTCAACCCTTAATCCCTCAATCCTCAACCCTCAAACCCTAAACCCTAAACCCCGATACCCTCTACCCTATACATTGGAATCTTAACCCGAATCCTTCAACCATATGTACCCTCAACCCCAATCCCTCAACCCTATACCCTCAAACCAATACTATAATCCCTCAACCCTACAGGTCGTCAACCCTCTACCTTGTACATTGGATCCTCAACCCTCATATATCTATGTCCCTCCCTCCTCTTCTCTCCTTCTCTCTATCCACCCATCCCTCCCTCTCTACCATAATCTCTCAACCCTAAACCTTAAACTCTTAAACCCTTAAACACTCAACCCTAACCCTCGACCCTCAACTCTTAAACCCTAAACCCTTAAACCCTCTACCCTCTACCCTCTACTCTCTACCCTCAACCCAATACCCTCTACCCTAAACCCTAATCCCTCAATACTAATCCCTCAACCCTTACACCCTTAAATACAATAAAACTCCCTAGCCTAATCCTTAAACCCTCAACCCTTAAACCCTCAACCATCAACCCTTAAACCCTAATCCCTCAACCCCTATACCTCTACTCCTATACATTAGACCTCAACCCTAACTCTTTCAATTCTACAACCCCATACCCTGATCCTCAACCTCAACCCTTGACCCTTAAACCCAAACCTCGAACCCCACCCACTACCCCTACCTCTACCTCTGGGCAATTCTAAACCCTAAACCCTAACCCTTAAAACCCTAAACCAAACCACTTAGTAAACTCTCTACCCTAATCCCTCAACCCTCTTGACCCTTAATCCCTCAACCCTTCATCCCTAATCCCTCAACCCCTATACCCTCTACCCTATACATTAGACCCTCGACCCTAATTCCCCAACCCTATACTCTCAATCCTCTACCCTCAATTTTAAACCCTCAACCCTTAAACCCTCTACCCACTACCCTCTACCCTATAAACCCTTAAACACTCAACCCTAAACCCTAAATCCTCAACCCTTAAACCCTAAACCCTTAAACCCTCTACCCTCTACCCTCAACCCTAATCCATCAACCCTTAAACCCACTTAGTAAAATCTCTACCCTACACTAGTAAACAAACAACAATATATTACTAAATAAACTACTAAAAATAGCATATAAATGACTAACTTTAGTCACGTGACTATTAGTGGTTTATTTGTAGTCATTGATAACACCACTAAATTTTTGACTAAACAATTTGTCATTTATTTAGTCATTGATTTTAGTCATTAATTTGGTCATTGATTTGGTCATTGATTTAGTCATTTATTTAGTCGTATATTTAGTCACTAATTTTAGTCACGTGACTATTTTAGTGGTTTATTTGTAGTCATTTATAACACCATCAAATTTATGACTAAACTATTTTAGTCATTGATTTAGTCATTGATTTAGTTGTTAATTTAGTCATTTATTTAGTCATGATAGTGATTTGTTTAGTCATATATTTAGTCATTGATTGTTGTTAACTGGTCATTTATTTAGTCATTACTTTAGTCATATATTTAGTCATTAATTTAGTCATATATTTAATCATTAATTTAGTCATGTATTTAGTCAAGTATTTAGTCATGTATTTAGTTGTTACTTTAGTCATATATTTAGTCATTACAAATCAAATCTAACTTAATTAATCGTCACAAATTTATGCATATAAACTTCAAGTATCATAGATATTCAAATGTTAAGAAACACCATGAAATGAAGACTAAAATGCTTGAACAAATATGATTGATCAGAAATAAATACAAATAGATTACAAATCAAGAGGAGTCACAACACAGTATTTATGAGTGGAGAAAAAACCACTTTGAAAATTTACTTCATTAAGCCTCATTGGCAAATCAAAATCTCATTGGTTACATTCAATGTCTCAATGACACTATACAACTTACATACACTATATAAAAAAAATACTCCTATTTTCATATACTTATACTATTTTCCTCTTCCTTAATTGTAGTCCTTTTGGAAGGGCAATGACCTCCTATAGGGACTTGACCCATTTAATCCCCTTGCAAATCCATAGCTTTACCACCGCTATTGGTTTCGGCTCCTCCAAAATCTTCCTTGCTGGTATTCATCTTTCACTTCTCCAATTTGGAGCTACACCCTGAAAATAAGGTTTCAAAATTTGCACACCAAAAACTCAAAAAAGTCAAATAATATAGAGGATAAAATTCAAACATTTTCTTTTGGGTATGTGCTGGATCATGATGGGCCAAAAAGTGGTGATATGATGGGTATGTGTAGGGTATGTGGCTGACGACTTTTTTTAACCCAAAATTGATGAAACGAAAAGGGTTTTTAGAGGAGATTCTTATCTTTCCACCAATATAAATTATGCTTTACTTTGAATTTAATAAATAATTATTATTCATTTTCTATATGAATTACGACTAAAGTCCTAATTAATAAGTTGATTGAAAAACATCTATAGCTTTCAAACGACATCACATTTTTTGAATTTGAAACATGTGTCACATTCTATGCTTCACATACTATAGGATTGAAAAAGAAAAAAATGAATTTCATGAAGTTTTGACCAAGTTAAGGTGGTTAGACATACGAGTTTTTATATTGTTTAAAAGTAATAAAAAATTCATAATTAATTATTTACTTGGAAAAAAATTACCAAAAAAAATGCATCACATCCAGACATGAGTCTTCTACTTATATATAAAATCTTATAAAAAAATATTATCATTTTATTGTGGTTAGGGTGGTCAGATGGACACCTACTTATTTTTTTCCTGAAATTTAAGTACTACTGCATTGAAATTTCAAAATTTCACTAAATAGATTTTTTTTTTCAATAAACCTAGTAGTTTAGAAACTAAATTCAATTTGCTATAGATTATATTCTTACATATTTTTTTAATAATATAGATAACTTATTCAAATTTTTACGTCAAGTTTCCTAACTGTGATTTTTTTGAATTTTTTGCCACTTAAGGGCCTATTTTTTCCATGATGATCCTGCACATACCCTTTTCCTTTTCCAACTATGGCACCCTAAACTTAGGTGCTAGATATAGTGAATGCATCAAAACTAGATATAACATCCATCAAAAACATATTTGGAAGTAGATTTTTATCAAATATTGTAGTTGCAAGTTCCACTAATTATAATAAAGATAAATAGTTTTACCTTTCTGCATCAACTAATGCAATTCTGATAACTTTTAGAGGATCGACAATGCTAGCCTTTATCATATCAACATACTCACCTACAAGTTGCAACACAACATTAAACTTATTAATTAGACTCAACATCTAAGAAATAAAAAGAAACTTCAAACATTATCAATTTAGTAAAAGAATCATCAATTTCAAAGATCAAAGTAGCCAATGCTTCACTCTCTCTACATCCTCTACTACAATCAAAAGAGGCCTTTGTTTCTATGATAAATGCAATAAGAAAAAAAATTGCATGTGACGAATCTCAGATACTTCTATGAAACTTTTCTTAGATAAAATCTATCTAAAAAGTTTCTTACCAACATTCTCTTATAGATCTCTATAATGGTTGAAGGTTTTGCCTTTGTCTTTGCATATGCATCAATTCCATCTATAGCCTACATTGTTTATGAATAGTTATAAAGAGTTCAACAAAACTTTTAAATTCAAATAATGAAAACTAAATGTTCATCAATTTCTATGGTTAATACATGTATATATAAACTTCTTTTGGGGAAACATGGCCTGTACAAATCAAGAGTATGTTTGATTTAGGGATTGCTTATTGTCAAAATGTTTTGTTTGATTCTCTTATTTATTATTTCATAAATTATATTACAACCATAAATTTTTGTGTAAGTATCCCATATATCATTCTATACCAAATATGATAAGAGCAAATGTATTTCATCTTCTACTCTATTTAAATTTATTCACCATAAAAAATCTAGTGAATAGTATGGAACACTATCTAAATAAACAAGACTAGAAGAGTTAAATTAGGATAAATGGGATCTTGGGATCAAAAGAAATTCAACACTATTAGTATCAATATACATCAAGCAAGAGAAGGACAAATAGCTTAGCGCAATTATTCATGAATAAAATTATGAGAAAAAAAGTGTATTGCTTATTACCATAGAATAAAATATGAAATAAATATGACCTTCTAGTCCGGAGTTTCACAAAACACGATAAAGGATACATTAAAATTACTTTCTAGATGAGAACATTTTGATTCAAAGAAAGATGATAATATGTTGATTCAAAGAAATGTGAAAACACAGTATTACATTCTTTTAAGAAATTTAAATAGGATCCTGACTTAATCAATGATCTAGCATGTCATTCGAGTAGGGAAAATCCTCTTTCCTTATGCACATAGGTGATAGAATTGAGTTTTTACATTCAAAAACAAGAAAGATTATATATAACAATGGAAACCCCTTCTCTCATCTATGGTTGGAGAGTTTTCTAGGTCAATGGGACCACATTCATTTTAGGTGTGACCACTATGATAACACATATTGGGAGTGGTAATCTATGGTGATAGCTTTGAAAGCCTTATTTTTGCTTGTGGTTCAAAGTTGGGCATTCTAAAAAAATGAGTGCAAGAATGTAAGCCTTGAGCATTGGAAACACAAAATCATAAACATCTAATCTTTACTAAATGGTAAAATATAGACAAATAATTACCTAGTTGAGTTCTATTAGACTAATTTCTATATGAGTGAATGTTGTTGGGATTATTTGTACAAAGAATCCCTCCTAAATGCCAAGATTGACTTTCCCCTTCACAATTGCTCATAAATTCTTAGTCATGAACCAATTTTTTTAGCTTTCAAAAGAAATGTTAGCAAATCATAAATACATCTATAGACAATAGCAAGGAGCCAAAAAGAGGCTCCATAAAAACTGAAAAACTAAAAGGAAATCTAAAACTAAAGCAAAAATTGAAAAGTAATCTAATAAACAAAAGAACCTAATCCTATAAGAAGGGAAAAAACCCGTGAGACCAATTGCATGACTATACATAGTCTAACAAATAGACCAAAAATCCAAGAGATGGGACTCATCACCAAGCAAGATGAACCAAGGATGCTGGAATGTTAGATTAACTGGATCTAATCCATAGCACTAGAAGAGAAGCCTATACCCTCCCCAATGATAGTAAAGGCATCAATCATACTTCAAAAAATTCCAGTTACCCACATGATTCATGAGTACTTGTAGGTCAGTTAGGGCCTAGAAGTAACTCACCCAATAACTTGCGAGTCTAACCATAAAACTTGCTAATGTTCATTTCTCCCATGAATGGAAAATTCAAATTTATCTTTGCCCTTTTCGGGGCATGGAGGGACCACAATCTTTTTCCTGCCAATGTCCACCTCTCTCGCCAATGAGTTTGAATGTTGTCGAGCTATCAGTGGGACTTTGACATGACTTCCAGTGACATGCAAGAGTCCTCATGATTGCTTCATAACTACTCAGGCTATCTGCGGGACTTTGACATGACTCCCAGCGACACAAGAGTCCTTCAGAGGGAAAATCAAGCATATTGCATCTCGACTCCAAATCACACGATGTGCTCAAAGAGATGATCACATGATTTGTAGACAATAGAGAGCATTGAAGGGTGTCAGAGATGTCATCTCATGGAATACAATGATTGTGGGATATGCACAAAATGGATTTGCTGAAAAGGCTTTAGTAACTTTCAAGAAAATGCAATTAGTAGGCATGAAGCCAAATTGCACAACCTATACCAACATCCTCCCTTCCTGTTCCAAAATGGGAGCTTTGGAGTAGGGTATGAACATCCATCAGAGCATAATAGATAGGGGATTTTTGTCAGATATTATGGTTGGAAATGCTTTGTTAAACATGTATGCAAAATGTGGAAATGTACACAAGGCATGTGAACTCTTTGATGGAATTCCTCAAAGAGATGTCATTGATGGATAAATTATGCAATGATGGATAAATTAGTCTAGTTTTTGAGTGCTCCCCACTTATTCAAATGGCTTGTCTTAAAATCCATCTATCTAATATATAAGTAAATTTTATAATACTCTGGAAATGTGCTATGAACTAATACATTTTTATAAAGTCTAAGATTAAAAGACTATGTCATTGAGCTTTCAACTAATACATTATAGCTAGTGAAAGAATACATTCTAGTTTTAGAGACACATTTTAACAATATAAAACTTGGAAACTTAATATGTAAGAACACCATTTTGATTTTTATGGTTAAAGATCAAGAGATTTGGACCAATTCCTTTTTCATAATTATGTAGAGCACATACCACAATAAAGCAGTGTTATATTTTGTTCTTATTAAAAAATGGGTAAGATAGCATGAAACATACATGTTCTCACTGGACATCTCGTAGAGCTTTCCTTTGCTGGAGAAAACAATGAGAGCCACCTCAACATCACATAACATAGAAAGTTCATGGGATTTCTTCATTGCAATGAACTTAGACACAAGATCGTTGAACACAAGTCATCCAAGATTCCTGGTTCATTTTCAGTTTAGTTGCCAGATTTAAAAACTAAGTTATCAATTTTAAATACAAAATATTCTCTAGACATCCTATACAATTCAATATGTTTTCAATGGGCAGTACATTCAAATCAAAAGAGGAAATTGACAATGTGTAGGACACTGAAGTCAAGAGAAAAAATAGATCATTTCTAGGACAAACAAGAAAAGTTCTATTATTTCTTACTTGTAAAGCTAGCAATGTACACAAAACAATTGATACAAGCATTAGACTATCACAAAAAAAGGTGCAGAAATTTCAACTTCAATTTTATATAGAACTATTGCATAGAGCTGAAATATTCTACAACAATTTACTATTGATATTTTAGCACAAAATGTGGCACCAAACACCAGTAATGAGTGCCAATGTGAGTTTCTTAAAAATAGATCTGCTCTATGGAGTACCATTTTGACTCAACATGGAACTAACAATTAATTGCAACCCATGTCTTGGTACTAGAGGCTTTTGATGTAGGTACAACTGATTATTGTACCCAAAGAATACTTGGCAAGTAATGACCTATAACTTGGTTGCAAAGCTTTGACATCGTCTCTATTTCTTAGCACACTTCTTGTCATATTTTGTACTTGCTCTTTCTTTGATTCTTTTTTAAAGGCTTCGGAAGGGTCTAAAAGAGAAACTTCTCAAAGACTTCTAATCAGTTCAAGATGAGAAAGCTCACCCTACGATCCATCCCTTCTTATCTCCTCCTCCAAATGATTGATCACCTGGATAAGTGTATGATCATTTGATTCACAAACTGGTGCTTTTTCCTTATTCTCAGGCATTTGTAGTGTGGAAACAACTAATCCTTTGACTGTAAAAGTAACCACAACAAAAAAAAGTTTACAATACTAGCAGTAGATTGATTGACTTACGCAACTAGCTCTGTTTGGAAGCTTCAATTTACATAATCTCGGCACTTAATGACCACAAATAAGTCTGATAAACAAGCCCAAAAGTAAATTTAAGCAATACAAATTCTTACCCTCTTCTTGTTTTATCCTATCTTCCTAAAGAAGGAAGCACTACTTCACTAGAACAAAGACCTTAAATAATAAGTTCATCTTCCAATACAATAGTGATTTGTTTACAAAACCACTCTAACATATTTGCCTTGATGTTTTAGACCATTTTCTCTCTTCAAACATATGTTAACATGACCAACCTCAACTTTGCAAATAACAATTTTTGTTTTCCACAGCTATAGTTGATTTTGACCCCAAGTAAACAGAGATGTAACAACATTGGTAGTAATTAAATTCCACCCTTGCATATTTTCCTTACTGTTTTAGACCATTTTCTCTCTTCAAACATGTTAACACGACCAACCTCAAATTTTCCAATAACAATTTTTGTTTTCCATGGCTATAGTTGATTTTGATCCTAAATAATTATGAATGTGCATATATATATGTGTGTGTGTGTGTGTGTGTGTGTGTGTGTGTGTGTGTGTGTGTGTGTGTGTACATCTACTCATTTTACTCCTTATGCTCTCTAATATCCTGATGATGTCTCACTCACAAAGTGTGATCCGAAACGTTGATGCAAAAAATATAAACACAATCAATCCAGAAACACACAACAATAATCTTCATGGATTGTGGAAATCTATTATCACTAGCATTGGTAGTGATTGAATCATGTTTTTCTAATCAGTACAACATTATCATTTTTATCTTCTATACATCCATTCTAATTTCATTTAACTTACTATAAAAACTCCCTTCTAGCAAACCATTCTTGTTAGATAACCATTGGCTGTTTAGATTGAAATAAACTATCAATAAAGAACATTTAAACTTAAACAAGGATAAAAAACCTAAAATCAAGTTTGTGTCGAGGTAAAAGTCTATTTCTATCAAAATGCATATGCTCAGTGTTGTTCCAGGAAAAGTCACCTTAGAAAAAGGAAAAAAAATTAAAATCTAACATTCTTTAAGAGTAGACCATGCAACCATTGTTGCATTATTTTCTGCTTTCTTCTTAATATTGGCAGCTTTTCCTACAAATTCCATTCCATTAAACTTCACGGTGCTTGTGAAAATAGGCCTACATGATGCGTAAGTTGTATTGTACACTAGAAAATGACTTCCTTCTTTCTGTGCTTTTATCTCCAAAAGAATCTTGCATATAGGTGACTCAAGCTGTGAAGAGAAACACTATTAGTTTATGACTTCATAATATGTTGCTTCATAAAGGAACAAATGATGTCCCGTCAAAGATGGAATAAAATGAGAAGTTGTATAAGAATTTTACCAAGGTAGATAGTCTCTCAGAAAATGATTCAACCATTGCCAATCCAACAACATTTTCAGCATGCCACAATGTATTAAAGAATCTTGGACTCTCAAATGTTTTACCATCAAAATCAACTATTGTCTTGAACCGATGACTACGAGGAATACCATCACAAAAACTGGAGTAAACCAGGAAACAAAAACCAACTTTCATAGAAAACTCATTCAACTTACTTTTATGATCACCTGCATACCCATACGACATAACTAGGGTTAATTTAGTTTAATAGATAGCGGGGCAAGTCTCTTGAAATTTGAACCATAATCTAATTCTTTGTCTAACCTGCACATTCTTGATGCAAGCGAGCAATTTTCCATGCAAAGAAATTCTAATTAATGTTACAAGACAACATTGGTATGATTATAAGTGTTAGCTCGCAATGATAAATATACCATTTTAATCCTTTCTCATTTTACTACAAAAATCTCAATCTGTAGGTCATGTGACTTGAGAATCCTTAAATATTTTCCCTCTTTAACAAATATGGTCATATACTCTAAATATTTGAACCATAATCAAATTCTTATATTACTGACTCAAGTTATCACAAACTATTTGTCTCACCTGCAACATTATTCATGCAAGCCAACAATCTTCCATGCAAAGAAGTTTTTAATTAATATTACAAGACAACACTGGTGTGATTATAAGTGTTAACTCCCAATGATAAGTTTACCCTTTGAATCATTTCTCATTTTACTAGAAAAATCTCAATCTGCAGGTCACGTGACTTGGGAATCCTTAAATATTTTCCCTCTTTAACAAATATGGTCGTATACTCTAAATATTTGAACCATAATCAAATTCTTATATTACTGACTCAAGTTAGCACAAACTATTTGTTTGACCTGCAACACTATTGATGAAAGGCAACAATCTTCAATGAAAAAGAGCTTCTAATTACTGTTACAAGACAACATTGGTATGATTATAAGTGTTAACTCGCAATGATAAATGTACCATTTGAATCCTTTTTCATTTTACTAAAAAATCTCAATTTGCAGGTCATGTGACTTGAAAATCCTTAACTATTTTCCCTCTCTTTAACAAATATGGTCATATACTCTAAATATTGCATCATATTCCTACAGTTATTAGTTAATATGTGATATTTTACTTTTTCAAAATAAAATAAAAATCCATTGTCCAATAAATGCCATAAAATTTTATTTTCAATCCACTTAGTTTGATCTCCTCACATGTAATTACTTTTTCACATGAATCATTTTCTCAACACAGGTTGGCTAATTTAATTATTGTTGTGTGTTAGAAAATATGCGTGAATTATATTAAAACAAACACACTTAGATGTGAAGTATTATAGTAAAGAATGTATCTAAATCAAACATAGTTTAACAACATAATTCTTTAAAAACTTCGTATCTTCCTCTAATCTTAAATGTCTTGGAGATTTAGTGCTCTCAGATCTTATTCCTACACAAATCCATGAGATGCCATCTAAGAAACGAGTAGCCTATCCATTTACAATGCAGATTATAAACTTACATCTATATGATTAAAATATTCAGCTTTATGAAATGATAAATTGAGATGGTGAAATGAGCCAATATGCACAAAATGATATGAAGTGGAAGATAATGCAAACTATGCTAATGCTAATGAGACTATAATTGATTCTACATGTTGAATTAAACTATGAAATTCCTAAAGGAGCCATGATCCAAACAAAATTGATGACTAATCCTAAATGCTAAGCTAAAATTGCAAATGAAGCTCTAAAACTCAAGTGAAATTCTGCAGCGTAAGATTATGCAAATGCTCCATCTTGAAAAGTTGTAAATGGGCCTCAATTTATATATTTTTCCAAGGCATTGGGTGAGTTGGCAGCCATGAACGATTGAGATTTGATCTGGAGAAATCAACGGTGAAGAATGAGAAGGATGGAGAAGACAAGGCAATGGTTCCCTTTAATAAAACCAATTTGCCAAGTGTAGGAATTGGAGGATGAAGCCATGTGTCTTGAAGGTTGTTAAATTTATTGAAAGTAAATATCCAATTTAGAAAATAAAGATAATTATTTTCATGTGACACATGTTGAGTTGGAGGGTGAGGTGGAAGGTAGTTAGAGATATATGTAGAAATGTGACAAATTAGAATTTAAAAATTCCAATTTAATGAGAGGGAATTAATTAGAATAAAAAAAATTATTTCAATTTTTTTATTTTAATTAAATCATGAAGAGGGTGAGTTAGAATAGAGGAATTAGGAAAATAGGAAATATGTAAATAAATTTGCAATTTATTTAAATAGTAGAAGAATAAAGATTCATTAATTAAATAATCAATATTCAATTAATATTTTCCAAACCAATTTTGAGTGTATACATTTTTCCCCTCTTTGAAGTGATGTGATTACGCATTATTTCAAAGAAAAATTTATCAGTACTGTTAAAAAATTTAACGATGCCTCGGATAGTGATTTTCAGGAGATTATAATTGTATGCCCCCTGGGGAGATAAATCGAGAAATTTGTGATGAAAAAGGATTTTTTATGATTTTTGAAAATTTTAATTGATTTGTGATGATGATGATGATAAAATCCTGATTTGATAATATTCCAATGATTTATCTCCCAATATGAAAGATTTTCAAGCTACCTCATTTAATTGCCTCTCAAAGAAATTAAAATAATGCCACCAAAATCACTCCTTTTAATTACCTTTATTAAGAGGTAAAAAGTGAAAAGTAATTCATTTGTGCAAATTGTGATTTGAAAATTGTTTGGAGTGAGAGAGCATTTTGGAGCTTCTGAGGAAGATGGTGATCCCTCTGCAACTTCATCGATTCGAGCGGGTACGATGGCACAATCGGCGAACGGGATACGAACCTCCAGTAAGAATTTTGAAACCTCTTTTGTGATTTTTGAATTTATTTTCCACGTTTTTAAATCGGATTTTTAAATTTCAAAAATCTTTTGGTGCTTGCGATGTTTTCTAGGGCGCTTAGACTAGGTGTTTCAATGCTTTTTCCAAAAGTTTAGGCGCTTCAGAGAGATTATCCAGTGCTTCTAGGGTCTGTAATGGTGCTTTCGCCTTTGGCACCTCCAAGGTCTTTAATGGTGCTTTGAAGTCGTTCATAGGTCAATTTAGGGTTTTGGTGCTTTCGCCCTCTATTCCATCACATCAGAGAGATTCTCTGGTGCTTCCAATGAAATGGCGCCTCTACCCATTTCTCTGGTGCCTCCAATGGATTCTCCAATGCTTATGCCTAAAATGGTGCTTACGAGTGGTTTCATGGTGCATGTTCCTAAAATGGCGCTTTGGAGGTCTGTTGTGGTGCCTCTAAGACAAGATGAAGATTTTTTTGATTTTCTCCTTGGATTTGTGATGTTTGATCACATTCAGCTGATGATTAGATATTGATGATAGGATAAATTATTTAGTGACCTCATGATAAGCAAGATACAAGTTATTGATGATGTCGTTTTGACCTCATGATAGGCGAGAATAAAAAGAAAATGTTGACAAGATTTGATGAAAATCTCAATAGGATTGATAGATAGATTGATTTTTGATGATTGATTGATTTGATGATTTGATTTGATTGATATGTTGATTTGTGATGTTTGAAAATAATAGGAGATAGATTTAGATAATCTTTAGTCTTGAGAGTGATTCCCATTGACATGGGAGATGATTCCATGGCTATCTCGGGCTGAGAGAGATATTGTTGAGATATGCAATTTGTCTTCACTGATTGATATGCCCCGGGTTAGGATTGACCGGGGATTGTTGATGGTATTGGAAGAGAGGTGGCATAGCGACCACGACACTTTCCATTTGCCTACCAGAGAGATGACTGTTACGCAAGAGGATGTTTACAGGATTTTGTGGATTCCTATGATTGGAGATATCATGACCTATAATTCGACTGAGCAAGGGGACGAATGCCCTACATCAAATTTTTCATGATGATCAGATTGTCGGAAGTTGGATGCCGTGGTTAGAGATATTTTCTAGTGATGTACCTTTGCCTTCCGTTCTTGTGGGATTTGTCAGTGGTTTCTTATGTCTCGACAAGAGGGAAAAGGGTTGTCAGTGGTTTCTTATGTCCCAACAAGAGGGCAAAGGGATTTTTCGTTGGTTGGGGTCGTACCTTGGAGCAGATGATCTAGTTTGGGACTTGGTTTGCTTGGGGATCCTATTTGCTTGCACACTTATATCATGATTTGCACTAGGTGGTATATCTGGGAGGAGCTAACTTGTCTGTCAGGGTTACATTGCTTTAGGTCTGGGCCTGGGAGCATATTGCGGTGACACGGCCAGAGACAAACATATTTTGACCATTTGGGAGGTTGTACATCTATGGTTATGTAGGTGCAGTTGTCCAACATAAGCTGGGAAAGATGGAGTATTGGAGACGAGTGCTCAATGACTTGGATGTAGTTACTTGGTGACCATACGTGGATTGTGAGCAGTGGGCAGAGGATCACTAAGAGGTTCCCTACTTCATGACTGCTAGAACCCTGATTGGATAGACTCAGTATATCATCAAGATATTCATGTTATTGAGAGTACTGAGATAGTATGGCAGAGTTTAGGGGATGCCATAGAGATCAGCCCTATATGCCCGCAGACAGCAGGATACAACTGAGTGGGGACCTACACTGTCCTATGATGTTGCATGTGATGAGTATCTGCACTTACAACCAGTGATATGGGACTATCATCCAAAGATTGTCAAGGGGTACATGAGCGAGGAGTATACAATATAAATTGGTCATCATCCATTCCTGAGACTTTTTGAGTCTCGATGAGCCTATGCCAACCTTTGATGATGATGAGGACAAACCATCCATATGATGATGAGGTGGAGGTGACGGAGGTGGTGAGGAGGAGGGAGAGGGTGGAGATGAGGGTGAGGATGATGATGGAGGGGATGGTGGAGGTGATGACGGTGGTGGAGGAGATGGAGGAGTTGGTGGTCATCCCAGTTTCAATGTTAGAGTGCCTCATAAGGGGCAATCCTTGGTGGCAGCATCACAACAGTGGGTACATATACTTTTTCCTTCTCAGTTGCAATAGTCATAGATCACTGCTTTACACACATAGGTTCATACTATTTAGGGGAAACTGACATAGTTATAGGGGTAGTTATAGACCCAGACGCAGTTGTTGACTCAGGTCCAGGCATAGCTCCTACAGGCCCAGGGACAGATTCAAACAATGATAGTTGAGAGGGATGTTTCCTAAGAGTAGCTAGCAGAGGTATAGGGCCAGGGACAGGTATAGGGACAGGTTGCAACATTGACCACTGAGAGAGATGCTTTAAGATGATGAGTTGAGCAGGAAGAGGCCATTACAAAGAGGTTACAATAGGCTGCTACAACCATGAGAGCTACAAATTATTTCAGGGAGATACACCACATTTCTTAGGAGCTTTAGTTTTATAAGGATCGATATCATGAGTTGGTCCCACCTGAGCGGCGACAAAGCTTTATCCAATCTTGGACTAGCAGATCTCAGTCTCAGACAGTGAGCATGGGTGTGACACAACCATTACCAGGGAATTGGAGGGATCCAGGTGCAGGGACCTCAGGTACAATAGGGGGTACAACATCAGGAGGCAACACTACATAGTTTGAGTCATTTTATGTTATGCCATGATGTATACACTGACTTTTGATGATATCACCCTTTGATGTTGTATTTCTTGACATTCAGATATCCTTGTACATTTAACATATTTTTGAGATATATATGTAGTGATGATGATGATCCTATGTGTTTATGCATTGGTTTATGATGGATGCATTTAATTTCCATGTCCTATATGTTATGCAATGTTTTATGATGATGATATTATATGCCATGGATGCAATATGTGTTATGATCTTATGGTTTTATGCTAATTTATACATGCTATTATTTTTGTATTTTTTTGATGCAGTGATGTATAATGTATGATATGTAAGATGATATTAATGCAGAGATGAATGATTCTAATAATAAATGAATTTATATGATTCTCTGGATGTATGATATGCATGGTAACCTATGTTTTTGTATTTTTTGATGCAAATATTATGATCTAATGCATATACTTTATATGTGTCGATGTCGAGGATGCATTTCTAAATGTATATGGATAAAAATGATATGATCAATGCATTTTTTTTCTTGCAAATATATGATTAATGACCTAAATGAATGCCTATATGATATGATAATGCTATGATTTATGTCCTATCGCTCATGCCTCTAAATGATGTTTTTGGTAATGTCAAATGTACTCAATCTATTAATGATAGAAATAATCATTGGCCTTGGAAAAATCCATAAATTCCATTAAAACAACCAATATGAATGCAACCTAGATATGCAATCCTAACAATGTAATAGTGACATCCCAGTGATTTATTGTGCTTATTGTCATCATTGAGCCTTTTAAAAATGTTGAAAATGAGTACAAACATTGATGGTACAATTGAACCATGATGACCTGAGTACTACTTCCATGATGTTTGATAGTGCAAGTTAACACAAGCATCCAGGTATAATTAGACCATGATGACCTGAGCATTCCTTGCATAAACAGACAAGAGTTAACTATTTTCCTATGTGAATCCAGAATATCATCAATGATAATTTGTAGAGCAGGTCTCGCGACGATTATCATAGTAATAATGATTAACTCACAGGCAACAAACAAAGAAAAATATCATTCTCGATCATAGCTTTTCTAGTTCTTTGACATCCTTGAATTGCTCCTGAGAAATGATAACATCCATCACAATGCAAACAACATAATTCATGTGAAGATGTTAAAACCATGATTCAGAATAGCATCATCCTTGTAACCATGATTTTCTGTTGTTTTTGGGTTTTTCAATTTTCTGATTTTTAGGTGTTTTCTGAGATTTTGACCAAGGAACTAACCTAAAGACCTATCCTAGGGGCCTCAGGGGCTGATCAAAGATTAGCCTTTCCTACATTATACATGCAGAGACCATGTAGTTTGACCAAATTGACCAATTTACAAGACCAGGATATGAACAGACACTTAATTACAATGAACTGCGACAACACAATTCAACAAGGTGACTCTGTTTTCAGCTTTTTTTGGATTTTTGACCTTTTTAGGGATTTTCTGATGTGACAAGGATGTTTGATGTGTTTCCAATGGTGATTGATGTTCCATGTTTGATTTCACTATGATCATTGCTTTTGACGTGTTTGTCCTCCTGTTGTTTGTCTGTTGGTTCAAGCTCAAGATTTGTTGCCCCCAGCGAGGTCGGGATTTTTCCCCTAGTGGAAACAAGCTAGTTTATTATGGATATGTACAATGTTCAAGAATCCAAGGTGAGACATGACTGGTGCATCAAGGTATGCATATGCAGCTCAAATGAAGGACGTGGTAGGTAATGGTACCAAGCCAGTGATCAACACACGTTCCATAGAGGAAGAAGCCAACCTGTCACAAATAGCGCCTATTGCTAGGTTTTTACCACTTGCTTTTATTGCACTTTTTTAGATTTTATATTTTTTTTTATCTTTTCTCATTTTTGATTTTTTTTATATTTTTTCATTTTTTATTTTTTGTTGTTACCAAGATGCCTGTTTGCCAGGTTTTCACTAGGGTAACCAATTTTTCAAGACATTTTCCAAATGTTTTTGAAATTTTCAGGACCTTTTCTAATGTTTTTGGATTTTTTTAGGACTTTTTCAGATGTTTTTGTATTTTTTTTAGGACTTTTATAGATGCAATGGCTGAACTATGCATAGAATTTCTTGAGATGAAGACTATTCATGGGTTCCTCAAATAGACCCCCTTCTGGCATGGATAACTGATATGCTCCTGAACCATAAACTGATATAATGACAAAAGGCCCCAACCAATTTGGTTCAAATTTTCCTTTCTTCTCTTTGTCTTGGTGATTGCATGGGTTTTCCTTCAACACTAAGTCACCAACTTAGAAAGTTCTAGGTTTGACCTTGTGGTTATAATTTTTGGACATCTGTTGTTGGTAGACTTTTAGGTGATTCACTGTGCTGGTGCATGTTGGCACCAATCATCTAACAGCTCTAGTTCCTATAATCTAGATACCCAGTAGTCTTCATTAGGGATGACACCTTTTAAGGAAACTTAGAGTGATGGTATTTCAACTTCAATAGGTACAATGGCCTCAGACCCATATACCAAAGCATATGGTGTAGCTCTTGTCGGTGTGCAAATACTAGTGCGGTACGCCCACAAGGAAAGGTTTAATTGGATGTTCCAATCATGTCCCGCATCATTGAAAATTTTCTTCAAAATCTTCGGAATAGTCTTGTTGGAAGCCTCTGCTTGACCATTCCCCTGGGGATAATATGGTGTAGAGAAGTGATGTTGGATATTGAACTTCCGACACAATTCTTGCATGTCTTGATTTTTGAATGGTCTTCCATTTTCAGTGACTATGGATTGGGGAATGCCATATCTCTAGATAATGTAGTTGAGGATGAATGATGAAATCTGCTTTCCTGTGATGTTAGTTAAAGGAACAACCTCAATCCACTTCGTGAAGTATTATGTAGTTGTGATGATAAACTTGTGTCTGTTTGATGAAGATGGATGAATTTTACCAACAAGATCTAGTCCCCATTGACAAAATGGCCATGTGGATGCAAAAGGTTGGAGTTCCTGTGCTAGTGTGTGGATGAGATTGCCATGAATCTAACATTTTTGACATTTCTTCACAAACTGGAAAGACTCCTTTTCCATAGTTGGCCAATAATATCCTAAAAGAAGAAGTTTCTTGGCTAAGGTTAGGCCACTTGAATGTGTTCCGTAGACACCCTCATGGAATTCTCGTAAAGCTAATTTAGACTCATTGCATTCCAAACATCGTAAGAGAGTTTCTTCAAGACCTCATCGGTATAGTACATCCGCTATAAGTGTATGTCGGGCGGCTCGACAAATGAGATTGTGCTTTTGATTTTGTGACAGGTCAAGTGGAAGAGTTTTATCTTTCAGGTAAGAATAAATTTCACTGTAGATTGAGGTATTGGTATTGGATAGGTGACAGATAACATGGGATTCAGTATCATCATAGGCAGGGGAGAATAGTTGTTCCACCAAGAAATTGTAATGGCTTCTTTTCTCTGGAATTTGTAATAAGGAAGCAATAGTAGCCATTGCATCAACGACTTTATTGTCCACTCTTGAAATCTGTTCAAAGTTTATATCCATAAAATATTTCTTGAAATCATCTAGCATTCTCTTGTAAGGAATCAGTTTGTCATCCCTTGTTTGATAATAATCATTGAATTGATTAATGACTAACTGAGAATCTGCATGCATACACTTACAATTCTAGGACCTTCCACTCTATTGCTGTTTTGATTCCAATGATTAATGCTTCATACTCCGCCATGTTGTTGGTACAAGGGAACATTAGTCTATATGATTTTTTTATGGTATGTCCTTGTGGGGTGACAAATAGAATTTTGGCTCCTGATCCGTGTTGGGTATGTGATTCATCAAAGTACAGTATACATTGTTTTGCAGCCACGACAAGAACATCAACATCTAGAAATTCAATGTGTAAAGGATGATTATCTGGTAATGGTGCCTCTGCTAACTGGTCAGCAATCGCTTGTCCTTTTATTGCCTTCCTATCTACATATTGGATATCAAACTCACTAAGCATCATGACCCATTTAGCCAATCTCCCTGTTAGGTTTGCTTTGCTGAGGAGATATTTGAGAGGATCAATTTTCGCTATCAACTTGATGGTGTGAGTTAGCATGTAGTGTCATAGCTATTGGGTAGCAAAGACTACTGCTAGACAAGCCTTTTCAATTGAGGTATAATTGATCTCATAGCTATTTAACATCCTACTGCTGTAATAGATTGCTCATTCTTTTCCTGCTGATTCTTCTTGTGCTAATAGGGCTCCCAATGATGTCTTTGTTGTGGAAATATACAATAGTAGCGACTTCCCTTCTGTTGGTGGTACAAGGACAAGAAGATTCATTAAATATTGTTTCAAATGGTTGAAGGATCCTTCTCATTGCTCGTCCCATCAGAAGGAAACATTTTTATGTAGCAGATGAGTGAAGGGATGGGTCTTGTCTACTAGTTGTGAAATGAATCTGCGGATTGATTGAAACCTCCCTTGTAGAGAATGAAGTTGACTAATGTTCTTTGGTGGTGGCATTTCCATAATAGCTTTGACTTTGGCCGGATCCACCTCAATCCCTTTTTCTAATACTATGTAACCCAGAAGTTTTGCTGATGTCACCCAAAACACACATTTCTTGGGATTTAGTCGTACATTGAATTTATCTAGTATGGTGAAAATTTTATCTAGGATCTCCAAATGTCCTTCCCTAGTATATGATTTGGCTAATAAATCATCCACATAATCTTCCATGAAAGTATGCATCATATAATGAAAAATTGTTGTCATGGCATGTTGGTAAGTAGCTCCTGCATTCTTCAAGTTGAATGGCAGAACATTCCAACAGAAGGTTCCCCATGGACAAGTAAAGGTCGTTTTACTTGATCTTTTGGGGATATTTTGATTTGGTTATACCCAAAAAGCCATCCATCAGTGATAGCATATCGTGTCTTGCTGTCAAATCTACTATGATATCTATATTGTACAGAGAAAATAATCCTTAGGAAAATCTTTGTTAAGATCTCTAAAATTTGTACAGATGTGAATAATGTTGTCACATGTTGAAACTGGTACTATATTGGATATCCACTCGACATAGTCAATGGGTCTGATGAATCCCGCATCTAACAATTTCTTCAACTCTGCCTTTACCAATAAGGCGATGTGGGGGTGCATTTTTCTCAACTTCTGTTTGACTGGTTTCAACTCCTAGAGGTAATGATAGATGATGCATGATGAGTTCTGGATCAATTCCTGACATATCAACATATGACCAAGCAAAGTTGATTTTTTTTCTGTGAAAATTTTGAGAAAGCTTGGCTTTTCCTGTTATGTCAAAGATGCTGCTAGATGGGTATTCTTCACTGTCTCTTCATTGTCGATGTTCACAGACTATGTGGGTTTAATCAAGACTTTTGATCTTTCCTAAAATTTTTATGGAAGAGTATCAAATCTTCCATCCTTTGACACCTCAGGGAGGTTTTCACCATCAGATGTGCTCTTTGTTTTTACTTTTTCCAAATCTGGTACTGTCATTGAATGGTTTTCACTATTAGATATATTTCATGTATCATTCATTTTGTAGCTAGAAGATTTGATACGCCCCTGTGTGGAAGCCTTGTTACAATGTTCATTGGTGGAGTCTATTTTGGGATCATTGGCACAGAGGAAATTGACAATGGCGTCATCATTTGAAAATGTAGGTATGTCAAATGGCTTGGTTAGGTCCCAATCTATGAGCTCAGGATGTACCAAGGGTAAGTAGTCACCTGACGGGTTAAGGTTAGAAATGGTAAGGGTTCAAATAGCGATGTCTTCCATTAGTCCAATAGCAAAATCGAGGTCTAAAAGGTAACTCTCTTCTGAATTATTTGTTTCGCTCTGAGTTGAATCATCTTCACTGGAATCATCAAGGTGTTGCGATTCAAATTCAAATGGTCTTGAACCCGACCCTTGTCCCTCTTCGAATAGGGGTGCATATTTATGTACCACATCAATATCTTTGTCATGACAGGACTCTTTTGATCTAGTGAATCCCACTCATATTCATTGGAATCAATCTCATGCTCTTCACTAGCTTGTAGTTGTAGGATTATTTCAACCATCTTTTCTTTTGTGTCCTCTTTATAGCCCAGTCCAGTCTTATCTTTTGGATTGATTAAAATGGGTTGAATTGGTTCTACAATTCCCTCTTTTCTTTTATCCACAGGGCCTTTCCCTTCATATCCCATCTTTTCCAAGATAGTGAAACCTTTTCCATATTGAGTTGTCTTTACAGTGGCAATTGTTGCTTAGGATTCTTCCTCATATTTATAAAGCTAGTTTAGAACATCATTGTCTCTTGCTTCATCAAACCTGGTGCTTTCTTTTATGAACCATCCATCATATTTGGTGACTAGTTGTGGGGTCTGTTGTGTTGATGTAGAGGGTTTTCCATAGAATTTTGGAGAAGAAAAGTGTGAAAGACATAGGGATTGTTCAAAGAAGTATTCACCAACACCTTTGTCTTTGACTTGGACTTCATCAAATTTTTTTGACAAGGAATTCAATTGGGCTTCAGGATTTGAGGATGTGAATGGAGCAACTTCTTCTTTCTTCTTAGACTATTTAGATGTGGAAGTAGATTGGCTTTCATGATTTGTGGAAATAACCAATGGTTTGGATGAGGAACTTGACTGGCTCTGCTCATTGGAAGTAGTGGAAATGGAAGCTTCTCTATTATGAGGTACAAAGATATCCTGGATAGATTTTAGTGTATTGCAATACTAAGGACTATTTGAATCAGCCGAAATGTTGATTTTCTGGCTACCACAAGGAAATTTTAGACATTGGTCATATGTTGAAGGGACTGCCTACATTTCATGGATCCATGGTTGACCCAATAGTATGTTATAGGTCAGATCCTTGTCTAAGACTTGGAAAATTACATCTTTTTGGATTGGTCCCACTTGTATGGGTAGGATGATCAACCCCTGTGAAGCTCTTTCCTCATCATCATATGCTTTTATTGTACTCTTTTTCTTTGAATCAATTGCATTCTCATAAAATCCCAAGGCACAAACAAGTTTTAAAGTACATATATTCAGGCCAGCTCCCCCATCTATTAGGACATGTTTGACACGATGTTTATGGATTAGGACTTTGATATCAAGAGCAACATTGTGGGGATGAGAAATGGAAGCATCATCATTTTCAGAAAAGGATAGGAAATGTGGCATGGTTAAATGTGCCACCATGGCCTCGAATTTACAAACTTCCAGATTCGTTGGCACCATTGTGTCCACTAGGGCTTTTTCCAAGATCTCTTTGTGGGTGGGTGAAATCTTGAGCAATTCTAATATTGATATTTGTGCAGGGATTTTTTGTAATTGGTCCACTATGTTGTATTGATTGGATGATGTTATAGATGTTTTAGATGAACCTCCTTTTAAGACATATTTAGCATGTGCTCTTGTGGTCGCATTCACTGGTACACTGCCTTGTTTCCCATTGATTTTGATGACATTTATTTGAGTATCATTCACATTCACGTCAAGTTTGGAGTCATTAATTTGATTTTAAAGGATAACAATGTCTTGTTCTTGTTCGTTTGGAACATCATAAATCGGATTATCATTACAGTAATGTCTTGGTGATCATTGGTTTCAATGGTAATCATTTGATTTTCTGCTGCTGAGATATGATTTATGATAGTATCATGGACATAGTTTATGTTCTTTTCCTTGTTATTTGTCGTAGAGGATTCCCCTTTTTCATAGTTTGGTAAGGGATTTTTGAATGCTCTGTGATCTGCATTTGTTTGGAGTTCCTCTATTCGTATGATTTTGGCATCTATCAAGTCTTGTATTTTATGTTTCAATTGCATGCAGCTATTCGTTTGGTGACCTTTACATCAATGAAATTCACAATAATAGGCATCATTCCACCATGAAAATTTTACTTTAGGTTCAAAGCCTCGAGTATCAGGTAGTGTTATGAGGTTATTCTCAAGAAGTTCCCTCAATGCAGATTCATGTGATTGACCCAAAGGGGTGAATTTTCCGCGGTTTGATTATGTTTGATATGGTGGAAGTTTCGATGGGGTGTTACCTTGATTGTGGCCGCTTTGATTGTTGGATGAGGAGATATTCTGATTATTTCCTTGATTGATACTTTGATCTACCTTGGTTGTGGTTCCTAACAAGTTAAAGATGGGTTTGGAATTATATGTTTTAGTGGTAGCTTCATTGGCATTTTTGTTCCTTGTCCAAAATTTGGGTTTTTCATTGTTATGATGGTTAGATGAACTAGCATTGTTTGATCCTTCATTGTGAATTTTCAACACCCCTCTTTTGACTAAGGCTTCTTCAATTTTAACATCGTTTTCTACCATCTTCTCAAAGCTAGGGGGACATTGCAATTGCAATCTATAGCTCATTTCATTTTTAACGTTATCAATAAAAATTTCCATCTTTTCTTGTTTGGGTATGGGATGAGCAAATAAATTTCACCTTTGAAGGAATACGAGAAAAGCTTCTCCTTGTTTCTATTTGGTATTACAAAGATCCTTCATGGTTATCTCATGGGAAATGTTGTAGGAATATTGTGTGATGAATTTGTTAACCAGTTCTTTGAAGGATTTTATGCCTAGTTGTAACTTCGAGAACCATTCCATGCAATGCCCCCCTAAACTATGAGGAAAGAGTCTCATTAAGTATGTGTCCTCATGAGAAAATTCAAGACTCATGGTTCATAACTCTCACACATGGTCTATTGGATCGGACTTCCCATTGTATTTGTTGTATTTTTCTAAGTCACAATTAGCGGGAAATGGTATCATGTTTAACCTTCTATCAAAGGGATAGGGACAAATATCTCGCAATAGGTATTGTTTTGGAGTCCCACCTTACATATCTTGGATTTGTTGTTAAAGGTTTTGCATCCGATTCGTCAAGGTAGTCATTTGATCAACAGTGGGTGTTTCAGTTTCAGTTTTCTTTGGGATACTCTTCAATTTATTGACATCAAAGTCGTTAGGTAACTTAACCACTTGGTTGGCTAACATTAAAAGGTATTTCTTCCCATCCTTTTCAAAGACTTTTTCTAGGAATCTATGGAAATTAGGGTCTTGATTTGCTTGTTCAACATCTTCCTCTGTTATTTCATTTGTTTCTTTTTGGGAAATCTTATGAAAAGGATTTTCCTTTGGTTCAACCATGATATGTGGAGGTCCAGTTTCTTTATCCTTATGTTTTTGTTTTTGGGACCTTGTTAAAATGGGCATACGAGTGACTAAGGTTTGCTAAATTTTGATCGTTATTTGAGAGTGCCAAGGAAATACCTAGGTCAAATAGAATGACGAATTCTATTGATGTAACCAAAGTGACGAAATTTGATAGAAAGTGTATTGTTTCAATGATAAAGGATAAAGACCTTGATAGGGAAACTCAACTTTGATGATCAAATTTGAGTGTTGATGATGATGGGCACTTTTAGATGTTTGATCAAAGTTTAGGTAAAATGTTTCACTTGGATAAGTCAATTTTAACAAAGTTTTGGACTCTAAGGGATAATTCCTAACTTGAGGAGATTTTGAAATTTTGGTTTCAATTGTGAAATGGTGAGAAATTTCCTTTCTAGACAAGATGTTCGAATCTTTGGAAGAATCTTGGGTTTTGGCAATAATAAAATGAATACAAGCTGAGATTGTTCTTGGAAGCTTTTCTGTAAAAATTGAAGAGCAATCTGTCTCTAAAGTCATAAAGCATGGAAAGACGTTTTTGAAAATCCTTTGGACTAAGAGGTATGGGTTTTGGTTTTCAATTTTTAATCTTTCATGAAGTAATTGGATAAAAACCATGTTTAGACTCTTGTCAAGGCTGAAAATGACTCTAGATTGGAAAAATGCTTGAATTTTGGTTTCAAGATGGTGGATGGGAATTACATTCAACTCTCTATTTTTGGGTTTTTGGTGGAAGTGCCAAAAAGGTAGAAGTGCTATAGGAAAGCTCAGATGCACCATAGAATGGCTTGGAAGCACCACATAAAATGGTCAAAGCACCGCATAATGGCTAGGAGGTGCCAAAATTTTGGGTAAATGCACTGGTAAATAAGGTGGAAGTGCTGAAATAGAGGGTGAATGCACTGGAAAAGTTGGTGAAAGTGCTACAAAAAGTAGCAGAAGCGTCGAACAAAGTATGCAACAGTTTGTTTAATTTTTCTGGTTTTTGTTCAAAAGATGGTTTGTTCCAGATGATGTATTATGAATCACAGTTTCTATAGGTTTTTAGTGTGTAAAGTTTTGTTTGAGGTTTGTTTTGAGAACAAATTGAAAAACATAATCAAGCACAACGTACATTCCCTAGGGCTGTGATGGACTATACTCTCTTGGATTCCACATGGGTTTTACCCCAACTGCACTTATCTTTAGCTGATGAATTTAGAAGCTTGGCCACACAGGCTCCCCCTTACATTGCACTCACTTCTCAGGTCGACCAAGCTTCTAGCCTCCATGAAACTCCCATGGTAGACTGATCATCTCTACTAAAGACTACGAGAATGTGGATGACTTCACACCGACCGATGTTGTACCAAGAGAATAGATAAAGGATTTGGCCAATTCTAAAACAAGGGTTCTAGTTGTTGGAAATATGTGCCTCAAAATATATAGGCTGAAACCTCCATTAGAGTCAAGTTGGTGTGACAGCTTCAATGTCTGGCCGACAAGCAGTTTGTATCATTCTGTTTTGAACAAGTCGCTGTGACCTTGCAGAAGTCTTGCCGAAAGGTTACACTATTGAGTCTCGCTATGACATAGTGTGTTCATTATGACCTCATAGCGCTTGGGAAACCTCTGGCTGACAGGCCATTCAATCGTTAGTCGGGGAGACTCTTGGCGACTATGGGCTTTGGGATAACTGAGGGTTCTCGCTAAGAAGTCTTAGTGAAGTGTTAATCTCTCACCGATAGCATATGTATTGAAGTCTTTGGAGTAACCCTAATGATCCGGGAAGATGGCTTAGTGAATAGTGAAAGTCTTTCCAATGGGAACACACTTGGAATCATCAGGATAGCACTAAGGGTTCACTAAGAACTCTTAGCAATTGATAAGTGTCCTGCCGACTGTATGCTACATGTTATTCTCTTTGACATATCTTGTGGTCTATCGGTAAGAAGTCTTACCGATGAACAAATGTCTCATCGATGAGGATTCAAAGGTAGATCATCGGAGTAACTCAGCAGGCTCGGTGAGAAGTCTTAGCGAGAGTTACATGTCTCGCCGATAGCGCTTTGTGTTGGAAGCCTTCGGGGTAACATATGGAGTTCAGAATGATCTCTCGGTGAAGCGCAATGTCTTGGCGATGGATGAATACTTCGAGGAAACTTTTATGTCTCACTATGAACTCTCAGTGAAAGATGTGAGTCTTGTCGACTATCATTTGGAGCTCGATATGACTTGTGTCTTCGGTATACCTTTGGTGACTCACTATGATCTCCTGGTGAAAGTGGTAGGTCTAGGCGACTGCTTGGTGACTCAGTGTAACTTATGGAGCTCGATAGAATGTCTTAGCAATAACTGAGACTCTTGGCGACATTGGTATGAAGGATATATGACATCGGCGAGACACTGTTAGTGTCTCACCGAGATGCCTACACAATGCGAATTTTGTTGACTGAGTAAGACCTTCCGATGTGGCATCTCGTGGACGAATAGGAGGAGCCGAATGTGAACAGTTGGAAGATAGTTAGTTGTGACGGTTCTGTGAGGAAGTTCTATAGATAGAGTTCGACATGGATATACTCTGAGATTGCAGTTTGTGATCGAGTTGGATTATCAGTTGGTTTGAAGATTGATTCGACAGATTGTTGTATGATCAGTAGATGTGTTTTGTTCTGTAAAGTCTATAACTCGAAGATTCCTTTACAAGAATGTTCATGGTGAATGCTGTTGTATAATGACACTAGAAAGATAAGTCTAGAATTGTATGTAATTTCAATTACTGTAATACAAAGTGATTTCTCTTGGTGTGGTGGGTTTTTCTCCCGTAAGGGTTTTCCCACGTATATCTGGTGTTCTTGTGTGATTTTCAAAACTCTATTTCTGTTATCTATTTCATAGTGCATCTTAACTTGACTGTAATGGTAAATTTTAAAGTGTATCTGCATTCTTTCCTAAGGTATTGACATTAGGAGAATTGTTTTCCACATATAATTTTCCTTACAAGTGGTATCAAAGCCTGGCCATTTGTGTTATCCTTGGGGGTATATTGGGTTTTTTGTGTCAATTTTGTTCAGTGGGAGTCTTGTAGAGATTGTTATTTCTAATTACAGATTAAGATGTCTAGTTCATCTGGGAAGATTGAAATAGAGAAATTCAATGGCAATAACTTTGAGTTGTGGAAACTCAATATGGAGGATCTTCTTGTTGACCCTGATCTTTGGATTGCTATGGCTAGAGTGAAACCTACAGGCATGAAGCAAGAAGATTGGGACCTTGCAGATAGGAAGTCTAAGGGGTTGATAAGGCTATGTTTGGCAGACTCAGTGCTTCTGAATGTACATGAAGAGAAAATTGCATCTACCTTGTGGAAGAGACTGGCATCTATTTATCAGGGGAAGTCCTTGGTGAATAAGCTATTCCTGAGGAAGAAACTATACTCTTTGAGAATGCAGGAAGGAGGGTCTATAGCTGATCATTTGAATGCATTTAACATGCTGCTTGTTCAATTGACATCTATTAGTGTGAAGACTGAAGAAGAGGATCGTTGTATGCTACTATTATGTTCTTTGCCAGACTCATGGGATCATCTGGTGATGGCCATTGGAAGTACAACATCCAGTTTCAAGATGGAGGATATTGTTGGTTTTTTATTGTCAGAAGAAATGAGAAGGAAGTCTTCTAAGATGGCGAAGGAGGCTCTTGATGTCAGAGGAAGGTCAAAGGAGAAAGGCAAGAAGAAGGACAAGAAGTCCAAATCGAAATCAGAGGGGAAATCAAATTCTCCTAGCAAGAATTCCAAGGTGAAGTGCTGGAACTATGGGCAACTTGGTCATGTCTGAAAGGATTGTAAAGATGAGAAAAAGAAGAAGGGATCTTCTGATAATGGTTCTTCTCATAGTGATGGTGACGCCTTCATTGCAGCCTTGGCTACTCAGGCATCAGATGATGTCTGGCTGATTGATTCTGGAGCATCGTTCCACATGATATCTCACAGAGAATGGTTCATGAAGTATGAAGAATACGATGGTGGAAAGGTGTACCTAGCAAGTGATTCAACTTTGGAGATTGTTGGCTGTGGAAGAGTCAGGATACAATTCCCTGATGGCAGAGTAAAGGGAATCAATAATGTTATGCACATACCAGGTCTAGCTTGAAATCTATTATCTGTAAGTATTCTAAATGATATTGGTGTACAAGTTACATTCTCTAGAAATGGCTGCAAGATGACTAGAGGTTCAATGGTGCTGGCTAGAGGTGCTTGAATTGGTACCCTGTACAAGCTGGATGCATAGGCTATTCAATGTAACAGTGTCTCTGGAAAGTCACTGAAAGCTACTCATGGAGGTAAAGAGGGAAATATCCCTAATTATGTAAACTCTACGGAAGTAAAACTTCCTACAGAGAAGACTATGCTTTGGCATCATAGGTTAGGCCACATAGGAGAAAAAGGTTTAAAAACCTTGAAGAACAAAAACCTGGTTGAGGGGCTTGAAGATTGTAATCTGGAATTTGAATTCTGTGAACACTATATATATGGAAAGCAGCATCATGTTTCATTTTATGACAGTCCTCATAAATCTTCTGGTTTGTTAGACTATTCATTCGAATGTATTTGGTCTAGTAGATGTTCCTTCTTTGTCTAAATCAAGATACTATGTGTCGTTCATTGATGATTATTCAAGAAGAGCATTTATATATTTTTTGAAAAGTAAATCGAAGTGTTCAGTCGATTTAAGGAGTTTAAAAATCTTGTTGAAAATCAGACTGGTAAAACAATAAAATGCTTAAGGACTGATAATATCAGTGAACTATGTTCTGATGAATTTGAAAGATACTGTAAAGACCATGGAATCAAAAGACACAAGACTACACCTTATACTCCACAGCAGAATGGAGTTGCAAAAAGGTTCAATAGGACAGTGATGGAGAGAGCACGAAGTATGCTTAGTAGTGCTGGTTTGGAAGAGAAGTTTTGGGCTGAAGCTACTGCTACTACATGTTACTTAATTAATTGATCTCCAAACTCTGCTCTTGTTGAGAAGACACCCTTGGAAGCATGGTCTAGTAAGAAGCCCTCTCTTAGACATATTAGAGTCTTTGGCTATGAGGCATATGCACATGTGCCAGATGTAAAAAAATCTAAGTTGGAGAACAAGGCTGTTAAGTGTATTTTTATTGGTTATAGTGCTAACATTAAAGGATATAAGCTTTGGAATCCTATTACAGAGAAGGTTGTATACAATAGGAGTGTAATCTTTCATGAGCTGAAACCTTCCAACTTGGATCTGCAGTCAGAGTCAAAGTCATAAAATAGTAAGGATGTAGCAGCAATTCCTCCTACACCAAAAAAAGAGGAATTGAAGATTCAAAATGTACCTAAAACTGAGGAGAGCTCAAGCAGTTTTGAAAGTTCTAAAGAAGAAGAACCTCAGCCTCAGCTAGTGAGGAGGTCAACCCGAGAAAGGAAACAACCAGATAGGTATGGGTTCTGATTGATTGATTCTACTTGTGCCTATGCTTTGATTTCTAGTACTGATGAGCCTAGGACTGTGAAAGAGGCATTTAAAATTTATGATTTAGACTCTTGGTTAGAAGCCATGGAAGAAGAAATGGCGTCATTAGATAAAAATGAAACCTGGAGTCTGGTGCCATTGCCTAAAGGTAGAAAACCTGTGGGCTGCAAATGGGTATTTAAGAAAAAGATTGGTCTGGATGGCAGTGTAGAAAAGTACAAGGCAAGACTAGTTGCAAAGGGTTATTCCCAGGTAGAGGGAATCGATTATGGGGAAATATTTTCTCCTGTAGCAAAGCTGACATCTATCAGATTTCTTTTGTCACTTGCAGCAACATATGACTTAAAGGTTGAATAGATGGATGTGAAGACAACATTTCTTCATGGTGATCTTGAAGAAGAAATCTATATGTCCCAACCTAAGCACTTTGTTGAGAAAGGTAAAGAAAATATGGTATGCAAATTAAAGAAGTCTCTGTATGGGTTAAAGCAGTCACCTAGAATGTGGTACCAAAAATTTGATACATTTGTATTGTCTTTGGGATTTGTGAGATCAAAATCTGATCATTGTATATACTATAAAGCTGAAAGTGATCAAGTGCTTGTTATTGCTCTTTATGTTGATGATATGTAGTTCATAGGAAATAGCAAGCTAATGATCTCTGATCTTAAGTCTCAGTTGTCTGCTAAGTTTGAAATGAAGGATCTTGGTGCAGCAAGATATATTCTGGGGATGAAGATAACTAGGGACATGAAGAATAGAAAGCTCTGGCTTAGTCAGAGTAAGTATATCAAGACTGTTCTTGAGAGATTTTGTATGAATGATTGCAAGCAGTTAGTTGTTCCAGTCATGCAGGGAACGAAGCTATTTGTTGAGGACTGTCCAAAATCTCCTACTAAGATGGAGGACATGACTAGTGTGCCCTATGCTAGTGCTATAGGCAGTCTTATGTATGCAATGGTCTATACAAGGCCAGACATTGCCCAAGCAGTGGGAGTACTTAGTCGATTTATGGCTAATCTAGGAAGAATACATTGGGATGCTGTGAAGAGAGTGTTTAGGTATTTGAAGGGAACTTCAGATTTTTCTTTGTATTACCATGGGAACTTGGTTGAATCATAGAGGACTCTCAGCATTCGTGGTTATATAGATTCTGATTGGACAGGGGACATTGACAGCAGGAGATCCACCAGTGGATACATTTTCATGATGAATGGTGGTGCAGTGAGTTGGATGAGCAAGTGGCAAGCTGTAGTCGCTTTGTCCACTACAGAGGCTGAATACATGGTAGCTACTCATGCTTTTAAAGAAATTGTATGGTTGAAACATTTGTGTTCTAACATTGGTTTTGATGCAAGGGAAATAACAATTTTATGTGACTGTCAGAGTGCCATTTGTCTGACAAAGAGCCCTACTTTCCATGCCAGGATGAAACATATTGATGTACAGTACCACTTTGTACGAGATATGGTTGAGGATGGAAAGGTCAGTTTGGAAAAAGTTGATACTCTAGAGAATGTTGCAGATGCATTGACGAAGCCAGTAAGCACAGACAAGTTCAAGTGGTGTGCCAGTTCAATGGGCCTTAGCACCCATGATTTTCAGTAAGTTATGTTGTGCTCTGGAGGTTCCTGTATGATCTTCGTCAAGTGGGAGATTGTTGGAAATATGTGCCTCAAACTATACAGGTTGAAACCTCCATTAGAGCCAAGTCGGTGTGACAGCTTCAATGTCTGGCTAACAAGTAGTTTGTATCATTTTGTTTTGAATAGGTCGCTGTGACCTTGCAGAAGTCTTTCCGAAAGGTTACACTGTGGAGTCTATCAATGTGACATAGTGTGTTCGTTATGACCTCATAGCGCTCAGGAGACCTCTGGCCAATAGGCCATTCAATCATTAGTCGGGGAGACTCTTGGCGACTACAGGCTTTGGGACAACTGAGGGTTCTTACTAAGAAGTATTAGCGAAGTGTTAATCTCTCACTGACAGAGTATGTATTGAAGTCTTCGGAGTAACCCAAATGATTCGGGAAGACATCTTAGCAAACAGTGAAAGTCTTGCCGACAGGAACACACTTGGAATCATTGGGATAGCACTAAGGGTTCGCTAAGAACTCTTAGCAATTGATAAGTGTCCTTCTGACTATATGCTACATGTTATTCTCTTCAGCATATCTTGTGGTCTATCGGTAAGAAGTCTTATCGATGAACAAATGTCTCACTAACGAGGATTCAAAGGTAGATCATCAGAGTAACTCAGCAGGCTTGGTGAGAAGTCTTAGCGAGAGTTGCATTTCTCGTCGATAATGCTTTGTGTTGGAAGCCTTCAAGGTAACATATGGAGTTTAGAATGATCTGTTGGTGAAGGGAAATGTCTTGGCGATGGATGAATACTTCGGGGTAACCTTTTTGTCTCGCTATGAACTCTCGGCGAAAGATGTGAGTCTTGTCGACTATCATTTGGAGCTTGATATGACTTGTGTCTTTGGTATACCTTTGGTGACTCGCTATGATCTCTTGGCGAAAGTGGTAGGTCTGGGCGACTGCTTGGTGACTCGGTGTAACTTATGGAGCTCGATAGAACGTCTTAGCGATAACTGAGACTCTTGGTGACATTGGTATTAAGGATATATGGCATCAACAAGACACTATTAGTGTCTCACTGAGATGCCTACACAGTGCAAATTTTGTTGACCGAGTAAGACCTTTCGATTTGGCATCGTGTGGACGAATAGGAGGAGCCGAATGTGAAAAATTGGAAAATAGTTAGTTGCGACGATTCTATGAGGAAGTTCTATAGACAAAGTTCGACATGGATATACTCTGAGCTTGCAGTTTGTGATCAAGTTGGATTATTGGTTGGTTCAAAGATTGATTCGATAGATTGTTGTATGATCAGTAGATGTGTTTTATTCTGTAAAGTCTATAACTCGAAGATTCCTATACAAGAATGTTCATGGTGAATGTTGTTGTATAATGACACCAGAAAGATAAGTCTAGAATTGTATGTAATTTCAATTACTGTAATACAAAGTGATTTCTCTTGGCGTGGTGGGTTTTTCTCCCGTAAGGGTTTACCCACGTATATCTGGTGTTCTTGTGTGATTTTCAAAACTCTATTTCTGTAATATGTTTCATAGTGCATCTTAACTTGACTGTAATTGTAAATTTTAAAGTGTATCTGCATTCTTTCCTGAGGTATTGACGTTAGGAGAATTGTTTTTCGCATCTAATTTTCCTTACACTAGTAAGGACTTTCCATTCGTAGGAGTTGACCCATCAAGGTGAGAGACCATTTCTTCCCTTCTCGTCAGAGCCAACCGTGTGATATTGGCATTTACTCCAATGTCCACATTTATATCCTGGCTAGAAATACTCTTGGCTTTAGAGTGTTATCGATTGGGTCATTCCCTTGGGTGAGTACTTTTTCACCAAGGCAGGCCCTCTACGATAAAAAAAGTGAGAGAGTATACCCACAGTTCGATCCTCTTTATTCCACATGAATAAAGAGAGAACCCTCACTGTATACCCTACTCACACTCATAGATTAACAAAGAACGGGTCTAGATTTTTGGTCACCCAGTTAAGGGGAGAGCATATGCCTACCATTCAAAACACACCACAAATAAAAGAAAAGGAAGGGGTATTGCTTTTTGGTCACCCAATAAAGGGGAGAGCATATGCCTACCCTTCCAAACAGGCAGTAAACATGGTGTTCATTCCTTGCTAATTAATCTATGTTCCTAATTTAAGCAAGAAGGAAAGACATAAAATATAGCCCCTGCATCAAATTCATCATTAATTTCTCATAGATTATCTTTGGCAAGCGTTATGGGGTTTCAACAAGGTCTTTGACAATGTTTTATGTAATCTACAAAATAGAAAGACCAACATTAGTTTTCATTCTCAGGAAAAATTATAGAAATAAATGAAAGCGCCAGAACAGTAACCAAAAGTGCCAAAACAATAGAGGCGCCACATAATTTGGCCAAAGTGCCACATAAAAGGGTCAAGGCGCCACAAAAACTCCCTGAAACGCCACAGGATGGCTTGGAAGCACCAGATAAATACTTTGAAGCGTTAGAAAAATTGATGTAAGTGCCAAAAAAATACGCAGTTGTGCCAGAAAACTACACGTCCGAGCCTGTAAAACAAATCTTCCTGAAAATGTCAAAATAATAGGGGCTAGGCCCCATGGTGGGCACCAATTTATGTGTGTTAGAAAATATGCATGAATTATATTAAACAAACACACTTAGATGGGAAGTATTATAGTAAAGAATCTATCTAAATCAAACATAGTTTAACAACATAATTCTTTAAAAACTTTGCATCTTCCTCTAATCTTAAATGTCTTGGCAATTTTGTACTCTCAGATCTTATTCCTATACAAATCCCTGAGATGTCATCTAAGAAATGAGTAGCCTATCCATTTGCAATGCAGATTATAAACCTACATCTATATGATTAAAATATTCAACTATATGAAACGATAAATTGAAATGGTGAAATGAGCCAATATGCACAAAATGATATGAAGTGGAAGATAATGCAAACTATGCTAATGCTAATGAGACTAGAATTGATTCTACATGTTGAATTAAACTATGAAATGCCTAAAGGAGCCATGATCCAAACAAAATTGATGACTAATCCTAAATGCTAAGCTAAAATTGCAAATGAAGCTCTACAACTCAAGTGAAATTCTGCAGAGTAAGATTATGCAAATGCTCCATGTTGAAAAGTTGTAAATGGGCCTCAATTTATATATTTTTCCAAGGCATTGGGTGAGTTGGCAGCCATGAACGATTGAGATTTGATCTGGAGAAATCAATAGTGAAGAATGAGAAGGATGGAGAAAACAAGGCAATGGTTCCCTTTAATAAAACCAATTTGCCAAGTGTAGGAAGGAATCAATTGGAGGATGAAGCCATGTGTCTTGAAGGTTGTTAAATTTGTTGAAAGTAAATATTCAATTTAGAAAATAAAGATAATTTTTTTAATGTGACACAAGTTGAGTTGGAGGGTGAGGTGGAAGGTAGTTAGAGATATATGTAGAAATGTGACAAATTAGAATTTAAAAATTCCAATTTAATGAGAGGGAATTAATTAGAATAAAACAAATTATTTCAATTTGTTTATTTTAATTAAATCATGAAGAGGGTGAGTTAGAATAGAGGAATTAGGAAAATAGGAACTATGTAAATAAATTTGCAATTTATTTAAATAGTAGAAGAATAAAGATTTCATTAATTAAATAATCAATATTTAATTAATATTTTCCAAACCAATTTTGAGTGTATACAATTGTATTTTGAAATTTTGAAGTCACTCCGAACATTTTATAGACAATTTATCTGATCTACTATTTGTATATACATCTAGCACCATTTTGCCAATTCAAAGAATGTATCAAGGGTTGTTTGTATTCCCGATTGATCAACATAATATGAATATATATAGAAAAAACCAAAACAAAACTAGATAACCACCACCTCATTTTTGTCAGATTAACAAAAATGAGGAGGTTTGAATTGCATCAGAAATAAAGGACAAAGTAGAATATGATGCACACATCATCTTTTTTCCTCAGGTTCTAATTCTCTATTTGTTCCTGGTTTTAAATTAGCTAATAGAATTGAGACAAAACATACCTTAGATGCTCGCTTCCATGATTGGAGATATTCAGACACCATCTAATAGATGATATTACTCATAATAACTTTTGGTTAGCCATGGAGAATGAATTTGGATGTGAAAGAACTACAAACATGCAAACTCCATGAGTGACTCACTGAAGCCCAGGTCTCACTAAAATCTGAATAGCTACAATAAGAGATCAAGTCAGTAAGGCCAAGAACAGAGATACTAAAGGATACACAACCATAGATCACATATTAAAGAAATAGAGAGATGCCTGAGCAAACTATTAACTAGTGAAAAAGTGTCTCAAGATTCCAAGAATAAGTGCCAACACATACCAAAGTAAATTATAGAAAAATCTAGAGAAAAGTTCATTTGTCATCATCCAGGTGAAATTTCACCCAAAATCAAGGAAAAATACCTAAGTTCAGGGTTTCAGTTCTCAATGATTTAATGACTAGACGCTTCTTTGAATGCGAGAAGAATCCATAAATAGAACATACATAAAAAGACCTCAAGAAATCCTATCTATAACAAAAAAATATTGTCATCACGATGTTGAGGGGATCACTGGAGCAAGAATCATGAAAGGGAAGGTTTGTTTTACTATTTGAATCATAAAAAGAGTCACAATCACTTGGTAATTCTACACATGGCATATATACACACCAAGTATTGGACAAAACCGAAAAAATATTGCAAGTCGAAAAGCAGGGTCAAATTAGACTTTCAGTTTCATACAACACTCTCCATATATTTAAACTATAATTAGAGGCATAAAGAGCATAAATTATTTGTTAGTTACCACAAAGCAATCTCTATTGGAAAGTAGCTGACTAATTTACAGGGACCATTATGATATGTGCCCAATCATAATTCTTTATTGGTCACCATGCCAAAAAAATTAGTTCACATAATTGCAAATACAGACAAACTAGTTTATATTCAATTATATCCTATATGTATGCTTTTTGGGCATAGAAATGATGGGTGCCTGAGGTAATGGTTCTATTAACTTGTCTGAACCTTTGTCACAAAGAAAAAAAAGGAAAAATGGAGCAAGAGCCATGGAAAGGAAGATACGATCTAACTTAGGAATCATAGAAAGAGATTCACAATCACTAGGAATGCTACAAATGGCATACACATACACAATATACATGATAAATTATTGTGACTTCTTGTGTCTAAAATGTAGTGGCCAATTAGAATTTAAGTTTCCTATGTCACCCTCCAAATATATGTTAACTATAACCAGATCATATGTAACAAGTATAAAATTCATTATTAATTACTACAAAACAAATTTTAGTTGGAACTAGCTAACTACTTTACGGGTGACAGTTGCTACTTGGTATGTATCCAATCATAATTCCTTGTTAGATAATCGTTAGTATGCAGCAAATTTTAGTTAGCAAAAAAGGGACTAATTTGTGAAGATCAAGACTACCTAGTGAATATCTAATCACTGACATGTATGTTTTATGGGCACCAAAATGACAAAAGCCTATGCTAAAGGTGATATTAACCTATTTGAACTACAATTCACACATACACAATAAAGGAAAATAAATGAGATTGTAAAAATGATTGAAAAAAATGTTCAAGTGTAAAGAGTAACATCATCACTAGTAAATAATCAAGCAACAAACAAGTAGACGTTCTTACAAAAACTTACACATCTAAATAAATTGCCTTCTTGAAGAAATCTACTAATTTACATAGATGTAAGGACTAGATGCATAGAGCAGAGAAGCCAGGTGAAAGAGTAATTAGTATACTGCCTTTACATACACACATGGATTATGCTAGAAGTAAAAACTATTACACAACTAAAATCAGAAGCACTCTTACAATCACTATCATGGACTGTGGACATACTGCCAAGAAATTGTATTACATCAATGTCAAAGAGAATTTTGTTTTATTGAAAATTTCCAGTCTCATATATCACAAAGCATGATTATACTTAGTTAATTATCAATTATTTGGAAAGTTACATCATCCAGGAAAAAATATAGAATATGTTTGCGCACAGTAGAAACAAGAAAAGGTTTTAACATACGATTCATGCCCTTCAATTCCAACTTTTTTCTAAATTGCTTCAAATGATAAACTTTATGAAAAATCCAATGCATGTATCTGGACAGAACTGTGGAAGTGATATTCTTTCTTCTGGTTGTTGTAATTCCTCAGTCCATTGCCTCTTTCCTAGCATACCTGTAGCTAACATATTTGTTATGCCAGAATCAGAATTAGAGGGAAAACTTGCTAGTGGTTGTAGCATTTCACTAAACTGGATTCAGACTATAAGTAATTATACACCATATTTTAGACCATTAATGAGTAATCCTATGGTCAAATTAAAAATTAAAAACACAAATCACCAACATCTAAAAGATGTTTAATCTGCAATATAGAATACTTGAAAGATATAAAAAAACTTAAGATCGACAATGTCTACACCAAGAGTTTCAGAGGCCTAAGTTGTTGATCAGGCCCTTTCTCTCTAATTAATTTCTTCATCAACTCTGGGATCTAGGGTGATTGGATTAGTACTCAATCTAAATAGCAGAAACATTATAAAACTTAAAGATCAAGACAAGCTTAGCTGAAAAACTTGAAACCAATTCTCCCAGTCATATTTTAGGTTCAACAAGGACAAGTTTAGCAGTTACCAAACACTAAATAGAACAATACAGTCCTCCCCTTCAAATACCTTTGTGCTACTTCAACATAATGGGCTACAGTATATGCAACCACTCCCTAATTAGAAAACAACATTTGTAGGGAAACATATTTCTTAGAGTTTCTAGATGACCTACATAGTTTTTTTTATTCAACATTTCAATTGAATTGCTTCATGCATCAACAAGAACATGCACACAAAAGGATGGGCTTGAAATTTTATGAGTAGATACAATCATATAGGCCACCTAGAAACTCTGAGCAACACTCCAAAATAGTTGAGTAATGCCCAATATAAAACCACCATAACTATATCATGACAAGAAGCCCATAATTCCCAATGAAACCTGTAGCTGATGCAAAAGATGAGTACCACCCATGAATGCAAAACCTGCATCTATTGCCATTTCAAATAACTCAAAACTATTATAACCTAGTGCATTATACAATAAACTTATATTATGGGCTTTGGCTATTCTGTAAACTTAATCTACAACAATCTCAACTCCTTGGCAAATATTGGCTCTCATACCAATCTACCTTACCAACAGATTGGTATGAGAGCCAATATTTTCCAAGGAGTTGATATTGTTGTAGATTAAGTTTGCAGAATAGCCAACATCAATGCTAGACATACATTAAAATGTGGAAGCATAGATTGTTAGAAACCAAGATTTGAAATACAAACCAGAAAAGCCTTCCGTAGAAGAGAAAAACAGAAAAAGCAAGAGCTTTGCAAAAGATGTGCAAAATATGATTATTCAGGAATTCATAATTACATGAGATGATTTTCTTTATAAAAGAAAAGTATGCATAACCCTAAACTTATCTTGAGCAACAAGATAGCTCAACAAGATAAGGATGACAATAAATAACCCAGGAATTAAAATATTAAGTAAAGTTATGCAAGTGTAATTAAATATTAATTACACTAACACCCCCCCATAAGTGCAACTTAGGGAGACTAAAAAAACATGCACCTAAAACTAAGATGAATGCAAGAAAGCATGAATGGGTCCCGACAACAAGGCCTGATCAGGTACCCATGTACAAATGTAATAATGAGGTAGAGAAGGAAAACCCAGTGGGACAAAACCTCCCTACAATGAGATGACTACTGCAGAGAAGCACTGGAAGAACATTGTGGAGTAACACTAGAACCACAATCCGATAAGCAAGGAAAGATACTTTTGTCTACAAGAAACCAAAGCGGAATCATAATAATGTGACAACAGACCCGATGCCACAGAACACTAGAAAACTCACAAACTGGAATAACCCTGGAATCTGTGAAGCAATAGTAGATGAAATGATGACAAAATCTGGAAATCATGTATCTCGATGTCGATGCCAAACTGAGACTAAAACTCTTCCATGGGAAAAAGTACCATAAATATTCTAGAACATTAACCATAAAAACATGGCCCTCAAACTGAGAAGGATTTGAATCAATACGTATCAAGAAACATAAACTCTCAATCTAAAGTGTGAACCAATGAATCTGATATGTGTCAAGCTATAGCAAGATGTGGCCAAAAGAAACTAAGAAACCCGATATAACCCATGCGAGTTGCCATCAAAACAAGATGAAGATGGAGATCAAAGTGCATGCACACTCTAATCAGATTATTATGCAAGAAACTTCCCTGATGGAACTTTATCTTAGTTCATTTATTACAATAACCCAATGATTGTAAAAGGAGAGAATGCAAATATGCATAAACAAAAAATAAAATGATGTGGTACTGAAATGAAGTACAAATATTCAAGTTTCATCTTTCCAACTGCCAAAACATCCAAGTAATCTCCAAAACACCCATCGGGACAAATCTGGAATAATGATCAACCTAGGACAGATACAAAAAAAAATGCATGGACAGCAAAAAAGAGCTCCTCAATACCTTTCCAACATTGCAAAGAAGATGAAAATTAGAGATCGTGGCAAAAATTTATGAGCTCGGAAGCCATAAATGAACATCTGACTTCAAACAACAATAAATTCAGCTAAAAAAAAAATACTGAAAAATAAACTACACCATAGGAAAGTGCTTGAAACCAGCTTTCTGGTGATATCTCGTTTTCCCGATTTCGATACTGTATTCATAAGATATACGAAAAAGAAAAAAATTGGTCCTTGAAGGCAAACTGGGGTTAGGAGGGGGCAAAGAGGGCTAGCCGTACGATGACGTCATGCTGATGTCAGTACTTCACGAGGTTAAAATTGATAGCCTGAAGGCTGTCAGAGAAAAAAAATGCCCCCCTTGCAAGAAATTTGATGGCTGTCTAGCAGTTTTGCATGTCTGCTGGAATATTCGCTGCAAAACGAAATATTCTGTTCGCCGGATGTGTGAGGAGGTCGCCGGTTTTGGAAGATTTCAGCCGCTGTTTGAAGACCCACTGGAGGTTTTTAAGGCCAGCAGTATTTTCTTTGTAGCCACTGGTTTGTTTGTGCCGCGGACAATAGATGGGCCTGCCTAGGGCTGCTTGGGCCTGCCACCAGGGTACAACATTGTACCCTGTGCACAGGGGGATTGAATGCACCCTCTAAAAAAAATGATTTTTTTTTTAACTTTTCAAAAAAACTTTTTTGAGATTTGGTTTTTTTGAAAAAAAAATTAAAAAACACTAATAATTTTTTTGTTTTGCATGCAGGAAAAATATTATAAAAAACCTGATTTTTTTTTGAAATGCATGCACAAGGGTCGTATAGGGGCCGTACATAGACCATATGGCTTCTGAAACCAAAAAAAATTCATCAGAAGCTCCCGATGTTGAAATAGGTCGAGTTATATGTCGATTTTCATCTCTCGGATGCTCTGGATATGATGGCGAGGTCCGATCTGCCTAAAAATGCACCAGAAGCTTCGCAACTACTAGATCTAGCAAATCTTCAAACCCTCATAACTCTAGCATAACATTTCAGATTTAGGCGAAACAAAAGTTGATTTTGACTTTTTTGATAGCCCTGGACTTGAAAATGACCTTCAATTTCCTCCAACGTGCACCGAAAGTGACCATGCAAGAGAACCCAAATAGAGAGACAATCTCAAGGTATGAAACCCTCAAGGAATCTCGAACTACTCTGCAATGATTTTCTCAAAAAGTCTAAGAAGAGGCTGCAAATCAAGGCTCTGATACCATGTTAGAAACCAAGATCTGAAATACAAACTAGAAAAGCCTTCCATAGAAGAGAAAATCAGAAAAAGAAAGAGCTTTGCAAAAGATGTACAAAATATTATTATTCAGGAATTCATAATTGCATGAGATGATTTGCTTTATAAAAGAAAAGTATGCATAACCCTAATCTTATCTTGAGCAACAAGATAGCTCAACAAGATAAGGATGACAATAATTAACCTAGGAATTAAAATATTACCTAAGTAAAGTTATGCAAGTGTAATTAAATATTAATTACACTAACATAGATAAGGCAAGCAAACTGTTTCCCAAAATGCCTCAAAGAAATGTGATATCATGGAATACTATGATTAAAGGATATGTTCAAAATGGGTTTTTTTTGAAAAGTCCTTAGGAAAATTTAAGCAAATGCAATGTGTGGGTGTAAAGCCCAAATCCTCAACCTTTAATGTATTCACAATAAACTAAATTTGAAAATATCAGGGTTTAAGGACTTACTTAGATGGTTGCAACTCGCTAAATTGGAGAAGTGAAAGGTTAATACCAGAGAAGAAGAATTTGGGGAAGCAAAGTCATTGCTAGCATCCCAGCCTGCTTGTGCCAAACTGAAAATGTCATTGACCACCTATGCTAGCATATACTCTACCTTTGCAAGCATCCTCCCTATGTTAAAATGGGATCTTTGGAACATGGTATGGACATCCGTAAATGTTGTTGTATACTCAACTATGTAGGGTAAAAGATGTCGTAATGTCAAAACCTAAATGTGCACATTATTAGGAACTTGGTGGTAATTTTCATTTTAAAAAACATACTCTAAAACCATCATTGCAGTTTTCCAAATTGGAGAAGTGAAAGGTATTGGACGAGTAGGAAGCAATAGTGGCGGTAAAATGATGAATGTTTAAGATTTGTTAATATAATATATATTACTTTTGTTAGTAACTATTTTCCTTTCTTATTTTTTTGTATTATATGCATTTGTGTTCTAGCTTTTTTATTTTTTCTTGGGTTTTTTTCTCCCCTTGCTTTATTTTTTAATTTTTATCTACATTTATGTCATGGCCTAGTAATTAAGCCATAACATACATGCTATATTAAATTTTTTTCAACTTTCATTTTTTTTGGCATTTTTATTTATAAATTTATTCTTTATAAATATGCTAATAGATATAAAAAATGTTAAGTTAGTTTTCTATTTTGTCTCCTTTTACTTATCTAATTAATTTTCTTTTTTCACCTTTTTTTCCCTTGTATTGTTTTGGTCTATTCTATTTCCTTATTTTCCCTTAATTGGTTTCAACATTTTGTTGCATGTTTTGACTTTCTTTTGGTTCATTTTAAAAAAATTATTTTTTTTTGTCTTGTCTTCATTGGCTATTGTGCAGCCTCCCCTTCTCTTGTTTCTCTATTTAGATTGTTCTTGGTCTATAACTAACCGCTTTTCTCCTTCAGCTCTTTCATCCTGATGATGGATCACAGAGTGTGATCCAAAACAATGATGAAAAAAACTCTCACACAATCTAATCCAGAAACGGTGCAACATTAAATATAATTAATATATTATATATATTTAATATAATAGTAATAAGATTAAATTATATATAATATAATTATATTTATTATTATATTTAATAATATATATAGGTAATATTATTATTATTATAGGGTTATATTATTATTATATATTGTATTCTATAATATAATTTTTTTATAATTAATAATTAATAATTAATATATTCTTATATAGAACAAATTAAATTAATTTATAAAAAAATTGATAGTTTAATTGATCTTTGGAGAGATTAGGAAAAAGAAAGAGAGATCGAGGGGGAGACAATTCTATATAGAGAGAAGAATATATACTAATGTCACTTGCACCTAAAGGAGGTTCAAGGATTGCGCTGATAGAAAATTATATGTTAATATGTTAGAGAGTTATATGTGTTTGTGCATGGATGTGCTACAAATTCTAGTTGCATGTGGCTAGCTTAAAAAATTAATAATAAGTGCTAAATAATGGAATGAAATAAATTTAGACAAATCTAGATTAGGGCTCCCTAACATACTTCGCGCTCTTGGGATTAGATGCGGTTAAGTTAGGGCTCCCTAAAGTGCTTCCTCTTTGACCCCATCATGCTGGACTATGGGAATAGCACTATTGATTCTTGATTCCTTAAATGATCCATTCAAATGGATTGAAATAATTGATAATATATATGTATTATTTAAATGAAAGTGTCTGCAAGATAGCCCTCAAAATTATGCAATTAGATTGTCTAAATCATATTTTATTAGTGAAATTGACCACAATTGCTCTTTGATACATTGACATGCTAACACAAGAGGAAAACCAAACTGACTTCAAATCATAGTTAAAAATATTAACGATTCATTAACATAATGAGTAATAAAAGTTAAAGAATGTAAATGTTAATTTTTTTTATAAAATATGTGAAGGCCTTAAGACTACACCGAGAGGCAATGCCTTCCACACAATAGGTATTTTTGGTGCACCAAGCAACCTAGGCGACCAAATGGCCCGCTTAGGTAGGGGTTCATATTTCCTAATTTTAGAAAAAAATTGGCCATTTAAGCCCCTTTTTTGGGAACCATCTTGGTGCACTTATCCCTCTTTTCTACTGTATGCAATGGCATAACTATAATAATGCAATCTTTTGATAATATCTTTTATGCACATGGATGAAATTTAGTAGAAAATGACATGTACCTTTTATTGTGTAATGCAAACAGAATAATAATTCTACCTGATCTAGGTGGACAGGAATTCCATGAAATTTTTCATAAAAAGATTCCAATATATTTAATCTTTTGATTGGAACAACTCAATTAAGCAAAGGATACATAATCTTCACAACACTTGCAAAACATAATATTCATAGTAGATGATGAGTAGTTAACTTCTTGACACATTAGCATACAAACATTTATCTTGAACAATATTTAAACATTTTCACAGCATAATCCTCACAGTGTAGAATGAATTGTTATGTTCTTGATCCATCACCATATAAACATGTCGAAAGATGTATATGTCAACTTTTTGCAATATTATTTCTTGTATAGGAAATGGACTTGGGAGAAAGCAAATTATAATTTATAATACAAATAAGAAATGGAATCAATGGTGGAAACTTTATTTATCACACCAAATAATAAATGTACGTGAGAGCATCACTTGTTTCTATTAGACTCCAATTTTCAATCATAGCAAATCATTTCAAATGAAAATGACAAAATGCTTCACAACCAAAGTTGTTAATTGAGGAAAACTAAAAATTTTCCAAGTTCTACCATTGTACGCATTTACAATTGGTTGTTTATTGTTGTAAGGGCAAGGAGGATAATTAAAAAACATCTTGCAATTGCTAGACTTCAGGATGATCATATGTTTTTTGTGAGGAAAACTCAGACTTCTCAATTGTCATGTGTATGTTTCTCTTTTCAATTATTTTGCATTCCATCATAAGGGATCAAGTTGGTTGAACATAGCTTAGAGTGATTTTGCATGTTTGGGTGCGAAAGAGGACCATGCCTAGCATAAACGTACCTATCAGGATACCTTAGAGCAGTTTGCTTGGTCACACAAGTTGTAAAATAAAATTTGCACCACTTTGCAACTTTACACTACTTGCATTTAAAACTTTTTCCATCAAGTGGAAATTGGAAACCACGGGAAAATGAATCAGAGATAACAAAAACTGAGAGATATTATTATAGAGGGGCCCAACACAATCCTGTAGGATCAAATAGAGAGTTCATAAGCATCATGGTTTCCAAGTAATAGCCTATCAAAGATTATTGCCCTTTTGCACTTTGAACCCTTAAGGGATTGAGTCAATTGAATGTAGCTCAGAGTGATTTTGCGTGTTTGGGTGTGAAAGAGGACTATTCCTACCATAAACTTACCCGTCTGTATGCATTTTAATAGTCCATTTGGTCATACGAGTTGCAATGAAAGTTGCAGCACCACTTTGCAACTTTCAACTACTTGTATTTGACAACTTTTTCCCCAAGAGAAAATTCGCCAGCACAGGAAAACACCTTTGACATAGCAAAAAGTGAGAGAGGTTATTGTAGAGGGGCCCAACTTAATCCCATAGGATTAGATGAGAAGTATCTAAGCATCATGGTGCCCAAGTAATAACCTGTCAAAGATTGCAGTGATTTTGCACTTTGGACTCTTAAGGGATTCTCCTGGTTGAATGTAGCTCGAAGCGATTCAGTTTGTTTGGGTGTGAAAGGGGACCATTCCTAGCATAAACATACCCACCTAGACATGTTGGAATAGTTTTTTTGGTCACACGAGTTGTAGAACGAAAGTTTCACCACTTTGCAACTTTCAACTACTTGCATTTGACAACTTTTTCCCCAAGTGAAAATTCATAACCATGGGAAAATGCCTCCAAGATAGAAAAAACCAATAGATATTATTGTAGAGGGACCCAATGCAATCCCATAGGCTCAAACGAGAAGTTTCTAAGTTTTACGGTATCTGAGTAACAACATGTTGAAGTTTGCAGCTATTTTGCACTTTGGACTCTTAAGGATTTTGTCGGTTGAATGTAGCTCATAGCGATTCAACATGTTTGGGTACAAAAGAGGACCATGTCTAGTGTAAAAATACCCACCTAGATGCATTGGAATAGTTTGTTTGGTTACATGAGTTGTAGAATGAAAGTTGCACCACTTTGCAACTTTCAACTACTTGCATTTGACAACTTTTTCCCCAAGAAAAAATTTGCCACCATGAGAAAATTCCTCTGAGATGGTGAAAACCGAGAGAGGTTATTGTAGAGGGGTCTAATGTGATCCCATAGGATCATACGAGAAGTTTTTAAGCATCACAATACCTAAGTAAAAACATGTTGTAGTTTGTAGCCATTTTGCACTTTGGACTCTTAAGAAATTATACTGGTTGAATGTAGATCAGAGTGATTCAGCATATTTGGGTGAAAAAGAGGACCATTCCTAGTGTAAATGTACCCACTCAGATTCATTGGAATAGTTCATTTGTTCACATGAGTTGTAGAACGAAAGTTACACCACTTTGCAACTTTCAACTACTTGCATTTGACAATTTTTTCTCCAACTAAAAATTCACCACTATGGGAAAACACCTCTGAGATAGAAAAAAACCAAGAGAGGTTATTGTAGAGGGTCCCAACATAATCCCATATGCTTAAATTAGAAGTTTCTAAGCATCATGGTGTTAGAGTAACAACCCCTCGAATATTGTATCCAATTTGTACTTTAGACTCTTAAGGGATTTTGCCAGTTGAATGTAGCTCAAAGTGATTTCGCGTGTTTGGGTGTGAAAGAGGACCATGCATAGCATAAAACCACCCATCCAGATGCATTGGAACAATAACTTTGTTCACACAAGTTGGAGAATGAAAGTTGCACCACTTTGCAACTTTGCACTGATTGCATTTGACACTTTTTTCATCAAGTGAAAACTGGACACCACAATAAAACCACTCCGAAATAACAAAAAAAAAGAGAGGATATTGTAGAGGGTCCCAACACAATCCTGTAGGCTCAGATGGAGAGTTTGTAAGTTCCACGATTTTTGAGTAATAGCCCGTCAAAGATTGCTGCCCTTTTGCACTTTGGACCTTTAAGGGATCAAGTTGGTTGAATGTAGCTCGGAGCAATTCCGCATGTTTGGGTGCAAAAGAGGACCATTCCTAGCATAAATGTATCCATATGGATGCATTGGAATAGTTCATTTGATCACACGAGTTGCAAAATGAAAGTTGCACTATTTTGCTACTTTATATTGCTTGCATTTGACACTTTTTCCATCAAGTGAAAACAGGACACCACAGAAAAATTACTCTGAGATAACAAAAACTGAGAGTTTATTGTAGAGGTGCCCAATATGATCATGTAGGCTCAGATGAAGAGTTTGTAAGCGTTGCGGTTTCTGAGTAATAGCCTGTCAAAGTTTGCTACCATTTTGCACTTTGGACTCTTAAGGGATTGATCCAGTTGAACGTAGCTCAAAGTGATTCTGCATGTTTGGGTACGAAAAAGGACCATGCCTAGTGTAAACATACTCATTCGAATGCGTTGGAACAGTCCGTTTGGTCACATGAGTTGTAGGACAAAAGTTGCACCACTTTGCAACTTTACATTACTTGTAATTGACACTTTTTCCATCAAGTCAAAATTGGACACCACGGGAAAAATGACTATGAGATAACAAAAATTGAGATATTTTATTGTATGGGTTCCCTACATGATCCTGATGCCTCAGACAAAATACTCATAACTAACACAGTATTCGGGTAATAGGCCGTCAAAGATTGTTGCCCTTTTTCAATTTGGACTATTAAGGGATTACGTTGCTTGAATTACAAATGTTTGAGGGCAGCAATAAATTTCAATATTTGAGTAAATTTCATTACAAGTGTTTATTTCAATAGACTATATGCTATATTGATATTGATATATAATCATTAGGTTGATTTGTTTTAATAAATGAAGTTTTTATAATAAGTTAGCCAATTGGTGCTAGTTATAATAGGGAGAGAATAAAAGAAGAAAAAGAATGATTAGTAACCATCAATGGTTATTACACTCACTATATTAATAATATGATTTTTACAATAAAATGAGATTTATTTGGCTATCCTAATTGTTTTGTTTGTGGTACAATTGTCTGATATGCTTCATACACCATTCTAAAACCCAAGTGCTTTTACTTGTAGGCACAATGCCTTAGGTACTCCATTCTCACAGATCTTTTACAATGTCACTCATACATTTGAGATTCTCTTATAATGTCTACATAATAAGTGCTCATGATGAGGTTAACTTCAAATGAATAACTTTAGATTCCCTCGCTAAGCTTCACACGCTCTTTTATAATGGCTTCAAATCAGAATTGAGATTTGTCAAGATCATCAAAATAAGGATGTTGCATTGCTTTTTTGGCTGAGATTCTCTTTGATGGCTCATAAAGTAGAATTTTATACAAGGAGAGATAAATCAATTTTTAGTAGTTTACTTACAAGTACACAAAGTAAAAGAAGAAAAAGAGAGAGCATCCAAAATGGAAATGAAATGAAAATAGATGGAAGGAACTTATAGACAAAAAAATCACACCATTTGGTTCCAATTCAGGAACAACAAGGCATAAATATGGATGCTTCCATTGAGGATATGCATGCCAGTCTCTCAACTTAGTCATTCCTAGTCATACATCCTCACTAGGAGCTCACTTACTAGCCTTCCAATGCGGTAGGTTTGAGAAGGTAAGGGCAGTGTATGCCTCATAGAAATGGGGTTTCATGATGATATATTCTATGAGGCATACGCTTACGCTACCCCTACCTTCTCAACCCTATCGAATTAGCAAGCTAGTGAGTGAGCTAGCTTTCCAATGCTCCACTTCTTTGAGGCATACGTTGCCCTTACCTTGTCAACCCTACCGCATTAGCCATATATCTCTACTACTTCAAAACACACTCGCGTTATGAGAAAGTTGATTTTTTTATAGGTTTCTTTTCTCTCTTTCTCTCTACCCTCTACCCTCAACCCACAACCCTCAATCCCTCTACCCTCAACCTTAAACCCTAAAATCTATACCCTCAAACCCTAAAACCTCTACCCTCAACCCTAAACCCTTAAAACCTTCTACCTTCTATCCTCAACCCTCAAACCTAATCCTTCAACCCACTACAACAAAACATGCAATTAGCACCTAAAATAGCACTAGATTTTAATGTGTTTGAGTTCATGAATTGGGAACTTTTGTTGGTGCAAAACTCGACGCAAAATGGTATGTTCACTTTAGCACCAGATTTAGTGCTAGATTTAGCACTGGGTTTAGCGTAAGGTTTAGCATTGGATTTAGCACTAGATTTAGCGTCGGATTTAGCGCCATTTCTTTGTTGCTTCTAGTTTGGCTTCTGATTTTGCTTCTGGTTTTTCTTCTAGTTTTGCTTCTAGATTTGCTTTTGGTTTTCCTTCCAATTTTTCTTCCATTTTTGCTTCCAATTTTGTTTCTGATTCTACTTCCAGTTTTGCTTCCAAGATTGCTTCTAATTTGAATTCCATTGTTGCTTCCTTTTATTCTTCTAAAAATGCTTCTTGTTTTGCTTCCATTTATTAATTTAATATGTTTTATTTTAATTTAATTAGTTAAATATATCATGCCTCTTAAATAACTCATATAATTATAGAGTAGGTAAATTAAATAATATGTTTTATTTCAATTTAATTAATTAAATATATCATGCCTCTTAAATAATTCATATGATTATAAAATAAGTAATTTAATTAGTTAACTCATATGATTAAATAAAAAGATAATTATCAATAACATGATCATCATAAGCCAAATTGATAATTTAATGGCTGGTCTCAATACTGTTGCTACTACTGTGGCGGAGGAAACCGTAAATTTGAAATAGAGTATGGAGGCAAGAATGTTATCCTTTGAGGATAAAATTGAATTTTTTTGGAAAAGAGTGGAGGAGCTCCTAAAGTCTTGACTAGATTGGACTCTGCGATGGCTTTCTCTCCTAATAAGAGAAAGGAAATTTTGTCTGCTGAGGGTAAGCTGACTAGGGAGGATTATGTTGCTGCTAAGGGTGCTGCTAAAGGTTCTGTTTTGAGTTGTGAGGTAAAAACTGGTGGGCTTGGGGTTAGGACTAGAAATAGACTAAAAAATTAGGTTGGGGCCTTGGGTATGGAGGTTTCTGATACTGGGGTTAAGGGACAGAAGCTTGCTGCTAGTGAGATGGAAGTTGTTGAAATTATGAACAATATGTAGTGGTGTGTGTCATTTTTTGGCTGCTTTTTGGCTAGTGGTTTGCTGTCTTTGGGTTGATGGTTGTTTAATGTTGTTTATGTTTTGCTTTAGTTGTTCCTTTTTATAAAGGGTTTTGAGCCCCTTCAAAACCCATTTTTTACCTCTAATCAAAACATGATCATAATTTATAATTAAAACAAGTGAGACAAATATCTATATAAGTAGATCAAAACAAGTGATTCAAATATGCCACTAGATTAATAACATATCAAAATGATATATGTACAACAATCGACATAAGTCAAAATGACACATGTACAAATGATATAAGTAAAAATGATAAATTATATAACTCAAAATGATACATGTCCAAATGATATATTTCAAAATGATACAACTCAATAATATGGTACTGTAGGCCGTAAAAATGATACATATGATAGTAACCATGAAAAGAGGCATCATAACGATATATCAACAATGATTAATGATGCAGTCTATATGATCATGAATGTCACTGGCTACTACCAGCAACTGCCTCATCATCATCATCATCACCATCGTCATCATCATCGTCATCATCATCATCGTCATCAGCCTCAGTGTCTTTTGTATCTATGTCATCATTGTCCTCTGCCATGTGATATGTACTAGAACCAACATATTATGGATCTATATATCATGAGGATCATCTTGATCTTTTGGAAGACCCGTGTTCTGCAAAAAAAAATATTTAAAATGAAAAGTTATTATTTATTTCATGCAATAATTTATTTTTTGTTATATATCTAATATTACAACATGTGAAATGAAACCATAATTATATTACATCATATCAAAGTGCACATACCATAATGAAATTTCATAAAAGTTACAGCTAATATGTCATTCCAGTGATGTAAAACGTGCAACAATTCTAATAAACATTGGTAAAATATGTCAACATTTGGTGGAAGAGGAAGAAAGATGACTGGAACTCTGGAGGCCCACCATAATGGATTTTAGTATTCAAACATGAGAGCAGAAGAGATCTGATATCATGTATCAAAACATTAAGCATGCATTCTTCCAGCCAGTGAAGAAGGAGATGATTACTTTGCTTCATTTTCATTTGCATAACCATATCATGGTGTGAACCAAGAAGACCAAGGATGTCCAGTTTTATGTGGAGGTAATGGATGTGGTCCAAACTTTAGGAGAGGCAAGAAGGTCAATGTATGATCCTGATGAAATTGAGGAAGAACAACAAGAGAGGGACAGGAAAAATAAAATCAATGCAGAGTTTCATGGATTTGTCAAGCGAGTAATAGAGCTATGAGAGAAGCCTCATCTAAAATATTTTGAGCTAGAGTTTGATATACCATTTAGAGAGCTTGGTTTTCATGGAGTTCCTTTCAAAGCGTCTTGATGCAATACTAGGAGGATCACAACTCAACTCATCATTCACTTCACAAAAACACTTGATTCCACACAACCAATCTAAGATTAAGGCATACAACTACTTGTAGTTTCCTCAAAACACATTTGACATCACCAAAACAATGAACTCAAACTCAAACTTGTAGATTCCTAAGCTTGTCAATTTGGACACTCAACACCAAAATGATAACTCTAAATTCCAACATGGCTCCAATACCATTTAAGACACTCAACAAATGTAAATATGTCAAAAACAACAAATTTCATTAGCAGATCCCTACATTAATGAATCAATACTCTAAACCCTTGCCATTCCAACTCCTTACTTGTTTCATAAAGGTTTGTTGAAAATACATACCCCAAGTCCATTTTCCCCCTTCCAATGCCACAAAAATGTGTTATTATACCTGCACAAAAATATTATACTCTTTCCCATCCTTTGTTCATGATAATTCATCAATCACCATTCAAAAAAAACCTCATTTTCCATTCCTAAATATCACTGTCAACAGGCTGCCCTATCTAATCAGTCAATAAACAAAAGATTCAAACCTATGAAATCACCAAAAATTGATTAGAGAAGGTTTAAAATACCTTTAAAATCCCCTTATAAACAATGATAATTAAGAAAACTTCACTCACCGTAATCAAATTCCTCAAAACAACTCTATACATAGTCACTTTTCTAGATTTTTCCCAAAATACAAACCTAGGGCTTCATGATTTCATATGCTAACCACCATAATTCACTCTAAGTCTTTAGAACATGAAATAATGTGCTAATATAAACCTTCTCACCAAAAATTAGGAGTTTCCACCATACAAATCAAGAGAAACACATTTTTTTTGTATACAAACCCCAAAAACCCTATGTTCAGGACAATTTTTAGAAATTGGATTGTTTGACCCTTTAAATGGCATTAAAAAAATTACTGGTAAAAATAAAGTTTTTTCACAACATCAATACCTTTGCATCAATCTAGGTTTTAGGTCTGTATAGGTCTGTACAAGGCCGTACTAACATGTTTTCTAACTGCAATTTCTGGAAAATGTTTTCTGGACTGGCTGTCTTCACCAAAAACACAATAACTTTCACATTTCTCAATGAAATTAAATGAAACAGAAGCCAAAATAAAGTAGATTCAACATTATTTCAATCCCATGTGATCTAAGGCCATGAAATAGGCCGTACAAACTGTACCATGCATCAAAACAAAAGGAAGGAAGTGGAAAAATAGTGAAAATATGATTTCTTCATTACAAATCTTCAATTTTCTCTTCCACCACCCTTAAAAATGACTCACAATGCCTTATTAAAGTCTCTCCAAGTTCTCTAACTGCCTAAAAATATTCAAATAGCTTCTATGACCCTTCAACTTCCATTATTTGTCAAGTTTTTACATTGTGACAACTTTTTTTTTGCACTTTTTGACATTTTTTTCAATATGGAACAACTTTGAATATTATTTGACAAATGACTTAAAATATAACTTCCTAAGACTAAAAAACCTCTAAAATGGTTTGATAAACCTTATTAAATGAACCCCTAGCACTCTTTAAACACTTATTACATTTTGGCCTCATGGAGGCAAGAAATCAAATAGGTGCTCTTGCACCACGTTTGTTTTTATTATTCCTTTGGTAAACTATTTGATAGAGTTGGTGGAATTACCTTTCTTAGTAATCACTATTAGTGAGATTGAGATTGTTAACCTTGAGAGAGTAGGACTTGGGAAAAATTAATTTTATATGGATATTGTTTTCATCCTATACAACCATTGCAAGAAAAGTTAAGCTAGCATCAAATAACCAATAATTTTGAAAATAACATGAAAAATTTTAGTTGCCGCTATGTCAGGAATAAAATAAAAGGAAACAATGTTCATTCTAGTGGATTGATGATTGCAAATGAGGATTCATGATGAAATTCAATATTATTAGGTTAAAATCTTTTTTTTTTTTATAAAATAGATCAATATATAAAACTTAAATGGAAATAGATACAACCTATCCTCATGTTGGTACCCATATGAAACTCATCTCTTGTGCTCCCTTTTGTCATCATTTGACTTTTGATCTTGTATCCATCCAATCAATTGTGGTTCTCGTAGTCATTTTTTAAAGTCATCTTGTCATTGTCTTTTCTTTGCTAAGATAGAGAGAAGTGATCATCAACAAGTTTGATAAAAGATGACATTTAAATAATAGTATGCAAGAGCAAAAAACAATGAAGTTCTCGGTTGGTGTTGACTATGATGAAAGAAAGAGGACTATGGAATGGCTAAGGAATGAGGTTTGAATAAGAAATACTCTTTTCCCTTGGCACATATTTTTTTTGGCCCAACCATGGAGTTAGTTCGCCTAATTAGCAACAATAGCAAGGATCTAAGTGAATTCTTCCAAAGAAGTAAAAATAGTAAGTTAGGGCACATTTTTGTGTGGTTGAAACCAAAGAAAACTAAGCTCCAGTTCCAAAAAAGGGTAGATTGATTAGTGATCGATGCCCAACTTGATAAGAATTAAATTTGTTAAAGGGTGCTCACTTTAGAGGTGGCAATGCCACTAGCATCCTCCGTCTAGCAAGTTTTAAGATGGAAAAGTGGTTGATGATCTTCACCCAGAACTAAAGGGATAAAGGTGCACTGTTTCAAAGGAAAAACCCTAATAAATCTGCACCTTCAACATCAAAACCATGGAAAATGCATTATGAACCCATGCTTATGTATGAGATCAAGCCTTTGAGTGAAGTATGATACACATCTTGGTGGATTTAACCACTATAAATATCTATCGAATCATATGAAAGAGTGCAAGTAAGTTAATAAAACTTTTCTCAAATTAAGTAATTGTGCTTTTAGAGAGAAAAAACCATCATTCATCTCTGCTTCATCATAAGAAACATTGCAATTACATTAGTAATCAGAACTCAGCTAAAAGGGGAAAAAATGAAGATATCTCACTCAAAACTCAATATTAGAACCTCCCACTTGATTCAAATGAAAGCTAACACATGCCCTCAACACATTCCATCACCCTTGGGCTGTGGTACATCTGTACAGATGATCAATTCAGCTTGTAGCAGCAGATTTATTGAAAACATAGAATTTATGCAAAGAAACTAATAGATTTTGTGGTATTTCTTTCAAAATGCAACTTGCCAACCCCCATCATGAGGTGCACATGTCTTTTAAATATTTTCCAACCCAAAACTAAATCCCTAAACCAACCAACCACTTTTCAAACCCCAACTAATCGTTGGCCTTTACAAATTTTGGATTTTTGCAAGTTTATTGTTGACAACTTTTTGCATATTTGCAATATTTTCACTTTTGACCCTCCTGTTCACCTAAGACATTACCAATGACCTTTTTATACCTTATTCCACTTATAAGTGTGAAAACCCCAACCTTGGTACTTACAAAACAACAAGAATAAATAAGTTAGACAAGAGATTGCAAGCCAAAACAAGGATTCTCCATGAAATCCATTTACAACATTCAAACTAGGAAGAAAATAGTGAAGAACACAATGGAAATGACAAAACAAAAATTGAATCCTAATTTAAATGTGTAAACTCATGATCCCATGGGGGAATTGGTGTCAATTTGATGTGAAAATTGGCCATTTCCCAATTCCTAAGATGCAAATTTGATGTGTTGAAGATGATTGATCCACTTTGTTGGTGAAGGATGAGAGCTCCAAGCCAAAAATCTGCAAAAACCTAGCTAAGAACTCAATGATAATGGATAAAATTTGAGAGATGTTTGAGCATGGTGACTTTGCCTAAATTGTGGATGATGAAATGAGGATATGAGCTCTTTATTTATATAATTTCAAGATGGATGAATGTCCAAATTTGAGCAATGTGGGACTAACATTCATCCAATGGTATGATTCCACTTGTCAAGCGATGAATGGATGGAGGATGTGCAAGATTTGGGGTTTGTGCCAATAAATGCATAATTTTGAATTTCAAATTTGTTGAAATGACATGTAAGAGGGAAGGGAAAATGCAATAAATGCCACTTGGCTCAAGGCAAAGGACATGTAAGATGAATTTATTGCCTTGTTGGATGTACATGTTGACTTGGAATTTTTGAATTCAAATTGAGAGAATATTCCAAAAGATGCCTTGTGAGGAAAATAGAGATTTAATAAATGAATTAAGTCTATTTTCATGTGCAACTTGCATTATCTAGAGGATGGGACATGAGATGAGATTAAATTAATTAAGGGTTAATTAATTTAATGAGAGAGGTTAGATGATGTGACCTATTTGACTCAAATTTATGAATTTATTTAAATCAAATGAGAGAGGAATATGATAAGAGGTTAATTAAATAAGGATTTTGATTTATTTAATTAAAAGAGATGGTGTTAAATTAAATCAAGTAAGGTTTTATTTTATTTAATTTAATGGATAGACTTTATAGATTTAATCAAATAAATTGATTATTTAATTAAATAGGGATAATTAGATCAGATGGATTGATTTAATTAACAAAAGGGAGTGACTTAATTAGAAAAAATGATTTATTCAATTAAGAGAGAAATATTGATGAATTTAATCAGATAAGGAGATTTGATTAAATAATTAGACCGAGGGATGATTCAAGAAGAAACGATGTTAGTAAGTCAGGATCAAATGCATAATGCCAATTGGTATATTTTGTGTGTCTACATTTTGCCCCTCTTTGAAGCAATGCACTTGTTTGCATTGGTTCAAAGAATAAACAATCTTGATCAAAGCCAAAAATTTCGTTATTTAAAAATTTTCCCCACTGCTACTTGGCAGGAGAGAATATGCCAATATAATGCCCCCTCGAGAGATTGGACGAAAATTCCAATTTTTGGGTGATCTCGCGAAAAAAGAGGACAAAGTACCCGACAAGTCCGAAAGGGCTTCGGGAGGCTAAAAATATGTCTAAATGCAATAAAACGTTGAAAAATAAGCCTCGACTGGATAAAAACAAGTTCGGGGGTCCAAAGCCCTAACAAGATAGCTAATCAAGGTGAAAAAAACCCTAATTTTAGAGCTTAAAAGGGCCCGAAGGGTCACTTTCAAGTCATTTTCAAACACCTTCAATAGTGATCGTGAGATTCGAGCTCTGACATCCTGAGGATATGGCGCAATGACAGCTTCCCCTACACATTTCGGATCGAGTTCAGACATACCAGTAGCCACCCAACATCGGGGCACTGGTAAGTGGTCCTTACCCGCGAGCTTCGTCTTTCATTTAATGCTTCAATGAATGTTTTAAAGAGTCGGTCCATCTGTAGCGGCGCTATATGGCACCGCTCAGAAGACAAACTACGCCGCTCGGTGCTGAATAGCGCCACCACGGTGCAGTTTGGAGTTTAGAAACTCCGATGCTAAGCTCAGAGTCAGCGGGTGAATTTACAAAGTGCGACGCGGCGTCGCCAATTTTGCCCAAAGTGCACCGCTGGGAGACAAATTGCACCGCGGCGGTGTGGTTTTTCTCTTTTCAGCCCTAGCGTCGGAGTTTGATTAAAATCAAACTACGATGCCATCACGGCTTGCACCACTGGAGCCATTTTTTTGGATGCTCGACGATGAATTTTTTCAAAATTTTTAACATGACCTTCCTTGATGCAGGACGAGGCAAGGGAGCTCTACTCTCAGGATCACAGGTCATGGGACCTGGTTGGCTATCTGAGGGACCTGAGCGACAAGGACCAGGACTGACTCTGGATTGCGGGGTTGTGGCACATTGCATATGCAGCACCGATTCACACTCACCTGGGGATGTTGTCAGCGTTGGTGAAGAGATGGCACAACGAGACGTCTTCCTTCCATCTTCCTACTAGTGAGGCCATCGTCACCCTAAAGGACGTTTGGTGGATTTTACGATTGCCTATCCATGGTCACTGGGCGATCTTTGATATGGATGAAGGACGTGAGGCCTGCTTCCGAGTCCTTGCTACAGACGAGATTGTCTTTTGCGAGGGGCAAATAGAGCTTGAGCGCCACAGGATCCTGGCACCTCCCTACTGCTGGGTGATTGCAGCTATCATTTCAGCCCTTCTGCCCCTGATAGGCAAGGGTGATATTTCAGTCCCGGCTAGGGATATTGCTGGGAGTGGATGGTTTGAGACATGCCGATTCGTTTTGCATGGGGGCCTGTTCTGCTAGCTTCACTATACCGAGACCTTCATGAGTACGTTTACATGGATGGGAGAGCACTGGGAGCAGGGGTGGCCCTACTTCATGTTTGGGCATGGGAGCACATTATGGTGCTTCGGTCGCATGTCATTTCAGTTCTGATGGGGCCAAACGATCCCCTCATGGCACGATACAGAGGCGGTGTGTCCTTCACTCACACTGGCGAGCATGGGATCTCCTATTGGAGGAGAGTTCTGGATGAGATGCAGGTGTTCACCTGGCACCCATACCTTGGTCAGCCCAGATGGGCCAACGATGCTGACCAGATATTTTACTGCCACCAAGATCATTTTATGCAGGGGCGGGAGCACACCATGCTCAAGAGGTACCTTCCTAGGTGTGTGCAGCGTCAGTTTGGGGAGCTGCAGGATCATCTCGATGACAATTACGTAGCTATCTTCACCCAGACCATGACACAGGTCTCATGGGGGCAATATATTCTTGCTTCGAAGGTAGTCGATAGCTTCAGGCAGCTGGCAGCCCGACCATGGGCTTATGATCAGGGGCTAGTAGATCCAAGGACTGCCCAGGCCTACAAAGATTGGTTTTGGCCTCCGCTTCGGTTGACGATGCTGAGTGCAGTTCCAAATGTGCGGAGATTCAGGGGTAGAGGGGGCGACTGAGGATGGAGAGCTGAGGTTCGACAGGATTATCCGGTTGTGCCTCCAGTCCAACCAGGGCATGGAGATGTACCTATGTAGGACCAACAATAGGAACCACCATGAGACAAGGATCATCCTCAAGTGCAGCCACAGGTACAACCATCGGTGCAGCCAGCGGGTCAGGCGGATGCACAAGACACCTTGATTGCATAACTGCAGGCCCAGGTCTAGGCCGTGATAGCCGAGAGAGATTAGGTGAGGGCCGAGAGGGATTAGGCCGTTCAGTAGAGGCATGTTGTAGAGCTACAAGTAGCCGTAGAGCTAGGCCGGTGACAGCAGATAGAGAGCATGATAGCCTCCTCCTCCCAGGGTATAGTGCTAGTTCGCTCCTATAGGGACGTCGTCCAAGAGGCAAAGTACTATCAGTGGTTTTATCACGAGGCCGTACCCAGAGTAGAGCGGGTACCAGAGTACTTAGAGCGGGCCAGCCATAGACCAGTAGAGGGTCATGGTGATAGGGGTGAGGGCAGTATTCACAGAGACTGACCTTGATCGAGATGCTACGATACTTTTTGTGCCTTATGAGCTCATTGTTGATAGCCCTGATGGGCATTTTGTACCATTTGTCATGTATGTACAGTGATTAGATATATTCTTTGTTCTATGACAGTTGATGAAATTGATGATATATATATGAGCTGATGATGATTTTGATGTGATGCCATGTGTACTTTTTTATTTATGCATGGATGATTCTACTTCTATATGTTATGGATGTGTTTATTTCTAATGATGTTTATGCAATGATTATGACTAACAGATCTATATTAAGCTAGCCTATGATATGATGTGCAATGATGTTATCTATATGATGATCTATTTTATGCAAATGTGATATGTGATATGGATTTTAATATGTAAAGTGTATGTGCAAATTTTTTGTGAATTATGCTTATAACATGTTTATGAATGGATGTATGCTTTGTATGTGATGGTCTATTCCATTTATGCTTATGTAGGATGATTTATGCAATAAATGATTTATGATGTTATTTATGAGATGATTATGGATGATGTAATATGAATGTGATGGTCATGATATGATGCAAGTGAAATGGTGCAAATGCAAATGAGATGGTTTTATGATGATGTTGATGTAATGTATGTGGTGCATTTTATTGCAAAGTAATATGATGATGCGTAATGTAATATGAATGTAATGTGATGAGCTGATGTCATGATGTTATGCAAGTATGTAAAATGAATTAAATTCCTAAATACCTATTGTTCATGATTATGCAAAGAATGATTATGAAATGCTTCTATAAATGTTTATATGATGATTTATGTGATAGATGTGATGAATAAAATGCGATGAAATGAATGCATCTATTTTTGAAGAATGCTCATGATGACATGTTTATATGATGATGGAAATGCTATGCATATTATTTCCTATATGATATGTTTATGCAGTATGCTAATGATTTGTGGATGCAGGATAAATGACGATGATGATGATGATGATCAACTGTCATAGTACCTTTTTAGTGCATTTAGCAAGAAAAGAGGAAGTCATTTCAACAAGACACAAGATGATGAAAATACAAATGATGATGATGATGATTACTTGCCGAGGAATTGGGATTTTCAAAGGGCCACATTTTCTTATGTTTGATAACACACGTGGTACGATGCATCCAGGTATAGAAAACCAGGATGGCATTGTACCCAGTGTGATGGACTTTGACTTGAAAAGTAGATAAGAGTATTCTTGCTCACACCTAACATATGGAAGCTTTGCTAGGATGTACTTAAGAAGTTTCAAACATCTTAGACTAAAACACGGAAAGGTAAACCTATCCATGCAATAGTCAACAAGTTGCCCTAGACCTCCTCCATACATACCTATCAAAGCAAGTATTCACCAAGGTTATTTTACAAGAACGTCCAACAAGCATAGCAGACAAAAGGATAATGATTGTTGCCCCATTCCTATCTCTCTAAATCCTTCGTTCGGATATCATCGAGAGGTCCTTGGACTGAGCGCAATAAGATAAGTCAAAAGACAAAGATAAAGCACACAAACAAGTTGATGTTCTTCAATACCGCTAACCAAAAGGGAATGTGTGTTTAAGGATAAGAACTGAAACTATTGCCAAAAGATAATGCCCATTGTAGGAAGGATTCATCGTAGGACATGTTAGTGGATAGCGGCACGTCATTTCGTTTACCCAAAGCGTTCTTTCTAATAAATAATGTCCATTGTAGGAAGGATACATCCTAGGACATGATGTTATCAAATGATTGATATGGGACTATTTGGATGATGGACTATCGACACAAAGAATTGACCAACTTGTTTACGTACTAACTTAAAAATGAGACTTGACATTTTTGAGTTGTACTATTAACCTGCTAGGCTTGTTTCTGATTGTCTTACCAAAGGTTGAGGATGATGATTAGTTTATTATGAGTGGTGTTTATTGTGGGTGCAAGCGGGATGAGACGGATGGATTTTTTTCAAATATTTGGACGTTTTTGATCATTTTGAGATGTTTTGAGGCTGTTTTTGGTATTTTTCAAAATTTTCAAATGTTTTGATTTTCAATTTTCCAATATTTTTGGGATTTTCTAAGATTTTGACCAAGAGACTAACCTAAGGGCCTCGGGGGTTGATCAATAGATGAGCCTTGCCTATGTTATACATGCAGAGACCACGTAGTTCGACTGATGACTTGATCGATTTTCAAATGAAGATATACATGATGAGGTGTCAGTTTATTATGACAGACTCCTAAAGGACTGACCCAAGTGTCTTGGGGGATGATCAAAGATCAACCTTGCCTATGTTCAAGCTCAGAGACGACGTAGTTTGACAAGACAACTTTGTTTTTGACTTTTTGAGTGACTTTTTGACCTGTTTTTGGATTTTTGATGTGTTTTGAATGTTTTTGGATTTTGTGCTTTTTCGATGTTTTTGGATTTTCTAATTTTTTTGATGTTTTTAGATTTTTTGATTTGAGGACTTAAAGAATATATACAAATTCGATCCGATAAGAACATGCCCCCAAAGTGATGCAATAGACTACTCCAATAAAGGTAGGACAAACTGACCTTGAGGATGGGCTGAGTAGTACTAGGAGGGATCATGATACAAACACAAGACCAAGCTATGGTGCAGATGTGAGTGGATGAGTGATGGATGGAGATCCAGATATGATGGATGATGGAAGCGAAATGGATGGATGATGCAGAACAAGCCGTAAAGATCCTGGTGGATGGAAAGTGCTTATTTACACAAGGTGCATGTTTGCCAGGTTTTTACCAAGGTACTTGTCCAAAGTGCCACCAAAGTGGTTTTCACTAGAGGACATTTTTTTCTCTTTACTATTTTCAATCATTTTTTTGATTTTTTTGGATTTTTTGCTTTTTTGATTTTTTTTGTTGTTACCAAGATGCCTGTTTGCCAGGTTTTCGCTGAAATAACCATTTTTTTAGGACATTTTCTATTTTTTTTGGATTTTTTGGTTCTATACCTTGAAAGATTTAGGCATAAAACTTTTTGAGATGAGATCTATTCATGGGCTCTTGCAAAGGTTCCCCTTCAGGTGTTGATAGCTGATATGCCCCTGATTTGTAACTTGTTGTTATGACGAATGGTCCCAACCAATTGGATTCAAACTTGCCTTTGCTACTTGGGTTTGAGACATTCTTCTGATTCTCTTTTAACACCAGTTCTCCAACTTGGAAAGTCCTGCTTCTGATTTTCTTATTGTAGCTCCTTTTGAGTCTATTATGATAGACTTGCAAATGATTCAAATCATTGATATGCTGCTCATCTAGTAGCTCTAGCTCATTCAATCTTGACACTCGAAACTCTTCATCTGTGATGAAGTTTTGCAGTGATATCCTGAGGGATGGGAGCTCGATCTCAATGGGGAGTACAACTTTTGATCCGTAGACCAAGGAGAAGGGGGTGGCGCCAGTGGGTGTTCGGATGTTGGTTCGATAAGCCCAAAGGGCGGGATTAAGCTATAGATGCCAGTCACGACCTGTGTCATTGACTATTTTCTTGAGGATTTTCAGAATGGTTTTGTTTGTAGCTTTTGCTTGGCCATTGCCTTGGGGATACTATGGGGTGGAGAAGCGATGTTGTATTTTGAATTTTTCACATAAGTCATGACCCTCCTGATTCTTGAATGGTGTCCCATTATCTGAGATAATGGCTTGTGGAACACCATAATGACAAATGAGATAGTTTAGGATGAAATTAGAAATTTGCTTCCTAGTTATGTACGTCATGGGTATGGCTTCCACCCACTTGGTAAAGTACTTTGTTGTGGTTATGATGAATTTGTGGCCGTTAGATGAGGTGGGTGTGATTTTCCCAATGAGATTGAGTCCCCACTGTGAAAAGGGCCATGGTGTGACGATAGGATGAAGCTCTTGAGCTAGAGCATGGATGAGGTCCCCATGCTGCTAACATTGTAGACACTTTTTGACGTAATCATATGTTTCTCTTTCCATTGTGGGCCAATAATACCCCATCCTTAGCAATTTCTTAGCTATGGTCATTCCACTCGAGTGCAAACTATAGATATCGTTGTGTACTTCAATTAGAGCGGTTAATGCCTCCTCAGTGTTTAGGCAGCGTAGTAGGGTTCCTTCTATGCTCCTATGATATAGGGTATCACCTAGGATGACAAATCTAGATGCCTTTTTAACAAAGGTTCGGTTTAGGTTTGATGGTAGGTCGGTGGGTATGACTCCTGTACGAAGGTATGTGTAAATGTTGTGGTACCAAAGATCACCGAGACCAAAAATTCCGCACATTGAATTCTAATTCTGGTACCTTGAATGTGGGTACGAGAAGTTGCTCTATTAGGAATTCATATTTTGGAACATTGTGAGGGATGTCCAGTAGGGACCCAATGGTTTCCATGGCATCTGTTGCTCTATTGTTGGCTCTAGGTATCTGCTCGAATGTGATTTCGATGAAGGATTCTTTGAAAGTCTCCACCAATTTCTTGTATGGAGTGAGCTTGTCATCCTTGGTCTGATATTCATCATTGACTTGATTTATGATCAATTGGGAGTCTCCATACACTTTGAGAGTCATGGTGTTCCACTGCACTGCTATTCTAAGAACTATGGTCAAAGCCTCGTATTCCACAATGGTATTGGTGCAAGGAAATGCTAGTTTGTAGGACCTTGGTATGCAATCCCCTTGTGGTGTGATAAAGAATACACCAGCTCCTGATCCATGTTGGGTGTATGAGCCATCAAAGTATAGTTTCCAGTAGTTAGCTACGTTAAGGTTGAAAATGGATTCATCTGGAAACTCTGAGACAAGAGGGTTCTCTAAATAGATTAGTGCCTCTACTAGTTGATCTGCAATAACTTGACCCTTGATTGCTTTCCGCTCGACATACTCAATGTCGTACTTTGACAATATCATCACCCATTTTTCCATTCTTCCTGTGAGCATTGCCTTTGATAGTAAATATTTGAGGGGGTCTATTTTGGAGATGAGCTTTATCTTATGTGCCAACATGTAATGTTAAATTTTTGTGATGCAAACACTACTACTAGGCATGCCTTCTCGATGAATAAATAGTTTAGTTCATGCCCGACCATTTTTCTATTGATATAGTAGATAGCCCTTTCCATTTTGTTTTCATCATGCTGAGCTAAGAGAGCTCCAAGGGCTACTGCTGTTGCGAACTCCAACCTTGGTACCTGCAAAACAACAAGAATAAATAAGTTAGACAAGAGATTGCAAGCAAAAATAAGGATTCCCCATGAAATCCATTTACAACATTCAAACTAGGAAGAAAATAGTGAAGAGCACAATGGAAATGACAAAACAAAAATTGAAACCTAATTTAAATGTGCAAACTCATGATCCCATGGGGGAATTGGTGCCAATTTGATGTGAAAATTGGCCCTTTCCCAATTCCTAAGATGCAAATTTGATGTGTTGAAGATGATTGATCCACTTTGTTGGTGAAGGATGAGAGCTCCAAGCCAAAAATCTGCAAAAACCTAGCTAAGAACTCAATGATAATGGATGAAATTTGAGAGATGTTTGAGCATAGTAACTTTGTCTAAATTGTGGATAATGAAATGAGGATATGAGCTCTTTATTTATATAATTCCAAGATGGATGAATGTCCAAATTTGAGCAATGTGGGACTAACATTCATCCAATGGTATGATTCCACTTGTCAAGCTATGAATGGATGGAGGATGTGCAAGATTTGGGGTTTGTGCCAATAAATGCATAATTTTGAATTTCAAATTTGTTGAAATGACATGTAAGAGGGAAGGGAAAATGTAATAAATGCCACTTGGCTTAAGGAAAAGGACATGTAAGATAAATTTATTGCCTTGTTGGATGTACATGTCGACTTGGAAATTTTTGAATTCAAATTGAGAGAATATTCCAAAAGATGCCTTGTGAGGAAAATAGAGATTTAATAAATGAATTAAGTCTATTTTCACGTGCAACTTGCATTATCTAGAGGATGGGACATGAGATGAGATTGAATTAATCAAGGGTTAATTAATTTAATGAGAGAGGTTAGATGATGTGACCTATTTGACTCAAATTTATGGATTTATTTAAATCAAATGAGAGAGGAATATGATAAGAGGTTAATTAAATAAGGATTTTGATTTATTTAATTAAAAGAGATGGTGTTAGATTAAATCAATTAAGGTTTTAATTTATTTAATTTAATGGATAGACTTTACAGATTTAATCAAATAAATTGATTATTTAATTAAATAGGGATAATTAGATCAAATGGATTGATTTAATTAACAAAAGGGAGTGACTTAATTAGAAAAAATGATTTATTCAATTAAGAGAGAAATATTGATGAATTTAATCAAATAAGGAGATTTGATTAAATAATTAGACTGAGGGATGATTCAAGAAGAAACAATGTTAGTAAGTTAGGATCAAATGCATAATGTCAATCGGTATATTTTGCGTGTCTACAATAAGCACGACTCAACACAAGAAAACTAACTTTCAACCTACCTTGGCAACCTTTTAGTTAAAATTAGAAAGCCAAAAGCCATTGTTTTTATAAAAATTTCTGATTTTTGTAACATTTTCAACAATTTCAAGCTTTGGTATGAATCTGTACAGGCCCTTATTGCTCTACAAGTGCTTGGATCAGGTGTGGGATGGACCTAACTTTTATTTTAATCATATTTTGAGGCTCTACATTCATTTTAATAGATTTTATTGTTGATCTACAAAAAACTGGTCTAAATTTGTACATACAAGGGTTTTGAGGCCTTAAATGGAGTTCGATTTATTCCACCTTCTATAAAATATTGTGACTAGGTGGAATGGGTATAGTAATGTAGTATTAGGTTTTTAGAGGCTTGAGGGAGCAGGGGCAAGTCATTTGAGGTCAATGGACATGAAGTCTAGTTGCAAAAATGAGTGATTTTTGAGTGAAAAAGAGTGAAATTGTGAGGTTTTAGTATGAAAAGTGTGAAATTTGTGGGGGTAGAAATTTATGAAGGTGTATTAGGTGTGTGAAGATATATTTAAGCATGTTAGAAGTGGTGGCCAAGTGTTTTAAGGCTTGGATCATAGTTTTTCAAAAAACCCTCCTTGGAAGGACATAAAGTGAGGATTTTGCAATTGGGTGTTTTAGAAAGTGTTTCTCTTGAAGGGGAAGGTGGATTATGAGGTTTTGAGACTTGATAAGTGGCTGAATAGCATAAAATTAGAGGGGCAGAAAGTTTTAAGAGTATTTTCTTTGAAAAGCAGGCCAAAATTGGCCTTGTAGGAGAACAGTGAAGTCCATATTTGAAGAGGTTGGTCCAAAGTGACTATAGCTGGTTTTGAGATATGTTTTAGAAGGCTCAAATGGGTCCTAGAATCTGGTTTTGGTTTTAGGAGATTCAATTTTATGTTGAAAATTTACCTAATTTCAACTATATGGACTACTACAAGAGTTTAAGTCGTTGAATGCAAAAAAATGTGAATATGATGAAACAAAGTTTTATGAGTGATTTGTTGATTTGAACCTATCAAATAAATGATGTTTAAGGTGTACTAGAGGTTAGGTGAGAGTTGGAATCAAGATTTGGTGGTTTTGAGTCTTTTTGGCCTTGTGAAATCAAGGTATAGTGAAGAGAATTTGGGTAAAGTTTGTGTCAAACAAGAGAATTTGAGTTTGGTTGATTTGAAGACCTCCCCTGCATTGCATCAAAATTTGTCAAACTTTGTATTGATGCTTATTATTCAGTAAGTGGTAGCTTTGTTTATCACTTGGCATTTTTTTTGGAATTATGTGCTATTCAATTTGTTTAACACTCCCTTGTTGATGTAAAATTACTAGTCTCTACATTAGCCAAAAACAAAGGTGTGTGCAAGAAGTTGAGTCCACTTTTTGGCCAAAAAGTGGAAGTATTTTTCCTAATTTTCAGAATTTGACACATTTGACCTTAAAATTTGAAGTACTTAGAGATGGAATCTTTGAAAAAGTCACTAATCATAAAATGTAGTGCTCAAAGTCTAGTTTCCAAATATGTAATTTATTTCAATACCCAGATTGTAAAATTTGAGTTTTAATAGGTGTTTCTAAAAACCACTCTTTAAAAGTCACTTTTTTTTTACCATACCATGCACATGTACGACATCCATATTTTGACTTAAATTATCATATTTTTCTAAATCCTTTTGGGAAAATATTTGTGACTCACTAAAGCTTGTTTTTAATATTTTTTTGTAATTTTTTATTGAATATTTTTGTTAAATTTTTATTAGGCAGATTTGTTGTTTTTAAAAATCGTCATGTACGACATGGATAAGATGACCTAAACTTATCATTTTTTGATTTTTTTTTTAAATTGAAAATAATTGTTTGAAGTTTGTTCTCGTGCAATCCGTTTGTCAAAATGTTACGTTGATCAAAAGTTATTTAAATAGTAAAAAACCCTGATATTTAAAGTTTATGGACCAATTTTATTAGAAATTAATTGAAAAATAGAAAAAATAATCCAATTGTAAAACAAATTATATATTTAGAATCTACATTGTCTCATCTAAAATGGGTTTTAATTTCGTCAAAAAATTATGCAAAAAAAGTTGTCAGCCATATGTCCAAAGTCGGTATTTTTCTCTAATATTGTTAGGACCTTCAACTTGCAGGTCAAACCAGGTTGAAGGCCTAGGTTCAGATTTCCAATGCTTTTCCTAAACCAAAATCCTAGACAAAAACCCGACCACAAAGCTAATAGAAATTCAAATTTTAAAAAACAGGATCGCACTTTAAAAAATGGGATCCCGTTTATTAAAAGCAGGATCTCGTTTTATAATCAGGATCCCGTTCCCTAATTTATAATATTTGGACCATTGGGAGGGAAACTAAATAGGATCCCATTTTCCTTCCAACGGTCCCCACATTAAATATCAGGGAATGAGATCCTGATTATAGAACGGGATCCCGGTTTTTATAAACGGGATTCTGTTTCTTTTATTTAAATTTACTGCCAAAGAATACTATGAAGTCTGCAAGTTCACATGTATGACCGAGAGTAGTAAAATTGAACTATTTTTCATAAGCTATTGTATTTACAGGTGGTGAACTTTTTTTTGATTGATTTTTTCAAATGAGGCATCATCTACACCGTTTTTGAAGTGGAATTGTGTTAGTTTTGTGCTTGTTTGGAGGAACAAAAGGTCTTCAACTTGCAATATGGATTGCATTTTTCAAAGGAGGCATGAAGAAAACAATTTTTAAAGTGGAATTGTGCTAGTTTTCTACTTGTTTTGAGGAACACAAGAGGAATAATTTTTTCCTAATAGGTATTCAACTTCCAATTTGGATTGAATATTTTGAAGAATTTCACTATTAACATTCATTTGTGCTTTAGAATTTTATAATCATGGGAGATAACGCTCATAATAAGAGAAGGAAGACATTGAATCCTCAAGAAGTTGAAGCAAATAGAGAGAAGGAGAGACAAAGACAAAGAGAAAGAAGAATGAGAATGAAATCAATGAATGATGGTGGAGCATCCAATTCCACAACTATTGAAGATGAAAACATTTGAGGATACCATGGTTTGTAGATGGAAATATTTTTGAGTCGTTTAGAGAATATGATTAGACAAAAAAGTCCTACTATGTCTTCAAATCCCTCTTTGAATGCTATGGAGAATTTTTCAATATGCACAAATCTAGGTACATCTTCAAATCCACATGTTAGTGAAATGGTAAATTTGTATGTAGAAGTTTACAAGATGTTGGACTTAATGATCTTGACATTATTGATATTCGAAGAGATGCAAAACTTTATAGAATTTGTTGAAAGCGAAAAGAAAAATCTTTTTTGTTACAGAAATGAAAATGAGTGATCATTTTGAAAATGAAAAAAAAAACCTATATTTTTGATGAAAATGAAAATAAGAAACCATTTTTTGATGAAAATGAAGATGAAAATGCAAATGAAAATAGGGTAAAGATGAAAATGTAAATTGAAAATCAGAATGTGATCATTGGATTTAATGAAAATACTTTTAAAATTAGGTGTTTTCAGATAATCTTCTTGAGTTAAATTTATTGGAGGAGAAAATAAGAACACATCACAGATGAATATACAAAATTATTTTTATCATAAAAATTTGCATTTCAATGTCAATAATGATGCAATTGATGAGAATGCAAAAAATGAGGAAAGTAATGAAAAGGTTAGGCTTTTATGTTAAACCAAAAAGAAAAGATCAATCATTAAAACATGTTATGTCTACTATTGCTAATGCCATTCAATCTATTGAAAAAAATAGTCAATCTAAAGATAAAAACGTAGCAAGAAGAGCTATAACAAATGCTATAGTTAATAAAGAAACTTTGAATAAAAGAATGGTAAGCAATATTAGTGAAGTTTTAAAAATACATCCTAACACATTGCTAAGAGCGGAAAAAAGAAGAGAAAGTATAGAAAATGATCCTATCAATCAATGTTGGAGTTTCAGTGGACGACTACTGAGGTCTGATATGAAATTGAATGTTGAAATTAAATCTTTGATCAAAAAATATTGGCATGATAATACTAGGGTTTCATCTAATGCTAGAGATGTTTTCAAATTAAGAGTGGGGTCCAAAGTTCGCGATCCTCACCCAAAACACCTATTAGATATAACACAAACTGAATTTTAAAGAAAATTTTGTAGCGATTCAGTGTTACCTGGTAATATTAAAATAAGTCAAAGGTCTTTTGAAAAATGTAAACCCTGGTATGTAAAAATTAATAAGCAACAAATATCTTCTTGTTGTAAAATACATGTTCAATTTCATTATTTTTATGATATTTTTTGATATATACGTTGTACCTTGTATACTAACATGATTATACAGGAGTGTGGTATTGATATGCCACTTGAAGCAATAAGAGCATTTATTTTAGGTTTGTTTTGTGAAAAATCTAATGATAAATTATTTTATTTAAGTTCTTGTATTTTTGGACAATGCATTAACTCTAGAAATATTTCATTTTTAAGAATTTGTTTGCATGAAAGTGTTGATCATGATTTTGGACAACAATTAGTAGATGTTAAAGGATTTAAGAATGTTCACTATTCTTTAAAATATGGAAAAATAGGAAAGCATTGTGATTTAGTTACAAAAAAAGTTAGTGTGCATGCATTCATGAGTGAATTTAAGAATAAAATTGTACCAAAATATGTCATGCACTCTAAACATGCTTGATGGCTTGATGGCCAATTTCGCGCATGTAGAAACACATTTCCAATTGGTACTATACTTTCAGTGGTTGATTTTGCGGAGAATTATACTCTTGTTCCGCAAGAGGAAATTCAATCTCAATACTATAATTCAATGCAAGTAGCTATGTTTGTCCATATTGTTTATAGACATGTAGATGATAGCACTAAGGATGATAGAAAAGTTTTGAGGGAGTATCATTTTTATTTGAATGACAATCAGTTACACTCATAAGAGTTTGTTCAATACTGTTTCAGTATATTTTATATAAATTTAAGAGAAAGAGGAATCCAGATGAAAGAACACCTCATATGGTCAGATAATTGTACGGGGCAGTTAAAGAATGCTCGAATGTTCTATTAGTTAAGTAGGGTTCACAAGGAACTTAATGTCCAACATCTATGGAGTTTTTTTGAAGATGGGCATGGTAAAGGAGAACATGATGGAGTTGGTGCGTGTGTCAAAAGAATTCTTGCTAGAGAACAATTAAAATTTGGGGATTCAGTAAAATTTAAAGATGCACGTGAGATTGTGGATTGGTGTAATAGAAGATTATCTGCACCTGGTTCAAGTGATTACTCTACAATTCATCAATTCTTTTGGTTGGTGGAAGAAGAGAACATTGTACCTAGAGTTGATTGTGAGACAATCAATGGATCTACTAAATGACATTCATTTAGGAGTGTGACAACAAGCATATGGACTATTTGGACATGGGAGCTTGCATGTTTTTTCCAATTTTGTATCTCAGGAGACTAGGAAGCATGTGAAAATACAAAATGGGTTGAACAGTGAGAGAAAAGACTGTTGACACCTACAGAAGCACATGATCAATATGAAAGAACTATTGAAGAAAATGATCAAGTGTTTGCATCTGAAGATTATGACCATGTTTCAGACCTTGTACAAGAAGGTAATTTTAATTCAATTTATTTCATTTTATTTCACTTTATTAAGTTATTTTGTAATACTAAATTATTTATATGGATATGCACAAGTTATTAAATCAAATTTTGTTTGCAAGACATGTGTATGTTGTTGTTGCACCTGAGGGGAATGAAGAGAAAATAGAATATTGGTTGGCTTGTTGTGTGGAAACTAAACATAAGTTGTTAACACCTCGAGAAGATAATGATGGCTTTCATTATCCAACAGGTACGGTGATCCCCTTAAGAAAATTTTGATATTAACAAGTTTTTTGAAGTCCTTTAAAGAATTTTTTTTTTAGAACAAGTCTTTGATCCCCTTAAGAAATTTTTGAGAACTTATTTGATGATGGTTTTTGAACATGTTTTCCAATAGGATCAGTGGTGGTTGTTGGCACTTGGCTACGGAAATACCTAAGAAGAAAGAATGGTCTACTTGCATTCGAAGACTATGAAACACATAAAAAGATTATACATTATTCACATTTGGTGGTGGAAAAAAATATAAAACTAGAGCAGTATCGTGGAAGAGCTTCAAAAAAAGTGCTATGGTCAATTTCTATGGAAGAGCATGAGGCAATCATATATGCATTGCAAAAAAGAGAGGATGCAGATGGTATAATGGAATAAGTAAATACAGGTAAATATAGTTTTAGTTTTATTTTGTCCTTTTAAATACATTAAATACATGTTTCGACATTGGTCAAGTGTGTTATTAGTTGAAATTGATTTAAATTGTCCTTTTATACATCCTTAAGGTATAATCACAAAAAAGATCTCGTCCATGCAGATTCAACCTAGACAACATGGAATACTTGGTAAAAAAAAAGTAATTATTAGTTAAATTATATTTAAATACATGTTTTGATTACATATTGATATTGCTTGTACATATAATAGTTAAAATTGATTTATTGTCATTTTGTGTATCCTTAATCCATCATTGCATTGATCTCATACTTTGAAACAAAAAGGAGAGGATGTCTGGATTCAACCTACAAACATGTGTGTAATAATTTTAAATGCAGGTACTTGAGTTGTGTACATATAGATAGTTTTATATAAATTAAAATATGTATGTTTTGATGATTTCATTGATATTGCTTGTACCTTTTTGATATTAGGTGGCGTGAAGACCTACTACATTCTAGGCATGAGTTTGAGATGTTCTTGAGATGACATATTCAAATTTTGTAAACATTGTTTTGAGATGACATATATGTACATACATACTTACATAATTAAACATACTCTATGTACTTCTATGTATCAAATCAATATTCTATATATTTTGTTTGTTAAATGTGCATGTTTTCCTACTTTGAAACTTTATGTCTAATTGTATAATCACTAAATATCATGCATACATTATTGTTATTTCAATTATATCCTTAAGACATTGTATTATGACCCCTTAATACATCCCATTAAGAAATTCTATTATGACCCCTTAAGACATCCCCTTTAGAGGTTGTATTATGACCCCTTTAGACATCCCCTTAAGATGTATTATGACCCCTTAATACATCCCCTTAATAAATTCTATTATGACCCCTTAAGACATCCCCTTTAGATGTATTATGACCTCTTAAGACATCCCCTTAAGATATTCTATTATGACCCCTTTATACATCCCCTTAAGACGTTCTATTATGACCCTTAAGACTTGTCCCCTTTAGACATTGTATTATGACCCCTAAAGGGCCATACAAAACATTTCTATTACTTATTGCCCGGGTGTCCCCTTTGAACTTGTTGTATTACCCAGTCCCTTAAGGCCCTTAACTAGATGTTCTATTGGCCTTTAGATGTCCTTAAGACCCCTTAAGGCGTGTTATGACCCTTGACTGTCCTTAAGGCGTGTTGCCGGTGGCTCACCCTAGGCGCCGTACTTGGTAATATCCTTAATGTTTGCATGCTCAATTATACTCTTCTTTTTGGTCCTTAAGGCGTGCATTGTTATGGCTCCTCAGACGGCCTATAATTAGTGTTGGATGCTATTATTTGTTTTTATAGCTTATAGATTAGTATTTGATGCCATTATTTGTTTTGACAGATTATAAATTAGTATCGAATGCCATTATTTGTTTTGATAGCTTATAAATTAGTATGGGATGTCATTATTTGTTTTGACAACTTATAAATTAGTGTTAGATGTTATTATTTATAGAATTTATTAATGCTTTTATTCTCTAATCTTCTATGGTATTGTTTATTTCTTAAAATTTTATCCTTTCTGGTATATAAACAGATTGCTTTTGTTTGTAAATTATGATTTATTGACTGATTATTGATTGACGTGAATTGAATAAGTTCATTGAGTAATTATAGCTAATTATTGAATGTACATATCATGTATATCATGTATGAGATCACTAAATTTCACATTAATGTCCTATATTAATGTCTTGACTATGAACATAAAATGCATAAATGTACATGTGTAAATTAAAATTTCAAACAATAATAAAGCCCATAATTTATGTAACATATTAAGTGCATGAAACCAATATATTAAGCACGTGAAATAAAGTCTAGAGTACAACCCGTGAACTAAAGTCCAACTAAGTACTTGAGCCATGAAATATAAAGTCCAACAGAGTACATGAGCCATGAAATATAAAGTCCAACAGAGTACATGAGAAACCAGAAATATAGTCCATGAAATAAACAAATATAACACATAAAATCACATGTTTCTAGGTCATGTACTATCTCTATAATCAAGAGACCTCTTCACACCATGCAGACTATGCAGATGACCTGAAACAATTTGTACAAAAGAAAGATGAAATCAAATGTAAGACAATGAAAAATGATTTAATGACAATTTAATTTATAATCCATCATAAAATTAAATTACTGTCATATTTACGTTTGGATGCTCTGGTGCACCTGAAGCAACCTCTAAATTCTATAAATCAATCTACATAAACAAGACAAAGAAATTTGAAATTAGATGTACAACTCCACAATTAATTTTTTTTTAATTCAATTTAATTTATAATTTATCATATTTTAATTGTATCGTATTCTGAGGTTGTGCACCAGGCTCTTCTCTAGGACCTATATGTACATGCTCAACTACAAGATGTGTCTCATGCTATAAAATAAAAAGAATATGTAACAAATATCATATTATGTATATATTCAATTTAAAATTTAAAATTTAAGTTATATTCAGAATATGTAATTTATAATTGACTTTAAATATAATAAAAAATTTAAATTACCATTTGATCTAGAGCCTGCTCTGCATGTCCTTCTGTTGGTGTAACTATGTCTGGGTCAGGGCTAAAAGTTGCACTAACAAAGTCCTACAAGATCAAAATTAAAGCATGTACAATTGAATTAGGTTAATATATATATTCAAGTTTGCACATTTTGTGTAGAAAGTTTTGTAAACAACCTGGAAATAAGTGGCCTCACGAGTAGCTGCAACATCAAATATTTTCCCAATGCCCATTCTCATTGTGGTATCAACTTAGACATACATGTACATAGACATTTAACGCTTATAATATTTACAAGTGTACATGCATGTATTTCATATATCTAGTGAATTCAAAATTCATAAAATTGTAACTATACTAATGTAAACTTTAAAAAAAATTACAATATGAATGTACCGACGCCTGATCTATGATGCCCAATAGTGGAGTGGTTGACAATCCCTCAGGAGGAATCGACATGGATGCCGATTGAATCACCTAAACCAACATAAATATTTCAATCATATACATGATTCAATTATAAATTTAAAACTCAAGTTAAATTTATGATTTCATATATAATTTTAAAAATTGAAATCAAAATACCCCATAAGGGTTGCTGAGTACGACTGGTGTTGATGTATGTACTCGTGGAATAGATGATTGCCCCATCGTTAGTGCCATATGTACACCAAATGATTTGATTGTTAAAATGTATTGCAAATTTTTTTTTGATATATACATCCATCAAAATTCTTATAAAATGAACATACATAGATGCATATGTATACCTGTGTCGCAGTGTCCTCAGGGTGATGGTCTGCTGTAAGAAACTCTACAAATGAACTGATGTGACCAGATTAACCACTAGAATCTCCCCGTCCACCTAAACTAGGTGTGGCCTGATCAGGTCCATAGCATACTTGATGACAACTAGTACATATATGGGGGACGAGCCTTGACATTCCTAGAGTGGTACTTGGAATAGCTCCATAAAAAACTCCATCATCATTGTCTCTATGCTCCCCACTCGCTATCACAGAAGCATGTTGATCAAGGTCTCCTGCGAGTGTACTAAGGGAACCTAATGTTGAGAACATAGCTCAATGATGTACATGTGCGGGAATGGGACCAGAAGCAACAACAAGGGGTTGCACATGCATGTGGTTTTGGGGATCAACCCTTTCCCCTAACCTCTGTTGTGGCATGCTGCCACCAACACCCTAAAATGATCTAAAATCAAAACAATTGGGCTTTTGCCCCAGAACAAACTCTACATACAGTTTTATCAAAAAATACAATGGGCACTTCTAATTAGCATGTGGGGGACTATCAAAAACCATATACCATTGATCCCAAAAATGTGCACTCATCTATGGATGTATGCACCACCTTATGGATATTCTAGATTTGTTGGGTGGAATGGGTTGTCGAGTAACGGGGTGAAGAAAGTAGGGGGCTAGATGGGACTTCGTTATTTTAAGGTCTAATATTTGTTTGTAAGAGAGACCGTTAGAATAAAATTGTCTCATTTGTTCTCTATCTCGTCGATTCCTATCAAGATAAGAATTGATCATCCTGATGGCATCAACAACGTCACATGTGGTGGAATCAATGCTTGACTCTACATAGCATTGATTTGATTTTGTAAGGATGCAATTTGATCATTTATACGTGCTTGCAAGCGAGGGTCGTCATATGCGATAGGTGCTAGATGTGGCATATTAGGTGGAGGGGGAGGTGGAGGTGCAGGGGGAGGGGGAGGTGGATGTGGCTATGGTTGATTTGGTGGATTGATGATATCATCAATGTTAAAATCATCCATGATATGAGATATAAATGTGCACCTACATTAAATCATACAAAATAGGATGTGCATACATATATTAAGAACATATATTTAATTGAAACAGGATAGAAACATATATATTAAGATCATATATTTAATTGAAATGCACATATATACATTGATTGAACTTGAGCATGTCCATACAAAATTTAAAATTTAACATGTACATACATTTAAAATAAAAAATATGATGCATAATTTGCATGCGTACAAATCATTAAACTAAACTATGTACATACATACAAATTTCAAAATTTAAGAACTATATGCAAATTTTTTAATACATGCACGTACATACTAAACAATAAACTTGAAACATTCACAAAATATCATTTTATGTCTAACACACACACACACACACACACATATATATATATATTACAATTTTTCGGTAGGAGAAATCATGATCTAGTAGATAGTCATAAAATATATACTATTATATATTGTTCATTATAAGTTCATAAATTCCACCAAATTCATAAATCCATGTCACTAAAAATATCCATCTAGAACCAAAATCATAAATTCATGTCACTAAAAATATCCATCCAACCAAATTTATAAATTCATCACACAAAATATTTATCATTCACCAAATTCATAAATTCATAACTATTTAAGATCATTGTCTTAATTTAGAAACTATTATGGCTCTCTATTGCATCTCTTCATTTCTTTGTGTTTTCCTTTTTAGAATTGAAAGTTCTCCTCTCCTCTAGCCATTGTTGATGCTCATCTAAGATCCCATCCATAGCCCTGACAACATCAACAAGGGTTTGCATCCTAGATGTAGACATCCTCACAGGAGGTGTGACACATTCTTCATTTTGAATAATGTTGATTTGATCTTGGATGGTTCTAACATTGGCATTGATTTGTGCTTGCAAACGAGCATGTTCATTGATTTCAGGCGGTGGAGGTGGGGGGTTACGAGGTGGAGTGGGTGGAGGTGGAGTGGGTGGAGGTGGAGGTGAAGGTGGTGGAGATGGATGGTGTGGAGGTGGATTGTGAATATTATTGAATGGATCCATGCGATCTTTAAGATATGAGTGAACATGCATTAGATTTGTAATTTCAAGATGTAAGATACATGTTTAGGAAATACCTTTAAACCATGTTCAATATAAATGGCCTTAAATGATTGAATACAAATGATAAGACACATGTTACTTGAATGAAAATACAATTAACTATTAATATTATATAATCTTGCATGATCTTATTATTGTTAAATTTGGTTGACTTGGGAAAAATTGAACACCAAATTTTAAGAACTTCTTTGATCCCCTTAAGAAATGTCATATTGGGACCCCTTAATAAATTGAATTATGATTTAGGGTGACAAGATGGCTTAAGGGGATCTACGTCTAGTGAGGTCCTAGGAGAAAATGACATGGCTCAAGTGAATAAAATTTGGTGAAGTTGCCCAAGGAAACCAAATTTCATTAAGAGCCTTTAAATAAAAAATGATGGATTTAGGGTTTAGGGTTTAGACTTTAGAGTTTAGGGTTTAGGGTAATACAATAGCTTAAGGGGATCTACATGTAGTAAGATCCTAGGACAAAATTACATGGCATAAGGGAATGAAATTTGGTGGAGTTGCCTAAGGAAACCAAATTTCATTGAGATCCTAAGAAAAAATGATGGCTTTAGGGTTTAGGGTTTAGGGTAATAGGATAACTTAAGGAGATCTATGTAGTAAGATCCTATGAAAAAATTACATGGCATAAGGGAATGAAATTTGGTGGATTTTCCTAAGGCAACCAAATTTCACTTTAAGGTCAGGTACGACAAAAAGAATGGTTTAGTGTTTAGGGTTTAGATTTTAGAGTTCAGGGGTTAGGGTTTACAGAACTTAGAGTGAAGTTTTGGTGCCCCTTGGAATATAATGAACTTGCAAGTTAGTGAAGAAAATTTTCTTGTGGAATAGTTTATTGATATCTACTCTTGTTTCAACTGACCAACCTAGATCATGAAATATCATTCATATTATAATCTTGCACGATCTTATTATTGTTAAATTTGGTTGCCTTGGGCAACTTCACCAAATTTTAAGAACTTCTTTGATCCCCTTAAGAAATGTCATATTGGGACCCCTTAAAGAGAATTGATTTCACGATTTAGAATTTGATAGGATGGCTTAAGGATCACAGTCTCTAGTGAGGCCCAAAATTTAGTCGTCTTGTGACCTCATTGGTTCACTTAGCTCTGGAGTGAAAGTGTTTACCCTCCCCTAATAAAAAAAGAGAGTATCATGTTAAAAATGAATCAATCTATACATATCACAAAAATAACATACATCTATCAAAACAAGTAAAAATTTCCTCCTACATTAGAGGATATCAAAATAAATATGAAATATTTTAATAATTATACTTGTAATCACTTATTAATAAGTTATATCATACATAATTTTAATCACATAATAAGGGAATAAATATACATATGTAGAAGATACAAAAATAAAAAAGAGGCTACTCACATGGATCTTGATCCTTCTAGGAAGTACCTAGATTGGTTGTGTTTGTGTGGGGATAATGCCTTGCCAACAATCCCTCATGACTGTGTCTAAGATCTGCAATCTGACCCTCCCAGCAAATCATGTGATCCCTCTCCTCTCTATCATGTGTGAATTCCCTCAAATTATCTTGTCATAGACTAATTTGGTGTTAAAATGGGCAAATCTTGATGCCAGTCTGGTATCAAATCGCCGTGGTGGTGATGATACGGTCGGTATGGTTGGTTGACGCTCTGGATCGCATCTTCGAATCTCAATGCCAATCTTAGCTATCCGTTAAATCATATTAGTTATTCTGGTGGCCAGTGCCATTGCAGTGTTTGATGTTTCATGTCTTCGTATATACTGTGTTGGATTGTAATGGAGATAGTGCACTTGGCGGTGGTTTGGGTCTACCGGCCCGGTCGTGATACCTGCAAGTGTCATAGAGAGTGATCATCCACTCTTCATAAACTTGTAGAAACCAAAAGGTTTTATATTATGTGTTCAAATAAGTGAAAACATTACAAAAAGCTCTACTGGATGGTGACAACAGAGGGTTTTTTAAGGCAACCAAATTTCATTTTAAGGTCCTAAGACAAAATTAAAATGCTTTAGTGTTGAGGGTTTAGGGTGAAGTTTGGGTGGCCCTTGGAATAATTTAGACTTGCAAGTTAGTGCCAATTGGAATCGATTGTATGTGCTTGGATTTACGAATTTGCTAACTAAATTTGCAAACAAACATTGATAAACTTTATGAATTTTAACTATTCTTTAACATATATTTTTCTAATATAATTATAATTTAACATTGAAACTAAAGTTTAACATATCGTTTTCTCCATACACTGCAAATAAAATTTAAAACATTTAAGCAATGCAAATGATTTTTTTTGAGCTCGAAATTACCTAGTTTTCAAAATCAAAATGATTTCAATTTAGGTTTTTAACAAAAAAATTTGTTCCAATTCAATTCAAGGTTTCAAAAATCTTGATTAGGGTTTCTAAATGCAATTTTTTTATTTCATTTCAATTTATAGGGTTTTGAAATGCAATTTTTTGTTTCATTTCAATTAGGGTTTTCAAATTCAATTTGTTTTGGTTTAATCGAACAATTTAGGTTTCAAAAGCTAAATTTTGTTTGTAAAACACAATTCAAGGTTCATTTTTTCATTTCTATTAAAAAATCTTTAGGTTTCATTGCATTTTTTGATCTATTTCTACAATTACTCATTTCTACTATAACAGGAAAAAAAATGCTAAATTCACTTATTTTATTCACAATTTCAATAAGAAATGGAAAAATGCAAAAAAAATGGGCATGGGCGGGTACTTGGAGCTTTTTGTGGAGGTCTTTGTCGCTTGTACTCGAGATCCCATCCACTGCAAAATGAACACTGTTCATTTTTAAAAATATAAATAGCATTAGAAAACGGGATCCCGATTTCTACAAAACGGGATCCCAATTTTTATAAATCAGGATCTCATTTCATAGTAATTGGAATCCCATTGATTCTCCATTGGTTTGGGATCCTTTGGGAAACATGATCCTGATTTTTAAAAAGTGGGATCCCATTTTGTATTTAGGCTCGGGATCCCAATTTTTAAAAATCGGGATCCCGTTTATTAAAATCGGGATCCTGTTTTTGCAATGTCAATTTCAATTTTTGGCTAAGGCAAAAACTTCCACATTTCATGGCCTCAAATTTGTGCACTTACTCATAAGCATTCATTTGTTTTCCCTTCAAACCTTGATTGCAATGGAATATTGGTCTTTGTTTTAGCTAGTAGGAAGTTGTGTTTGTTTGTATTTTTGTTTGTGCTTGATAGTTTATCCTTTTCTATATTTGAAAACATCACTACAAAGCTTGACTATTAACAATTTGGTGTATGCATTTGAGGGAAAAAACATAGTCATTTAGTGATTTCCATTTAGGCTCAAAAATATAATAAAGAAAATTTTACACTCTATTCTTTTTGGAAATAGAAAAAATATTCTAGAGAGGCTACAACCAAGCTATCACCAGGAAAGAGAAAAAATGCAGAAATAAAAAAATCTTTCATCGTTTGATCAAACCAAATATGGAGAGTATGATTTTTGTCATTTCTTTTGCTAGTGAGCTAAGTCTAGAGAAGCCGAGCCAAGATAGAATGGTTTCAAAATAAGGATGCATGGTAGAAACAAAACACCCATTCATTTGTATCTATTGAGTCCAAATCAAGCTTGTTTTGACAAAAAACATAAGATATAGAGAAATTACGCATAAAAACCTACTCAACTTCTTGTTGTTTGAAGAAATGTGAGCTCCATAAGTGATTTGATGTCAGCCTCAAGACAAGCAAGGTGTCGACAGAGTAAAGCAATTGAAAAATGCATGAGAATCCGAGAAGAAATGTATTTGAAAACACATTTAGATAAGTGGAAACAAATGATGAACCATGAAAGCTTTACCTAATTTGGCCTCAATAGAAATTTCTATGAAGAAAACTCTCAAAAGCAGTGAGAAAATCAACAAAGACTCCTTCAGAAAGCTCGAGGTTTCAAACCCTAATGATGGCGGCATGTGCAGGGCAAGGGAGCTCGAAAAAACCAAGTGAAAATGAGAGTTGAAAATTAGGGCTTGGGTATTTTGTTCTAACTCATCATGGCGGCAAAAATATTGATGTGAAAAAACTCCCACACAATCACGTATAGTGTATATGCTTAATCATTGAATCTTTTAATATTCAAACAAATTTAGAAAACAAAATACATATATTTTATAATAAAAAATTACTATTATTTATTAAATTTATTAATTTGTATGTTCAATTAATAATTAAAAACTAGTGATGTTATTTTATATAAAATAAAAATATGAAAAATATCTTTAACAATTATTAATTTTAATTTTAAAATATAAATAGAAAAATATTTATTTAAATAAAACTAAAATGAATATGAATTAAATATATAATTTAATCATTAAATTATGATTTTAATTATTATAATTTTAAAAAATTGTGTGATTATGATTGTGATTGTGATATTACATTAGATTCCTTGTGCCCTAAGATTTTTGTTAATTAAATAGATCCGCCTCTTACATTTCTTACAAACCATTCATATTATTATTGTGAAAAATAAATTCTAAATAATGATGAATATTCAACATATAAATTTTTTTATTATTTATTTATTTTATAATATGTTACAAATTAAATATTACAATTTTTAATTGAAAAGAAGATAAAAGTGTCATTTAATCCAAATGCTATTAATTCTCAAATTTAAGATCATACTATTATCTTCATATTATCCTTTAAAAGCAATTTTTTATCCTTTACTCAAAAATTTTAAACATGGGAAAATTTGTAGATGATTGAATGAAAAAATGAGGTGTATTATGCCATAAAATGTCCAAAAGGGATATAGTTGAATTTTTAGGCCCTTGAAGTCACACCAAGGGACATATAGGGTTGAGGGTCCAATGTATAGGGTAAAGGGTATACTAGGGGTTGAGGGATTAGGGTTTAAGGGTTGAAGGTTGAGGGTTGAGGGTTGAGGGTTTAAGCGTTGAGGGATTAAGGGTTAATGGTTGAGGGATTAAGGTAGATATTTTACTAGGGTTTAAGGGTTTAAGGGTTGAGGGTTGAGGGTAGAGGGTAGAGGTTGGTTTAAGGGTTTAGGGTTTAAGGGTCGAGGGTTGAGGGTTGAGGGTTTAGGGTTTAGTGTTGAGTGTTTAAGGGTTTAAGGGTTGATGGTTTAGGGTTGAGGGATTAAGGTAGAGAGGGAGGGATGGATGAAGCGAGAGATGGAGGGAGAAGTGAGATAGAGAGGAGACTAGAAGAGGAGGGAGGGACAAAGATATATGAGGGTTGAGGATCCAATGTATAGGGTAGAGGGTTGAGAATTGAGAGTATAGAGTTGAGGACCTATAGGGTTGAATATGGTTTAGGTTATTGGGTTGAGGGTTAAGGGTAGAGGGATTAGGGTTGAGGGTAGAGAGTAGAAAGGTTTAAGGTTTAGGGTTTTGGGGTTTAAGGGTTTAGGGTTGATGGTTAAGGGTTGAGGGTAGAGCGTTTGGGAATTTATAAGTTTGAGGGGGTATATGGTTGAAGGATTGGGAGGTTGAGGGTCCAATGTATGGGAATTGCAGAGTTAGGGTTTTAAGAGTTGATGGTTTAGGGTTGGGAGTGGATTAGAGGGTAGAGGGGAGGGATGGATGGGTGAGATGGAGAATTGGGATGGGGGAGATTAGAAGAGGAGGGAGGGACAAAGATATATGAGGGTTGAGGATCCAATGTATAGGATAGAGGGTTGAGAATTGAGGGTATATAGAGTTGAGGACCTATAGGGTTGATGGTTTAGGGTATTGGTTTGAGGGTATAGGGTTGAGGGATTAGGGTTGAGGGTAGAGGGTAGAAGGTTTAAGGGTTTAGGGTTGATGGTTAAGGGTTGAGGGTAGAGCATTTAGGGTATAAGTTTGACTAGGGTATATGGTTGAAGGATTAGGGTTGAGGGTCCAATGTATAGGGTAGAGGGTATAGGGGTTGAGGGATTAGGGTTTAAGGGTTGAGGGTTGAGGGTAGAGGGTAGAGGGTTGAGAGTTTATGGGTTGAGGGTTGAGGGATTAGGGTAGAGAGTTTACTTGGGTTTTTAAGGGTTTAAGGGTTGAGGGTTGAGGGTAGATGGTATAAGGTACTTGAGGGTAGAGGGTAGAGGTCGGTTTAGAGTTGAGGACCTATAGTGTTGGTGGTTTAGGGTATTGGGTTGATGGTATAGGGTTGATGGATTAGGGTTGAGGTAGAGGGTGAAGGTTTAAGGGTTTAGGGTTTAGGGTTTAAAGGTTTAGGGTTGATGGTTAAGGGTTGAGGGTAGAGCATTTAGGGTATAGGTTTGAGGGTATATGGTTGAAGGATTAGGGTTGAGGGTCCAATGTATACGGTAGAGGGTATAGGGGTTGAGGGTTTAGGACTTATGGTTGAGGGTTGAGGGATCAAGGTTGAGGGATCTTTAGATGTAAGTGAAATGTAGGCAAGCAATTGAAGGGTAGTGAATATTAGGGAAGGATTTTTTGTTCTAAAACCACTAATCCTTGCTAGATCAGAACAATTAGGCGTTAAACCTGACACTAAATCCGGTGCTAAACTCAGTGCTAAACTTGGCACTAAACTCGATGTTAAACCCAAAGCTAAACCTGATGCTAAACTCAAAGCTAAACCCAGAGCTAAACCCGACGCTAAACCCGACGCTAAACCCGGTGCTAAAATTGATGCTAATTAGTGCCTTATTTAGTGCCTACTTGTTCTAATCAGCACAAAAAATGCCAAAAATGGCGCCATCTTGATAAATAGTGCCAAATTTTTCAAAAACCTAGAGAAAAATACATTAAAACAGTGGGAAAAAGCAAAAAAGGGAGCTAATCATAGGGATTTTTTTTAGTGACCATATGTAGGTCCTAAACCATAAACCATCAACCCTACAGGTCCTCAACCCTATACCCTCAATTCTCAACCCTCCACCCTATACATTGGATCCTCAACCCTCATTTATCTTTGTCCCTCCTTCCTCTTCTATCCTTCTCTCTATCTCACGTATCCCTCCCCCTCTCTCTCTCAAGTCTCTCCCTCCCTACTCATTCACTCCTTCTATCTCTCTCCCCTCTACCCTTAACCCCCTACCCTCTACCCTTAACCCTTATACCCTCTATCCTCTACCCTCTATCTCTCTCCCCTCCCTCCCTCTTTCTCTCTCAAGTCTCTCCATCCTACCCTCTCTCCCTCTCTCAAGCCTCTCTCTCTCTCACCTGATTCACTCCTATCTCTCTCCCTCTACCCTTAACCCTCACCCCACCCTTAACCCTTATACCTTATCCTCTATCTCTTCCACTCCCTCTCCCTCTCTCTCTCTCTCAAGTCTCCCCTCATACCCCTCCCTCTCTCTCAAGTCTCTCTCTCTCTCACTCCTATCTCTCTCCCTCTACACCCAACCTCCTCTACCCTCTCTACTCTTAACCCTTATACCCTATATCCTCTACCCCATCTCTCTCCCACTCCCCTATCTTCTCCCCTCCCACCCCCTCTCAAGTCTCTCTCTCTCACTCACCCTATCTTTATCCCCCACCCCTTAACTCTACCCTCTATCCTCTACCCTATATCTCTCTCCCACCTCCCTCTCTCCCCAAGTCTCTCCTCCCACCCCCTCTCCCCCCAAGTCTCTCTCTCACACCCTATCTCCTCCTCATGTTAGGCTGCCACTCTCAATCGACTGTTAGGTTAGTGAGAATTAAGCAACCCATTCTGTTTGTTTGAGGGGTCGGGTTCAAGAAATGGGTCCCCCTCTGATGTAAATCACTCCAGAGACTTCTATTTCTGGACCCATTTTTTCAAATAGGCCAAGTTAGGATGCCACTTTGGTTTCCACAGTTTCTGGATTGTCAATGAGATCTATTTCTTGGACCCATTTTTTCATACAGGAAACTACATTTCCAATTTCACCAAATTGGCAAGCTAGTGGGTGAAATTGGCATCCTAACTTGGCTTGTTTGAAAAAATGGGTCCAAGAAATGGGGTCTCCCGATGACTAGTCAAGAGCTTAGTGTGTGCTCTTTAAGCCCAACCTATTTTAGCTTTTCACCTTAGTAAAATTTTTGGGCAACATTATCATGCTAATTGTTAATGCTAAAAAAGAAAAGACAAAGATTAATAACTACAATATATTAAACAAAATCAACATGGAAATTGCTTTGCATCACAACACTAATAGTGGCAATCAAACCTTGAAATTTGCAAAAAAACTTTAGGTGTCACTTTATCCAAATGTGCTTGCTTCATAGATGCAAAATTATTGCTTTTATCAAAATCAGTAGTACCATCACCATATTTATGTTAATGAATTACATATCACATTTTCTTGTAAAGATGGATTGCTACTAAAACATCCCTGCATGGTTTGTGTTTACTATTTTGTATTGCATACCTATGCAAATCATATTTTAAATCATAAAATTGATTGGTAAACATCATTATCCTAAAGTGATGGAAGTAAATTCTAGTCAGAGCATTGAATTTTTTTAGCTACTCATCAATAGCCCCATGCAACTCATAAAAAAGTTTCCGTTGAAAGTTTCAAAAAATTATTTACACATCATTCTAAATTACTTTAAGAGGTTTTTGTTTCAAAGATGATAACTAAAGTGAATATCGAAATGTACAATGAACACTACTATCCTCTAAAAATATGAATTAGCTTTTGCATCCAAAGAAGGGACATACAAATTTGTAATAAATGTTTTGTCAAGTAATTGAGAGAGTAGCTTGTCTTATTAGTCATGTATAATAGTGTATACTTTGTAGTGTCCTTGAGGATGATTATACAAAAAAAATAATACAGTTGAATAATAGTGAAGAACATTATGAATACAACACTCTACATATTTTGTTAAAAATATAAAATTCAATACAATTTGACAATTTATAAACAATTTATAGTGTTCACAAAGTCTAGAGGCATTGTAGATTAGCATTACCATATTTCAATTTCTATAATATTTTCAGTGAAATAACTTTTGTCGGTATAAATGATTACTATAATACTTGCAACTTATATATGTAGTGTTATAATAACTTGTATGTGGTCCATATCACCAAATTTTGAAGATTGATTTTTAATTAAAAAAATTAATAATACCACTTTTTAAAATCATATTTAAATTATTTATTAGTGAAAAAGAAAAATAACACCCAAATTGAAAAACATATTTCAACTTTATTAAAGTGAAACCATGAACTTATAGAAAAATCAATGAAAATCCACATCTATTACATTTTAGAAACTTAAATGATAGACAAGATCAATAGTAACTGCCTAGTTTGACAACTAATCAAATTTATCTCCTCACAATTTTTTAAACTCATAGTCAATGTTTATTTGTTGATTTTTTTCTAAACAAAAATGATAGGATCATACACCATTATAATCCGAAAATGACTATCCAGCCCCGTAAATGCACTGAGACATGGATGAGCCCATACCATAATAATTGCACTCTATCTCTATTCTTCAATGAGTTAAACTGCTGCTCACCAAGTTAACTACTATGAGATGCTAAAACATACAACTACAACTTTTCATAGATAAGAATTTTTTTCTCAAAGACTTCCTATAATATTAGTATCTTTTTTGTTGTTTCTATTTTAATTTCTTTTTTGCCATAATCTTTTTTTTTGTCATTTTAATATTTTTTTAACTGAATCCTAGTATTTTTTAGGAAGGTTTTTTATTATGAAATTTCAAAATTGTAATATTTTTTTATTAAAGATTTTTTTTAAAATATATATTTTTTTATTTTTTAATCATAATTTGTTTAATTTTTTCCATTTTCTTTTTATAAATTATAACTAATATTTATATCTAAAATAAATTATGTAATATATGTTAAAATCATTGTTTTCAGACATTTATTGTACTTAACTGTGCCATAGAAAAATGGCCCCTTATCATTTTCATGGCCTTTAGGTCTTGTTTCATGGTGTTTGTCTATTTTTCTCTCTATTTATGATGATAACATGGCTGAACATGCATATTTAGGTACTAAAATTTAAATAATGACATCTTGGAAGGTGTTGTGAAGTGTTGTAAAACATTTCTACACTCTTCTAGACTCTATTCATTACAATTCACCTAAAAATCACCTTTTCATCACTAAACAAGTCCTATTTTGAAGTGTTGTAAAGTCTTGTAACAAGATTTCACACTTTTCTAGGCATAACTTCACCATTTACTCCTTTCTTATGCTTTATTTGACCCATTTATGCCCTCATATGCTTTAATTAAGTGTATTTTTGAATGTTATCGTGACAAACAACATTAAATACAAGATAATTCCCGACACCCATTTTTCAGGTCCTAGGTGGGACCCATTCGCCATGGGTGGAAAATGAGTCCCCCTTGGCTCCAAATTCAAAATTTTAAAAATTTCCTTTCGTGTTTTTATTCAAAAACACTTGATGTCGACTTGTGATGAGGTATGAATGGGTTACTAAGGCACAAGATTGTATAAATAAGTGATTTTCACCTCATTTTAGCCCCCATTCATTCAAGCATTCAAGCATCTTACAACATCTTATCAAGCATTATTCAAGCACTTCGGAGCATCCATTGACATTACTTTAGATTTGCATCATCAAGGGTTTGGTAAGTTGATATCATTTGCATGTTGTTAATTTATCATTCTCTTGCATTTCATTATTTTATTAAGGGTTTGATTACCAAAGTGGGATTTGACCAAGGAAAACCCCTATCTGCTAACCCTCAACCATTTTCCCCCTATTGCATGTGTGTTTGCGGACCTTTATATGTAGATTTTACAAGCATTTAGGTGTTGAAGATTGGTCAACAATTCAACTAGGTGTTTCAAGTCAAATCAACTTTGTTTCAAGCTTGGAGAAGGTTTTATGTCCGTTTCCCGTATAATTGACTTCGACAACTCGACAAGCAGACATTTCCAGATGTGGTGTTGTAGAGTTGTCTCCTAATTTCTCAAAATTTTGGGAGAGGACTGATTTTCCACTAGTGGTGAATGAGTCCCACCTTAAGACTAAAAATCTTAATTTTGTCAAATTTTGGATCCCGACAGTCAGAAACCTGTTTTCGACACTTTTTCACCAGTAGCAAGACTAATTCACCACCCTGGGTGAATGAGTCCCATTGTGGAATTTTAGTAACTTCATAAAACATTCACAACATTCAAAATTCATCAAATCTTTCCCAAGTGCACTCTGATGCATCCCATTTCTTTTTGTTTTGCATTATTTCATCTTTTAGTTCATTGTTTGAATATCACAATGTGTTTTCTAGCATAGTTTAAATCTTGGTTTTGCATTCATATAAATCACTTTTTTTTCATTTAGTTTACTTCATTTATCTTATACAACATAATAAATAACATAATTTGAATGAACCCTTAGTATTTTTGGGCCCTATCTCTCTCCTTTTAGGTGAAAAACCCTAGAAGAGCAAGAGAAGTCCATAGGAATGAAAAATCTTTAGTTCATTTTGCTGAGCCTGCATTTTGAACACTTTTCCTTTCTAATTTAATGTGCATATTTCATTTTATATTACACTTGCATTAACATTCAATTAGGACATTGTTTTGTTTTTGCATTATAGGACTTCTTATATTGCATTAGTGAAAACTTCATTTAGGTTTAGTTTTTGGCATTGCATATCATTGAAAAAATTGAAAAACTGCATTCTGCATCCTTAATTGCATTTTGTAGAGCATTAAAATCACATTCAAATTTTTGAAAAACACAAAAAAATATCATATTGGGACTCATTCGCCACCCTGGGAAAATCAGTCCCTCTGCACTTTTTACACAATATTTCTGGCATCTGTCTGCATTTATATTTTTTGTAGTTAGTTCTCTATTACAGTTAGTAGAATTTTTTTTATTTTCATTTAGAGCTCCTAGATTACCTTGCATTTACATTCACCCCATCTTTTGTGGTACTTGTATGAGTTTTTGGTGCCCCATTGATAATACTTTAGTGAGACGAAGTTCTAGACTCATGGCTTCCCACGATAACACTTTCGTTGTGGACCTTGGGATTTCAAGAGATCCTACTCCTAGTATGGACAATGGTGCATTGGGCATTGACAATACCACTTCTATGTATTCACATTTCCATATAATGAGTGTTGACACACAAAACAACTCCCTCCCAGAAGAAAAGGTCATTAATATTCATGAGGATTTTGCACATTTACAACAAGACTTGTCACTTGAAAAAATTTCCACCACTGCCATACCCACAATTGAAAACCTTCATCATTTGATTGAAAGTGATGATGGTTTGAAAGTTATGAAGAGAATTGCTAAGATTTATAATCAACATGCCTCTTCTAATACCCAATCCACAAACATTCCTGTAAGTCAAGGAGGACCTCAAGTTCCTCCCCCTTAACCATAGAATCCATCCCAACTTATACCAATTCGCAAGTCCACACAACTATCCACCAGGTTAATTATGCGTCTACTACTTTCCTGATTCCAACTAGCATTCCTACTTCACTTGTGGCATCACAAGTCCCCTCTACCACCTTCACCCCCTTAGTATTCCTTTCACTTCCCCTAACATTACTTACACTCCATCTCCATTTTCTCTTCCACCTCAACCCACTTACCCCGACCCTATCCTTACACAACTCCTTAACACAATTTCCTCCATGCAACACCAACTTTCCACCATTAGCTAAGGTCAAACCGCTCCACCCACATATCATTTTTGTAGCAGCCCTTTATCCTTAGAAATCTTACACACCCCAATGCCACAAGGGATAGAAATGTCTCAGTTTGAGAAATATGGAGGTAAAGGAGACCCTATCAACCATGTTAATGCTTATACAACTTTATGTAGTGATTTTTTCCTTGATGATAAAATTTTAGCCAAATTGTTTCCAAGGACCTTGAAAGATACTGCATTAGAGTGGTTTTCCAACTTTCCCAATCATTCCATCTAATCCTTCAATGAATTGGTGGACGTTTTCATAAGTCACTTTCAAGTTCAAATGACACCTAAAAAGACAATGGTTGACCTCATGAGATGTAGACAAAAAAAAGACAAAAAAGTAACTGATTTTATCTCACAATACCAATCCTTGTAGCTCAAATTGATGTCAAGATTCCTTATGCATATTTGTAAAAGATGTTTATCAAAAACTTGCACACAAATCTTCAGGATAAACTAACTATGATGAAATTCCCTTCATTTATGCATTTATGCACAACCTTGTGTGAATATCATAACTCTATTTCAAGTCGTGATTCCAAATCCAATTCTAATCGAGTTGAAAAGCCTGTATACAACAATCAAAACCACAATAACAATCAAAACTTTTGCAAACCAAATAGAGGCTTTTTACAATTCAATATGCCTTCACAACCGTAACCAACCCAACTAGGTCAAAATCAAGTGGCAGCTATTAAAGAAACAATACCTTATACCTATGGGGACTCGAAGAGACAATTTATACCCTTACCTGATACCCTCCATAACACAATGAACTAATTACTTCAACAACGCATGCTCACTTTACCACCCGTTAGACCACTTGATCCAAATCAGCCCTTACCACCCACCTTCAAACCTAATGCTTATTATCATTTTCATCATGAAAATGGACATGACACTGAACATTGCAAGCCTCTAAAACATTTAGTTCAAGACCTCATTGATTCAGGCCATTTGTCCATTGTGGGTGTTAATGATCAAGGCAATAAGTCCGTTAAACCCCCTAACCAAAATTTACAAATTTTCACCAATCCCATGCCTAAACACACTACTTCATTTGTCAAGGCTAGTGAACCTTAAAACACTGATGTAATGAATTTTGATACAAATAATGAACAAAATGATACAACCCCACCTATTACCCAAGATAGTCTTATGGATAAACTTGTGGTTGCGATAGACGTTATCCCTCGTAAGGGCGAAACCTCTAAATCTCTTGATATCACTTTTTCTGCTAAAGACATCCTACAAAAACTTCCTGATGGTCCTCTCTACATAGCTAGTAGAATCTATGATAATCCAACTAATGGGATATTAATAGATCTCACTTGTGGCGAGAACGTGATCACAGAGGAGTTTCTAGTATTACATGATCTATAACAAGATGATTATAATAAACCAAATGCATGGATTAAGAAACATATTGGTTTTGCATGCCCTATGATCGAATCGATCGTACTAACCTTACAGATAGGACCTAAAACTTTGGAGGTAAAATTTTCAATTATTCCACAATCCGACCAATTTTGTTTGCGGCTAGGCCACCCTTGGCTTCACTCAATGAAAGTGGTCCCATCAGTGGTTCACAAGTGTTTGAAGTTTCCACATGGAAATGAAATATTTACCATACACCATAGTGGCTTTAATCCCTTATCATCTAAAAGTAAATTTTCCTTAGAAGCCTTTTGGCCTAAACCCATGGAACCCATCACCCCTCGAAAGGACTTCTTTTTCATAACCTACCAAAAGTTCAAAGCCAAAAGCATAGCTGAATTGTCTCTTCGTAACATGTCCCCATCCACTTCCAACCCTCCTATCATAGATGAAACCATGCTTCAACCTGAGTCCAAAATTGGACAAACCATACAACCTCATGAACAACCACCCTTAGATACTTCCCCATCATCGTTTAAATGACCAAGGGAAAATGAAACAACTCCTGTCATGCCTCCTCACATTAAATAAGTGTATAAATCCAAAGAGAAAGTGATTGACCCACCCTCTTTGGTTTCTTCTATTCTTCCCTCTTCAGAAGTAGAAGAACCTATGATAACTCAATCCACGCTTACACCTCAACAACTTCAAAATAGGATTAAATGAAACCACGATGCTCGGGAACATAGGCATTTTCGTCATCTCCTCGCTCATCAATCTTGCATAGAAGAAAATAAAGAAAATCAACCTCTACCTTTGATAGAAGTAATAGATGATCACCCTCCTTCTCCTAACCTACCCACAAGATAGTCTAGTACAAACTCCACAACAATATGAACCAATCCAACAGCGATAGCTTTTGATACATCCTTCCTTAGAAATCACCCTTCGTCCTCCCGTTGTCATCAATCTTGATGATGATGATGATGATGATGATGATGATGTGACGATACAAAAAATAGATGAAGTGCATAATGATTTAAAATATTTATTTTCATCTACAATGAGGGGTAAGTGCACCAAGATGGTTCCCAAAAATGGGGCTTAAGTGGCCACTTTTTTTCTGAAATCAGGAAATACTAACCTTGGACATGAAATTGAGGATACTTACACTCAAAATTTTGAGATGGAAAAAAAATAAGGATTCAAGTGCTCTGAGTCTACTTTCGAAACTACTAATTTATTTTGAAAATTGTTGAGATTAAGGGGTTCAAATGAGGGCATACACAAATTGGTGTTGTTTTTGTCAAAAAAACATAACATAGAAACTCTTGTACGACCCTCATACGATGAACCATTTTTTAGTATTTTTAAAATCGCTACGGTTAGAAGTTAGGTAACAGTATGTAGTTGATGCACAATTTTTCTGATAATTTTTTAATGAATATTTTTTTTTACTAATTTTTGAAGTGGACACTTCTAGAAAAATAGAATTTTGGTCATGCTACCCCTACAAATTTTGGAAACTAATTGATTTTTAAAAAAAAAAAAATTGTAGAATGGACTCTAGTTTCTAAAAATGTAATTTATTTGAAACTTTGATGAACGGTTAATTTATAACGAAAAAAACACTAAACACTTCTTTTTGCCAAAAAAGAGACATACAAACAAAAGAAATTATGGATGAATGGCTAAACATTGTCAAAAAGTGAAAAAAATTACATCGTTAGATAGCTAAGAGAGAACCTAACATTACCTAGATGTTCGATTTGCTTGATATTGAACCACGTGCAATTCTGACAGTGAGCACAAACTCAATTATGTGAAATATTGTAGAAATTGCAAAACACATCTTTGGTCGTTGAGAATTCCCTCCAAGCCTTTGGGTTGGTATTCCAAGGAAAATAGCAATCCTAAGGCTCGGGGATTCCCAAAGCAAGACATAATGTGAGCGCATTATAACGCACTCGCGTTATATGTTAGTTTTGACATGGTTATTGTTTGTGGGGAGCATGTCTAGCAAGACATAACGTGAGCATGGTATAACACACTCACATTATTTCTTGCTTTATGTTAAATGCATATTGAATTTATGTCTATATATTTGTATGTTTGTATGCACATGTATGCTTGCATGTCATGTATGTATGTATGTATACCCGTATGTATCAATGCATGTATATTGCATGTATGCCTACTTGTATGTAAGATTGTATATACGTGCATGTACATGTATGCTTGTATGTATGTAGGATTGTATGTGTATACACCTAAAAACGGTCATCATATTCAATTAATTAAATACAACCTATTTGATTAATACTTCAACTACATATAAATAAGGTCTTACTTTATTTATATTGTTCACTTTCCTTTTAATTCTCCAAAATCATATTCTTCTAAATAATTAAATAAACAAAATACCTTAAACATGTTTATTTAATAAATCTTCCTCTTTTAATTCTCCAAAATCACATTCTTCTAAATAATTAAATAAACAAAATACCCTAAACGTGTTTATTTAATTAACCTTCCTTAATCCCGATTAAGAATTAGAGCACATTTCTACAACTTTTTGTGTGCCACCTCATAAAGGTCACATGAAAATAAATAAACCTAATTATTAATTAGAATTATCCTCACACTTCCACCAATGAGAAAAAGAACATGGATTTATTCCCCCACACTTCCAACAAATTTGGAGGATATGGATCTTTGTTTCACACACTTAGGAATCCCATACATTTGGCATGTTTCCAATTGGTCAAAGGATTCTCTCCACACACATGGCATGTTGTCTTTGGTCAAGGGGACAATGTCATGATTCCTTTCATCTCCACCATTTATTATTTCTCCTTCGAATCTAGACCATTGATAGGTGCCACCTCACAAAATGCTTGAGAAACCCTATAAATACACCCTCTTGCCTTAGCATTTATCATCCACAATTTGAATAAAGTTACTATGCAGGTTTATCTTAGGAGCTTGGAGATTTCATGGAGTCTTATACTTAGTTTTCATATGATGTGTTACTTTGCATTCTCAACTTAGATTAATTGACTGCTTCATAGTTACATTTTATCATCCCCATTGCATCATAGTTACATTTTAGGTTAGTTTGTTTTATGTTTGCATTTGATCGTATGCATAATCATGGATAGTTCATTATAGTTTCATAGCATCTCACTCATCTCCACTTGTTCATTTATCATCAACATCATCCTTCGTTTATCATCGTATTCATCATCCTTTTCATCGTTTTGTTTCATTTAGAAGAATGACACTAATCATTCTAGCACACATTTGCACATAGAAATCATCTTAGCTTGCATATTAAGCATCAAATCTCATTTTCTAGGTAGTCATTTTAACAACCATTGTGCCCATAGAAATCTGAGGGCCAAACGGTTTAATAAATCCCTAGAAATAGATGACAATGATACGTATTTGAAAGATTTGATTGTATTACGAATAAAGTAGTTTTACTTGCTTCAAACTTTGAATGTAAACTGTCTCATTAAGGTTTGTGTTGATGGTAGATCTCTCCACATTCGAAACATGCACAAAATGGTGCCCACCGTGGGGCCTTTTCCTCACTTTTTTCTAACTTTTTTGCAAATTTCATGATCGCAGGTTCAAATTTGAGACTTGAGAGCCTTTTGTACCTATTTTGAGGCAATTCTAGGTTGTTTCTGGAGTTTTGGTGCCTCTTGTCTTTGTTTTGGCGCCTTTTCTTGAGTTTTGGTGCCTCTTGCAAGTTGTTCTAAGACCATTTTCACCTATTCTAGGACCATTCTAGGAATCTTTTAGAGTTTTGGCACCTCTTGCACCTGTTTTGACACCTCTTGCTTGAGCTTTGGCGCCTCTTGCAAGTTGTTCTGAGACCATTTTCACCTGTTAAAGGACCATTCTATGTTGTTTCTAGAGTTTTGGAGCCTCTTGCACCAAAATGGAACCCACCATTGCATATATTATGAAATTCTACCCCATTTAAAAAAACAAAGCTCTACAAAAGACCTTCATATGACCAAGATACGACCATTTTCAAGAAACTTTCAAAAAATCAAGTCTATCTCTATTTTGGCGCCTCTTATCTTTTTTTTGGCACCTCTTGCCTCTATTTTTGTGCCTCTTGCACCAAAATGGAACCCACCATTGCATAGCTTATGAAATTCTACCCCATTTAAAAAAAAGCTCCAAAAAAGACCTCTATATGACCAAAATATGACCATTTTCTAGAAACTTTCAAAAAATCAAGTCTATCTCTATTTTGGCATCTCTTGTCTCTGTTTTGGCACCTCTTGCCTCTATTTTGGCGCCTCTTGCACCAAAATGGAACCCACCATTGCATATTTTATGAAATTCTACCCCATTTAAAAAAAAAGCTCTGAAAATGGCCTTTGTATGACCAAGATACGACCATTTTCAAGAAACTTTCAAAAAATCAAGTCTATCTCTGTTTTGGCACATCTTGTCTCTATTTTTGCACCTCTTTCCTCTGTTTTAGTGCCTCTTGCACCAAAATGGAACCCACCATTGTATAGCTTATGAAATTCTACCCCATTTTTTAAAAAAAGCTCCGAAAAAGACCTCTATATGACCAAGATACGACCATTTTCAAGAAACTTTCAAAAAAATCAAGTCTATCTCTATTTTGGCGCCTCTTGCAGTTTTTCACCAAATCAAAAAACTCACATTCTGTGTTGTGCTTTGTAGGTTTTCCCAGATTCATTGTCAAAGACTCAAAACATAAACTACTAACATATTGTAGCGGTTGGACGTTACTTGTTTCCTTTGGTTAAGTTAGGAACGTAGCTTAATTAAAAGGTTAATGAATATCATGTTTCCTTTTGGTTAAGTTAGGAACATAGTTTAATTAATAGGTTAATGAACACCATGTCTTTTGTATGTGATGAATGGTAGGCATATGCTCTCCCCTTAAATAGGTGATCCAAAAAGCTAGACCCATTCTTTTTTTATGTGCAAGTGTAAGTGGAGTATATGGCATGAGTTCTCTCTTTATTCATGTGAAATAAAGATCGATCAAACTATGGGTATACTTGCTTGCTTTTGTTTATCCTAGAGGGCCTGCCTTGTGGGAAAAAGTAATCACCCAAGGGAACGACCCAACCGGTAACACGCTAAAGCCAAGCGATTTCCAACCGGGATATAAATGTGGATACTTGAGGAAAGTTCAAGTATCACACGGGTGGCTCTGATAATATGGATCAAAAGGGACTCTCACCACATGGGTCACTCCCTATGAACAGAATAGCTGAATTAAAACCCTTGTTGTAGATTTTCCAAAGTCCTTTAGCTATTCTTTGGTGCAGCAACGATCATTGCCAAGGCATCCACATTCTCGTAGTTTTTAGTAGAGGTGATCAGTTCACCATGGGAGTTTCATGGGGACTAGAAGCTTGATTTGCTTGAGAAGAGAGTGCACTATAAGGGGGAGCCCATGCAGCCAAGCTTTTGAATTCATCCACTAAAGATAGTGCGGTTGGGGGTAAAACCCGCGTGGAATCTAAAAGAATACAGTCTTATACAACCTTAGGAGTGTATATTTTGCTTGATGTGTCTTCAAAATGAAACTCAAACAAAACACCATCAAAAAATTTACTCTTTGAAAGTGAAAACCTTGATTCAGAAGTACATCTATTAAGGTAGACAAGTCAGTAACTTAGGTCCATCCATCTTCAGAAAATCAGTCCTTTCAGCAGTGTTCAACCTTAGGAAAAACAAAGTCAGAATATGTGGTTTACACGATGATTTCATGAAAGATCAAGATTAGAAAACCAAAGATCAAACCTCTTAGTCCAAAACAACATAAAAAACATTTGTCTATGCTCTACGAATTTAGAGAAAGGTTAGCCTTCAATTTTTAGAAGAAATCTTGTAAGAACAATCTAGAGTTATAGATGATGTACTATTGTCAAAATCCAAGACTTTTCCAACGTTTTGAGTACCTTAATTACACATCTTGAATCAAAACTCCAAGTCCAAGATCGTTCCTTAGATACCTTAGAAGTCTAAACGTGTCGAAACAGACCTATACAAGTGGAACTTTTCAAACTAAACCTAGATCTAAACATTTCAAGGTGCCTAATCATCAATATCTATCACATCTTTGTTTGTACAAACCTAGTTTCATCATTGGGATTTTTCATCCTTTAATCACGAAACAACATTATACAATCAAATCAAACTTAGTACCATCAATAGAATTTGTCATTCTATTCGATTTAGTTGTAATCCTTGGCACTATTTCAAACTTACATCAAAGCTAAGTCTAAATCATAACACTTGTATGCCCATTTTAACAAGATCCCAACGTTGAAACTCAAAATAGTGAAATCCAAACCATCATGGGTGAAATAGATGAGGATCAATTGAATGCTTTAGCTCATCAAATGAAAAATCTTCAACAACAAATCTAGGATATGCAAGGGGAAACAACCACAGAAAGACATTTGTAGCCACACATCTATTCCTATCCATCTGATAGAAATATGGACATGACACCTTCTCCACCAACAACTACATCATCTAGGTTCAATGTCTTTGAATTTTTGAAAAAGTTAAATGAGAAGCCCAAATCTCAGTCCTCAAACACAAATGATATTGAACAATCATACCATGTCATGCATCTATCTTCATCTCCCATTATCAAAACAAATCTCAGGATTCTTTCACCCAAGTCAACGATTCCATACAACTACCTTCTTCTATCATATCTTCTACATCCAATGATTCATGCCAATCTCTCAGTCTAAACCATGCTATCATAGACCCCTCTGCACCTCAAGATCAAAGCATTCTTTCCAATTCATCCAATGATACCAAAATTCCACAAGTTCTTCCAATCTTTGACCGAGACCGAATCTCTCAAGAATTCTATGATGATCCCCTCCTCTCACTTTTCATCCACAATGAATCCCTTCCATCTCAAGAGAAAATTACCTTTCCAAGTCCTTCTTCCACCCCATCTAATTAATCCATATCATCTCATGATTTCATTGCATCCCAGGAGCATGATAATTCTTCCATCCTATATAATGATGTCCTATCACCTGATGATCAAGATATGCTTTCTCATCAAGATGAAGATATGCTTCCATCTGAGGATATCCCTTCATTCCATGGGGATGTTCATCCTTCTCAAGATCAATATATTCCTTCCATACCACCACATGATGATTCCACACCTAATGAAGAGCAAGCTACTTCATCTTCTACACCTCGTGATCCTCTTCCAAGTCAAGATCAAAGTACCCCATCATCCCCATGTCAAGATCCTATCACACCTATGAAAGCTATCCATGAACCCCACACCTACAAATTGGGATCCTCCACCTTCATCTACTCCAATTTACTTCCAATACCTATCCTTTCATCCATATCATATCCTCCCCAAAATGGACTCGCATCTTGTTTCACAAAAAACACATATCCCATTGGTAAACAAATGTGTCAAAGTATGAACTACAAAGGCAAAGGATTAGGCCTTCATGAACAAGGTATCCTAGAACCCCTTTTTTCTCAAGAAAACCCATATTACCATGGCCTAGGTTATACACCTAAGTTTCCTAGTCCATCAAACCTACCATCTATCTTAGGTCCTCATCCTAATCCACTAAACCTTCCATCTATCCTAGGTCCTCATCCTAATCCATCAAACCTTCCCTCTATCCTAGGTCCCTATCCTATTCCTCAAGAACAACAAAGGCACACATCCTTGATGCCCTTTCAAAATTCTACCACCAACAACTCATCCATGATACCTCCATACCATTTATCTCCATCCACCTCTCATATTGCTCTTGGAAGCAATTTGGGTGCCAAATGTCAAAATCTTCCATATCAAAATTCACATGTATCAAAGGATCAACATGTCTCCTTGAAGAGGCATGCAAAAATAAAATAAAATTTGATCCAAAATCAAAGGAAAAATAAAAAAGGCCACAAAGGCCCATCAAAGGAAAAAGAAAAATTTCCAAGACCACAAAGGTCTATAAATCAAAGAGAAAAATCTCAAAGGCCACAATGGCCCACAAAGCAAATATCCAAGTCAAAAATCATGTGGATTCCAAAAAGTCTCATAGAAGCAATGAAATCTAAATCGACACCCAAATTTGCTAATCCAAAAGCTTCCTCCAATCTTCTATATAAAATCCTATCACATTCCAAATCCATTTTTCCTCCATCATTTCATCACCCTTGAAGGTGTGTGCCAATGTTGATCTTTCCATCCTTTCCATCTATCCATCAACAAACCTTTCAACCTCCTATCCATTATCCCATCATACCCTAAATCTGCCAACATTTATGAGTCTAATCCCCATTTCCATGGTTTATTAAAGGGATATTTGGTTGTGAAACTCGATGCTTAAGTCATTCCTCCATCTTCCTATCATCCATATCCTATTTTCTATATTCCTCTTGCACTCTACACTTAGGGACAAGTTTCGTCCATCTTATCATTCATGGTCATTATCCCTTTTATGCTCATTCCTTACTTTTCCACCTTTGATCTTCACAAAGTTAAGGATCTTCTTGAACATCATGTATCTTATCCTATATGTGTTATCCACATCTTCTGTACCATATCCTTCACCTTATCCATATCCCATCATTCTTTCTAAATACATCCTTTCTTCCTTTCCTTGGTCTTGATGAGGAGTAGGGTAAAATTACTTGGTCCTTGTGTCTATATCTTATCTAGTTGATCTTGATCATCCCATCCATTATCATTTTCCTCGCTTTCTTCCATTCCATATCTCCTATCTTATCAAAATCCATGTCATCATGTCCCTTTTGCAACCTTGAATTTTATCGTACAAATCATATTTGAGCCTAGTTGTAAAACATTATCCAATCCTCGTATCTTTTGTCAATCAATCATCAACAATCATCAATCTTATCATCATCATGCCTTATAGAATCAATCATTCCTGGCATCTTAATCAATCAACCATTATCATCTTTCGACAAGAGATATGTTGCTTGTGTGACATGTTTTGCAGTGAATATTTCATTTTGATCTATCATTTATCCATGGTTGCATTACCTCTATTGTGGGGAATCTTGTTCCTTCAATCGGTCATATCCATATCTTCATACATTTGGCTTCCATCTCTGCATCTTTCATGCTTCCATGTTCACATCATAGCTTGATCCAGTGTTTGTATCATGGAATCCCCTAGCATTACTCGACCCATTCTAAAAATCAGTTTGTCTTATCGTATCATACTGGGGGTATGTCCTACATTGGATTGGATTCTTGTACATTCTGAAGGTTGGAAAATTGAAAATCCAAAAACATTCAAAACTTATCAAAATCCCAAAAATATTCAAAACATGTCAAAATCCAAAAACAAGTCAAAAAGTCAAAAAATCAAAAACATAGTCTTCATTCAAACTACGTCATCTCTGAGCTTTGAACATAGGCAAGGGTGATCTTTAATTGTCCCCCAAGACATTTAGGTTAGTCTTTTAGGTGTCTGTTATGTTCATATTTTCATCATGTAAATCTTGGTCATGTCGTTAGTCAAACTATGTGGTCTCTGCGTGTATAACATATGGAAGGCAAATCTCTTGATCAGCCCCTGAGGCCCCTAGGATAGTTCTTTAGGTTAGGTCTTGGTCATCATAGTTGTGTCTCACCCTGGAATGGGGGAAAAATCGTGCACTCAATAGGGGCAAATAAACTTTGAGCTTGAACCAATAGGAAAATAGTTGTCGGACTAACGTTACAAACACAAACTTCAAATGGATGGTGATTTTTCTAAATCAAGGGTTTTTCATGTTAAACATGAAAGTTCAAATTGTTCTACTTTGACACTTGTTATCATATCTCCCGAGTCCTCGATGATGTATCGAACTAGAGGAGCAAGGAAGGAGTATGATTTTTCTTTTGTCATGGTCTGTGCTTATTATTACGCAAGCTTATCGTAGAGATGCTGGCAAAGTTATCACTTAGACATGGTTGTTTACTTGTTTAAAACGTCATGAAGTATACTAGAGCGCTTTCAGTGTTTGGGGTTCCTACCTGTTCATCGTTGGCGTATTCCAGTCTGTTCTGCCATCATGCCAGCCTTCAACATTCTAAAGTGCCCACGATGATATGGAAAGTACCTATATATAAATGACAACTTTTGAATATGACATTTGCATAGTTAAGTTAGACTGCATTCATGTTAGTATTGCATGTGTATTTATGGGGTTTTCCAAAGCTGCAACAATTTCACAATGAGGTTATCTCTCTTATCAATGGATTGAGTACACTTGACATTAAACAAAAACATGTTATTTTCATATAGTTACAACATCATTCATTGATTCATGCATCACATTATAATATTTGCATCATAAAACACAAAAAAAACTACATCACATCTCATTTGCATAATCAAAATCATTTCATATAGTGGCACTAGGGAAGTGGTTCACTAAGCTTAAATGAGCGAGTCTCTTTTGATTTCCAAAATAATTGGGAAATATGTCAAGTTTTGTGGAGCTTAACTTGATTAATGATCAACTGATGACAACCTTCCCACAACTCTTGGAAGTTGGACAGATTCATTCATTTAAGCTTAAGACCCTAAAACACAATCATCTACATAATCATTTGCATCACATCATTCATCATTACAAATTTTTTTTACATCATTTGCATAATCAAATCCATCATACATAAATCATATCAAATCATTGACCATGCATTATCATATCATCATTGCATCCATCACATATCATAACATCAGAATCATCATCATAACATGGAAATCAAATGCATCCATCATAATCATCATGATCATCATCATATGAAATCATAGACACATAGATCAATCATCATCATCGTTCCATATCATATATATATCAAAATAATGTCAAGTGTACAAGGATATCCAAATATCGAGAGGTACATCATAAAAATGGCATAAATCATAATGTCTCAACTAAATCAGTGTATGCATCAGGTCTCATTACATCATCAAGTCTCAGTACATTAATCAATCCTATACTAGGGCATACCAATCAATCAGAGAAGTCAAACCACATTGCCCAATCAAATCTGAATCCGTCTACACTAGATGTGAAAATCCTCCTATGATCATAACATATCGCAAATCAAAAATCTTATCAATCAATTCAACCTCGCTTTACCGAGGTTCTACCACCAACTAACTTTATCGCAGGTTCATCAATCAATCGGTAATTCGCCACTGAGGTCTATCAATCAAATCAACTTCTACTAAGTGAGGGTCTATCAATCAAATCAACTCTGCAATTTTGGCCCAGGCTCATCAACAATTTAACCTCTCCTGGTCATGAGAGGTTCATCAATAAATGTGCCTTCTATCATGAGTTTCACCCGGCCCTAAACTATCATTGATCCTCGCCTATCATGAGGTCAACTCATCAATCTATCATTCAATCTTCTCGCATCATAAGAGGTTCATCAATCAAAATTTCTATCAGGTCAATTAATCAACCATTATCAACTTCACCTATCAGCAGAGTTCAATCATCAATCTATCATTTTATTGTCAGCTTTTACTGGAGTGAGGTTTATCAAATCAATCAATCCTCGGTAATTAATCCTCGCCATCATAGTCAGTCAATTATCAATATCTGGCCTATCGATTCCCACCTATCATGAGATCAATGAACATCTAATCTATCAACATCATCAATCATCATCAACACAAAGGATGAACATGATCAACAAACATCAAACACAAGGAGGAAACATAAGGCATCAATTAATCAATTAATCAATCTAGCAATTAATCAAATTTCTCGAGAGAAATCATCTCTCGGGAGAATGCATATCATAGAATCTACATTGATCACTACCAAATCATTGAAAACCATTCGCATTTGTTCAACACTTGCCATACACGACTCAATCGATTTATCTCTGGCGTTATATATCTCACAACACCAAATTCAAAAGTCTAGGAGCATTGTTCTGTATACCCAAATCTAAACATTGTCTAGGCATCTTCTCCGTTATCGACAAATTTCTTTTGAAGCAACGGTAAAAGTCACATCACCGCAAAGAGGGGAAAATGTATACACCTAAAAATAGTCATCATATTTTTGTACACTAAATATCCAAAATCCAAATTACTCTTAGATATCCTTATTTGGCAAATTGAGTGCCTATGGATATATTATCCAAAATCCAAATAATTACAATTCTAAGGATGGACTTTTTCCTATAGATGCTGCCTTTGTCCCTGTTCAAAATGTCAATTACAGTATTCACTCCTATTGGAGCGAAAATGAGATACAAGAAATTCTATTTCTTGAAATATGGACTAATGGAGGATTAGCGCCTAAAGAAGCACTTTATGAAGCGTCTCGGAATTTGATTGATTTTTTCCTTCCCTTTCTGAATGCAAAGGAAGAGAACATCGATGGAACAAACAGTTTAAGCGACAATATTACTCCTTCCTTACCTATTTCGCATATATCGACTGATACGAAGAGAATAGATTTTGATCAAATGTATATTGACCAATTAAACTTCTCTACTAGGGTATATAACTGCCTCAAAAAGGCCAATATAAATACAGTGTCGGACCTCTCGAATTACAGGCGAGAAGATTTAATGAAAATCAAACATCTTGGGGAACAATCTGTCAAAGAAATATTGGAATTTATGCGAAATATTGGAATTGATTCACCGGGGAATCCGGTTTAGATTTATCAATAAATAGTTATATTGAATCTGCCATCCGTATTCATTCCCTCATTTGATTAATGCTTCAACTACATATAAATAAGGTCTTACTTTATTTATATTGTTCACTTTCCTTTTAATTCTCCAAAATCACATTCTTCTAAATAATTAAATAAACAAAATACCCTAAACGTGCTTATTTAATTAATCTTCCTCTTTTAATTCTCCAAAATTACATTCTTCTAAATAATTAAATAAACAAAATACCCTAAATGTATTTATTTAATTAACCTTCCTTAATCCTGATTAAGAATTAGAGCACATTTCTACAAATTTTTGTGTGCCACCTCATAAAGGTCACATGAAAATAAATAAGCCTAATTATTAATTAGAATTATCCTCACACACTTCCAGCAATGAGAAAAAGCACATGGCTTTATTCCCCCACACTTCCAACAAATTTGGAGCACATAGGTCTTTGTTTCACACACTTGGGAATCCCATACATTTGGCATGTTTCCAATTGGTCAAAGGATTAATATTTCCACACACATGACATGTTGTCTTTGATCAAGGGGACAACATCCTGATTCCTTTCATCTCCACCATCTATTATTTGTCCTTCAAATGTAGACCGTTGATAGGTGCCACCTCACAAAATGCTTGAGAAACCCTATAAATACACCCTCTTTCCTTAGAATTTATCATCCACAATTTGAGTAAAGTTACTATGCAGGTTTATCTTAGGAGCTTGGAGCTTTCATGGAGTCTTATACTTAGTTTTCATATGATGTGTTACTTTGCATTCTCATCTCAGATTAATTAACTGCTTCATAGTTACTTTTTAGGTTAGTTTGTTTTATGTTTTCATTTGATCATATGCATAATCATGGATAGTTCATTATAGTTTCATATCATCTCACTCATCTCCACTTGTACATTTATCATCAACATCATCCTTTTCATCATTTTGTTTCATTTAGAAGCATACCACTAATCATTCCAGCACACATTTGCACATAGAAATCATCTTAGCTTGCATATTAAGCATCAAATCTCGTTTTCTAGGTAGTCATTTTAACAACCATTGTGCCCATAGAAGTCTGAGGGAAAAACAGTTTAATAAATCCCTAGAAATAGAGGAAAATGATACGTATTTGAAAGATTTGATTGTATTACGAATAGAGTAGTTTTACTTGCTTCAAACTTTGAATGTAAACCATCTCATTAAGGTTTGTGTTGATGTTAGATCTCTCCACATTCGACACACGCACA
>VDFB02168118.1:48252010-48264530 GCA_007258455.2 Sequoia sempervirens
CTCTCCCTCCCCCTCCCCCTCCCTCTCCCTCTCCCACCCTACATAGAAAACTATAGATCTCTCTCTCTCCCTCTCTTAAAATTCTACCTCCCTCTAAACACATACATGAATACATACATACAAGCATAATACATATGTACATATTGTGCGTGTGTCGAATGTGGAGAGATCTAACATCAACACAAACCTTAATGAGATGGTTTACATTCAAATTTTGAAGCAAGTAAAACTACTCTATTCGTAATACAATCAAATCTTTCAAATACATATCATTTTCCTCTATTTATAGGGATTTATTAAACTGTTTGACCCTCAAATTTCTATGGGCACAAAGGTTGTTAAAATGACTACCTATAAAACTAGATTTGATGCTTAATATGCAAGCTAAGATGATTTCTATGTGTAAATGTGTGCTGGAATGATTAGTGGTATGCTTCTAAATGAAACAAAATGATGAAAAGGATGATGTTGATGATAAATGAACAAGTGGAGATGAGTGAGATGATATGAAACTATAATGAACTATCAATGATTATGCATACGATCAAATAAAAACATAAAACAAACTAACCTAAAATGTAACTATGATGCAATGGGGATGATAAAATGTAACTATGAAGTAGTTAATTAATCTAAGATGAGAATGCAAAGGAACACATCATAAGAAAACTAAGTATAAGACTCCATGAAAGCTCCAAGCTCCTAAGATAAACCTGCATAGTAACTTTACTCAAATTGTGGATGATAAATGCTAAGGAAAGAGGGTGTATTTATAGGGTTTCTCAAGCATTTTGTGAGGTGGCACCTATCAACGGTCTAGATTTGAAGGAGAAATAATAGACGGTGGAGATGAAAGGAATCAAGATGTTGTCCCCTTGATCAAAGACAACATTTCATGTGTGTGGAAATATTAATCCTTTGACCAATTGGAAACATGCCAAATGTATGGGATTCCCAAGTGTGTGAAACAAAGACCTATGTGCTCCAAATTTGTTGGAAGTGTGGGGGAATAAATCCATGTGCTTTTTCTCATTGTTGGAAGTGTGTGAGGATAATTCTAATTAATAATTAGGCTTATTTATTTTCATGTGACCTTTATGAGGTGGCACACAAAAATTTGTAGAAATGTGCTCTAATTCTTAATCAAGATCAAGGAAGGTTAATTAAATAAATACATTTAGGGTATTTTGTTTATTTAATTATTTAGAAGAATGTGATTTTGGAGAATTAAAAGAGGAAGATTAATTAAATAAGCACGTTTAGGGTATTTTGTTTATTTAATTATTTAGAAGAATATGATTTTGGAGAATTAAAAGGAAAGTGAACAATATAAATAAAGTAAGACCTTATTTATATGTAGTTGAAGCATTAATCAAATAGGTTGTATTTAATTAACTAAATATGATGACCGTTTTTAGGTGTATACATTTTTCCCCTCTTTGAAGTGATGTGTTTACACGTTGCTTCAAAGAAAATTTTGATTTCAATGCTCGAAGAATATTTTGATGCCCCAGACGATGTTAGATTTTGATGCTCCAAACAATGCTCTAGACTTTTGAATTTCCAATATTGATAGATATATGCCCCCTCGAGAGATAAATCGGTGAATTTGTGTATGTGAAATGAAATGTTGGAACAATGTGATGGTTTTTCAATGATTTGATGATGATCCAATGTGGATTCAATGATAGTTTGATGTCAGAGATGATTTATCTCTCGAAATTTGATTGAGCCTGCTAGATTGATTAATTGATTAATTGATGCCTTATGTTTCCTCCTTGTGTTTGATGTTTGATGATCGCGTTCAACCTTTGTGTTGATGATGATTGATGATGTTGATATATTATATGTCCATTGATCTCATGATAGGTGAGATGCAATGATAGGATGATGATAATTGACCTTATGATAGGCGAGGATTAAATATAAGTTGATTGATTTGATAAACCTCATGATAGGCGAGGTTGGATTGATTGAACCTCATGAAAGGTGACAATAAATGATAGATTGATGATTGAACTCATGATAGGTGAGGATCAATGATAGTTTGATTAATTGACCTCTTGATAGGCGAGGTGCACTGATTGATGAACCTCATGATAGGTGAGGTTGAATTGATTGATGAACCTCATGATAGGTGAGGTTGAATGATAGATTGATGATTGACCTCATGATAGGCGAGGATCAATGATAGTTTTATTGACTGACCTCATGATAGGCGAGGTGCATTTATTGATGAACCTCATGATAGGAGAGGTTGAATTGATTGATGAACCTCATGATAGGCGAGGTTGATTTGATTGATGAACCTCATGATAGGTGAGGTTGATTTGATTAATGAACCTCATGATAGGCGAGATTGCATTGATTGATTGATGAACCTCATGATAGGTGAGGTTGATTTGATTGATGAACCTCATGATAGGCGAGGTTGAATTGATTGATAAGATTGTTGATTTGTGATATGTTATGATCATAGGAGGTTTTTTGCATCTGGTGTAGGCAGATTCAGATTTGATTGGGCAATCTGGTTTGACTTCTCTGATTGATTGGTATGCCCTAGTATAGGATTGATTAATGTATTGAGACTTGATGATGTAATGAGACCTGATGCATACACTGATTCAATTGAGACATTATGATTTATGCCATTTTTTATGATGTACCTCTTGATATTTGGATATCCTTGTACACTTGACATTATTTTGATATATATGATATGCAATGATGATGATGATTCATCTATGTGTCTATGATTTCATATGATGATGATCATGATGATTATGATGGATGCATTTGATTTCCATGTTAAGATGATGATTCTGATGTTATGATATGTGATGGATGCAATGATGATATGATAATGCATGGTCGATGATTTGATATGCTTTATGGATGATGGATTTGATTATGCAAATGATGTAATATTTTTTTGTAATGATGAATGATGTGATGAAAATGATTATGTAGATGATTGTGTTTTAGGGTCTTAAGCTTAAATGAATGAATATGTCCAACTTCCAAGAGTTGTGGGAAGGTTGTCGTCAGTTGATCATTAATCAAGTTAAGCTTCACAAAACTTGACATATTTCCCAATTATTTTGGAAATCAGAAGAGACTCGCTCATTTAAGCTTAGTGAACCACTTCCCTAATGCCACTATATGAAATGATTTTGATTATGCAAATGAGATGTGATGCAATTTTTTTTGTGTTTTATGATGCAAATATTATAATGTGATGCATGAATCAATGAATGATATTGTAATTATATGACAATAACATGTTTTTGTTTAATGTCAAGTGTACTCAATCCATTGATAAGAGAGATAGCCTCATTGTGAAATTGTTGCAGCTTTGGAAAACCCCATAAATACACATGCAATACTAACATGAATGCAGTATAACTTAACTATGCAAATGTCGTATTCAAAAGTTGTCATTTATATTAACCAATTTTTCATGCTCTTTATCATCATTGGGCCTTTAAAATGTTGAAAGTGAGTACAAGCATCGATGGCATAGTTTAGACCAAGATGACCTGAGTACTACTTTCATGATGTTTTAAAATTGCAAGTTAACACAAGCATCTAAGTATAATTAAACCGAGATGACCTGAGGATTGCTTGCGTAAATAGACAAAAGTTCATCTTTTTCCTATGCAAATTTAGAATGTCATCAATGATACTTTGTGGCACACGTCTTGCGACAACCTACATAGTAATAATGATAAACTCACAGACAACAGACAAAGAAAAATCATACTCCTTGCTTGCTCCTCTAGTTCGATACATCATCGAGGACTCGGGAGATATGATAACAAAAATCAAAGTAGATCAATTTGAACTTTCATGTTTAATGTGATAAACCCTTGATTTCGAAAGATCACCATCCATTTGAAGTTTGTGTTTGTAACGTTAGTCCGACGACTATTTTCCTGTTGGTTCAAGCTCAAAGTTTATTTGCCCCTATTGAGTGTAGGATTTTTCCCCCATTCCAAGGTGAGACACGACCATGATGACCAAGACCTAACCTAAAGAACTATCCTAGGGGCCTCAAGGGCTGATCAATAGATTAGCCTTGCATATGTTATACACATAGAGACCACATAGTTTGACTGATGACACGACCAAGATTTACAAGATGAAAATATGAACATAACAGACACCTAAAAGACTAGCCTAAATGTCTTGGGGGACAATCAAAGATCACCCTTGCCTACGTTCAAAGCTCAGAGATGACGTAGTTTGAATGAAGACTATGTTTTTGATTTTTTGACTTTTTGACTTGTTTTTGGATTTTGACATGTTTTGAATGTTTTTGGGATTTTGATATGTTTTGAATGTTTTTGGATTTTCAATTTTCCGACCTTCAGAATGTACAAGAATCCAATCCAATGTAGGACATACCCCCAGTATGATACGATAAGACAAACTAATTTTTAGAATGGGTCAAGTAATGCTAGGGGATACCATGATACAAACACTGGATCGAGCTATGATGCAAACATGGAAGCATGAAAGATGCAGAGATGGAAGCCAGATGGATGAAGATATGGATATGACCGATTGAAGGAACAAGATTCCTCATAATAGAGGTAATGCAGCCATGGATAAATGATAGATCAAAATGAAATATTCACTGCAAAACATGTCACATAAGCAACATATCTCTTGTTGAAAGATGATAATGGTTGATTGATTAAGATTCCAGGAATGATTGATTCTATAAGGCATGATGATGATAAGATTGATGATTGTTGATGATTGATTGACAAAAGATACGAGGATTGGATAATTTTTTATAGCTAGGCTCAAATATGATTTGTACGATAAAATTCAAGGTTGCAAAAGGGACATGATGACATGGATTTTGATAAGATAGGAGATATGGAATGGAAGAAAGCGAGGAAAATGATAATGAATGGGATGATCAAGATCAACTAGATAAGATATAGACACAAGGACCAAGTAATTTTACCCTATTCCTCATCAAGACCAAGGAAAGGAAGAAAGGATGTATTTAGAAAGAATGATGGGATATGGATAAGGCGAAGGATATGGTACAGAAGATATGGATAACACATATAGGATAAGATACATGGTGTTCAAGAAGATCCTTAACTTTGTCAAGATCAAAGGTGGAAAAGTAAGGAATGAGCATAAAAGGGATAATGACCATGAATGATAAGATGGACAAAACTTGTCCCTAAGTGTAGAGTGCAAGAGGAATATAGAAAATAGGATATGGATGATAGGAAGATGGAGGAATGACTTAAGCATCAAGTTTCACAACCAAATATCCCTTTAATAAACCATGGAAGTGGGGATTAGACTCATAAATGTTGGCAGATTTAGGGTATGATGGGATAATGGATAGGAGGTTGAAAGGTATGTTGATGGATAGATGGAAAGGATGGAAAGATCAACATTGGCACACACCTTGAAGGGTGATGAAATGATGGAGGAAAAATGGATTTGGAATGTGATAGGATTTTATATAGAAGATTGGAGGAAGCTTTTGGATTAGCAAATTTGGGTGCTGATTTAGATTTCATTGCTTCTATGAGACTTTTTGGAATCCACATGATTTTTTACTTTGATATTTTCTTTGTGGGCCATTGTGGCCTTTGAGATTTTTCTCTTTGATTTATAGACCTTTGTGGTCTTGGAAATTTTTGTTTTTGCTTTGATGGGCCTTTGTGGCCTTTTTTATTTTTCCTTTGATTTTGGATCAAATTTTCTTTTATTTTTGCATGCCTCTTCGAGGAGACATGTTGATCCTTTGATACATGTGAATTTTGATATGGAAGATTTTGACTTTTGGCACCCAAATTGCTTCCAAGAGCAATATGAGAGGTGGATTGAGATGAATGGTATGGAGGTATCATGGATGAGTTGTTGGTGGTAGAATTTTGAAAGGGCATCAAGGATGTGTGCCTTTGTTGTTCTTGAGGAATAGGATAGGGACATAGGATAGAGGGAAGGTTTGATGGATTAGGATGAGGACCTAGGATAGATGGAAGGTTTAGTGGATTAGGATGAGGACCTAAGATAGATGGTAGGTTTGATGGACTAGGAAACTTAGGTGTATAACCTAGGCCATGGTAATACGGGTTTTCTTGAGAAAAAAGGGGTTCTAGGATACCTTGTTCATGAAGGCCTAATCCTTTGCCTTTGTAGTTCATACTTTGACACATTTGCTTACCAATGGGATATGTGTTTTTTGTGAAACAAGATGCGAGTCCATTTTGGGGAGGATATGATATGGATGAAAGGATAGGTATTGGAAGTAAACCAAAGTGGATGAAGGTGGAGGATCCCAATTTGTAGGTGTGGGGTTCATGGATAGCTTGCATAGGTGTGATAGGATCTTCACATGGGGATGATGGGGTACTTTGATCTTGACTTGGAAGAGGATCACAAGGTGTAGAAGATGAAGTAGCTTGCTCTTCATTAGGTGTGGAATCATGTGGTGGTATGGAAGGCATATATTGATCTTGAGAAGGATGAACATCCTCATGGAATGAAGGGATATCCTCGGATGGAAGCATATCTTCATCTTGATGAGAAAGCATATCTTGATCATCGAGTGATAGGAAATCATTATATAGGATGGAAGAATTATCATGCTCCTGGGATGCAATGAAATCATGAGATGATATGGATTCATTAGATGGGGTGGAAGAAGGACTTGGAAAGATATTTTTCTCTTGAGATGGAAGGGATTCATCGTGGATGAAAAGTGAGAGGAGGGGATCATCATAGAATTCTTGAGAGATTCGGTCTTGGTCAAAGATTGGAAGAAATTGTGGAATTTTTGGTATCATTGGATGAATTGGAAAGAATGCTTTCATCTTGAGGTGCAGAGGGGTCTATGATAGCATGGTTTAGACTGAGAGATTGGCATGAATCATTGGATGTAGAAGATATGATAGAAAAAGGTAGTTTTATGGAATCATTGACTTGGGTGAAAGAATCCTGAGATTTATTTTGGCTTATGGGAGATGAAGATAGATGCATGACATGGTATGATTGTTCAATATCATTTGTGTTTGAGGACTGAGATTTGGGCTTCTCATTTAAATTTTTCAAAAATTCAAAGACATTGAACTTAGATGATGTAGTTGCTGGTGGAGAAGGTGTCATGTCCATATTTATATCAGATGGATAGGAATAGATGTGTGGCTGCAAATGTCTTTCTGTGGTTGTTTCCCCTTGCATATCCTAGATTTGTTGTTGAATATTTTTCATTTGATGAGTTAAAGCATTCAATTGATCCTCATCTATTTCACCCATGATGGTTTGGATTTCACTATTTTGAGTTTCAACGTTGGGATCTTGTTAAAATGGGCATACAAGTGTTATGATTTAGACTAAGCTTTGATGTAAATTTGAAATAGTGCCAAGGATTACAACTAAGTCAAATAGAATGACAAATTCTATTGATGGTACTAAGTTTGATTTGATTGTATAATGTTGTTTCGTGATTAAAGGATGAAAAATCCCGAATGAAACTAGGTTTGTACAAACAAAGATGTGATAGATATTGATGATTAGGCACCTTGAAATGTTTAGATCTAGGTTTAGTTTGAAAAGTTTCACTTGTATAGGTCTGTTTCGACACATTTAGACTTCTAAGGTATCTAAGGAACGATCTTGGACTTGGAGTTTTGATTCAAGATGTGTAATTAATGTACTCAAAACGTTGGAAAAGTCTTGGATTTTGACAATAGTACATCATCTATAACTCTAGATTGTTCTTACAAGATTTCTTCTAAAAATTGAAGGCTAACCTTTCTCTAAATTTGTAGAGCATAGACAAACATTTTTTATGTTGTTTTGGACTAAGAGGTTTGATCTTTGGTTTTCTAATCTTGATCTTTCATGAAATCATCGCGTAAAACACATATTCTGACTTTGTTTTTCCTAAGGAAAGGTTGAACACTGCTGAAAGGACTAATTTTCTGAAGATGGATGGACCTAAGTTACTGACTTGTCTACCTTAATGGATGTAGTTCTGAATCAAGGTTTTCACTTTCAAAGAGTAAAGTTTTTGATGGTGTTTTGTTTGAGTTTCATTTTGAAGACACATCAAGAAGAATATACACTCCTAAGGTTGTGTAAGACTGTATTCTTTTAGATTCCACATGGGTTTTACCCCAACTGCACTATCTTTAGTGGATGAATTCAGAAGCTTGGCTGCATGGGCTCCCCCTTATAGTGCACTCTCTTCTCAAGAAAACCAAGCTTCTAGTCCCCATGAAACTCCCATGGTGACCTGATCACCTCTACTAAAAACTACGAGAATGTGGATGCCTTGGCAACGACCGTTGCTGCACCAAAGAATAGCTAAAAGATTTTGGAAAATCTACAACAAGGGTTTTAATTCAGACATTTTGTTTGTAGGGAGTGACCCATGTGGCGAGAGTCCCTTTTGATCCATCTCATCAGAGCCACCCACGTGATACTTGAACTTTCCTCAAGTATCCACATTTACATCCCGGTTGGAAGTCGCTTGGCTTTAGCGTGTTACCGGTTGGGTCGTTCCCTTGGGTGATTACTTTTTCCCACAAGGCAGGCCCTCTAGGATAAAAAAAAAGCAAGCAAGTATACCCATAGTTCGATCGATCTTTATTTCACATGAATAAAGAGAGAACTCATGCCATATACTCCATTTACACTTGCACATAAAAAAGAATGGGTCTAGCTTTTTGGATCACCTATTTAAGGGGAGAGCATATGCCTACCATTCATCACATACAAAAGACATGGTGTTCATTAACCCGTTAATTAAACTATGTTCCTAACTTAACCAAAAGGAAACATGATATTCATTAACCTTTTAATTAAGCTATGTTCCTAACTTAACCAAAGGAAACAAGTAAATAACGTCCAACCCCTACAATATGTTAGTAGTTTATGTTTTGAGTCTTTGACAACGAATCTGGGAAAACCTGCAAAGCACAATACAGAATGTGAGTTTTTTGATTTGGTGAAAAACTACAAGAGGCGCCAAAACAGAGATAGACTTGATTTTTTTGAAAGTTTCTTGAAAATGGTCGTATCTTGGTCATATAGAGGTCTTTTTTGGAGCTTTTTTTTAAAATGGGGTAGAATTTCATAAGCTATACAATGGTGGGTTCCATTTTGGTGCAAGAGGTGCTAAAATAGAGGAAAGAGGCACAAAAAAATAGACAAGAGGCACTAAAACAGAGATAGACTTGATTTTTTGAAAGTTTCTTGAAAATGGTCATATCTTGGTCATATGAAGGCCATTTTCAGAGCTTTTTTTTAAAAATGGGGTAGAATTTCATAAAATATGCAATGGTGGGTTCCATTTTGGTGCAAGAGGCGCCAAAATAGAGGCAAGAGGCGCCAAAACAGAGATAAGAGATGCCAAAATAGAGATAGACTTGATTTTTTGAAAGTTTCTTGAAAATGGTCGTATCTTGGTCATATAGAGGTCTTTTTCAGAGCTTTTTTTTTTAAATGGGGTAGAATTTCATAAGCTATGCAATGGTCAGTTCCATTTTGGTGCAAGAGGCACAAAAATAGAGGCAAGAGGCACCAAAACAAAGATAAGAGGCACCAAAATAGAGATAGACTTGATTTTTTGAAAGTTTCTTGAAAATGGTCATATCTTGGTCATATGGAGGTCTTTTTTGGAGCTTTGTTTTTTTAAATGGGGTAGAATTTCATAATATATGCAATGGTGGGTTCCATTTTGGTGAAAGAGGCTCCAAAACTCTAGAAACAACATAGAATGGTCCTTGAACAGGTGAAAATGGTCTCAAAACAACTTGCAAGAGGCATCAAAGCTCAAGCAAGAGGTGCCAAAATAGGTGCAAGAGGTGCCAAAACTCTAAAAGATTCCCAGAATGGTCCCAAAATAGGTGAAAATGGTCTTAGAACAACTTGCAAGAGGCACCAAAACTCAAGAAAGAGGTGCCAAAACAAAGACAAGAGGCACCAAAACTCCAGAAACAACCTAGAATTGCCTCAAAATAGGTACAAAAGGCTCTCAAGTCTCAAATTTGAACCTGTGATCACGAAATTTGCAAAAAAATTAGAAACAAGTGAGGCAAAGGCCCCATGGTGGGCACCATTTTGTGTGTACTTCAAATGTGGAGAGATCTACCATCAACACAAACCTTAATGCGACAGTTTACATTCAAAGTTTGAAGCAAGTAAAACTACTCTATTCATAATACAATCAAATCTCTCAAATACGTATCATTGTCATCTATTTCTAGGGATTTATTAAACCGTTTGGCCTCAGATTTCTATGGGAACAATGGTTGTTAAAATGAATACCTAGAAAATGAGATTTGATGCTTAATATGCAAGCTAAGATGATTTCTATGTGCAAATGTGTGCTAGAATGATTAGTGGCATGCTTCTAAATGAAACAAAATGATGAATACGATGATGAATACGATGATAAACGAAGGATGATGTTGATGATAAATGAACAAGTGGAGATGAATGAGATGTTATGAAACTATAATGAACTATCCATGATTATGCATACATCAAATGCAAACATAAAACAAACTAACCTAAAATGTAACTATGATGCAATGGGGATGATAAAATCTAACTATGAAGCAATTAATTAATCTAAGATGAGAATGCAAAGTAACACATCATATGAAAACCAAGTATAAGACTCCATGAAAGCTCCAAGCTCCTAAGATAAACCTAAATAGTAACTTTACTCAAATTGTGGATGATAAATGCTAAGGCAAGAGGGTGTATTTATAGGGTTTCTCAAGCATTTTGTGAGGTGGCACCTATCAACGGTCTAGATTCGAAGGAGAAATAATAGATGGTGGAGATGAAAGGAATCAAAACGTTGTCCCCTTGACCAAAGACAACATGCCATGTGTGTGGAGAGAATCCTTTGACCAATTGGAAACATGCCAAATGTATGGGATTCCCAAGTGTGTGAAACAAAGACCCATATTCTCCAAATTTGTTGGAAGTGTGGAGGAATAAATCCATGTTCTTTTTCTAATTGGTGGAAGTGTGAGGATAATTCTAATTAATAATTAGGTTTATTTATTTTCATGTGACCTTTATGAGGTGGCACACAAAAAGTTGTAGAAATGTGCTCTAATTCTTAATCGGGATTAAGGAAAATTAAATAAACACGTTTAGGGTTTTTTTATTTATTTAATTATTTAGAAGAATGTGATTTTGGAGAATTAAAAGAGGAAGATTAATTAAATAAACACGTTTAGAGTATTTTGTTTATTTAACTATTTAGAAGAATATGATTTTGGAGAATTAAAAGGAAAGTGAACAATATAAATAAAGTAAGACCTTATTTATATGTAGTTGAAGTATTAATGAAATAGGTTGTATTTAATTAATTGAATATGATGACCATTTTTAGGTGTATACACATACAATCCTACATACATACAAGCACACATCTACATGCACGTATATACAATCTTACATACAAGTAGGCATACATGCAATATACATGCATTGATACATACGGGTATACATACATACATACATGACATACAAGCATACATGTGCATACAAACATACAAATATATAGACATAAATTCAATATGCATTTAACATAAAGCAAGAAATAATGTGAGTGTGTTATACCACGCTCACATTATGTCTTGATAGACATGCTCCCCACAAACAATAACCATGTCAAAACTGACATATAATGCGAGTGTGTTATAATGCGCTCACATTATGTCTTGCTTTGGGAATCCTCGAGCCTTAGGATTGCTATTTTCCTTGGAATACCAACCCAAAGGCTTGGATGGCATTCCCAACGACCAAAGATGTGTTTTGCAATTTCTACAATATTTCACATAATTGAGTTTGTGCTCACTGTCAGGATTGCACGTGATTCAATATCAAGCAAATCGAACATCTGGGTAATGTTAGGTTCTCTCTTAGCTATCTAACGATGTAATTTTTTTCACTTTTTGACAATGTTAAGCCATTCATCCATAATTTCTTTAGTTTGTATGTCTCTTTATTGGCAAAAAGAAGTGTTTGGTGTTTTTTTCATTATAAATTAACCGTTCATCAAAATTTCAAATAAATTACATTTTTAGAAACTAGATTCCATTCTACAATTTTTTTTTAAAAAAAAAAATCAATTAAGCCTCAAACTCTGTAGGGTAGCATGACCAAAATTCTATTTTTCAAGAAGTGTCCACTCAAAAAATTAGTTAAAAATTGAGCTCATTAAAAAAAAAAATACCATTTGTGAAAAATCATGCATCAACTACATACCACTATTACCTAACTTCTAACCATACAGCTTATTTTAAAAAATACTAAAATGGTTCTCATCGTATGAGGGTCGCATAAGTTTCTATTATGTTATGTTTGTTTGACAAAAACAACACCAATTTGTGTACATACCTCTTTAGAACCCCTTAATCTCAACCATTTTCAAAATAAATTAGTATTTTAGAAAGCAGACTCGGAGCACTTCGATCCTTGTTTTTGTTCCATCTCAAAATTTTGAGTGTAA
>VDFB02168118.1:48264630-48309604 GCA_007258455.2 Sequoia sempervirens
TATATAGGGTATAGACAAAGAGAGAAAAAAAATCTATTAAAAAACCAACTTTCACATAACGCGAGCACGTTTTGAAGTAGAGAGATGGCCGTTTTAGGAAGAAAGAACACACTTGTGTTATAACGTGAGCACGTTTTGTGTTACACTAAAAACTATAAAAAAACTCAATATACCCATGATCTCAAGGCCCACATTTTGCATATTCTCCTGGTTCGACGCAAGCTTCGACAAAAAGTATCTTTTTGATGATGTTGTGAAGTGTGCATGCATTGTTTTCACATTCCACCACCTTTTTCATGATCTCTCTACCACCTTTGCATGAAATAGCAGAGTTTTCACGTTGAAAGACATATAATATCAATTCAAGTTTGAATTCCATTGAAAACTAATATACAATTGAAGCTTGGGGGGTTACAAGCTTTTGAAAAAGTCAAATTGTTGAGAAGTTTGAAGAAAGAAGAAGCTAAGGCTACATAATTGGGTTGAACTCCTCCATTTGAAACTCTAGTTTTTTACGTAAGTGAAGTCTTTACACATTTTCTTTCATTCTATTATGGCTTCCTTTCATTTTGTTATTTTGCATATTCCATGATGATCATTGTCTGTTTGTCATTATAACCTCATGTTGTCAATGTACATTTTAAATTACACAATTCTATACACTTGCCAATCACATTTTTAAACCACATCTCTTTGAGGCATTTTGTTATTTAACAGTTGACTTACCTTGTGTATGCTTCCAAATTTTGTATACACATATATATGATGTACGTTTTAAGGAAGTAAATTAAAACATCATTTCTCAATCCTTTATTATGGAAGTGCATACCACTCTTTGAAGCTTTCATTGAGGTTTTTTTTCAAACAATTATACCAAGCAGCTCATTTCCTTGTGTATGCTACCAAATTTTCCATACATCTCTTTAAAAAATTGGAATATACTCCTCCCACATTGATAGATCTTAGAAACTATTTTGGTTTTCATCTCTATTTATAAATTTACCTCATCACTTATATTTGTGATATATTTTAAATTTTTCCTTGATTATTCTACCAAGGAATTCTAACCCTTCTCTCCACTATTAAAAGACTCTTTATTGAAGGCTAAGTTAGCAACATGGGGAAAGGTGCAACCTATCTTGCAATCATGGCTCAAAATGGAAGCATGGAAAAAGAATTTGAATTGTGATGCAACTAGGGGAGGTCCTACAACACAACTGAACACAAAAAATCAACCAACAACAACAATTCACAAGTCACAATTCTCAAAATTCTTCACTTTTCACCAAATTAGTGCTCTTCCTTGTAGCATTGCCAATTCATTCAATTGGGTGTTTCTTCTCGATAAGATTCTTTCAAACCAAGACTTGAACCATTTCAAGGACCCTTCAGGGTACACAATCACATGCCAACAAACCACTATTGGTTACTTTGTAACAACTTTCTCAAATTAGGCTTTCTACGCCAACTAGGCCTCAAATTATGACACTTCAGCAAAAAAAATTATCTTGAAACTTGACCAAAACCTCCAAACAAATGTGGGAAGAAATTTATATGTATTCAAACCAAACAATTCATAATTATTTCTTAGAAATTCATCCACCAAGATGTGAAAACCAAAATCCCTCTTTTTAAGTCAAATAACCTAGGGCTTATTGGAAAACACACTTCCCAACCTTATCAAAACATGCCACCACCTCAAACAAGTCTAAAATGGCCTGCAAAAACTCAATTCAACAAGAAACAATGCTTCCCTAACACAATACTCACTTTAGCATGTCAAAACCTCTCAAATTCACATGGAAAACACCAAATTTCACTCTAGGGCTTCATGCCCAACTCAACTCTTGACCTCCCCTGCGCACACTCAACATTCCCACACATTTTTAGTGATCCTCAAGTTAGAGTTATAAAAGTGAGAGGAATAGGTAAAAACACCATTTTAAATGACTTTCAAACCTTAAAACTATGTGTTCAGGTCAATCTCAAAAATGGTTGACATGGTAGGGGCAGCATATGGCTCATAGAAATGGGGTGCCATGGTGATATACATCACCATGGCACCCAATTTCTATGAGGCATACACTGCCCCTACCTTCTCAACCCTACCACATTGGTAAGCTATTGAGTGAGCTAGCTTGCCAACACTCCACTAGCTTGCCAATGCGGTAGGGTTGAGAAGGTAGGGGTAGTGTATGCCTCATAGAAAATGGAGTCATATGCTGCCCCTACCTTCTCAACCCTACCGCATTGGCAAGCTATTGAGTGAGCCAGCTTGCCAACACTCCACTAGCTTTCCAATGTGGTAGGGTTGAGAAGGTAGGGGAAGCACATGCCTCATAGAAATGGGGTGTCACAGTGATGTACATCACTGTGACACCCCATTTCTATGAGGCATGCGCTTCCCCTACATCACTGTGACACCCCATTTCTATGATGCATGCACTTCCCCTACATCACTGTGACACCCCATTTCTATGAGGCATGCGCTTCCCCTACCTTCTCAACCCTACAACATTGGCCTCATAGAAATGGGGTGTCAAGGTGATGTATATCACCATGAAACTCATAAAAATGGGGTGTCACACTGATGTATATCACCATGACACCCCATTTATATGAGGCATATGCTGCCCCTACCTTCTCAACTCTACCAGATTGGCAATCTAGTGAGTGGGATAGCTTATCAACACTTCACTAGCTTGCCAATAGGGTAGGGTTGAGAAGGTAGGGGCAACGTGGCAACAACCTAGGTGGTGAAGACCCCAACCAACTCAAAATGATCAGACTGAAACAACAAACCAGCCCCTGCACCACCTTTGTCTATGCTAGAAATAGTCATGTACAAGATGATTATAAGTATTTTTTATGAAGCCTTGAATGACATATATTTCATTTATTTGAATGGAAAAATACTTTAGGAACTAATATTCGTCTCATTACCATGCTACAGGTAAAATCATCTTCCATGTCGAAGAAACCAAGAAGGAATAAACTAACAGATGAAGAGTATGAAACCTTCAAAGAAAAGGAGAGAGAATGAGTGGCAGCATATCATGAAAAGAAGAAATTGGGTAATATTGACGAAAATGAGCCAACTAAAGAGGAACCTCAACTGTCAAAAAGAGAACAGGATTTGGTAGCACAAAGGGCATGAATGCGAAAGCATCGTGCTAAGAAAAATTTGGATGTCGTAGTTGGAGACACACCCTCTACGGAAAGTGAAAGTGAATATGGAGGGACACCATCTATTGCAAGTGAATATGGTTGGACACCATCTAGCGCATCTCAAGTTGAGAGTACATCATCACTTATATTTGACGAAGAAGGTATGCCATCATCCCCATGAGAACCTCAAGGTATGTCTTCTACTCCACCATTGATGAAAGGTATGCAATCTAGCCCACCTCAATTAAATATTGATGAAATTCCTAATGTTGAGATGTATGTAACTAGGAGAACACCACCTAGAATTTTGCATAGAAAGCCAAAGTATTTGATTAATATTGATGAGAATATTTTGCAGCACATGGAAGGTAAGATTCCATCACACACTTGTAGAAGATATCCTGATAAGATTTGGAAATTCTACTTTGAAAGGCTAAATGAGACCACAAGATGCCAACTATTTGTTGAAATGATGCGGGGTATAAAGTATAGAGACATCATGAAGAATTTTGGGTTGAGAACATCGAATGCATCAAGTGAAAACACTATTGTGAAGAATCTAATGCATACATATGAGAGTATGGGTAAGACCTCACGCTCAAAGGATAGTAATGTCACATGATGTGTCATTACATTGACTTTGGTAAGCAGTCAAACAAAGAGAGCTTGTCTCATTAGAAAGACAAGTGAACAAATGAGAATTAGTAGAAAAAAATTATCAAAAGCCATTCAAAGGTGGCAAAGAATTTAGGGCACCGATTCAAATGAATTATGGGAATTCTCAGGGAGACTGCCACAAAAAGATAAAAAAAGTTGTTGAGGCATTAAGAACACTAATTGAAGAGTATTGGAAGAATAACATAAGGCCACCTTTGAATCAAAGGGATGTGGTAAGAAGGAGAATCTATAGTCGAAACCATGAGCCACATCCAAAGCATTTTTTGGATATCACTCAAACCTAATTTTTTCATAAATTTCAAATAGATTATCCTCAAATTAATATTTGTCAAAGATTTTTTGAAATGCTTAAACCTTTTTATGTCAAGATAAATCACACACACTACTTGTTGCTGTAGACTACATATTGAATTCTCTAACCATTATGATGTTTATCATTCTATATGTTGTGATTTGCATACTAACAATGTTTTGTAGGATTGTGGCATAGAAGCCCCACCAAAATATTCAAGAGAGTTATTATCAAAAAATTTATGTGAAATAGAGGATGGCCAAATATTCTTCAGGATAACATGCTTGGATGGCTCATGCGAGCATTGTAGTGGCTTGCAGTGTATGCCATTATGTCAACATATGGAAAGCACAAATGAGGTGGGAAAAAAACTAGTAGAGTTTGAGAAGTATAAAATGGTGTCATATGCTACAAAAGATGGGTCTCAAGCAAAAAGGTGTGATTTGGTTGTTCAAAAGATTCCAGTGTATTAGTTTATGTCCATGTTTCATGACAATATAGTGTATGAGTATGCAAGGCATACCCATAGAGCCTGATGGCTGGACACACAATTCAAGCTATGCAAGGAAACCTTTCCAATTGGCAGCATAGTATCAGTGGTTGAATTTGCAGAGAACTACACTTTATAGCCACAACGTGAGGTGCAATCACAATATTACAACTCCACACAGGTTTCGATATTTGTACAAATAGCATTCATTCATGCAGCTGATAGTACAGAGGACCAAAGGAAGGTATTGAGGGAGTATCACTTTTATATTAGTGATGATTGCACACATTCTCCAAAGTTCGTGCAAGGTTGCTTCCAGATGTTCTACAGTGATTTGGCTCAGAGAGGCATAACATATGGTCAACATATAATATGGTTGGATAACTGTGCAACATAGTTCAAGAACTCATGCATGTTCTATTGGTTGAGAAGGATGCATGGAATTATAGGTGTACAACATATGTGGAACTTTTGTGAGGTTGGGCATGGAAAGGGGGAGCATGATGGTGCAGGAGCATGCGTAAAAAGAGCATTAGCATGAGAAGAGTTAAAGTATAAAGAAAGTGCAAAGTTGACAGATGCAAGATCAATTGTTAAGTGGTGTAATGCTTCGATGGGTCTAGGTAATGAAGGTATGTCTTTAGTGCATAGGTATTTTTGGTTGATGGATGATACTAAAATTGCACCATATGAGGATTATTGTACACTAACAGGATCGAGTGAGATACACTCTTTCCTTAGCTCAAGTGCAGGTTCATGAAGTATTCATACACAGAAGATGTAATGCTTTTGTTCTTCATGTACAATGCAAGCCTTGAATGATTGTGAGTCAGGGGAGTGGGTTGAAAAATGGTTGACAAGTTATCTTAGCCCGCTTCACACGTATCACCCTTCAACGACATTGGAACTAACACAAATGGAATCATTGGTCGACTTTGACCACGTATCAGATTTAGTTCAACCAGGTAACATATCTTCTTGCTTATTTTTTGAAATTTGATATTGTTATATTACTTTGTAGTGTATTCGTAATGTTGACTAATTTTGAGAGATTTGCTACACATATCAATTCATGGCAAGTTTATGCAGTTATTGCAGATGAAAAAAATGAAGAGGGAACAAACTATTACTTATGTCATTGTGTTGAGGCCAAAAATAAATTGGAGGCCCCAATTATAGATGGAGAAAACATCGAATACCCTACAGTGTCTGTTGTTGTTACTGGAACGTGGCTTAGAAGGTACCCAAATAAGAGTGTTAAACATTGGCTATTTCAGGACTTTGACACACATCGTAAGATTCTTCATTACTTGAACCTTGTCGTGGCAACCAATGTTCTTTTGACTAAATATGGGTGTAGACCTTTGAACAAGATCTTGTGAAAGGTTCGTGGGTCTAACCACAAAGCAATACTGGACACAATAAATAGCAGATTAGACCCAGATGGTTTGTTGGATTAATTTGTAAGTATGCACATTAGTTCTTATTAATTTATACTTGTATGTGCATTAATTTGTTTGATGGAAATGCTATCATCTTCTTTTAATTTTCCTACTTGTAAGTAACCTACTACAAATTGATTGGTGTCCCCTTGCAGAAAATGCAGATTTATGAGACATCCAAGAGAATGTTAGCCAAAAAAGCAATGCAACATCCTTATTTTGATGATCTTGACAAATCTCAATCATGATTTTAAGCCATTACAAAAGTGTGTGCAAAGCTTGGTGAGGGAATTTCAAGTTATTCATTTGAATTTAGCCTTATCATGAGCAGCTATGATGTAGACATTATAAGAGCATCTCAAATTTCAACTTACTCTATTCATGAGAGGTGTTGTGTGCAATAGGTATCTTGAAACTCGCAGTGAAGATGCATGACCAGGAGTGACTAAGTTGAGAGACTAGCATGCCTATCTGTAAGTGTTTTCCATCTATTTTCATTTCATTTCCATTTTGGATGCTCTTTCTTTTTCTCTTTTACTTTACGTATTTGTAAGTGAACTACTAAAAATTGATTGGTCTCTCATTGCAGAAAATGTTGATTTATGAGCCATCAAAGAGAATCTCAGCGAAAAAAGAAATGCAACATCCTTATTTTGATGATCTTGAGAAATCTCAATTCTGATTTGAAGCCGTTATAAAAGATCATGTGAAGCTTAGAAAGGGAATCTCAAGTTACTCAATTGAAGTTAACCTCATAATGAGCACCTATGATGTAGATATTTAAAGAGAATCTCGAATGTATGAGTGAAATTGTAAAAGATCTATGAGAATGAAGTTTGTAAGGAATTGTAATGAGATTTACTCAAATATTGTAATTTTGGAGTTCATGTTTGGTGCAATAGCACCGTGTTCTGTCAATGCCTTCAATAGGAAAATTTGTAAAATTTGAATTTTGAAATGTAAACAATGTGAAAAAGGTCATGTGAAGGTCATATGTAATGTTTTCAAAGTCTCAAAGAGGTCATTAGGTGATTAGAGAAGTGATATTGCATAAAAGATGTCATTTGGTGTAAAAATGCAAAACTTGCATTAGTTGCACAATTGCAAAATCAGTAAATAAAGGATGATGTTTTTTGTATTTGCAACACTTTTCCTTTTTTGTTTCAAGCTTGTGCGGATTGTAGAGCACCTTATACTTTGATTGTTGATTAGTTTTCAAATGTAAAACTTGAATTTTGAAATGTAAAATGTATGTAAAAGGTCATGTGATATAGTCAATATGATGGTTTGTGGATTGATGCAATAGGGGGAGGCCTGCAATGCAAAAAGTCACAATTCCAATCTGCAAACACAACTGTCAGGCCATAAACTCCTCACAATTTCATCATTTCTTCAAAATCACTCTTTTCCCTTGTAGCACTGGGAATAAACTCAATTGGGTAATCAAATTTAATTGCCTCAAATCTTCAAGATCCCCCTCTCATCAAGTCTTTACAATATATTTATAATATTTCTACTTCAAACAAAACTTTCCCAACGGATCTAACTTCCTTTTGAACTTCTTAACTGTTTGATCTCTTAAGAGTCCAAAGTGCGAAATGGCTGCAAACTTCAGCATGTTGTTACTCAGATACCATGACACTTAGAAAATTCTTATCTAATCCTACAAGATCATGTTGGGCCCCTCTACAAAAACCTCTCTCGGTTTTGGCTATCTTAGAGTGGTTTTCCTGTGGCAGCAAATTTTCACTTGATGGAAAAAGTGTCAAATGCAAGCAGTGCAAAGTTGCAAAATGGTGCAACGTTCGTTCTACAACTCGTGTGACCAAACGAATTGTTCCAACACATTTGAATAGTTATGTTTACACTATGCATGGTCCTCTTTCACACACAAACTTGCAAAATTGCTCTGAGCTACGTTCAACTAGATCGATTCCTTAAGAGTCCAAAGTGCGAAATGGCTGCAAAATTTAGCATGTTGTTACTCAGATACCGCGACACTTAGAAACTTCTCATCTAATCCTATAGGATCATGTTGGGACCCTCTACAAAAAAATCTCTCAGTTTTGGCTATCTCAGAGTTATTTTCCCGTGGCAGCGGATTTTCACTTGATGGAAAAAGTGTGAAATGCAAGCAGTGCAAAGTTGCAAAGTGGTGCAACTTTCGTTATGCAATTCGTGTGACCAATCAGATTGTTCCAATGCATCCAAATAGGTATTTTTACGCTATTCATGGTCCTTTTTTGCACCAAACACATGGAATCGCTCCGAGCTACATTCAACCGGATCGATTCCTTAAGAGTCCAAAGTGCGAAATGGCTGCAAACTTCAACATGTTGTTACTCGGATACCGGGATGCTTAGAAAATTCTTTTCTAATCCTATAGGATCACATTGGGCCCCTCTACAAAAACCTCTCTCAATTTTGGCTATCTCGGAGTGGTTTTCCCATGCAGGCAGATTTTCACTTGATGGAAAAAGTGTCAAATGCAAACAATGCAAAGTTGCAAAGTGGTGCAACTTTCTTTCTGCAACTTGTGTGACCAAACGAACTATTCCAACACATCCAAATATGTATTTTTACACTAGGAATGGTCCTCTTTTGCACCCAAACATGCAGAATCACTCCGAGCTACGTTCAACCAAACCGATCCCTTAAGGGTCCAAAGTGCAAAAGGGAAGCAAACTTTAACATGTTGTTACTCGGATACCGTGATGCTTAGAAATTTTTTCGTCTAATCCTATAGGATCACATTGGGCCCCTCTACAAAAACCTCTCTCGGTTTTGGCTATTTCAGAGTGGTATTCCCGTGGCAGTAGATTTTCACTTGATGGAAAAAGTGTCAAATGCAAGTAGTGCAAAGTTGCAAAGTGGTGCAACTTTCATTTTGCAACTCGTGTAACCAAACAAACTGTTCCAACACATCCAAATAGGTATTTTTATGCTAGGCATGGTCCTCTTTCACACCCAAACATGTGGAATCACTCTGAACTATGTTCAACCACACCAATCCCTTAAGGGTCCAAAGTGCAAAAAGGAAGCAAACTTTGATGGGATATTAATCAAAAACCGTGACGCTTACGAACTCTCCATCTAAGCCTATGGGATTGTGTTGAGCCCCTCTACAATAACCTCTCTTGGTTTTTGTTATCTCAAAGTAATTTTCCTGTGGTGTCCAATTTCCATTTGATGGAAAAAGTGTCAAATGGAAGCAGCGTAAAGTTGCAAAGTGGTACAACTTTTATTTTGCAATTCATGTGACCAAACTAACTACTCCAACGTGTCCCGATAGGTAGGATTAGGCTAGGCACAGTCCTCTTTCTCACCCAAACATGCGGAATTGATTTGAGCTACGTTCAACTAGCTTGATCCCTTATGATGGCATGCAAAACAATGGAAAAGAGAAACATACACACGACAACTAAGAAGTCTAAGTATTCCACACAAAAAGCTTATGATCATTGATGCAGAGCACCTTGTTCCTCCATTTGATGAAGAAGGTCTAGTTCAGTGGTTTTAGTTATGATAATCTCAAATAAGGCCATGATAGGCCATTTTGTGATCTTTCTTTTAGTTTTGAGTTAGTGTGGGGTCATTTGAGTCAATTATGTAAGTATGAATAAGAAAATAGCATTGGTAGAGGCATTGGAAGAGATTAATAATGTTGTGCCTATTCAAAATTAAGAATTTAGGCCTTAAAAGTAAGACTAAACGAGATGAAAAGAAGAAATTGCTTGAGAATAAGTTAGAATAGGTTGGAAATAGGGTGAGGTTGTGGAGTTTTATGTGTTCAAATGGATGGTCTACAAGGATAAGGGAGGTCAAAATTATGTTATGGCATGATGCCTAATTGGGAATAGAGGGGTTTTGAATGAAAAAGAGAGGTTTGAGGGAGTAAAAGTGAGTAATGTCAAGGGGCAGCATAATTTGGTAAATTTTGCCCAATGGTGTCTTCCAATTGGAGGAGTGATTGAGAGTGTGTTGCTTTGTTAAATAGACCTATTCAGAGGTCTAGGAGGATAGTGTTGAGTCCATTTCTTATTTGTATAATAAATTATATCTTTCTTTCTCCTTAGTCCATTTTGTATACAAGAAATAATATTGCAAAAAATTGACATATAAATCTTTCAACGTGTTTATTTGGTGACGCATCAAGAACATAACAATTCATTTTGCACTATCAGGATTATGCTGTGAAAATGTTCAAAGACTTTTGAAGATAAATGTTTGTATGATAATGTGTCAAGAAGTTAACTACTTCATATACTCTGAATATTATGTTTTGCAAGTGTTATGAAGATTATGTATTTTCTTAATTGAGTTGTTCCGATCAAAGGATTAAATCTATTGGAATCTTTTTATGAATCATTTCATGGAATACCAATTGAAAATGTTTTTTGCTTTTAGCTAAAGTTGTTTAGCATCAACCAATTAATATTCAAGACAAACAATGAAGGACAACAATGATCAATGCTAGGGCTAACCAATTAATAAGTATACACGTGAATAAGTCAAGCATGTATATGTGAATAAGGAAAGCACAAGTACTCAAAAACATGTAAGCCTTGAAGTATACACATGAATACATAGTATACAAAAATTAATACAAAGTATATGCATGAATACAAGGTATACACATAAAAAAACGTAAGTCGCAAAGTATACATTGGAACACATGTAAGTTGTAAAGTATACACTTGAATACACATAACTCATATCTATTGAACCATCAATTTAGAATGCAAATGTGGACACCATCGATAAAAAATATTTGTATTAACCAAATAGCCATGTAGGCATACATCAATATATGTCGATATAAGTATGAAATATAGGTACAAAATAGCCATATAGGCTTATGAGAATGTCATATAGGCATACAATGTCAAATATATCCAATACAAAATATGTACAAAACTGCCATGTAGGCATACAACAAAGGGCTCTAGAATCAAAAGTCATTACTCTTTATGCTCTGGAAATAAATTCTTTCCCTTTGCTTAATGATCAGATGGTGATACATCTATCACTCATTTGTGCTGCACTCAAGGAGTGCTCCTGTTGCTCCTCCTAGTGTTTAGTTCATGGTGAAGTTTTAACTATTACAATAAGAAGTAAAGGCATTAATATATAGAAATTACATTATAAAAAATGATATATATAACAAAATAATCACATACCGCCATCTCATGATCTCTCTCCTCAAGGGAAATATTCACATGCCCATGCTTAGGCATGCTCAAGCCCTGTATAAACCATCCAAATAGAAATTAAACTATGAATCAATAATGGTTTGATTTTTCACTAACTAACATCTATAACAACAAATGTAAATTGAAATTTACTAATTTTCCTCATACCTCCCCTATCAGAGCCAGCGAGGATTGTATAGAAAATGAAACACCAATCTCCATTTCCCTCATCACATTCAGAGGTGTTTTGGCTTGCAACAACTAAAAATAAAAATAAAAATTATTCAATCACAAAAAATACAATACCGATCCACATCATGACTTATAATGTATGAGATAATGAACAAAATTTGGAGTACTTATTAAACTATATATTTATGATTCTCATGCTTACTATTTTCCCTATCCATATCTTGTTCGAAAGGACATGTTTTTAGAATTTTACCCATAGCAGCAAGCCGGTGAACCATTTGATCAAATGCTTTCATAGATATGTACGATAACTGTGGCAACATAGAGAAGGCAGTGAAGTATTTAAAAAAATGACTCAAAGAAATGGGGTCTCTGTTATGCCTTCCATAACTACTCCATTTTATTTTGGAACAAAATGGGTCCCCCTAGTTTGTGTTTTATCTTAGGTTGTTGTTTGGGTCTTAGGAGTTGTTTTTTTTTACTCCTAAGTCTTTTCTTTCTTTTCTCTTTCAGAAGCAGAGCCGGAACGAAAGTTGGACTATGAAATTTTCCAAAGTTTTAAGTTCGGGTTTTGTTCCAACTTCGGGTCTGCCTTCCTTCCTTGTTTCTTTTTGTTGATTGTCGGCGTGCTTTGCACTCTCAAGTCTATTTTCTCCCTGGGGTTGTTTTTCATTTTCTTTGTGTCTTGTTTTGCCCATCCGGAAGCAGAACCGAGATTGAAACCTAACTTGGAACTTTCTAAAAATTCCAAATTTTGTTCCCCTTCCAATTTCGACTCTGCTCGTTTGCATTGTGGTGTTTGTTTCGTTCGTGTTGTTTGGACCGGGTCCAATTTTCATTCCATCCCTGCCTCCCTTTGTGTTTGCTCGTCTTTGTTTCATTTCCTATTTCTTGGTTGGCAGTGGAACCGGAATCGCACACGAACTTTGAACTTTGTAAAAGTTCTAGTTCCGATTTTCGTTCTGATCCTGCCCCATTTGTTTTCTTCATCATTGTCTTTGTTGCAGAACTGGGATCGGGTTTAGAGTTTGATAAGGAACTTTTCAAAGCTTTCTTGTTTGGTTCTGAACCTGGGTCTGCTTCCGCCCTACTTTATGTGTTCATGGGACTTAACTATTTGTTGGATTTGTTTGCTCTACCTCTGACCAACCGTATTAATGGCATTAATTACAGCCTCTTCGCACACATGAATTGATTTTAAATTCCTAATCATGTTTAACTAGCACATTATCTTTATTATTTGAGATGTTTAAGCATGCCAGAGCCATAAGAACTTTGAGAGGATCAATTTGATTGTGCAAGCGAGTTGCAGAGCAAATCTTGGTTAGTTTTCAATCATTTCTTGGGAGCGTTTTAAGGTAGGTTTCTTTTCTCTTTTGTTTCCCATTTCACATTGTCTTGTCATGTGTTGTCATGTTTTTGGTAAGCTCACAGAGGTATTCTTCTATGAATTCTTCATTGTTATTTCTCATTTTTGGTTTTGTCTTGTTCTTCTTTGTTTTGTTTTCATTTTCTTTCTTTCTTTTTCATTTGTCTTTTACTGTTTGTTGTTGCTTTTGCAGCAAGTGGGTTGTGTCATGCCCTAGTTTTCAATTAGGGCTTCCATTTAACAGGGTTGCTCATACTCTAAATGTTTGAAATATGTTTTGAACCCTATTTCTTCTTGATCCCATGTCAATTTGATGTGTTCTATGGTGGGTTTGTGTTGCACTAGATTTTTAAGTTGACGTATAGAGAAAACTAGGGTTTGCTTGATAACCTTTATAAAATAGGTTCCTATGGATTAAATTGATCTTTATATGGTTAGGATGTGGGGTTAAGCCCCTCTGGTTTTTGATTTCCAAATTGATCATGTGACCCGGGCCTTACATCCTTGTGACCATGTCTTTAATAAAGTACCCTATTTTATGGTGAAACTTGCGAAGTAGGACTCGGGACTGAACTTATCCCAAGTGTTTGGTATCAGGTTTCATTCTTGAATTGGTTCCGCTTCTAGTTATTAATGATGTTGGGTCCCCGCGCTTGTCCTTGAGTGAAATCAGAGTCGGGGTGGAAGTTGAACTTGGAACTAGTGTTTAGTTTTTGGTTCTTGTTCCCATTCTGGTCCTGGTTTCGGTTTTGTCCTAATTCCAGTTCTGACCCCGCCAGTGTTGAAAACTATTTTATTCCGGTTCCGACCCTGCTAGTGTTGAAAACCATTTTGTGACCTTGGTACTTCTGTGGTTCCGCGTCCGATAAAGATTGAATTTTGGTTATGTTTAAATGTTGTTTCAAAGTGATGGAGGTAGGTATTGACTGATGTATTGACTTCTATGTTTTTTGATCATCTAATACAAGAGTTTATTGCAGAGATGAGGGAGAAATGGAGTGGAAGATTTGAAGAGGTGATGCAAAAAGGAGATGATGAGGAGAACTTATTATTGGACAGGTCCATGAACATCAGTTGAATGAAGCAAAAGCTGCTAGAAGGGAAGTGATCAAATTGAAGGAGGTGCAGAAATTGGTTTCAATGTAACTAAAGAGGATTAAATTTGAGGATGATTGGTTGGATGGGCCTGATTCAGACACCCTTCAAATGTTCACTAATTATGATGAGTACATGTTTGAGCATGCAACAAAAAAATGAGCTAACAACACAACATCTTCTTCACTAGACACAACATCTTCTTCTCTCCTCTTTTGTAGGGATTTGATGTGGATTTGAATCCTATTCCCTTCTTCAGTTCCATCTTCTTCTTTTGATGTTAGAATTTGTGCAACATTGTACTCTAGCCTTCTAACTCAGGATCAACAATCTAGTTCTTCATTTAGTTCTGATTCCTTGATTTGTGGATCTGAGTTTTGATTGGGAGGAATTTATGCATGGCATTGTCTATATGTATCTCTTGGTTCTATTTTGTAAAGGTTGGATAATTGAAGGAAGATCAACCACCTAATGATAGCAAATAGTGATTAGTTCTAGGATTTCATTGTCAATAGCAGAGATACTTTCAAGAAAGTTCAGTTGAACTTAGATACAATTTTTATAGTTTTATACAAGTTTTATGTTATCAAGTTTGGACCTATTTGATAAGGTTAATGATGCATGATCAATCTGTATGCTAGTGATTTGTTGTTCCTAAATGTTTTCTATTTGATGAGAATCAATCTAGAGGAAACTGGATTCATGATTATCTCATTGGGTTATCTATGAATGAATTTATTGTTATATCTATTTGATCTATGTTTAATGATGAGTGAATGATCTGTTTTGAAGAAAAGTTTAGTGAATGATGATGGTATTGAATTAGAACTATGGATGTATGCAGTTGTATGGTTTATTTTGTGGATTGTATCTTTTTGTAGTTGTGGTTAGGTAAATGAACACTCATTATTGATATACATGTCTGGATATTAAGAACTTTTGTTCATGTTCTTCTATTTTAAAGCTCTAATCTATCTTTTTATCTTTATTTAAAACCCCCCAAACGTAGATTAGTTGAATTCATGCAGTTTTGTTCATTGTTACCAGAAAAGGCCCCTTGCACATTACAGTTATATTGACCATTGAGTGATATCAGCATAATTGAGAGCCAATTACTGGGACCTTGGGAGTTAGATTACCATGTGTTGTATTTATTTTTCAAGAGAAATAGAATAGTAATATTTTGTTTAATGTTGTTGTGTTGTTTTGATCCTCAACAGATTTCATGTTCTTCTATTTTGAAGCTCTGATCCATCTTTTTATCTTTATTTAAAACCCCCCAAACATAGATTAGTTGACTTCATGCAGTTATGTTCCTTGTTACCAGCAAATGCCCCTTGCACATTATAGTTATATTGACCATTGAGCGATATCAACATAATTGAGAAACAATTACAAGGACCTTGGGAGTTAGATTACCATGTGTTATCTTTCTTTTTCAGGAGAAATAGAATAGTAATATTCCGTTTAATGTTCTTGTGTTGTTTTGACCCTCAACAGATTTGGTGCCAGGAGGGACTGAGGAACAAACTAGCTCAAATCAGGTCATTCTCACCAGATAGGTACGAGAGAGTTCTCAGATCTTTTCAGAACCCTAAACCATTGGTCGAACTCCAAACCCCTATTAGGTATAGGCCCTAGGCTCATAGAGTCTTGATTCCACCATTATCACCACTGCTCACCCCACCTGGGTTTCCACCAAATCCATCCATATCACCTCACAGGCCAAACTCACCCATTCTACAACCTGCTCAACCAGTATCACCACCAAGACCCATGGCTTACTTTGTCAATAACCGCTCACCACTAGGGACTATTGCTGGGGGGATACATGATCTCGCCAAGAACCTAGAGAGGTTCTATCCAAGTACATGCATGGATAATTAAGAAGTGTCGAGGAGCACATACATGCATTTAAAGATGCATGTACTTGTTCTTAGGTGGCCCATCATGACATTGTGTGCAGGTTGTTCCCCTATTCTTTGGGTGACATCACATATAATTGGTACCTAAATTTACCTCAAGGGTCTATTCTAAGTTGGACAGACTTGGAAAATGCCTTTATCAATCAGTTTAGGGTTTATGTAGACCCTGCTATTCTCTACCACCAGTTTTCCACAGTAAAAAAAGAGCACCATGAACCACTTCCTTTATTCAATACAAGGTTCCAAAGAATGTATCGAAGGTTGTAGGATCCTTACCTGGTTGCTGAGAACATTGCCATTTTGGCGTACTTAAGGGATGTGGATCATTTGATTGGCCTATTCTTGAAGAGGACATGTAATGCTAATGAAATTGATTATTTGGCTAAAGTGTATCATCTGGCCATCCAGTTGCAACAACAAATAAGTTTACAATCCAGGAGTCTAGGAGGAGTTCTTCTTCCTATAGGATACCAAATGCCCAATCCACCCCCTTTATTCAATACGGTCCTAGGGATGTCCTATTCCCAATACGGACCTATGTCTAAATTCCAAGCTTCACCTCCCTTACCATTCTTCACCAATGGTCCCCAGGACTCCTCCCAGCAAGCTCAAAATTACCAAAATCAAGTTAGAGGATCAAATTATGTTAATCAACCCTCTATAGTGAAGACTGTAGAAAGTGAAAAGACTCTCCAACTAACAAATGAGATGGAGACTCTCAAAAGGACCCTATCTCAGATGTCTAATGACATGGCTCAACTTAGATAGAATCCCCCTCAGAACCAGAACCAAGATTTTTAGAATCAGGGAGGGTATTCTAATCAGGGTGGTTATTCTAACCAAAGTTCCAACAAAAAATCCAACCAGAACACTAGTAGGAATTTACAGAACCAAAACTCCTCTAATCAAAACTATCAAAATCAGAATAGAGGATACAATCAAAGGTCTAAAAACAATAGGCCATGGAATACTGGACCCAATAATGAAGGAGTTTCTCACAATTATTAGGTGGGTGATGAAAGGCCACACACTACCAATGTGGTAGACCTCAACTTTATGACCAATTGGTGTAGGATACATGATACTGTGGCCCATTCTGAGGTGAATTTCCTAGAGATGGAGAAGATGGATAAAACAGCCCAAGTTGATGCTCCATTTCAAGGTGCATCCAACAAATCTGGTGGATCAACGGATACTGCCATGACCTATGATATCTTTGAGGATGAACTACCATTTCCCAATTAGGAAGAGAATGAAATAGTAGAGAATGTATACGATGCCCAAGCCTTCCAAACCATGGGAGGCCATTTCCTTAGAAATCGAAACAGAGGGCCATTCACGACCTCTTCCCCTTCTAATAACATGGTCCCACCGAATCAGAATGCGGATAATAACCCACCACCACCAAAGGGACCATCAGATTCTCAGAATAAAGGTATTCCACCTTTCTTTACTATGCATCAGGTGAGGAATGATTAAAAATTTGATTTCATTACAGAGATGTAGAGGTGGAAAACTTCAATGTCATTCTTTGATGTTATGAAATGGTGCCCTGCTCAAAAGGGAATTTTTTTGAGAGCCTTGGAGGAAGTAGACAAGTCAAAATGAAAAGAAAAGGTGACTCCCACTAATGAGATGAATGCAACCCTCTATAAAGGTAGGACTAGTACTCCAACTTTCCTTTTGAGTTTAAGAATTTTTGGAAAGAATCTACACAACTGTCTGCTAGATTCTGGGGCGTTGGGAAATGTCATGCCATTTTCAATTTGTAGGAAGTTAGGTCTGAGTCCACTCTAGACAAATAAAAAGGTTATCCAATTGGATAAAATAGAAGTCAATGTGGTAGGAGAACTTAAGAATATTCATGTATAGGTTGGATCTAATCCAAGGATCCAAACTTACATGGATATCCAAGTTGTTGATATCCCAAAAACCTATGGTATGCTCTTAAGTAGAGATTTAATGAAGAGTATTGGGGGATATTTGTCCTTGGATTTATCACACATGTGGCTCCCCTAGAAAGGGATTGCAACATAGATCAGAATTGAGAGCGGACCTAGGCTTAAGCATATGATTACTGAATATGATACCCCCAATGAGGTAGCCTATTTTGAAACTAAGATGAGAGTTTACAAGTAGGAGGAAATCATGACTTTCTCTATGCTTCATTCTGATGATCTATTGCCTCTAGAACAAATTGACTCGATGACTACAGTTAACCAACAAGTCTTAATCAAAAATTTGCAAGAGGATAGGTTGGCACTGGGAGAGGAGGTGGATATGTGGAGTTTGTTGTTGCCCAATTGGTGTAAGGTCCATTATCAGAGTCATTCTGAGTTAACTTTCCAAACCTATATAGATATCTTAAATCATGTCTCCCAGGTTGAGGAAACTTGTGAATGTCAAGCTCAAACCTTTTCCAATAAATTTCCATTTGAAGCAAAAGATGCAACCATCCTTACGAGAGCCAGTCTTGCTAAAAAAGAATCATCTTCTCAACTCGAGCAAACTCAGGTTCTATGCTCTGAGCTACAAAGAGAGACTGAGGAATCTTAGTCTTTTCCAATTACACCTACCCTGGAAACCCTTCCAATGCCTAAGGCATTGGTGAAAAATGTACTAAGTTGTGATCTAACCCAAGAAGAGGTTCAGGAATCAGTTCTTGAACAAATTTTGAAACCAGGAGAACCCTCTAGTGAACCATGCCCCCAATTACCTTTAAATCTTGACGACCAACACTAGTCTGAGCCACCACATACTTTTGGAAAAAAAAAAGCTGTAGACCAAAAGAAGAAAGAGATCCCAACTCTAGATCAATTATGGAGTCTAAAATTTGATGGCTCTAAGTCCAAATCAGGAAGTGGAGTAGGGATAGAATTAACCAATCCAAAGGGGAAGACTTACTTTTCTTCTTACAGATTACAGTTTGGTTGCACAAACAATGTAGCAAAGTATGTAGCACTTGCTCAGGGCCTAATGTTCTCCCATCAGAAAAAGATCACATTTGTTATGGTGATAAGGGATTTTGAAGTATTGTCAAACAAGTTCACAACCAATATACTTGCCATAACAAAATATTGGCTGCTTATAGAAATAGAGTTTGGAATTTGATTAAGGATTTTGATGCTTTTGGAATCACTTTGATTCCTAGAGAACAAAATCAGATTGCAGATGCCCTTGCAGTCACTGCTAGCACTTCGGAGCCTATGGAGGACTCAAAGTTAAAAATATTTTTAGTTGAACTAGTCTCAATCCTAGCAGTCCCAGATAATGTCTAGAATTTTTAGGTTTTCGATGATGGCCAACACATACTCGCCTTCTTTGAAAGTTCTAATGTCTTCGAATGACAAATAATAGATGAATTAGAAAGATATCATGGGGATTGGTATCTTGAGAGTTGTGACACTGAAGGGATAATGAATTTGAAAAGCAACAACATTCCCAAGGGGATGGTAGCTTTAGAAAGAATATTTGACTCTAATCCTTGGGCTCGGGAGAGAGTACTAACACAAAGTGATGGAGGGAAGTACAAATCTATTAATTTGGCTAATTCGGGTCCTGAAAGAAATGTTCTTATAGGAAAGACCTACCCTAAGGAGATCAAAAATGAAATAATTAAGGTGTTAAAAGAAGACATTGCAGCAATTTCCTAGAGTTATGAAGACCTAAAGACTTTTGACACCTTTGTGATCACACATACAATACCTTCGAAGCTAGAAGGGAAGCCCTTTCGTCAAAAGTAGCACCCGGTCAATGCTTTGATCGAGCCATTAATAGAGAAGGAATTTTTCTAACAAGAAGAATCATCTTCCCAGTATGACACTCCACTTGGGTTGCCAATTTATTTCTAGTACATAAGAAAAGTGTGGAGATCAAACTGTGTGTTGACTTCAAGAACCTAAACAAAGCTTCAGAGAAGGATAACTATCCACTTCCTTCTCTTGATGAGGTATTATAAACTATCAACGGATATCAGATGATGTCATTCTTGGAAGGCTATTTTGGGTATAACCAAGTGCTTGTCAACCATGAGGACAAGATGAAGACTACCTTCACTACTAAGTGGGGGACATTTTCCTATCACAAAATTCCATTTGGACTTATCAATGCTGGAGCTACATCCCAACGTGCCATGGACGTAGCATTCAAGGATCTGATAGGTAAGTGTATCATAATCTATGTAGATGACCTAACTATTTTCTCTAAAAATAAGAAGGACCATGTTGCTAATCTAACAAAAGTCCTTAAGAAATGTATAAGCTATGGAGTCTTCCTAAGTCCCAAGAAATGTGTCTTTGGAGTTTCCAAAGGGAAACTTTTAGGCCATGTGATATCAGAAAAGGGGATATCCATAGACCCTGATAGAGTTGAAGCCATCTTGAAATTGACAATACCGGGCAGTAAAAAGGAGATGAGATCCTTCTTTGGAAGGATTAATTTTGTAAGAAAGTTTATAAAAAGGTTTGCAGAAATTGTGAAGCCACTTAATGAGATGATGAAGAAAGATGCAAAAATAGAATGCAACAATGAGGCAAAATCTACTTTCTCACAGATTAAACAATCAATATCTGAGGCACCAGTCCTAACTAGCCCAAATTATCTAAAGCCTTTCTATATCTATTTATTCGCATCTGACCATTCATGTGCAACTATTCTAACACAACAAAGAGGAGAGGGAGATGAAAGGCCAATTTCCTTCATGAGCTCCCCATTCAAAAATGTTGAAGTTATTTATCTACCCCTCGAGAAGCAAGCCTTTGCATTGGTCCGAGCAGTAAAGAAATTTAGACATTACATTCTCAAGAGCCAGGTTGTTGCCATAGTTCCTGATCCAGCTGTCAAGTCTCTCCTTATGCAAAGTGAGATAGGAGAGAGAAGAGGAAAATGGATGGCTATTTTGCAAGAATATGATTTAGAAATCCATCCAATGAATCTCGTCTGAGGATAGGGCTTATCAAATGCCACGACAGATGACAAAAATATCACTTGCCAACAATATACAATGTAGTCATTCACCAAGGATCTGTGGTATACAAATTTGATCTTCTTCCTTCTCAATAATAGATGCCCAGAGGGAATGAATGCTACCCAGAGGAGGGCACTAAGGATGAAGAGTGCCCATTACAGGCTCAAAGGAGGATCCCTATATAGAAGAAATTATGAGGGAGTTTACCTACGATGTTTAGATTAGCAAGAAGCCAAGCATGCTATTGCTGAATTTCACGGAAGAAATGGCACATGGCATGGATCAGTGGATTCATTTGCTCATCAAATCCCCAGGTTAGGATATTATTTCCCTCACGTGTTCAGGGATGTACATCAACATGTCAGAACATGTCACACTTTCTAGACCTCTACATCCAAGGAGTGTAACTCTGCAATGCCCTTGCAACCAGTCTATGAGGTAAGATAGTTCACCCAATGGGCTTTGGATTTTGTAGGGGTAATTAATCCTAACTCTTCAGTAGGACATAAGTTCATTCTAATAGCTATGAACTACTACACATGCTAGATTGAGGCTCAACCATGCAAAAATAGCACCACAGAGGTGGTGATCAGATTTCTTAATGACAACATTATTACAAGGTTTGGAGTACCCTTTGCCCTGGTATGTGATAATGGCCCCACTTTTTCATCTGCTAAATTTATACAATGGGCCTATGAGCATAAAATCATTTTGAAATATTCATCCAATTATTACCCAAAGGGAAATGGTGTAGCAGAGTCTACCAATAAGAACCTATTGGAGGTAATAAATAAATTGCTTGTAAACAATCCTAGAGACTGGAATACCCAGTTGAGATTTTCCTTATGGGCAGATCAAACTCGTATTAAGGTTGCTCTAGGAAATTTCCCTTTTTAAATTAGTCTATGGCCAAGACTTGGTTTTCCCCATACACTTGTAGATACCTATTCTCAATTTTATGTAGGAGTTTTAGACAAAGGATGATCAGATTGAGGTAAAATTAAATAACCTTTTAAACATGGAAGAATAGAGAGACGCTGCTCTACAACACTTCTTGAAACATCAATCTGTTTTCAAGCATTGGTTTGACAAAAGAGCTAAGATCAAAGCATTCAGAATATCAAATCTTGTGTTGCTGTGGGATAAGGCTAAAGAGAAAAAGGGAGATCACTAGAAGTTTGATAGACTTTGGTTAGGTCCATATCAAATAGCCAAGATCTTGGGTGAGAATGCTTTTCGCTTAACCACCTTAATAGGAGAACCTGTTCCATTGCCCGCCAATGGACAGTTTCTCAAGCATTACTATGTCCTGTAAGGGTCCGATTTTTGAATTAATTATATATATGTATCATGTGTAATTATCTATTATTTTTTTCTGTTGGCTGTTTGTTTGCTTGTTCTCTCTTTCTCTTTGTTTCTTTTTGTTGTTTTTGTGTTTTTTTTTGTTTTCTTCTTTGGGGACCCTCTTTTCTTTCCATCTTGAAATATAGGGTTTTCTATTCAAAGTATGTTGTAGGCACTAGGAGAGAAATTGATTTAGGCATTTTCAAGCATATCTATCGAGAGATTTTGTTCTAAAACTTATACCTTATGGTCATTTTAGCATGGGTTTGAAAGCTATTAAGAGTAAGGTATACTGTAGATAACCTCATGAACTATGGTTGAAATCTGTCACAAAATAGATAAAACATTTGACTATAAAGGGCCTATTCATCTCAGGGTGATTATATCTTTGATTTAAGTGAAAAATCTGATTTCCCAAAACTGTCATAGGGTCCACTGTAGTTCTCAACCCATATTTCAGACTAGTAATGTCTAAGTATTGAGAAAGTTTTTAAAAGAATTTCCACAAGTAAATCCTGTAAAAGAAAGAGAAAAGAAAACTACTGAAATAAAGGAAAACTCAATACTAAATGGGTAATTCAAGTATCTCTATCAAGGCTATGGATGCCTGATTGGCAGTAGAGCAATGCTTTGAGAGAATTAGAGGTATCTCGGTCGGGACTATGGAAACCTAACTGGCAATAGAGCAATGCCCAAGATTTCATTGCACGACAGTTGAAGGTCTCAACCTATGTATCTTGGATCTTAGATATAGTTGTTCAAGTGTGGAGAAAGTTCCTATGAAGAAAGATGCACCGTATATATGCACACACTCAGATTCAAAGGTAGTTGATGTTGATTTACATTTGAGATTCCAGCTCAACTTTACTTGAATATTATGATCATACTTAAGTTAACATGCTTCATAAATCAAAAGTTTTGGGGTGACTGAATTCTTCAGTATCTTAAAAATGGGTAAACCATTTTTCTAGCCGACTCACCATTTGTTATGCCTTGCATAACCAACCCATTTTATTTTGGAACAAAATGGGTCCCCCTTGTTTGTGTTTTGTCTTTGGCTCTTGTTTGGGTCTTAGGAGTTGTTTGTTTTACTCCTAAGTCTTTTCTTTATTTGCTCTATCGAAAGCAAAGCTAGAACCGAAGTTGGACTATGAACTTTTCCAAAGTTTTAAGTTCGGGTTCTGTTCTGACTCTGGGTCTGCCTTCCTTGTTTCTTTTTTTTGGTTTGTCAGTGTACTTTGCACTCTCGGGTCTGTTTTCTCCTTGAGGTTGTTTTTAATTTTCTTTGCATCTTGTTTTTCCCATCCGAAAGCGGAACTGGGATTGGAACCTAACTTGGAACTTTCTAAAAATTCCAGATTTTGTTCCCATTCCAATTTCGCTCATTTGCATTATGATGTTTGTGTCGTTCATGTTGTTTGGGATGGGTCCGATTTTCATTCCATTCCCGCCTCCCTTCATGTTTTCTCATCTTTGTTTCATTTCCTGTTTCTTGGTCAGGAGTGGAACCAGAATCAGACACGAACTTTGAACTTTGTGAAAGTTCTAGTTCCAGTTTTGGTTATGATCCCACCCCATTTCTTTTCTTCGTCATTGTCTTTGTTGCGGAACTGGGAGTGAGTTTGTAGTTTGATAAGGAACTTGTCAAAGCTTTCTTGTTTGGTTTCAAACTCAGGTCCGCTTCTGCCCTACTTTAGGTGTTCACGGGACTTAACTATCTATTCACTTTGTTTGCTCTGCCTCTAACCAACCGTATTAATGGCATTAATTGCAGCCTCTTCGCACAAGCGAATTGATTTTAAATTCCCAATCATGTTTAACTTGTGCATTATCTTTGTTATTTGAGACATTTAAGCATGCCAAAGCCATAAGAACTTTGAGAGGATCGATTTGATTGCGGAAGTGAGTTGCAGAGAAAATCTTGGTTAGTTTTCAATCAATTATTGGGAGCGTTTTAAGATAGGTTTCTTTTATCTTTTGTTTCCCGTTTCACATTGTTTTTTCATGTGTTGTCATGTTTTTGGTGCATTCACAAAGGTCTTCTTCTATGAATTCTTCATTTTTCTTTCTCGTTTTTGGTTTTGTCTTGTTCTTCTTTGTTTTTTTTCATTCTGTTTCTTTCTTTTTCATTTGTCTTTTGTTGTTTGTTGTCACTTTCGCGGTAGGTGGGTTGTGTCATGCCCTAGTTTTTTATTAGGGCTTTCGTTTACCAGGATTGCTCATACTCTAAATGTTTGAAATATGTTTTGAACCCTGTTTCTTCTTGATCCCGTGTTGGTTTGATGTGTTCTATGGTGGGTTTGTGTTGCCCTAGATTTTTAAGTTGGCGTATCGAGCAAACTAGGGTTTTCCCGATAACCTTTATAAAATAGTTTCCTATGGATTAAATTGATTTTTGTATGGTTAGGATGTGGGGTTAAGCCCCTCTGGTTTTTTATTTCCAAATTGGTCATGTGACCTGGGTCTTAGATCCTTGTGACCATGTCTTTAATAAAGTACCTTGCTTTATGGTGAAACTTGCAAAGTCAGACTCGGGACCAAACTTATCCCAAGTGTTTGGTATTAGGTTTCATTCTTGAATTGGTTCCGCTTCCCATTATTAATGATGTTGGGTCCCCACGCTTGTCCTTGAGCGGAATCAGAGTCAGGGTGGAAGTTGAACTTGGAACTTGTGTTTAGTTTCTAGTTCTTGTTCCCATTCTGGTCTTGGTTTTGACCCTGCCAGTGTTGAAAATTGTTTTATTCCAGTTCCAACCCCGCTAGTGTTGAAAACCATTTTGTGACCTTGGTGCTTCTGTGGTTCCACGTCTGATAAGGATTGAAGTTTGGTTATGTTTAAATGTCATTTCAAAGGGATGGAGGTAGGTATTGATTGATGTATTGACTTCTATGTTTTTTGATCATCTAATACATGAGTTTGTTGTAGAGATGAGGGAGAAATGGAGTGGAAGATTTGAAGAGGTGATGCAGAAAGGAGATGATGAGGAGGACTTATTATTGGAGAGGTCCATGGGCATCAGTTGAATGAAGCAAAAGCTACTAGAAGAGAAGTGATCAAATTGAACAAGGTGCAAAAATTGGTTTCAATGCAACTAAAGAGGATTAAATTTGAGGATGATTGATTGGATGGGACTGATTCAGATACCCTGCAAAAAATGTTCTCTAATTATGATGAGTATATCCTTGAGCATGCAATGCAGAAATGAGCTGGTAGCAGAGCATCTTCTTCACTGGACACAACGTCTTCTTCTCTCCTCTTTTGCAGGGCTTTGATGTGCATTTGACTCTTGTTCCCTTCTTCAGTTCCAGCTTCTTCTTTGGATGTCAGAATTTGTGCAACATTGTACTCTAGCCTTCTAACTCATGATCTATAGTCCAGTTCTTCATTCAGTTATGATTCCTTGATTTGTGGATCTAAGTTTTGATTAGGAGGAATTTATGCATGGAATTTTCCATATGTATCTCTTGGTTCTATTTTGTAAAGGTCGACTAATTGAAGGAAAATCAACCACCTGATGATAGCGAATAGTGACTAGTTCTAGGATTTCATTGTTGTTAGCAGAGATACTTTTAAGAAAGTTCAGTTGAACTTAGATACAATTTTTACAGTTTTATACAAGTTTTATGTTATTAATTTTGGACCTATCTGATAAGGTTAATGACGCATGATCAATCCATATGCTAGTTATTTTTTGTGCCTAAATGTTTTCTATTTTATGAGAATCAATAGAGGAAACCGGATTCATGATTATCTCATTGGGTTATCTGTGAATGAAGTTATTGTTATATCTATTTGATATGTGTTTAATGGTGAGTGAATGATCTATTTTGAAGTAAAGTTTAGTGAATGGTGATGGTATTGAATTAGCACTATGGATGTATGTAGTTGTATGGTTTATTCTATGGATTGTATCCTACTGTAGTTGTGGTTAGGTGAATGAACACTCATTATTGATATACATGTATGGATATTAAGAACTTTTGTTCATGTTCTTCTATTTTAAAGCTCTGATCCATCTTTTTATCTTTATTTAAAACCCCCCAAATGTAGATTAGTTGACTTCATGCAATTTTGTTCCTTGTTACCAGCAAAGGGCCCTTGCACATTACAGTTATATTGACCATTGAGCGATATCAACATAATTGAGAACCAATTACCAGGACCTTGGGAGTTAGATTACCATGTGTTATCTTTCTTTTTGAGGAGAAATAGCATAGTAATATTTTGTTTAATGTTGTTGTGTTGTTTTGAGCCTCACAATCTCATGGTGATGGAATGCCATTACAAATAAAAACACGTCATGACATTCCATCACCATAAGAATGCATTTCTTTTAGATTTTTTTTCAAAAAGTCCATTTCCTTCTCTATGGTATTATTGCTTACTATTATGCTTTGATAGATATTTTTCCAAGCATCCATAGTTTGTTGGAAAGCACCTATTTTAGGCTTTTAGCCATAGCTGCAAGGAAGTGAGTAGTTTGAGAAAATGCTTTGGTACACATGTATGAAAAATGTGGTATCATAGAAAAGGTGGTGAGTTGTTTGAAGAAATTCCTCTAAGAAATGTGGTCTCATGGTGAAGTAATTTTATCACTGCTTATGTTGACTTTCTAAACAACTATATTGTAGTTGAAATTTTTTCATCTATCAGCATCTAGTTATTAGTTATGGAATGTGAAGTAATGCTTTGAGTTTGAATGATGTGCAATGCAACGTAATCAACGATATGAATATAAACTACACAAATCTATTAAGTATAATTCATTAGTTAAACTCTTTATTCTATTACCTGCATGTAGGTTTAAGTAAATCCACTGGCATTGGGAGGTGTTCCCTGGAAGCCTCCAATATTAGGGTATGTGCAGGATCATCATAGAAAAAATAGGCCCTTAAGTGGCAAAAAAATTAGAAAAATCAGAGTTAGGCAACTTGACATAAAATTTGAATAAGTTATCTATATTATTTCCAAAATATGTAAGAATAGAATATGTATTAAATTGAATTTAGTTTCTAAAATACTAGGTTTTTTTTTTTTAAAAAAAAACCTATTTGGTGAAAATTGAAATTTCAATGCATGAGTACTTAAATTTCGGGGAAAAAAAGAAGTAGGTGTTTGTCGACCATCCTAACCACAATAAAATGATAATATTTTTTATAAGATTTTAGATATAAGTAGAGGACTCATGTCGATGTGATGCATATTTTTTCTAATTTTTTTCCAAGTAAATAATTAATTATGAATTTTTTTATTACAACTTTTAAAAAATATAAAAAACTCGTATGTCTGACCACCTTAACTTGGTCAAAACTTCATAAAATTTAATTTTTCTTTTTATAATCCTATAAAATACAAAGCATAGAATGTGACACATGTCTTGGATTCAAAAAATGTGATACTGTTTGAAAGCTATAGATGTTTTTCAATCAGTCTATCAATTAAGACTTTAGTCGTAATTTGAATAGAAAATGAATAATAATTACTTATTAAATTCAAAGTAAAGCATAATTTATATTGGTGGAAATCTTAGAATCTCCTTTAAAAACCCTTTTTGTTTCATCAATTTTGGGTCAAAAAAAAGTCGTCAGCCACATACCCATCATATTGCCACTTTTTGGCCCATCATGATCCTGCACATACCCATTAGCCTATTCAACATCCAAAATCACATATTAAAATACCATTCAGTAAACAATGCTATTAACATGTAATAAATTTATAATTGATTACTAGTTACATACCCCATCGATAGGTGTACTGTAGAAATAAGTAGGTGGAGGGCCAGTGTATCCAGTCTCAACACTGTGACCCTGCAATTTTATTAAAATCATAGAACTAAATTAGTTAATATTGCATTTCAAAATTGAAATTTAATAAATTAAATTCAATGAACATGCTAAATTTTACCTGACTATTAATTCCATACGCCTCACACAAAATTTTAGTTGCCCTCTCTGTCTCCATTGTTGTAGATGGATCCTGTGTAGCAGCCTCTTGAGTGTCAGTGGAGTCATATGAACAAGTCGCCCCACAAGATTGACACACATGGGTTCGAAGGCCACCACTCAAAGACTCCCCTGGATGGCGCTATAGAATAGGGCTAGTATGATGGATGACACTTTGGGTTAAAGTGATGATCGCCTGCAATGTCTCTACATTAGCACTCTCCTTCGCGACGAAAGGCATAACAACGTGCTCGTGAGGTGGCCTAGCGAGAGCTCATCTCCCTTGTCATGTAGGATCCGGCTGTGCACCAGGTCTATCCTGAGCCGATCCCCCACCTCTCCCCTAGAAGTCCCTCATATCAAAATAATTTAGGATTTTGTTCAATATGAACTCACTGTATAGTTTCCTAAGGAAATACTGTGAGACTTCACAATTGTTGCACGGTGGGTAATCAAAGACGATGTACCACCTATCATAAAAATAGTTCCTAATCTATTGGTGGTGGCACCAATTAATAGGAAACCTCTTCACATTGAGGGTAATATTTTGATTTGTGCGTGGGTTAGTGAATAATGAACAAAATTCACCTTTTGTAATTTTTAAATCCTTCACATCTTTATATGGTAGTTTATCCGCATAATAAGCCTTAGCCACCTGCCTCCTATCTTGCCATCTAGTTATTTGTTTTCTAATTGAATCTACATTTTTTAACATATGTTTCAATGAACTTGCTAGGTTCATTCTTTTTGCGGTTGAACCATTTGGATCACTCAACCTAGTAATTAAATCCTCGATTTGGTTTTTGTTGTTCTCAGTTTCACTCATCAATTTTTGTTGAGTGCTAGGAGGGTGTTAAGTCATTGGTGGAGGAGGTTGTTGTTGTGGTTGATTTTGTTCTTGAGGATTTTTAGGGTTTGCAGGTTGATTTACATCTCCTACAAATTCAAAAAATATATATTAAGTACAACCTAAAACTAACAAATTCAAAATAAAAAGAAAACAATCCTTACCTCTCACACCTCCTCCTCGTTGTGGTGCCATCCTTGCAAAGAAATAACAACTCTTGGTGAATATTTTTGCACAATTCCTCCTCCTAGATTGCGAGCATGAAAAATGGGGGTTCTGGCCGTGAGCACAACAAAAAAATAGTTGAAATGCAAAATGAATGACTTTCATTTTTTTTATTTTCTTTTAACATGTCATAACACACTTGCATTATGGGCTCATTGTGTCGAGCCTTAGGCTCGACATACCAAGCCATAATGAGAGCACTTTATAACACGCTCGTGTTATGACTTTTCAAAACTTTTTTTTAAAAGTGGCCACAAATTGGCTACCCATCTCTATGCACCTGCCTTGAGCTTAAAAGATACATCCTCTCCACCAAGTGAAGATCCTGGTATGAATCCTAGTTCAGCACTTGCAATTCTCCCTTTGGATAGTCAACCGCCCTCGCATTACACAGAACATGATTGGGAGGTGGATGACTTGTTAGATGGTTGACTTGCATTCACCTTGCTAGGCTTCTCCATGTTTCTTTTATTTTGATTTTTCTTTCATGTGTGTATCATGTTCCCCCATAACGTGAGTTTGATGTTTCTCTCCCTTTCTTTGTACACTTCTTCTATCTGTACCTCTCTTCTTCTATTTGTCGTGCCTTGTATTTTTCACTTTTGTTTCATGTTCTCTTTTTGGGGATGATGCAAAGTGTAGAGACGCCCTATGTCTCTTCCATGTTGACCCAAAAGGTCCTTGTCCTTTTCAATTTTGTTTTGTGTTTCTCCTTTTGGGGATGACACAAGACATTAAGACCACAATGTCTCCTTCATATTGACCCAAAAGCTTTTTCACTTTTCTTTCACCTTTTTGTTTTGTTTTCGCTTTTGTTTTCCCTTTGGGGATGATGCAAAGAATTGAGACCACAATGTCTCTTCCATGTTGACCCAAAATGGAATTTTTTTTCTTTTGTTTTCACTCTCTTTGTGTCATTCTTCTAGTTCTATGTGCTTTGGGGAATGATGACAGTTTCAAAGCTCTTTCATAAAAAAAAAAACAGAAACGAACATACGACCCCAAATCCATAGATCCCTTATGTGTTTGGTGTGCTTTCTTTTCTGGGGGGCAACCCCCTTTTATTTTTTCTTGAATCATTTTTATTGACATGATGCAGCCTAACTTCGAAACATATGACTTGGCATAGGGCTTTCCAAGTTGGCTCTCATGTCTTGTTTTCCTTTTTGCATTTTTACCTTTGCTACTTTAAAGTAATTGCTCACAAAATGATGTGTAGCAATTCCTTTAAAGTGGGGGGCATACATTACCATAATTCATTTGCATTCTTGGTTCCTAGTGTAGCCTTGTCATTCATATGATGTGTTTTTCACTTTGTGGATGACATTGGGTGTGATGTCCTTCATAAGTGTAATTTATCTTAACATATTACATTCCTCTTGGTGGTTTGATGCGACATACTACATCCCCTAAGTTGTGAATATACTATTCTTTGATTGGTCCTCTCTTAGAGACATTAGACATAATGTTCCCTAAGTGACTAACCTTGCATGAACTTAACAAGACTCCTTTGAACATCTCTCGCATTCTACATTTTACATTTTACATTTTTTTGCACCTTTACATTTTACATTTTTACATTTTGCATTTTTGCCACCTTGCATAACGCAACTTGCATGCCTGTGGTACCTTGCTTTTTGTTCATGAGTTCTAAGAATATGGAGCTTTTCTTGTCTCATGGAGCACGAACCAACATTTAATTTTTCCTTGTGGTGCCTTGTTAAAGTTATCAAGAGGTATAACTTTGATATGGTTGAGTAGGAAGCCCACCTAGTGACATGACTTTTCCCTATAGCCACCTTTGTATTTGTGAGTGCATACCAACTAGCATATGTATCTTACCTTTTGGGATTTCTCACCCCACAAACAACCAGAGGTTCCATGGCCCCAGAGTGAGTACACTTGGGCCTTCTCACCCAATGGACAGTCATGAGTTTTGTCACCTCAGAGTGAGTATACATTCTCTTTTAGCCTAGATCTATCCACAACTAGTTGGACAGACAATCGAAGCTTCATTTGATTCTTAACACTTGTGTATTACTTTGTTCTTATGCCTAGTTTTCCATGGGATCTTCATCCTGGGGGCATGATCATCCCTCTTGATCATTGTATTCCATCTTGCTAATGTAAGTACATTTGAACCCTCCTCTCGATGTTCATGGCTACTTTACTGTGAGTTTGAAGCAAGTTCATCCTCTCACTAAAGTGGGGGCTAAATGTGCCATAGAAACATTGCCCCTTTTCATTTTCATGGCCTTTTAGGTCTTGTTTCATGGTGTTTGTCTATTTTGCTTGGATTTTATGATGTAACATGGCTTGAACATGCATATTTAGGTACTAAAATTCAAATAATGACATATTGTGAAGGTGTTGTGAAGTGTTGTAAAACATTTCTACACTCTTCTAGACTCTATTCATTACAATTCACCTAAAAATCACCTTTTCATTACTAAAAAAGTCTTATTTTGAAGTGTTGTAAAGTCTTGTAACAAGATTTCATGCTTTTCTAGGCATAACTCCACCATTTACTTATTTCTTATGCTTTATTTGACCCATTTATACCCTCATATGATTTAATTAAGTGTATTTTTGAATGTTAGCCCAACAAACAACATTAAATACAAGATAATTCTTGACACCCATTTTCAAGTCCTAGGTGGGACCCATTCGCCATGGGTGGTGAATGAGTCCCCCTTGGCTCCAAATTCAAAATTTTTAAAATTTCCTTTTGGGTTTTTATTCAAAAACACTTGATGTCGGCCTATGATGAGGTATGAATGGGTTACTAAGGCACAATATTGTATAAATAAGTGATTTTCACCTCATTTTAGCCCCCATTCATTCAAGCATTTAAGCATCTTACAACATCTTATCAAGCATTATTCAAGCACTTTGGAGCATCCATTGACATTACTTCAGATTTGCATCATCAAGGGTTTGGTAAGTTGATAGCATTTGCATGTTGTTAGTTTATCATTCTCTTGCATTTCATTATTTTATTAAGGGTTTGATTACCAAAGTGGGGTTTGACCAAGGCAAATCCCTATCTACTAACCCTCAACCATTTTCCCCCTCTTACATGTGTGTTTGTAGACCTTTATATGCATATTTTACAAGCATTTAGGTGTTGAAGATTGGTCAACAAGTCAACTAGGTGCTTCAAGTCAAATCAACTTTATTTCAAGCTTGGAGAAGGTTTTCTGTCTGTTTCCTGTAGAATTGACTTTGGCAACCTGACAAGTAGACATTTCTAGATATGGTGTTGCAGAGTTGTCTCCTAATTTCTTAGAATTTTGGGAGAGGACTGATTCGCCATCAATGGCGAATGAGTCCCACCTTAAGACTAAAAGTCTAAATTTTGTCAGATTCTAGATCCCGACAGTCAGAAACATGTTTCTAACACTTTTTCACCAGTAGCAAGACTAATTCACCACCCTGGGAAAATGAGTCCCACTGTGGAATTTCAATAACTTCATACATCATTCACAACATTCCAGATTCATCAAATCTTGCTCAGGTGCACTCCGATTCATCCCATTTCTTTCTGTTTTGCATTATTTCATCTTTTAGTTCATTGTTTGCATATCACAATGTGTTTTCTAGCATAGTTTAAATCTTAGTTTTGCATTCATGTAAATCACATTATTTGCATTTAGTTTACTTCATTTAGCTTAGACAACATGATACATAACATAATTTGAATGAACCCTTAGCATTTTTGAGACCTATCTCTCTCCTTTTAGGTGAAAAACCCTAGAAGAGCAAGAGAAGTCCATAGGAACCAAAAATCTACGGTTCATTAAGTCATAAATCTAGCAAAAAATTAGATAATATGGAAACAATATCTTTCATAAAATTATTTTATTCATTACATTTTATTTTTATTATTTTTGTGTGTTAGCTCTTTAAAAAAATTATGGACACACTCAAATCATTATCATCCACCCCTTGTTGCAATTGCTTATGTAATTATTTAAATTAGAATATATAATTAAATTTAATTATTTTTAAATTAATTTAAAGACTTTTTTAAAATTTAAATATTTTAATTTTTAATAATTTTATTTAAATCTTTTTAAATAGAATTATATAATATATTTAAAAATTCAAATCAAAAGTTGTATAGTTTAAATTTATGATATAATTACTATTGAAATCATATTTTAGAGTTGAGTCACTTGAAGTGACTCAAGTCTCTCCTTTTTTATAAAATTCTATTAAAAATATGTATAAATAATATTTTAGGATTGGAGTAATTTTTTTAAGGCTCTCTTAAAAGTTTCAAGTTTCTTATAAAAACTTATTAAAAGTGTTATAAATCAAATAGATGAACTTTATTTTTTAAGGATTAAAAATAAGAGCAATAATTGTTTAATATTAATATTTATAATATAATTATTATTGAAATCATATTTTAATGTTGGAGATAACTTGTTTTTTAACTTTGTCTTAAATTTTGCTAGTTTTTTATGAACCTCTATTAAGAATATTTATAAATCAAATAATAGCTATGAACTTCACATTTTAAGATTAAATGTAAGAGTGATACTTTTAATTATTTAATATTAAAATTTATGGTATAATTACTATTACAATCATATTTTAGGGTTAAAGTTACTTGATTTTTAAACTCTGGTTAAACTTATGGTATAATTACAATACCTCTAGGAGGCTAAATATATAAATATTGTTGGTAATTTTTTATACATATGAGGCCAATAATATTTAGGCCCCTTGTTCCAACCACCTATAATTCTCTAAGAGGCTAAGGGGTAGAGGTGTTTATAGGCATGGGCATGATGGTGCTACATAATGGACATAGCAATCATTTGATACAATGAACAATTTCAGTTTCTTACCCTTGTCAAGTATGAGTGAAGTAATCTAACTTTGTAATTTTTAACAATATATATGGCTAAAAAATGAATTTTCATGGTTGAAGCAAGTATCATATTTTTTATTAGACTCATATCAATCATGTCATTCATATAATGGTTATTGACCTAACCATGTTTAAAGGATCTAATACAAATTTAGGCATATATTAGCCTGATCACATGCCAAATGTTTTGAGCATGGAGACAAAGATTCTCATATTTAATTCACTCTTAAAAGTATCACTCTTACTTTTATTTCATAAAAGTGAATTTCATAGCTATTATTTGATTTATAAATATTTTTAATAGTTTTTAATAAGAAACTAGAAACTTTTAAGAAAGAGTTACAAAGACAAGTGACTCCAATCCTAAAATATGATTTCAATAGCAACTATAACATAAATTTTAATTTCCCATATATTCATAATTTCTTCCTTAAAAATGTAGAATATGTACTTCAATAAAATGGTTTAATCCTTAAAAGTGAAGTCTATAGCTATTGTTTGATTTTCAAAACACACAAAAATAATTTTAAAAAAAATGTACGAGTTATTTTCATTTATTTAGGTTATAATGAATAAAATATTTTTATGGAAGATATGGTTTCCATACTATCTATTTTTTGCTAGATTTATGACTTAAAAACAATAAATGTTTGAAAATAATGATTTTAACATTTATTACATAATTTATTTTAGATATAAATATTAGTTATAATTTATAAAAAGAAAATGCAAAAAATTAAGCAAATTATGATTAAAAAATTAAAAAATATATATTTAAAATAAGAAATCTTTAATAAAAAAACATTTCAATTTTGAAATTTCATAATAAAAAGCCTTTCTAAAAATACTAGGATTTGGTTAAAAGAGTATTAAAGTGACAAAGAAAAAGAAGATTATTGCCAAAATAAAAAATAAAAAAAATAAAAATAGAAACAACAAAAAATATACTAATATTACAATATTACAGGCAGTCTTTGAGAAAAAATGTTTCATCTATGAAAAGTTGCAGCTGTATGTTTTAGCATCTCTTAACTTGGTGAGCAACAGTTTAACTCATTGAAGATCAGAGATAGAGTTCAGTTATGATGGTATGAGCTTATCCATGCCTGGGTGCATTTACGTGAACACAAGCAAACCTCGGGTAATCCATCCGTAACTATGCCTAGTGGCAGTTAGTGAGTGGTTCTTTGCCACCTGTCAGCTCACGGTATATTGTAAACTCCCAACGGTTCTTTCCTTCTACTGTAATCAGGACACAATTTATTTGATAAACATTCATTGTCAGAAATATTTGTAATCAATTGTCCTCTACACTCACCGCCTCCACTAATCATGAAATATCGAACCGCCCCACTGTTAAGCAAAGGAACAATTGCAAACTCATTGCAAAGAAGAGGAAGAAGCCAGAGAAGACACAGTTATCTCAAGGTACGCTCCATTCCTTTAGTCTCGCAGCTATTTTTTCAAATGTAAACGATTCAATCGAACAGTTGTGCTTTACTTTCTAGACCTTTTTAATGGGCTTCTAATTGATATGGATATAGTTGGAAAACGTGTGTATATTTTTGTCTCTCCTAAAACTCTCCTTTACAAACCTTATTGACAGGTAGCGTTAGTTTATTTGAATCCATCACTATATTTGCAGATAGTAAGGAACTAAAAGCTTGCTAACTTGGATTTTATTGAGAAATTCACTGAGAATAACATCAAATAAGATTAATCTATAATTGCAATGTGTGTCATTTGACTTGGAGACAATATCTATGTCCAAAGAGGCATTGCACTACGTATTTCACAAGAAATTTTAGTGGAACAGAAAATGCAGGCTTAAGAATATTTTAAAAAAGCATCAAGCAATACTAAAATGAAAAAATATTCAATACCATTGTAGCTGTCAAATCTAAGGTTCAATGAACTCAGTAAAATTTTGTACCCTTATCGTTTTTGATTTGCCTTGTTAATAGACCACCATTCATAATATACGAAATTAAAACATTTTAATGTGGAGGCTTATTTTCAGTGAATATAGCAATATAAATGAGATATTTCCTACATGACATCTTTCATTTTGTGCGTATGGTCATTATATGATATCCGTCCCAGGTCATTCAAAACAAAAAACTAACAATATCATTGTCAACTTGCATAAAAACTATTTATCATTATTTCCTATTTTGATATATCATTATTGCAAGGTCATACGCAGTTCCACCCTGCTCTAGATTTCAATAATGTATGTTAGATTAGAAATGTTCATAATCATAAGATTCTAATGGTGGATTGTCTATTATAAGAGAAACTATACCGGTGGGTACTGAGGCCACACTTGAATCAGGTTCAAGATTAACGGTGCTAGAAATCTTTGGCTATCTTCAGGTTTCACGTTCAATCCTGATGGACTAATGACATATATTCGTAAAAAGAATAATTTCTTAGGTTGATTGCTTTTATTTCATTCTTCCCTCTTTATGTATATGTTGTTTGCATAAATTAAATTTCTTGAATCTACTCCCACAAGAAATATTACAGACCTCTTGAGTTGAGATGACGAGCATGAGATTCAATCTTAATCAAGACTTTTAAATTTAACAATGGAATATATATATATATATATATATATATATATATATATATATATATATGCAAATTGAAGGTCATAAAATTATTGTATGTTATCATGGTCATGAAATTATTAAACATTATTAACATTGCTATGATGAATTGTGCAGCCTTAGACTATTGAAGAGCAAATTAATATAAGAAAAAAAATAATGAAATTATGATATATATCAGTGAAGTTAAGCAAAAAAAAAGTGAGTGAATTTATATTTGATTTTTCAAATTACAATTGAACCATATTTTATATAATTATGTAGAATTTATCATAGTAAAAAACTCATAATTTTTTTGGTGGCTATGCAGAATGTTATCTATTTCAACCAACCAAAATGAAGAATTACAAGCATTCAGATAATTAAATAGATTCTTGCAACAATTAACACTTTTGAGTTTTGTGGATGATAAATCATATTGGTATGGATGGGGGTCCAACTTGAGAAAAAATACTATCTTAATAGGAAGATGAGAATTGAAATAGAAGCATGGACATTCTATCAGAATGTGTTTGAAGGTGAAAATCAAATGGAGTTAGTTATTTTGATCCTACTTTACTTCATGATTGTTACCCACACATCGTTCTTGGTTGTACATACAACTCGAAGGTTTATCGTCAACCATTTACTCACATTGTGGATGACCACACCATTGAACATGTCATAGAAACATTACCTACAAATAGGTTGATTATGGATTATAGTGAAGTATTCATTCGACATTATGGAATAGAGAAATCAAAAAGATTTCAAAGGACAAGGGCAATAACATTGAAGAAGACTTCAAAGACTTCTGAAATTTGAGAGTAGATACATTGTACATGTTCAAAAATTCTGAAATTGTGTAAGAATTATTATTTGAATAGTTAATTATGATTTTGAAATTTTGTAATAATGATTATTTGAAAATTTTGTTTTGATTATCTGATTATTTTGTTGTTAATTTGTATGATATACCATTTCATTGAGTAACGATAAGGAAAATACTATGTCAAATCATTGAAAGACAAAAAAATAATAGAATAGCTTATACCTATTAACACAATAGAATAAGATTACAATATAAGAATCATATACAAATTAAACATCAAACAATTTCATGACCTCTAAACTTTGATCTATAAATATCTCTCGACGTTATCTAAATATATTATTGCATAAGATAACTACACTAATAATTTATTATAAAGAGATTTATCGCTCCCACATATTACATAAACTAAATTTTAATTAGCATTAGGTGTCTCCAATATAAGTGGCTAGTAAACGGAAATAAACATCTAAACTATGAAAGTAAGCAAGACTGTGCAGGCGGATAAGACATGGAGAGTTGTCCACTAAACAAGCCCTAACACCAACGTGAAAGTATGTCCATGGAAACTAGCTCAGCAACCTGCTAATACGTCCCATCTTCTCGTTCAAAAAAACGCCAGACACTTTTGGCACGACATCCCGGTTGTTTACAAGCCTAAAAAATTTGAGGCCAATATCCTCCACCTTTTTGGAAAATGCAAGGTTTCCTACTCTTGGAGAGGCAAAGGAAAACACTGTAACAAGAATATTAGCAAATTGGTTATCTCTAAGGATTCGTTTTGTATCATAAGCACTCAACGTTGCCAGAGCAGCTCCTAAACTGTGCCCAGTAAATGTTATGCTTAAATTTTTGATTTCATTCTCGTAGACTTCGAGAAATCTCTTTATCTCTGCAATCACAAGACCTCTTGCACTCATGTACAGTTGCTTTCCAGCAAAATCTTCTTGCTGATGCATTTTCGAAGTATACAAGTTGAGGAACCCTTGCTCAATTTGAACTCCATCATTTACAAATGGACTTAGTGATTGATGATCTTTCGTCCTTTTTTGACATTTGTAAGATAATCTAGCGAGCACTAGAACATCACTAAGATCTTATATCCATTCTTGAATTATCTGAGTTCCTCTCCATGCAACCATGATGTCTCGTCGTCCAAGCCTCTCAATCTACTCTGCATTGTTGCAAACTGCAATAAACCCAAACCAAACAGATGTGTCTTTTGACTTCTCACCAAAAAGCAAGCCTAACACACTAGTATTGGCGTATATATTGTTGAATATAATTTGCAGAATAAAAGTGAAAAAGAAATTGCAGAAAATAAAATATTGAAAGCAATCACAAATCAAGAGCACCAGATTTATCGTGGTTCACCATCAATTTTATGGCTAGGTCCACACTTAGGGATTATCTCTTATTATTCTCAAGTTCTGAATTAATTACATATTCAACCAGCAGCTTATTAATAAAACAGTCTCCAACCAATATATGGAAAAATCAATTCAAAACATACAACTTCTAAATTGGCCAACACATGCCAATAGAAGTAATTACAAATGAGAAAGCATTTCAAATTATGAAGGAAACATGCTAATTTTGGCTTCACTTAACCCAACAATCTCCCACTTGAAGACCAAATTGCTGCTCAGCTCGATATCCCACTACTGCACAGTTAAAGTCAGAGCTGCACAAATCTGAGAGAAGCTCTATAGAATTCAAACTTCTCCCTCGGAACTACTTTCGTCAACATGTCAACTGGATTCAACTTTGTGTCAATTTTCTCCATCCGCAGCTTCCCCTCTTCAATACAACGGCGAATGAAGTGATATCATAGCTCTATGTGCTTTGTTTGATTATGAAAAGCTAAATTCTTTGGCAAGTGAATAGCACTATTGCTATCACAAAAGAGAGTGAAAATCGATTGTTGAAACCATAAATCACCTATCAATCTCTACAACCAAATCATTTCTTTTGCCCCTTCTGAAAGAGCAATATATTCTTCTTCTGTAGAAGAAAGTGCAACCACCTATTATAACTGAGAAACCCAACTGATCGTTGCCCCAACAAAGGTGAATACATAACCAGTGGTAGAACGCCATTTATCCAGATCTCCAGCCATATCTGAATCAACATAACCTCGCAGATGTATGTTCTTACCACCAAAACATAAACCGCGATCAGAAGTACCTTTCAAATACCTGAATATCCACTGTACTGCCTGCCAATGTTGTTTACCTAGATTACTCATAAATCTACTCACAACTGCCACTGCTTGAGCAATATCCGGAGGAGTACAAGTCATGGCATACATTAAACTGCCAACTGCTGATGAATATGGAACATGTTTCATGTATTCTTTTTCTTCATCTATTTTAGGACACATAGCTGAGGATAACTTAAAATGATCAGCCAAAGGAGTACTCATAGATTTGGCATTCTTCATATTAAACTTATCTAAGATTTTTAGAATATATTTTTCTTCAGATAATCTAAGTTCTCTCTTTTTTCTATCCTTGATTATATTCATCCCAAGAATTCTCTTTGCTGCCCCTAAATCCTTCATGGCAAATCTCTGAGATAAATGTTGTTTTTACTCATGTACTATCCTCACACTATTACTAGCAGCCAACATATCATCAACATAAAGTAATAAAATGACAAACTCACCATTTGGAAGCTTCTTGTAATAAACACATGGGTCTGAATCACAATGAATAAATTGTTGTTGAGTCATGAAGCTATCAAATTTTAAATACCATTGCCTTGGGGCTTGCTTGAGCCCATACAAACTCCGCTTCAATCTACAATATAAATGTTCTTGACCCGGTTTTGTAAAACTTTCAAGTTGCTCCATGTATAATTCCTCTTCAACATCTCCATGAAGAAAAGCAGCTTTGACATCTAATTGCTCAAGTTCAAGATCCCAAATGGTTGTCAAGCTTAGCACTGCTCGAATAGTGGTCATTCTCACAACTGGTGAAAATATTTCATTGAAATCAATGCCTTTTTCTTGAGCAAAACCCTTGACAACTAGTTTGGCCCTGTAACATTAATGACCTCCCTCTTCCTCTTTCACACAATACACCCATTTATTCTTCAAAGGTTTCCAATTTGGCGGAAGAGGAACCAAATCCCAGGTGTCATTAGTTTGCAAAGATTCCATTTCTTCATTCATTGCCTCCATCCATTTGACTGAATTTACATCTTTGCAAGCTTGTTTGAAAGTTGTTGGCTTTGCCTCACCACAAAGCAATAATTCATAATCATAATTATCAGATGAAAATAACTCAAAATCATCATACTTTTGTGGTAGTTTTCTCTTCCAGGTTGACCTCCTCAATTGAGGACCAATTTCAGATTGCAAATTACCCTGTATTTCCATATTTCTCTCATTTCTCTGTAAATTTTCTTCAATGCCCTGTATTCTGACACTCTCCTGCACCCTGCTCTACCCCTGATCTCTTGACTATGTTGAAGAGGCTCTATTTATAGGGTGTGCATAATGTATCACAAGTTGCGTATAAAGTGATGAGAAAAGTCCATCATCTAACAAAGTTTGCACATTACTTTGAGAAGGCATCGCATGAGATATTGAAGGTTGTGCTACAAATTGAGAGGGAAGCGAATGAATGTTTCTAGACTGCGTAGACACAAAAGGAGGCTACGCTGGAGTATATTCAGTCAACATTTGACTGATAGAAGGTGGAAAATGCATTATAGAAGGCTCCAAATGAAACAAAGAGGACGTTGGCAAAGAATGTGAAGAGCCTTGTGGAAACAACGAATCTGTCAGTGAAGGCTACTCATCATAATTTGAAGACATCACCTTGTCTATTAAAGGAAGCTTATGACTTGAATGCAGCTGTGTTTGATGCATAACACTCAAGGATAAAGGTTGCGAAGTAGTTAAAGAAGGTAGCGTTTTGATTGTTTCTGGCTGTGTATCACATACCAAAGGCAACAGAAGATTTGAAGGCTGTGTATTGGAAAATGAAGGTGCCTCATTTGCAAGAGGTTGTGAATCAAACAATGCAGGCAACATATGACTACTTTGAAGCTGCGTAGAGGGAATAGGGGGTGCTGGGAGTAGATGTGTGGAGCCCTCTAGAGGTTACGAATAAGATAGCAAGGGCAGCAAATTCCCATTCACAGGTATCGAGTGGACTAGTGGAGAAGGAAACAATTGCATAGATGAAGGCAGAGTGCTAGTATTTGTAGAAATTATTAAAGACTGGGAGAATCGAGCTGAAGTTTGTTTAACACGAACGTTGTCAAATAAATCAATATCAAAACATTCAGCAGAAGATTTGACTAGAGGCTGCAAACCTGAAAAGTTTTTCTCATTGAAGACAACATCCCGACTATGAACAATATTTTTTGCAATGGGATCCCACAGCCTAAAACCAAATTGATCTTCTTCATAGCCTAGAAAAATGCACCTCTTCGATTTGAAATCAAGCTTTGCTCACTGTTCTTTGGGAATATGCACGAACGCTTCACAACCAAACACTCGCAAATGATGATAGGAAATTCTCTTCCCAAGCCATCTCTCCTTAGGAATGTCAAAATCTAAACGAGATGAGGGGACACATTTGATCAAATATACTGTAGTGTTGCACGCCTTTGCCCAAAACTGTTTTCCCAACCTGACATTGGAGAGCATACAACGAGCTCTCTCTAAAATTGTTCGATTCAATCGCTCAGCTGCTTTGTTTTCTTGAGGGGTGAATGGGACCACCTTGATTCTATGAATGTCATTGTCTACACAGAAATTATCAAACTCTGAGGAACAAAAATCTCCTCCATCAATTGTCAGTTTTCAAACATTTAATCTTATGCCCTATTTGATTTTCAACAAGAGCCTTGAAAATTTTAAACTTTGAAAAAACTTCTAATTTTTTATTCAACATGTAAATCCAAACTTTTCAAGTATAATCATCAAGAAATATGACAAAGTAATTTGCACCACCAAATGAAGTTACCTCCATAGGACCAAAAATGTTTGAATGAATGAGTTCCAAAGGAGAGGTTTTCTAATCATGGCCTGTCCTCAAGAAGCTGGCCCGACTTTGTTTGCCATAGAGGAAATGTTCACAAAACTACAAATCCATTGATTGCAAGCCGAGAAGCTAATCTCGTTGAAGCATTACTTCAAGTCCTTTTTTGCTTATGTGACCGAGCCTCTTATGCCAAATTTATGAATTGTTGTCCATGACTGTCATGGCAGCTCCCACTTCATCATGGCTATCTCACATCCTCTAAAATCCATTTACTGCCATTTTTTAAATTTAAAAATATATCACCCTTACCAACAATTTCACATTCCTTATTGTCACCAAGAAAAACCTTACTGAAAGCACCTTCTTTGAAATTTGTGAAAGTTTGCCTGCACGAAGTAGCATGGAAAGAAGCTCCAGAATCAAGTACCCAAGAGTCTGCAATCATGTCTCCGGTAGTCAAGATTAAAACACTGTCATCCTTTTCACCTATAGTGTTTGCTTGATTTTTGATGACTGAGTCCCGTGCCTTCTTATAATTCTAGCAAATTTTCTTTGTGTGGCCTGGCTTGCCACAAAACCAACAGGCACTTGTTTTTCCTCTTGATTGTGATCTAGATTTTGACCTCCTTCAATTATTATATTTTCCTCTTTCTTTACTTCTACCTCTATTCCCAATACTTACAGCCGTTAATGCCTCACCAGACGAAGGTTCCTAATTTTTTCTCCGCATATCTTCACTCAAAAGAGTGGCTACAACATCATCAAATTTCAGCTTGCTTTTGGCAGCCATTGAGGTACTCACTTCCATTACAACACCTTACCAATTATTGGGTAAAAAACACAGTAATAAAATAGTTTTGATCTCATCATACAAATTTATGCCTACATAAATCAGTTAGATAACTAATGTATTAAATTCATTCAAATGATTGGACATAACCCCTCCTCCTCGCATTTTTAAATTATACAACTTCTTCATAATAAATACCTTATTGGAAGAAGATGCCATTTCATACATTGAAGATAACTTGTCCCACAATGCCTGTGTAGTCTTCTCTACAGAGACATTAAATAAGACATTGCTAGACAGTGATAGGAAGATTGTAGCTCTTGCTTTTTTGTCCAGCTTCTCCCATTCTTCATCAGATAGAGTGCCTTGCCCTTTGGTTTTTCTAGCCAATGCATTCAAAAGATCTTGCTTGATAAGAAGGGATTCCATCTGCACTTTCCATAGGCCGAGATTTTGTCCTGCAAACTTTTCTATTTTCCACTTGTCTGCATCTTCCATGGCTGCAAAAGTTCTTCACAATTTCATGCACCAAATTTCTCCAACCTACTTTGATACCAATTGTTGAATATAATTTGCAGAATAAAAGTGAATTTTTTTTTGCAAAAAATAAAATATTGAAAGCAATCACAAATCAAGAACACCAGATTTATCATGGTTCACCATCAATTTGATGGCTATGTCCACACTCAGGGATTATCTCTTATTATTCTCAAGTTTTGAATTAATTACATATTTAGCTAGAAATTTATTAATAAAGCAATATCTAACCAATATATGGAAAAATCAATTCGAAACATACAACTTCTAAATTGGCCAACACATGCCAATAAAAGTAATTACAAAATAAGAAAGCATTTCGAATTATGAAGGAAACATGCTAATTTGGGCTTCACTTAACCCAACATATATATCCAGGGACTGTGTAGCCACATTGAGACATGCCCGCTTTCTTCAAAAGTTCTCTCTTACCATGCTGACATGTACCATAGTATTTGGAACTACTTTCAACATCAAATGTGTCATAACAAACCTTTGCCAAGCCTCCATACCTGAGAATTTCAGCTTTGAGCATGGGATCCATGGGATCAAGCAAACCATTCCAATTGTTGGCACCTTCTATATCTCTCCATACATCACACAGATGCTGAGATTTCCTTCCTTCTTCTCCATATCTCTTGTCATGAACATGGGCTGAAGATGACTGAGATGAGCTAGTTTGGCAAACTAAACTATCACCTGACGGACTGTCAATGTCCACTGATGGCAACGAAAATATACCACCCATCTTCTCAAAATGCAGGATGCTTAATATAAAATACTGTGGGGGATGCTTATGAAAGGAACAGCAGGGTCCTAGCTGATAAGTGAGAAGATTAAATGTATACAGAAATTTCGATTGTAGAAATGCGAAGTATATATACACAACAAATCGTGATTGCCGCTAAGATAAACGTAGTTCTATCTATCTGCTTGCTCCACATGGCTTGATGCGTATTTGCGGAATTGAAACATCAAAAGAATGTGAATATGTATAGTGTATTGTCTATCCTGCAAATATGATTTTGAATTTCAATTAAAAATGTCTTGAACTCTTGCCGGTTTATTTTTCATTGAAATTTGCCATGTTTACCAGTTAAGGATAACTGGTATTCATTCCATCAAATTAGTTTGGGACACGATTGATTGTGGTCCAGTCTGGTATGATGTT
>VDFB02168118.1:48309704-48410621 GCA_007258455.2 Sequoia sempervirens
ATCCAATGCAAGACATGCCCCTAGTGTGATACGAAAAGATAAACTATTTTTTAGAATGGGTTGAGTAATACTAGAGGATACCATGATACAAACACTGGATCAAGCTATGATGCGAACATGGAAGCGTGACAGATGCAAAGATGGAAGCATGATGGATGAATGATGCAGAGCAAGTCACTTAGTCCAAGATAGATGGAGAGTGATATGGTATGACCGATTGAAGGAATAAAATGCCCCACAATAGAGATAATGCAACCATGGATAAATGATAGATCAAAATGAAAGATTCACTGCAAAACATATCACACAAGCAACATATCTTTTGTCAAAAGATGATAATGGTTGATTTATTAAGATGTTAGGAATGATTGATTCCATAAGGCATGGTGATGATAAGTACTTAGGATCACTGATTTCCTCTAAGTATGATAAGATTGATGATTGTTGATGATTGATTGACAAAAGATATGAGGATTGGATAATGTTTTACAACTAAGCTCAAATATGGTTTGCATGATAAGATTAAAGGTTGCAAAGGGACATGATGACATGGATTTTGATAAGCTAGGAGATATGGAATGGAAGAAAGCAAGGATAATGATAATGAATGGGATGATCAAGATCAACTAGATAAGATATAGACACAAGGACCAAGTACTTTTCCCCTATTCCTCATCAAGACCAAGGACGAGAAGAAAGGATGTATTTAGAAAGAATGATGGAATATGTATAAGGTGAAGGATATGATACATAAGATATGGATAAAGCATATAGGATAAGATATATGATGTTCAAGAAGATCCTTAACTTTGTCAAGATCAAAGGTGGAAAAGTAAGGAATGAGCATAAAAGGGATAATGACCATGAATGATAAGATGGACGAAACTTGTCCCTAAGTGTAGAGTGCAAGAGGAATATGGAAGATAGGATATGGATGATAAGGAGATGGAAGAAGGACTTAAGCATCAAGTTTCACAACCAAATATCTCTCGAATACATGCTCTAATAAACCATGGCAATGGGAAATTGGACTCCTAAATGTTGGCAAATTTAGGGTATGATGGGATAATGGATAGGAGGTTGAAAGGTTTGTTGATGGATAGATGGAAAGGATGGAAAGATCAAAATTGGCACACACCTTGAAGGGTGATGAAGTGATGGAGGAAAAATGGATTTGGAAGGTGATAGGATTTTATATGGAAGATTGGAGGAAGCTTTTGGATTAGCAAATTTGGGTGCCGATTTAGATTTCATTGCTTCTATGAGACTTTTTGGAATCCACATGATTTTTGACTTTGATATTTTCTTTGTGGGCCATTGTGGCCTTTGAGATTTTTCTCTTTGATTTATAGACCTTTGTGGTCTTGGAAATTTTTCTTTTTGCTTTGATGGGCCTTTGTGGCCTTTTTGATTTTTCCTTTGATTTTGGATCAAATTTTCTTTTATTTTTGCATGCCTCTTTGAGGAGACATGTTGATCCTTTGATACATGTGAATTTTGATATGGAAGCTTTTGAAATTTGGCACCCAAATTGCTTCCAAGAGCAATAGGAGAGATGGATGGAGATGAATGGTATGGAGGTATCATGGATGAGTTGTTGGTGGTAGAATTTTGAAAGGGCATCAAGGATGTGTGCCTTTGTTGTTCTTTAGGAATAGGATATGGACCTAGGATAGAGGGAAGGTTTGATGAACTAGGATGAGGACCTAGGATAGATGGAAGGTTTGGTGGATTAGGATGAGGACCTAAGATAGATGGTAGGTTTGATGGACTAGGAAACTTAGGTGTATAACCAAGGCCATGGTAATGTGGGTTTTCTTGAGAAAAAATGGGTTCTAGGATACCTTGTTCATGAAGGCCTAATCCTTTGCCTTTGTAGTTCATACTTTGACACATTTGCTTACCAATGGGATATGTGTTTTTTGTGAAACAAGATGCGAGTCCATTTTGGGGAGGATATGATATGGATGAAAGGATAGGTATTGGAAGTAAACCAAAGTGGATGAAGGTGGAGGATCCCAATTTGTAGGTGTGGGGTTCATGGATAGCTTGCATAGGTGTGATAGGATCTTCACATGGGGATGATGGGGTACTTTGATCTTGACTTGGAAGAGGATCACAAGGTGTAGAAGATGAAGTAGCTTGCTCTTCATTAGGTGTGGAATCATGTGGTGGTATGGAAGGCATATATTGATCTTGAGAAGGATGAACATCCTCATGGAATGAAGGGATATCCTCGGATGGAAGCATATCTTCATCTTGATGAGAAAGCATATCTTGATCATCGAGTGATAGGAAATCATTATATAGGATGGAAGAATTATCATGCTCCTGGGATGCAATGAAATCATGAGATGATATGGATTCATTAGATGGGGTGGAAGAAGGACTTGGAAAGATATTTTTCTCTTGAGATGGAAGGGATTCATCGTGGATGAAAAGTGAGAGGAGGGGATCATCATAGAATTCTTGAGAGATTCGGTCTTGGTCAAAGATTGGAAGAAATTGTGGAATTTTTGGTATCATTGGATGAATTGGAAAGAATGCTTTCATCTTGAGGTGCAGAGGGGTCTATGATAGCATGGTTTAGACTGAGAGATTGGCATGAATCATTGGATGTAGAAGATATGATAGAAAAAGGTAGTTTTATGGAATCATTGACTTGGGTGAAAGAATCCTGAGATTTATTTTGGCTTATGGGAGATGAAGATAGATGCATGACATGGTATGATTGTTCAATATCATTTGTGTTTGAGGACTGAGATTTGGGCTTCTCATTTAAATTTTTCAAAAATTCAAAGACATTGAACTTAGATGATGTAGTTGCTGGTGGAGAAGGTGTCATGTCCATATTTATATCAGATGGATAGGAATAGATGTGTGGCTGCAAATGTCTTTCTGTGGTTGTTTCCCCTTGCATATCCTAGATTTGTTGTTGAATATTTTTCATTTGATGAGTTAAAGCATTCAATTGATCCTCATCTATTTCACCCATGATGGTTTGGATTTCACTATTTTGAGTTTCAACGTTGGGATCTTGTTAAAATGGGCATACAAGTGTTATGATTTAGACTAAGCTTTGATGTAAATTTGAAATAGTGCCAAGGATTACAACTAAGTCAAATAGAATGACAAATTCTATTGATGGTACTAAGTTTGATTTGATTGTATAATGTTGTTTCGTGATTAAAGGATGAAAAATCCCGAATGAAACTAGGTTTGTACAAACAAAGATGTGATAGATATTGATGATTAGGCACCTTGAAATGTTTAGATCTAGGTTTAGTTTGAAAAGTTTCACTTGTATAGGTCTGTTTCGACACATTTAGACTTCTAAGGTATCTAAGGAACGATCTTGGACTTGGAGTTTTGATTCAAGATGTGTAATTAATGTACTCAAAACGTTGGAAAAGTCTTGGATTTTGACAATAGTACATCATCTATAACTCTAGATTGTTCTTACAAGATTTCTTCTAAAAATTGAAGGCTAACCTTTCTCTAAATTTGTAGAGCATAGACAAACATTTTTTATGTTGTTTTGGACTAAGAGGTTTGATCTTTGGTTTTCTAATCTTGATCTTTCATGAAATCATCGCGTAAAACACATATTCTGACTTTGTTTTTCCTAAGGAAAGGTTGAACACTGCTGAAAGGACTAATTTTCTGAAGATGGATGGACCTAAGTTACTGACTTGTCTACCTTAATGGATGTAGTTCTGAATCAAGGTTTTCACTTTCAAAGAGTAAAGTTTTTGATGGTGTTTTGTTTGAGTTTCATTTTGAAGACACATCAAGAAGAATATACACTCCTAAGGTTGTGTAAGACTGTATTCTTTTAGATTCCACATGGGTTTTACCCCAACTGCACTATCTTTAGTGGATGAATTCAGAAGCTTGGCTGCATGGGCTCCCCCTTATAGTGCACTCTCTTCTCAAGAAAACCAAGCTTCTAGTCCCCATGAAACTCCCATGGTGACCTGATCACCTCTACTAAAAACTACGAGAATGTGGATGCCTTGGCAACGACCGTTGCTGCACCAAAGAATAGCTAAAAGATTTTGGAAAATCTACAACAAGGGTTTTAATTCAGACATTTTGTTTGTAGGGAGTGACCCATGTGGCGAGAGTCCCTTTTGATCCATCTCATCAGAGCCACCCACGTGATACTTGAACTTTCCTCAAGTATCCACATTTACATCCCGGTTGGAAGTCGCTTGGCTTTAGCGTGTTACCGGTTGGGTCGTTCCCTTGGGTGATTACTTTTTCCCACAAGGCAGGCCCTCTAGGATAAAAAAAAAGCAAGCAAGTATACCCATAGTTCGATCGATCTTTATTTCACATGAATAAAGAGAGAACTCATGCCATATACTCCATTTACACTTGCACATAAAAAAGAATGGGTCTAGCTTTTTGGATCACCTATTTAAGGGGAGAGCATATGCCTACCATTCATCACATACAAAAGACATGGTGTTCATTAACCCGTTAATTAAACTATGTTCCTAACTTAACCAAAAGGAAACATGATATTCATTAACCTTTTAATTAAGCTATGTTCCTAACTTAACCAAAGGAAACAAGTAAATAACGTCCAACCCCTACAATATGTTAGTAGTTTATGTTTTGAGTCTTTGACAACGAATCTGGGAAAACCTGCAAAGCACAATACAGAATGTGAGTTTTTTGATTTGGTGAAAAACTACAAGAGGCGCCAAAACAGAGATAGACTTGATTTTTTTGAAAGTTTCTTGAAAATGGTCGTATCTTGGTCATATAGAGGTCTTTTTTGGAGCTTTTTTTTAAAATGGGGTAGAATTTCATAAGCTATACAATGGTGGGTTCCATTTTGGTGCAAGAGGTGCTAAAATAGAGGAAAGAGGCACAAAAAAATAGACAAGAGGCACTAAAACAGAGATAGACTTGATTTTTTGAAAGTTTCTTGAAAATGGTCATATCTTGGTCATATGAAGGCCATTTTCAGAGCTTTTTTTTAAAAATGGGGTAGAATTTCATAAAATATGCAATGGTGGGTTCCATTTTGGTGCAAGAGGCGCCAAAATAGAGGCAAGAGGCGCCAAAACAGAGATAAGAGATGCCAAAATAGAGATAGACTTGATTTTTTGAAAGTTTCTTGAAAATGGTCGTATCTTGGTCATATAGAGGTCTTTTTCAGAGCTTTTTTTTTTAAATGGGGTAGAATTTCATAAGCTATGCAATGGTCAGTTCCATTTTGGTGCAAGAGGCACAAAAATAGAGGCAAGAGGCACCAAAACAAAGATAAGAGGCACCAAAATAGAGATAGACTTGATTTTTTGAAAGTTTCTTGAAAATGGTCATATCTTGGTCATATGGAGGTCTTTTTTGGAGCTTTGTTTTTTTAAATGGGGTAGAATTTCATAATATATGCAATGGTGGGTTCCATTTTGGTGAAAGAGGCTCCAAAACTCTAGAAACAACATAGAATGGTCCTTGAACAGGTGAAAATGGTCTCAAAACAACTTGCAAGAGGCATCAAAGCTCAAGCAAGAGGTGCCAAAATAGGTGCAAGAGGTGCCAAAACTCTAAAAGATTCCCAGAATGGTCCCAAAATAGGTGAAAATGGTCTTAGAACAACTTGCAAGAGGCACCAAAACTCAAGAAAGAGGTGCCAAAACAAAGACAAGAGGCACCAAAACTCCAGAAACAACCTAGAATTGCCTCAAAATAGGTACAAAAGGCTCTCAAGTCTCAAATTTGAACCTGTGATCACGAAATTTGCAAAAAAATTAGAAACAAGTGAGGCAAAGGCCCCATGGTGGGCACCATTTTGTGTGTACTTCAAATGTGGAGAGATCTACCATCAACACAAACCTTAATGCGACAGTTTACATTCAAAGTTTGAAGCAAGTAAAACTACTCTATTCATAATACAATCAAATCTCTCAAATACGTATCATTGTCATCTATTTCTAGGGATTTATTAAACCGTTTGGCCTCAGATTTCTATGGGAACAATGGTTGTTAAAATGAATACCTAGAAAATGAGATTTGATGCTTAATATGCAAGCTAAGATGATTTCTATGTGCAAATGTGTGCTAGAATGATTAGTGGCATGCTTCTAAATGAAACAAAATGATGAATACGATGATGAATACGATGATAAACGAAGGATGATGTTGATGATAAATGAACAAGTGGAGATGAATGAGATGTTATGAAACTATAATGAACTATCCATGATTATGCATACGATCAAATGCAAACATAAAACAAACTAACCTAAAATGTAACTATGATGCAATGGGGATGATAAAATCTAACTATGAAGCAATTAATTAATCTAAGATGAGAATGCAAAGTAACACATCATATGAAAACTAAGTATAAGACTCCATGAAAGCTCCAAGCTCCTAAGATAAACCTAAATAGTAACTTTACTCAAATTGTGGATGATAAATGCTAAGGCAAGAGGGTGTATTTATAGGGTTTCTCAAGCATTTTGTGAGGTGGCACCTATCAACGGTCTAGATTCGAAGGAGAAATAATAGATGGTGGAGATGAAAGGAATCAAAACGTTGTCCCCTTGACCAAAGACAACATGCCATGTGTGTGGAGAGAATCCTTTGACCAATTGGAAACATGCCAAATGTATGGGATTCCCAAGTGTGTGAAACAAAGACCCATATTCTCCAAATTTGTTGGAAGTGTGGAGGAATAAATCCATGTTCTTTTTCTAATTGGTGGAAGTGTGAGGATAATTCTAATTAATAATTAGGTTTATTTATTTTCATGTGACCTTTATGAGGTGGCACACAAAAAGTTGTAGAAATGTGCTCTAATTCTTAATCGGGATTAAGGAAAATTAAATAAACACGTTTAGGGTTTTTTTATTTATTTAATTATTTAGAAGAATGTGATTTTGGAGAATTAAAAGAGGAAGATTAATTAAATAAACACGTTTAGAGTATTTTGTTTATTTAACTATTTAGAAGAATATGATTTTGGAGAATTAAAAGGAAAGTGAACAATATAAATAAAGTAAGACCTTATTTATATGTAGTTGAAGTATTAATGAAATAGGTTGTATTTAATTAATTGAATATGATGACCATTTTTAGGTGTATACACATACAATCCTACATACATACAAGCACACATCTACATGCACGTATATACAATCTTACATACAAGTAGGCATACATGCAATATACATGCATTGATACATACGGGTATACATACATACATACATGACATACAAGCATACATGTGCATACAAACATACAAATATATAGACATAAATTCAATATGCATTTAACATAAAGCAAGAAATAATGTGAGTGTGTTATACCACGCTCACATTATGTCTTGATAGACATGCTCCCCACAAACAATAACCATGTCAAAACTGACATATAATGCGAGTGTGTTATAATGCGCTCACATTATGTCTTGCTTTGGGAATCCTCGAGCCTTAGGATTGCTATTTTCCTTGGAATACCAACCCAAAGGCTTGGATGGCATTCCCAACGACCAAAGATGTGTTTTGCAATTTCTACAATATTTCACATAATTGAGTTTGTGCTCACTGTCAGGATTGCACGTGATTCAATATCAAGCAAATCGAACATCTGGGTAATGTTAGGTTCTCTCTTAGCTATCTAACGATGTAATTTTTTTCACTTTTTGACAATGTTAAGCCATTCATCCATAATTTCTTTAGTTTGTATGTCTCTTTATTGGCAAAAAGAAGTGTTTGGTGTTTTTTTCATTATAAATTAACCGTTCATCAAAATTTCAAATAAATTACATTTTTAGAAACTAGATTCCATTCTACAATTTTTTTTTAAAAAAAAAAATCAATTAGTTTCCAAAACTTGTAGGGGTAGCATGACCAAAATTCTATTTTTCAAGAAGTGTCCACTTCAAAAATTAGTTAAAAAAAAATATTCATTAAAAAATTATCAGAAAAATCATGCATCAACTACATACTATTACCTAACTTCTAACCATAGCGATTTTAAAAATACTAAAAAATGGTTCATCGTATGAGGGTCGTACAAGAGTTTCTATGTTATGTTTGTTTGACAAAAACAAGACCAATTTGTGTACACCTTCATTTGAGCCCCTTAATCTCAACAATTTTCAAAATAAATTAGTAGTTTAGAAAGTAGACTCGGAGCACTTGAATCCTTATTTTTGTTCCATCTCAAAATTTTGAGTGTAAGTATCCTCAATTTCATGTCCAAGGTCAGTATTTCCTGATTTCAGAAAAAAAGTGGCCACTTAAGCCTCGTTTTTGGGAACCATCTTGGTGCACTTATCCCTCATTGTAGATGAAAATAAATATTTTAAATCATTATGCACTTCATCTATTTTTTCTATCGTCACATCATCATCATCATCATCAAGATTGATGACAACGGGAGGACGAAGGGTGATTTCTAAGGAAGGATGTATCAAAAGCTATGGTTGTTGGATTGGTTCATTTTGTTGTGGAGTTTGCACTAGACCATCTTGTCGGTAGGTTAGGAGAAGGAGGGTGATCATCTATTACTTCTATCAAAGGTAGAGGTTGATTTTCTTTATTTTCTTCTATGCAAGATTGATGAGTGAGGAGACAATGATGACGCCTATGTTCCCGAGCATCATGGTCTCATTTAGTCCTATTTTGAAGTTGTTGAGGTGTAAGAGTGGATTAAGTTATCATAGGTTCTACTTCTGAAGAGGGAAGAACAGAAGAAACCAAAGAGGGTGGGTCAATCACTTTCTCTTTCGATTTATACACTTATTTAATGCGAGGAGGCATGACAGGAGTTGTTTCATTTTCCCTTGGTCGTTTAAACGATGACGGGGAAGTATCTAAGGGTGGTTGTTCATGAGGTTGTATGGTTTGTCCAATTTTGGACTTAGGTTGAAGCATGGTTTCATCTATGACAACCATGGTTTCATCTATGATAGGAGGTTTGGAAATGGATGGGGACATGTTACGAAGAGACAATTCAGCTATGCTTTTGGCTTTGAACTTTTGGTAGGTTATGAAAAAGAAGTCCTTTCGAGGGGTGATGGGTCCCATGGGTTCAGGCCAAAAGGCTTCTAAGGAAAATTTACTTTTAGATGATAAGTGATCCGGGGGACATTTTTCAGTGAAATTTGAAGTGTCTCCAATACTCCAGAATTCAGCACCATCAGAAAGGGTTCGACGTCCTGATTCCAATGCAACTTGAATGGAGAGAAAAGGAGTTTGTTTGCACAAGTTACGACTAGTCAAACTTTTAGTCAAACTACCATTAGGGGTCATCCACAAGGTGGAAAAAATGATCATCTCAAAAATATATGGAAGTGGCGTCAAATCAAAGGGCTCATCGAGACGATTCTGGCAACGTTCGTTTTGTTGAAATCTGACAAAGTATGCTCAAGATATTGGCAGTCAAAGTTTGGTTGACTTGAGGGTACAGATGATGACGTCATCATGTTGACGTGGCAGTCCGTACTATACAGATGATGCCATGGAAAAATCTCAATGTGACATGTGGTAGTTGAGTCATCTTGTATAGACCAATCACAACACGACACGTGGCATCCGTACGACACGTCGGCAGCATCGTCAATAGTCCAGTCAGCATGCAGTTTGCTTTGTCAGCGAATGGGATCCTAACACGTGTCCTTCTGAGTTTGGAAAGTTCGCTAGTTTGTTTAACCAAAAATACTTGGCCGGGCTCGAACCCTTTTCCAATGCCAAAACAACCGAGCAGTTAGCTGTTGCGCCTGCTGCATGTTTTCAATAGTAAAGAGTGAATGGTTATTTTTATTGTTTAGATTTGGCGGTGGCTAGTGGTAAAACATGGCCGGCGGGGTTGGAACTGCCGACCACTCAACTAGAAAAAATTTAAGTCACCGTTAGACCACCAACATACTCTGAAATAAATGAGGAGTTTGTTTGGTTTTGTTAAAGGATGGTAGGCTGAATGTAATGCAAAAGGCCAATAAAGCCAAAAACAAACAAAACCACCCTAACTACTGAAACAAAAAGAGATCCTAAATTACAAAAGGAGTTGCATCCGAGTTGTTAGAGGGGGTTAAGTCATTAATTTGATGGTTAAGCCTTTTTAGGCATATTTTATGTATAAAAGGAGGTAGTGGGCCTTTGTTTAGCCAAGTCCAGGTGGTGAGAACGGGAGAATGCTCGAGAGATTTTGAAGACATTTCCGCACATTAGAGGAACGTTATGCTGCTGTGCTTAAGGGAGATAGTCATGAAGAAATTGTAATTGTTTTTAGAGTATAATCGGATCGGTCACTCCATTGGAGAGGGGCCCGGAGATGTAGTCCTCAAAGATGAACTCCGTTATCAATTGCGTTTGTTCTCCTCTTTATCTTCTCTCTTTCTTTTCAGTTCATTATCTTGGCAAGCATATTATGTTAATTTGTTCATTTGAGCATTGTATTAAGTAATCATTTACGTTAAGCATTCTGTAAGCAATTTGTCCTAGATCCTAAATAGATCAATAAGGGATTAAAGCCACTATGGTGTATGGTAAATATTTCATTTCCATGTGGAAACTTCAAACACTTGTGAACCACTGATGGGACCCCTTTCATTGAGCGAAGCCAAGGGTGGCCTAGCCGCAAACAAAATTGGTCAGATTGTGGAATAATTGAAAATTTTACCTCCAAAGTTTTAGGTCCTATCTATAAGGTTAGTACGATCGATCCGATCATAGGGCATGCAAAACCAGTATGTGTCTTAATCCATGCATTTGGTTTATTATAATCATCTTGTTATAGATCATGTAATACTAGAAACTCCTTTGTGATCACGTTCTCACCACAAGCGAGATCTATTAATATCCCATTAGTTGGATTATCATAGATTATGCTAGCTATGTAGAGAGGACCATCAGGAAGTTTTTGTAGGATGTCTTTAGTAGAAAAAGGGATATCAAGAGATTTAGAGGTTTGGCCCTTACGAGGGATAACGTCTATCGCAACCACAAGTTTATCCATAAGAATATCTTGGGTAATAGGTGGGGTTGTATCATGTTGTTCATTATTTGTATCAACATTCATTACATCAGTGTTTGAAGGTTCACTAGCCTTGACAAATGAAGTAGTGTGTTTAGGCATGGGATTGGTGAAAATTTGTAAATTTTGGTTAGGGGGTTTAACAGACTTATTGCCTTGATCATTAACACCCACAATGGACAAATGGCCTGAATCAATGAGGTCTTGAACTAAATGTTTTAGAGGCTTGCAATGTTCAGTGTCATGTCCATTTTCGTGATGAAAATGACAATAAGCATTAGGTTTGAAGGTGGGTGGTAAGGGCTGATTTGGATCAAGTGGTCTAACGAGTGGTAAAGTGAGCATGCGTTGTTGAAGTAATTGGTTCATTGTGTTATGGAGGGTATCGGGTAAGGGTATAAATTGTCTCTTCGAGTCCCCATAGGTATAAGGTAATGTTTCTTTAATAGCTACCACTTGATTTTGAACTGGTTGGGTTGGTTTCGGTTGTGAAGGTGGATTGAATTGTAAAAAGCCTCTATTTGGTTTGTGAAAGTTTTGATTGTTATTGTGGTTTTGATTGTTGTATACAGGCTTTTCAACTCGATTAGAATTGGATTTGGAATCACGACTTGAAATAGAGTTATGATATTCACACAAGGTTGTGCATAAATGCATAAATGAAGGGAATTTCATCATAGTTAGTTTATCCTAAAGATTTGTGTGCAAGTTTTTGATAAACATCTTTTGCAGATATGCATCAGGAATCTTGACATCAATTTGAGCTACAAGGATTGGTATTGTGAGATAAAATCAGTTACTTTTTTGTCTTTTTTTTGTCTACATCTCATGAGGCCAGCCATTGTCTTTTTAGGTGTCATGTGAACTTGAAAGTGACTTATGAAAACATCCACCAATTCATTGAAGGATCAAATGGAATGATTGGGAAAGTTGGAAAACCACTCTAATGCAGTATCTTTCAAGGTCCTTGGAAACAATTTGGCTAAAAGTTTATCATCAAGGAAAAAATCACTACATAAAGTTGTATAAGCATTAACATGGTTGATAGGGTCTCCTTTACCTCAATATTTCTCAAACCGAGACATTTCTATCCCTTGTGGCATCGGGGTGTGTAAGATTTCTAAGGATAAGGGGCTACTACATAAATGATATGTGGGTGGAGCGATTTGACCTTAGCTAATGGTGGAAAGTTGGTGTTGCATGGAGGAAATGGTGTTAAGGAGTTGTGTAAGGACAGGGTCAGGGTAAGTGGGTTGAGGTTGAAGAGAAAATGGTGATGGAGTGTAAGTGATGTTAGGGGAAGTGAAAGGAATACTAAAGGGGGTGAAGGTGGTAGAGGGGACTTGTGATGCCACAAGTGAAGTAGGAATGCTAGTTGGAATCGGGAAAGTAGTAGCCGCATAATTAACCCGGTGCATAGTTGTGTGGACTTGCGGATTGGTATAAGTTGGTATGGATTCTATGGTTGAAGGGGGAGGAACTTGAGGTCCTCCTTGACTTATAGGAATGTTTGCGGATTGGGTATTAGAAGAGGAATATTTATTGTAAATCTTAGCAATTCTCTTCATAACTTGCAAACCATCATCACTTTCAATCAAATGATGAAGGTTTTCAATTGTGGGTATGGCAGTGGTGGAAATTTTTTCAAGTGACAAGTCTTGTTGTAAATGTGCAAAATCCTCATGAATATTAATGACCTTTTCTTTCAAGAGGGAGTTGTTTTGGGTGTCAACATTCATTAGATGGAAAGGTGAATACATAGAAGTGGTATTGTCAATGCCTAATGCACCATTGTCCATACTAGGAGTAGGAGCTCTTGAAATCCAAAGGTCCACAACGAAAGTGTTATCATGGGAAGCCATGAGTCTAGAACTTTGTCTCACTAAAGTATTATCAATGGGGCACCAAAAAATCATACAAGTACCACAAAAGATGGGGTGAATGTAAATGCAAGGTAATCTAGGAGTTATAAATGAAAATAACAAAAATTCTACTAACTGTAATAGAGAACTAACTACAAAAAATAGAAATGCAGACAAATGCCAGAAATGTTGTGTAAAAAGTGTAGAGGGACTGATTTGCCCAGGGTGGCAAATGAGTCCCAGTATGATTTTTTTTTGTGTTTTTCATAAATTTGAATGTGATTTTAATGCTCTACAAAATGCAATTAAGGATGCAGAATGCAGTTTTTCAATTTTTTCAATGATATGCAATGCCAAAAACTAAACCTAAATGAAGTTTTCACTAATGCAATATAAGAAGTCCTATAATGCAAAAACAAAACAATGTCCTAATTGAATGTTAATGCAAGTGCAATATAAAATTCAATATGCACATTAAATTAGAAAGGAAAAGTGTTCAAAATGCAGGTTCACCAAAATGAACTGAATATTTTTCATTCCTATGGACTTCTCTTGCTCTTCTAGGGTTTTTCACCTAAAAGGAGAGAGATAGGGCCCAAAAATCCTAAGAGTTCATTCAAATTATGTTATTTATTATGTTGTCTAAGATAAATGAAGTAAACTAAATGAAAAAAAAGTGATTTATATGAATACAAAACCAAGATTTAAACTATGATAGAAAACACATTGTGATATTCAAACAATGAACTAAAAGATGAAATAATGCAAAACAAAAATAAATGGGACGAATCAGAGTGCACTTGGGAATGATTTGATGAATTTTGAATGTTGTGAATGTTTTATGAAGTTACTAAATTCCACAGTGGGACTCATTCACCCAGGGTGGTGAATTAGTCCTGCTACTAGTGAAAAAGTGTTAGAAACAGGTTTCTGACTGTCGGGATCCAAAATCTGACAAAATTAATATTTTCAGTCTTAAGGTGGGACTCATTTGCCACTAGTGGAAAATCAGTCCTCTCCCAAAATTTTGAGAAATTAGGAGACAACTCTACAACACCAGATCTGGAAATGTTTTCTTGTCGAGTTTTCGAAGTCAATTCTGTGGGAAACGGACATAAAACCTTCTCCAAGCTTGAAATAAAGTTGATTTGACTTGAAGCACCTAGTTGACTTGTTGACCAATCTTCAACACCTAAATGCTTGTAAAATCTACATATAAAGGTCTGTAAACACACATGCAACAGGGGGAAAATGGTTGAGGGTTAGCAGATAGGGGTTTTCCTTGGTCAAATCCCACTTTGGTAATCAAACCCTCAATAAAATAATGAAATGCAAGAGAATGATAAACTAACAACATGCAAATGCTATCAACTTACCAAACCCTTGATGATGCAAATCTAAAGTAATGTCAATGGATGCTCCAAAATGCTTGAATAATGCTTGATAAGATGTTGTAAGATGCTTGAATGCTTGAGATTATGTGTGAATGAATGCTTGAATGAATGGGGGCTAAAATGAGGTGAAAATCACTTATTTATACAATCTTGTGCCTTAGTAACCCGTTCATACCTCATCACAAGTCGACATCAAGTGTTTTTGAATAAAAACACGAAAGGAAATTTTTAAAATTTTGAATTTGGAGCCAAGGGGGACTCATTCACCACCCATGGCGAATGGGTCCCACCTAGGACCTGAAAAATGGGTGTCAGGAATTATCTTGTATTTAATGTTGTTTTTCAGGATAACATTCAAAAATACACTTAATTAAAGAATATGAGGGCATAAAGGGGTCAAATAAAGCATAAGAAAGGAGTAAATGGTGAAGTTATGCCTAGAAAAGCGTGAAATCTTGTTACAAGACTTTACAACACTTCAAAATAGGACTTGTTTAGTGATGAAAAGATGATTTTTAGGTGAATTGTAATGAATAGAGTCTAGAAGAGTGTAGAAATGTTTTACAACACTTCACAACACCTTCACAAGATGTCATTATTTAAATTTTAGTACCTAAATATGCATGTTCAAGCCATGTTACATCATAAAATCAGAGAAAAATAGACAAACACCATGAAACAAGACCTAAAAGGCCATTAAAATGATAAGGGGCCATTTTTCTATGGCACACTTAAGTACAATAAATGTCTGAAAACAATGATTTTAACATTTATTACATAATTTATTTTAGATATAAATATTAGTTATAATTTATAAAAAGAAAATGGAAAAAATTAAACAAATTATGATTAAAAAATTTAAAAATATATATTTTAAAAAAATCTTTAATAAAAGAATATTCCAATTTTGAAATTTCATAATAAAAAACCTTCCTAAAAAATACTAGGATTCAGTTAAAAAAATATTAAAATGACAAAAAAAAAAGATTATGGCAAAAAAGAAATTAAAATAGAAACAACAAACAAGATACTAATATTACAGGAAGTCTTTGAGAAAAAAATTCTTATCTATGAAAAGTTGTAGTTGTATGTTTTAGCATCTCACAGTAGTTAACTTGGTGAGCAGCAGTTTAACTCATTGAAGAACAGAGATAGAGTGCAATTATTATGGTATGGTCTCATCCATGTCTCGGTGCATTTACGAGGCTGGATAGTCATTTTCGGATTATAATGGTGTATGATCCTATCATTTTTGTTTAGAAAAAAATCAACAAATAAACATTGACTATGAGTTTAAAAAATTGTGAGGAGATAAATTTGATTAGTTGTCAAACTAGGCAGTTACTATTGATCTTGTCTATCATTTAAGTTTCTAAAATGTAATAGATGTGGATTTTCATTGATTTTTCTATAAGTTCATGGTTTCACTTTAATAAAGTTGAAATATGTTTTTCAATTTGGGTGTTATTTTTCTTTTTCACTAATAAATAATTTAAATATGATTTTAAAAAGTGGTATTATTAATTTTTTTAATTAAAAATCAATCTTCAAAATTTGGTGATATGGACCACATACAAGTTATTATAACACTACATATATAAGTTGCAAGTATTATAGTAATCATTTATACCGACAAAAGTTATTTCACTGAAAATATTATAGAAATTGAAATATGGTAATGCTAATCTACAATGCCTCTAGACTTTGTGAACACTATAAATTGTTTATAAATTGTCAAATTGTATTGAATTTTATATTTTTAACAAAATATGTAGAGTGTTGTATTCATAATGTTCTTCACTATTATTCAACTGTATTATTTTTTTTGTATAATCATCCTCAAGGACACTACAAAGTATACACTATTATACATGACTAATAAGACAAGCTACTCTCTCAATTACTTGACAAAACATTTATTACAAATTTGTATGTCCCTTCTTTGGATGCAAAAGCTAATTCATATTTTTAGAGGATAGTAGTGTTCATTGTACATTTCGATATTCACTTTAGTTATCATCTTTGAAACAAAAACCTCTTAAAGTAATTTAGAATGATGTGTAAATAATTTTTTGAAACTTTCAACGGAAACTTTTTTATGAGTTGCATGGGGCTATTGATGAGTAGCTAAAAAAATTCAATGCTCTGACTAGAATTTACTTCCATCACTTTAGGATAATGATGTTTACCAATCAATTTTATGATTTAAAATATGATTTGCATAGGTATGCAATACAAAATAGTAAACACAAACCATGCAGGGATGTTTTAGTAGCAATCCATCTTTACAAGAAAATGTGATATGTAATTCATTAACATAAATATGGTGATGGTACTACTGATTTTGATAAAAGCAATAATTTTGCATCTATGAAGCAAGCACATTTGGATAAAGTGACACCTAAAGTTTTTTTGCAAATTTCAAGGTTTGATTGCCACTATTAGTGTTGTGATGCAAAGCAATTTCCATGTTGATTTTGTTTAATATATTGTAGTTATTAATCTTTGTCTTTTCTTTTTTAGCATTAACAATTAGCATGATAATGTTGCCCAAAAATTTTACTAAGGTGAAAAGCTAAAATAGGTTGGGCTTAAAGAGCACACACTAAGCTCTTGACTAGTCATCGGGAGACCCCATTTCTTGGACCCATTTTTTCAAACAAGCCAAGTTAGGATGCCAATTTCACCCACTAGCTTGCCAATTTGGTGAAATTGGAAATGTAGTTGCCTGTATGAAAAAATGGGGTCTCTCGGTGACTAGTCAAGAGCTAGTGGGTGAAATTGGCATCCTAACTTGGCCTATTTGAAAAAATGGGTCCAAGAAATGGGGTCTCTCGGTGATTTACACCACTGGAGGACCCCATTTCTTGGACCCATTTTTTCAAACAAGCCAAGTTGGTTATACACCCACTAGTTAAATGAAATTGGCAACCTAACATGAGAGAGATAAGAGTGAGAGAGAGAGAGACTTGAGAGAGGGAGGGTAGGAGGGAGAGACTTGAGAGAGAGAGGAGAGGGAGTGGGAGAGAGATAGAGGTAGAGAGTTAAGGAGTAGGAGGGAGGAGAGGAGGAGTGAGGGGTGGGAGAGAGACTTGAGAGAGAGAGGGAGTGGGAGAGATAGAGGGTAGAGGGTAGAGGGGTAGGGTAGAGGGGAGAGAGATAGAAGGAGTGAGAGTAGAGGGAGAGACTTGAGAGAGAGAGGGGGAGGGAGGGAGAGAGAGAGAGAAGGATAGAAGAGAGGGAGGGAAAAGAGATAGAGAGGGTTGAGGATCCAATGTATAGGTTGGAGGGTTGAGAAGGAGGGTATAGGGTTGAGGAGGAGTAGGGTTGATGGTGAAGAGTTTAGGAGGGACAGATGGAGAGAGAGAGGGGGAGGGATACGTGAGAAAGAGAGAAGGATAGAAGAGGAAGGAGGGAAAAAGATATATGAGGGTTGAGGATCCAATGTATAGGTTGGAGGGTTGAGAATTGAGGGTATAGGGTTGAGGACCTGTAGGGTTGATGGTTTAGGGTTTAGGACCTACATATGGTCACTAAAACAAATCCCTATGATTAGCTCCCTTTTTTACTTTTGCCCATTGTTTTAATGTATTTTTCTCTAGGTTTTTGAAAAATTTGGTACTATTTATCAAGATGGCGCCATTTTTGGCATTTTTTGTGCTGATCAAAACAAGTAGGCACTAAATAATGCACTAATTAGCATCAAGTTTAGCACTGAGTTTAGCGTCGGGTTTAGCGTTGGGTTTAGCATTGGGTTTGGCATCGGGTTTAGCTTTGGGTTTGGCATTGGGTTTAGCTTTGGGTTTAACATCGGGTTTAGTGCCAGTTTTAGCACCAGGTTTAGCACCGGATTTAGTGTCGGGTTTAATGCCTAATTATTCTGATCTAGCAAGGATTAGTGGTTTTAGAACAAAAAATCCTTCCCTAATATTCACTGGCCTTCAATTGCTTGCCTGCATTTCACTTGCATCTAAAGATCCCTCAACCCCCAAACCTCAACCTTGATCCCTCAACCCTCAACCTTAAGCCCTAAACCCTCAACCCCTATACCCTCTATCGTATACATTGGACCCTCAACCATAATCCTTCAACCATATACCCTCAAACCTATACCCTAAATGTTCTACCCTCAACCCTTATCCATCAACCATAAACCTTTAAACCATAAACCCTAAACCCTTAAACCTTCTACCCTCTACCCTCAACCCTAATCCATCAACCCTATTCCCTCAACCCAATACCCTAAATCACCAACACTATAGGTCCTCAACTCTAAACCGACCTCTACCCTCTACCCTCGAGTACCTTATACCATCTACCCTCAACCCTCAACCCTTAAACCCTTAAACCCAAGTAAACTCTCTACCCTAATCCCTCAACCCTCAACCCTTAAACTCTCAACCCTCTACCCTCTACCCTCAACCCTCAACCCTTAAACCCTAATCCCTCAACCCCTATACCCTCTACCCTATGCATTGGACCCTCAACCCTAATCCTTCAACCATATACCCTATTCAAACTTATACCCTAAATGCTCTACCCTCAACCCTTAACCATCAACCCTAAACCCTTAAACCTTCTACCCTCTACCCTCAACCCTAATCCCTCAACCCTATACCCTCAACCCAATACCCTAAACCATCAACCCTATAGGTCCTCAACTCTATATACCCTCAATTCTCAACCCTCTATCCTATACATTGGATCCTCAACCCTCATATATCTTTGTCCCTCCCTCCTCTTCTAATCTCCTCTCTATCTCACTTCTCCCTCCATCTCTCACTCCATCCATCCCTCCCTCTCTACCCTAATCTGTCAACCCTAAACCATCAACTCTTAAACCCTAATCCCTCTACCCTATACATTGGACCCTCAACCCTAATCCTTCAACCATATACCCTCAAACTTATACCCTAAACACTCTACCCTCAACCCTTAACCATCAACCCTAAACCCTTAAACCCTAAACCCTAAACCCTTAAACCTTCTACTCTCTACCCTCAACCCTAATCCCTCAACCCTATACCCTCAACCCAATACCATAAACCATATTCAACCCTATAGGTCCTCAACTCTATACCCTCAATTCTCAACCCTCTACCCTATACATTGGATCCTCAACCCTCATATATCTTTGTCCCTCCCTCCTCTTCTAGTCTCCTCTCTATCTCGCTTCTCCCTCCATCTCTCGCTTCATCCATCCCTCCCTCTCTACCCTAATCCCTCAACCCTAAACCATCAACCCTTAAACCCTTAAACACTCAACACTAAACCCTAAACCCTCAACCCTCAACCCTCGACCCTTAAACCCTAAACCCTTAAACCAACCTCTACCCTCTACCCTCAACCCTCAACCCTTAAACCCTTAAACCCCAGTAAAATATCTACCTTAATCCCTCAACCATCAACCCTTAATCCCTCATCGCTTAAACCCTCAACCCTCAACCCTCAACCCTCAACCCTCAACCCTCAACCTTCAACCCTTAAACCCTAATCCCTCAACCCCTATTATACCCTCTACCCTATACATTGGACCCTCAACCCTATATGTCCCTTGGTGTGACTTCAAGGGCCTAAAAATTCAACTATATCCCTTTTGGAAATTTTATGGCATAATACACCTCATTTTTGCATTCAATCATCTATAAATTTTCCCATGTTTAAATTTTTTGAGTAAAGGATAAAAAATTGCTTTTAAAGGATAATATGAAGATAATAGTATGATCTTAAATTTGAGAATTAATAGCATTTGGATTAAATGGCATTTTTATCTTCTTTTCAATTAAAAATTGTAATATTTAATTTGTAACATATTATAAAATAAATAAATAATAAAAAAAATTATATGTTGAATATTCATCATTATTTAGAATTTATTTTTCACAATAATAATATGAATGGTTTGGAAGAAATGTAAGAGGTAGATCTATTTAATTAACAAAAATCTTAGGGCACAAGGAATCTAATGTAATATCACAATCACAATCACAATCACACAATTTTTTAAAATTATAATAATTAAAATCATAATTTAATGATTAAATTATATATTTAATTCATATTCATTTTAGTTTTATTTAAATAAATATTTTTCTATTTATATTTTAAAATTAAAATTAATAATTGTTATAGATATTTTTCATATTTTTATTTTATATAAAATAACATCAATAGTTTTTAATTATTAATTGAACATACAAATTAATAAATTTAATAAATAATAGTAATTTTTTATTATAAAATATATGTATTTTGTTTTCTAAATTTGTTTAAATATTAAAAGATTCAATGATTAAACATATACACTATACGTGATTGTGTGGGAGTTTTTTCACATCAATATTTTTGCCGCCATGATGAGTTAGAACAAAATACCCAAGCCCTAATTTTCAACTCTCATTTTCACTTGGTTTTTTCAAGCTCCCTTGCCCTGCACATGCCGCCATCATTAGGGTTTGAAACCTCGAGCTTTCTGAAGGAGTCTTTGTTGATTTTCTCGCTGCTTTTGAGAGTTTTCTTCATAGAAATTTCTATTGAGGCCGAATCAGTTAAAGCTTTCATGGTTCATCATTTGTTTCCACTTATCTAAATGTGTTTTCAAATACATTTCTTCTCGGATTCTCATGCATTTTTCTCTTGCTTTACTCTGTCGACACCTTGCTTGTCTTGAGGCTGACATCAAATCACTTATGGAGCTCACATTTCTTCAAACAACAAGAAGTTGAGTAAGTTTCTATGCGTAATTTCTCTATATCTTATGTTTTTTGTCAAAACAAGCTTGATTTGGACTCAATAGATACAAATGAATGGGTGTTTTGTTTCTACCATGCATCCTTATTTTGAAACCCTTCTATCTTGGCTCGGCTTCTCTAGACTTAGCTCACTAGCAAAAGAAATGAAAAAAATCATACTCTCCATATTTGGTTTGATCAAACGATGAAAGATTTTTTTATTTCTACATTTTTTCTCTTTCCTAGTGATAGCTTGGTTGCGGCCTCTCTAGAATATTTTTTCTATTTCCAAAAAGAACAGAGTGTAAAATTTTCTTTATTATATTTTTGAGCCTAAATGGAAATCACTAAATGACTATGTTTTTTCCCTCAAATGCATACACCAAATTGTTAATAGTCAAGCTTTGTAGTGATGTTTTCAAATATAGTAGAGGATAAACTATCAAGCACAAACAAAAATACAAACAAACACAACTTCCTACTAGCTAAAACAAAGACCAATATTCCATTGCAATCAAGGTTTGGAGGGAAAACAAATGAATGCTTATGAGTAAGTGCACAAATTTGAGGCCATGAAATGTGGAAGTTTTTGCCTTAGCCACAAAATTGAAATCGACATTGCAAAAATAGGATCTCGATTTTAATAAACTGGATCCCGATTTTTAAAAATCAGGATCCTGAGCCTAAATACAAAACGGGATCCTACTTTTTAAAAATCGGGATCCCGTTTCCGAAAGGTTCCCAAACCAACGGAGAAGCAATGGGATCCCAATTACTATGAAATGAGATCCTGATTTATAAAAATTGGGATCCCATTTTGTAGAAATCGGGATCCCGTTTTCTAATGCTATTTATTTTTTTAAAAACGAATAGAGTTCATTTTGTAGTGGATGGGATCCTGAGTACAAGTGACATAGACCTCCACAAAAAGCTCCAGGTAACCCGCCCATGACCATTTTTTTTGCATTTTTCCATTTCTTATTGAAATTGTGAATAAAATAAGTGAATTTAGCATTTTTTTTAATTTATTTCACGTTTTGAGCATTTTTTTTCCTGTTATAGTAGAAATGAGTAATTGTAGAAATAGATCAAAAAATGCAATGAAACCTAAAGATTTTTTAATAGAAATGAAAAAATGAACCTTGAATTGTGTTTTACAAACAAAATTTAGCTTTTGAAACCAAAATTGTTCGATTAAACCAAAATAAATTGAATTTGAAAACCCTAATTGAAACGAAACAAAAAAAATTGCATTTCAAAACCCTATAAATTGAAATGAAATAAAAAAATTGCATTTAGAAACCCTAATCAAGCTTTTTGAAACCATGAATTCAAATCAAACAAAAAAATTTGAATTTGAAAACCCTAGTTTGAACTGAAACGAAAAAATTGCATTAAAAACCCTAATTGCTTAGAAATTGAAACCCTAAATTGAATTGGAACAAATTTTTTGTTAAAACCCTAAATTGAAATCGAACAAATCATTTTGATTTTGAAAACTAGGTAATTTCGAGCTCAAAAAAATCATTTGCATTGTATGGAGAAAACGATATGTTAAACTTTAGTTTCAATGTTAAATTATAATTAGATTAGAAAACAATATGTTAAAGAATAGTTAAAATTCATAAAGTTTATCAATGTTTGTTTGCAAATTTAGTTAGCAAATTCGTAAATCCAAGCACGTACAATCGATTCCAATTGGCACTAACTTGCAAGTCTAAATTATTCCAAGGGCCACCCAAACTTCACCCTAAGTTTGCTAAACCCTAAACCCTCAACTGTAAAATCTAAACCCTCAACACTGAAGCATTTTAATTTTGTCTTAGGACCTTAAAATGAAATTTGGTTGCCTTAAAAAACCCTCTATTGTCACCATCTAGTAGAGATTTTTGTAATGTTTTCACTTATTTGAACACATAATATAAAACCTTTTGGTTTCTACAAGTTTATGAAGAGTGGATGATCACTCTCTATGACACTTAGACATGGGATCTAAATCATTCGAAGAAAAAATTATTCTATTATATCCACAAGATAGGAGAGCGCAAGTGAGAGTGCTATGGGTAAAGTTTCTTTCATTGAACATACCTAAAATTATGTAGGTTCAATGTCAAGAATGGGTCTATTTGGTAGATTTATGAAAACTATTATGAATATCTATAATGTACCATAAAAGTATAATTATAGCAATTCCAATTGGAAACACTTGGGTATATATCATATGAAATTTAAATAGTAAGGTGTCTATTATATAGGAGAGTTGATAATACATGGAAAGAGGTTTGTATTGGAATATATGTATTACGAAACACATACCATGACCTCTATAGAATTTTTAAGATGTGATCCTAGATAATAATCCACCCATCCTCAAGAATAATGGATTCTTTAGCAATTAAGGGGCATTCAATAACCATAAAATTGCCTATATTTCGATACTATATAGATTTATGTGGAAGGATAGAAATGCATCAATAAGGAGACCAAGATGGAACCATTTAACACCTAAGGTACACCTATTACATGGGAAAGGGAGGAGGTACATGACAATAGGTTTGAGGAACTAGGCTATTATTACAATAGAGAGAGGAGGAGGATTCATATTATGCTTCTATAAATAAGAGGTCAATTTAGAAGATTAAAAGAACTAGATAATAACAAAGGAAATAATTCTATAGCGGGAGTGAGTGAGATTGTTGGAAATATACAAGGAGAGAGGTAAAGGTCCCAACACCTACATAGAGTCCTACACAAAATACACCAATCTAGGCACTTCCTAGAAGGATCAAGATCCATGTGAGTAGCCTCTTTTTATTTTTGTATCTTCTACATATGTATATTTATTCCTTTATTATGTGATTAAAATTATGTATGATATAACTTATTAATAAGTGATTACAAGTATAATTATTAAAATATTTCATATTTATTTTGATATCCTCTAATGTAGGAGAAAATTTTTACTTGTTTTGATAGACGTATGTTATTTTTGTGATATGTATAGATTGATTCATTTTTAACATGATACTTCTTTTTATTAGAGGGGTAAACACTTTTGACCCAGAGCTATGAACCAACGAGGTCACAGTATGACTAAATTTGGACCTCACTAGACATCTAGATCCCCTTAAGCCATCCTATCACCCTAAATCATAAATCGATTTCTTAAGGAGTCCCAATATGACATTTCTTAAGGGGATCAAAGAAGTTCTTAAAATTTGGTGAAGTTTCCCAAGGCAACCAAATTTAACAATAATAAGATCGTGCAAGATTATAATATGAATGATATTTCATGATCTAGGTTGGTCAGTTGAAACAAGAGTAGATATCAATCAACTATTCCACAAGAAAAATTTCTTCACTAACTTGCAAGTTCATTATATTCCAAGGGGCACAAAAACTTCACTCTAAGTTATGTAAACCCTAACCCTTGAACTCTAAAATCTAAACCCTAAACACTAAACCATTCATTTTGTCCTACCTGACCTTAAAGTGAAATTTGGTTGCCTTAGGAAAATCCACCAAATTTCATTCCCTTATGCCATGTAATTTTTTCATAGGATCTTACTACATAGATCTCCTTAAGTTATCCTATTAACCTAAACCCTAAACCCTAAAGCCATCATTTTTTCTTAGGCTCTTAATGAAATTTGGTTGCCTTAGGCAACTCCACAAAATTTCATTCCCTTATGCCATGTAATTTTTTCCTAGGATCTTACTACATGTAGATCCCCTTAAGATATTGTATTACCCTAAACCCTAAACTCTAAAGTCTAAACCCTAAACCCTAAATCCATCATTTTTTATTTAAAGGCTCTTAATGAAATTTGGTTTCCTTGGGCAACTTCACCAAATTTTATTCACTTGAGCCATGTCATTTTCTCCTAGGACCTCACTAGACGTAGATCCCCTTAAGCCATCTTGTCACCCTAAATCATAATTCGATTTCTTAAGGGGTCCCAATATGACATTTCTTAAGGGGATCAAAGAAGTTCTTAAAATTTGGTGTTCAAATTTTCCCAAGGCAACCAAATTTAACAATAAGAAGATCATGCAAGATTATATAATATTAATAGTTAATTGTATTTTCATTCAAGTAACATGTGTCTTAGACATAAATGAGGCTTACATATTTTATCATTTGTATTCAATTATTTAAGGCCATTTATATTGAATGGTTTAAAGGTATTTCCTAAACATGTATCTTACATCTTGAAATTACAATTCTAATGCAGGTTCACTCATATCTTAAAGATCGCATGGATCCATTCAATAATATTCGCAATCCACCTCCACACCATCCATCTCCACCACCTTCACCTCCACCTCCACCCACTCCACCTTGTAACCCCCCACCTCCACCGCCTGAAATCAATGAACATGCTCGTTTGCAAGCACAAATAAATGCCAATGTTAGAACCATCCAAGATCAAATCAACATTATTCAAAATGAAGAATGTGTCACACCTCTTGTGAGGATGTTTGCATCTAGGATGCAAACCCTTGTTGATGTTGTCAGGGCTATGGATGGGATCTTAGATGAGCATCAAAAATGGCTAGAGGAGAGGAGAACTTTTGATTCTAAAAAGGAAAATGCAAAGAAATGAAGAAATGCAATAGAGAGCCACAATAGTTTCTAAATTAAGACAATGATCTTAAATAGTTATGAATTTATGAATTTGGTGAACGATGGATATTTTGTGTGATGAATTTATAAATTTGGTTGGATGGATATTTATAGAGATATGAATTTATGATTTTGGTTCTAGATGGATATTTTTAGTGACATGGATTTATGAATTTGGTGGAATTTATGAACTTATAATGAACAATATATAATAGTATATATTTTATGACTATCTACTAGATCATGATTTCTCCTATTGAAAAATTGTAATATATATATGTGTGTGTGTGTGTTAGACATAAAATGAGATTTTGTGAATATTTCAAGTTTATTGTTTAGTATGTACGTGCATGTATTAAAATTTTTGCATATAGTTCTTAAATTTTGAAATTTGTATGTATGTACATAGTTTAGTTTAATGATTTGTACGCATGCAAATTATGCATCATATTTTTTATTTTAAATGTATGTACATGTTAAATTTTAAATTTTGTATGGACATGCTCAAGTTCAATCAATGTATATATGTGCATTTCAATTAAATATATGATCTTAATATATATGTTTCTATCCTATTTCAATTAAATATATGATCTTAATATATGTATGCAGATCCTATTTTGTATGATTTAATGCAGGTGCACATTTATATCTCATATCATGGATGATTTTAACATTGATGATATCATCAATCCACCACCTCAACCATAGCCACATCCACCTCCCCCTCCACCTAATATGCCACATCTAGCACCTATCACATCTGACGACCCTCGCTTGCAAGCACATATAAATGATCAAGTTGCATCCTTACAAAATCAAATCAATGCTATTCAGAGTCAAGCATTGATTCCACCACATGTGACATTGTTGATGCCATCAGGATGATCGATTCTTATCTTGATAGGAATCAACAAGAGAGAGAACAAATGAGATAATTTTATTCTGACGATCTCTCTTACAAACAAATATTAGACCTTAAAATAATGAAATCCCATCTAGCCCCCTACTTTCTTGACCCCGTTACTCGACAACCCATTCCACCCAACAAATCTAGAATATCCATAAGGTGGTGCATACATCCACAGATGAGTGCACATTTTTGGGATCAATGGTATATGGTTTTTGATAGTCCCCCACATGCTAATTGGAAGTGCCCATTGTATTTTTTGAGAAAACTGTATGTAGAGTTTGTTCTGGGGCAAAATCCCAATTGTTTTGATTTTAGATCATTTTAGGGTGTTGGTGGTGGCATGCCACAATAGAGGTTAGGGGTAAGGGTTGATCCCCAAAACCCCATGCATGTGCAACCCCTTGTTGTTGCTCCTGGTCCCATTCCCGCACATGTACATCATAGAGCTATTTTCTCAACATTAGGTTCCCTTAGTACACTCGCAGGAGACCTTGATCAACATGCTTCTGTGATAACGGGTGGGGAGCATAGAGACTATGATGATGGAGGAGTTTTTTATGGAGCTATTCCAAGTACCGCTCCAGGAATGTCAAGGCTCATCCCCCATATATGTACTAGTTGTCATCAAGTATGCTATGGACCTGATCAGGCCACACCTAGTTCAGGTGGACGGGGAGATTTTGGTGGTTAATCTGGTCACATCAGTTCATTTGTAGAGTTTCTTATAGAAAACCATCACCTTGAGGACACTGTGACACAGGTATAAATATGCATCTATGAACGTTCATTTTATAAGAATTTTGATGGATGTATATATCAAAGAAAATTTTGCAATACATTGTAACAATCAAATTGTTTGGTGTACATATGGCACTAACGATGGGGCAATCATCTATTCCATGAGTACATACATCGACACTAGCCATACTCGACAACCCTTATGGGGTATTTTGATTTCAATTTTTAAAATTATATATGAAATCATAAATTTAACTTGAGTTTTAAATTTATAATTGAATCACATATATGTTTGAAATATTTATGTTGGTTTCGGTGATTCAATCGACATCCATGTCGATTCCTCCTGTGGGATTGTCAACCACTCCTCCACTATTGGGCATCATAGATCAGGGGCAAGTACATTCATATTGTAAATTTGTTTAAATTTTACATTAGTATAGTTACAATTTTATGAATTTTGAATTCACTAGATATATGAAATACATGCATGTACACTTGTAAATATTATAAGCGTTACATGTCTATGTACATGTATGTCTAGGTTGATACCACAATGAGAATGGGCATTGGGAAAACATTTGATGTTGCAGCTACTCGTGAGGCCACTGATTTCCAGGTTGTTTACAAAACTTTCTACACAAAATGTGCAAACTTGAATATATATATATTAACCTAATTCAATTGTACATGCTTTAATTTTGATCTTGTAGGACTTTGTTAGTGCAACTTTTAGCCCTGACCCAGACATAGTTACACCACCAGAAGGACATGCAGAGCAGGCTCCAGATCAAATGGTAATTTAAATTTTTTATTATATTTAAAGTCAATTATAAATTACATATTCTGAATATAACTTAAATTTTAAATTTTAAATTGAATATATACATAATATGAGATTTGTTACATATTCTTTTTATTTTATAGCATGAGATACATCTTGTAGTTGAGCATGTACAAATAGGTCCCGGAGAAGAGCCTGGTGCACAACCTCAGAATATGATACAATTAAAATATGATAAATTATAAATTAAATTGAATTAAAAAAAAATTAATTGTGGAGTTGTACATCTAATTTCAAATTTCTTTGTCTTGTTTATGTAGATTGATTTATAGAATTTAGAGGTTGCTTCAGGTGCACCAGAGCATCCAAACGTGGATATGACGGTAATTTAATTTTATGATGGATTATAAATTAAATTTTCATTAAATCATTTTTCATTGTCTTACATTTGATTTCATCTTTCTCTTGTACAAATTGTTTCAGGTCATCCGCATAGTCTGCATGGTGTGAAGAGGTCTCTTGATTATAGAGATAGTAAATGACCTAGAAACATGTGATTTTAAGTGTTATATTTGTTTATTTCATGGACTATATTTCTGGTTTCTCATGTACTTTGTTGGACTTTATATTTCATGGCTCAAGTACTTAGTTGGACTTTAGTTCACGGGTTGTACTATGGACTTTATTTCACATGCTTAATATATTTGTTTCATGCACTTAATATGTTACATAAATTATGGGCTTTATTATTGTTTGAAATTTTAATTTACACATGTACATTTATGCATTTTATGTTCATAGTCAAGACATTAATATAGGACATTAATGTGAAATTTAGTGATCTCATACATGATATTAATATAGGACATTTTAATATTTATACTTTACAAATTTAGTGATCTCATACATGATATATATGATATGTACATTCAATAATTAGAGATAATTACTCAATGAACTTATTCAATTCATGTCAATCAATAATTAGTCAATAAATCATAATTTACAAACAAAAGCAATATGTTTATATACCATAAAGGATAAAATTTTAAGAAATAAACAATACCATAGAAGATTAGAGAATAAAAGCATTAATAAATTTTATAAATAATAACATCTAACACTAATTTATAAGTTGTCAAAACAAATAATGACATCCCATAATAATTTATAAGCTATCAAAACAAATAATGGCATCGAATACTAATCTATAAGCTGTCAAAACAAATAATGGCATCGAATACTAATCTATAAGCTATCAAAACAAATAATAGCATCCAACACTAATTATAGGTTGTCTTGAGGAGTCGTAATATGATGTCTTAAGGGGATCAAAGAAGAGTATAATTGAGTATAAATATTAAGTGATATTAACAAGTATTATAAGTTTTAGGGTGAGTCATCATAACACGTCTTAAGGGGATGTCTGAAGGGGTCATAATACGTCTTAAGGGGTCTTAAGGGGATGTCTAAAGGGGTCATAATAGAACATCTAGTTAAGGGTATGTCTTAAGGGATCATAATACAACGTCTAAAGGGGATATCTTAAGGGGTCATAATAGAATGTTTTAAGGGGATGTATTAAGGGGTCATAATACAATGTCTAAAGGGGATGTCTTAAGGGATCATAATAGAATTTCTTAAGGGGATGTCTTAAGGGGTCATAATACAACGTCTAAAGGGGATGTCTTAAGGGGTCTTAAGGGGATTTCTTAAGGGGTCATAATAGAATTTATTAAGGGGATGTATTAAGGGGTCATAATACATCTTAAGGGGATGTCTAAAGGGGTCATAATACAACCTCTAAAGGGGATGTCTTAAGGGGTCTTAAGGGGAAGTCTTAAGGGGTCATAATAGAATTTCTTAAGGGGATGTATTAAGGGGTCATAATACAATGTCTTAAGGATATAATTGAAATAAAAATAATGTATGCATGATATTTAGTGATTATACAATTAGACATAAAGTTTCAAAGTAGGAAAACATGCACATTTAACAAACAAAATATATAGAATATTGATTTGATACATAGAAGTACGTAGAGTATGTTTAATTATGTAAGTATGTATGTACATATATGTCATCTCAAAACAATTTTTACAAAATTTGAATATGTCATCTCAAGAACATCTCAAACTCATGCCTAGAATGTAGTAGGTCTTCACACCACCTGATATCAAAAAGGTACAAGCAATATCAATGAAATCATCAAAACATACATATTTTAATTTATATAAAACTATCTATATGTACACAACTCAAGTGACTGCATTTAAAATTATTACACACATGTTTGTAGGTTGAATCTAGACATCCTCTCCTTTTTGTTTCAAGTATGAGATCAGTGCAATGATGGATTAAGGATACAAAAAATGACAATAAATCAATTTTAACTATTAATGTACAAGAAATATCAATATGTAATCAAAACATGTATTTAAATATAATTTAACTAATAATTAATTTTTTTTACCAAGTATTCCATGTTGTCTAGGTTGAATCTGCATGGACTAGATCCTTTTTGTGATTATACCTTAAGGATGTATAAAAGGACAATTTAAATCAATTTCAACTAATAACACACTTGACCAATGTTGAAACATGTATTTAATGTATTTAAAAGGACAAAATAAAACTAAAACTATATTTACCTGTATTTACTTATTCCATTATACCATCTACATCCTCTCTTTTTTGCAATGCATATATGATTTCCTCATGCTCTTCCATAGAAATTGACCATAGCACTTTTTTTGAAGCTCTTCCACAATACCGCTCTAGTTTTATATTTTTTGCCACCACCAATGTGAATAATGTATAATCTTTTTATGTGTTTCATAGTCTTCAAATGTAGGTAGACCATTCTTTCTTCTTAGGTATTTTAGTAGCCAAGTTCCAACAACCACCACTAATCCTATTGGAAAACATGTTCAAAAACCATCATCAAATAAGTTCTCAAAAATTTCTTAAGGGGATCAAAGACTTGTTCTAAAAAATTTCTTAAGGGGATCAAAAACTTGCTATCAAAATTTTCTTAAGGGGGTGTCTTAAGGGGATCACCGTACCTGTTGGATAATGAAAGCCATCATCATCTTCTCGAGGTGATATTAACTTATGTTTAGTTTCCACACAACGAGCCAACCAATATTCTATTTTCTCTTCATTCCCCTCAGGTGCAATAACAACATACACATGTCCTGCCAACAAAATTCGATTGAATAACTTGTGCATATCCATATAAATAATTTAGTATTACAAAATAACTTAATAAAGTGAAATAAAATGAAATAAATTGAATTAAAATTACCTTCTTGTACAAGGTCTGAAACACGGTCATAATATTCAGATGCAAACACTTGATCATTTTCTTCAATAGTTCTTTCAAATTGATCATGTGCTTCTGCAGGTGTCAACGATCTTTTCTCCCACTGTTCAACCCATTTTGTATTTTCACATGCTTCCCAATTTCCTGAGATAAAAAATTTGGCAAAACATGCAAGCTCCCTTGTCCAAATAGTCCATATGCTTGTTGTCACACTCCTAAATGAATGTCATTTAGTAGATCCATTGATTGTCTCACAATCAACTCTAGGTACAATGTTCTCTTCTTCCACCAACCAAAAGAATCGATAAATTGTAGAGTAATCACTCAAACTAGGTGCAGATAATCTTCTATTACACCAATCCACAATCTCACATGCATCTTTAAATTTTACTGAATCCTCGAATTTTAATTGTTCTCTAGCAAGAATTATTTTGACACATGCACCAACTCCATCATGTTCTCCTTTACCATGCCCAGCTTCAAAAAAACTCCATAGATGTTGGACATTAAGTTCCTTGTGAACCCTACTTAACTAATAGAACATTCGAGCATTCTTTAACTACCCCGTACAATTATCTGACCATATGAGGTGTTCTTTCATTTGGATTCCTCTTTCTCTTAAATTTCTATAAAATATATTAAAATAGTATTGAACAAACTCTTATGAGTGTAACTGATTGTCATTCAAATAAAAATGATACTCCCTCAAAAAATTTCTATCATCCTCAATGCTATCATCTACATGTCTATAAACAATATGGACAAACATAGCTACTTGCACTGAATTATAGTATTGAGATTGAATTTCCTCTTGTGGAGCGAGAGTATAATTCTCCACAAAATCAACCACTGAAAGTATAGTACCAATTGGAAACGTGTTTCTACATGCGCGAAATTGGCCATCAAGCCATCGAGCATGTTTAGAGTGCATGACATATTTTGGTACAATTTTATTCTTAAATTCACTCATGAATGCATGCACACTAACTTTTTTTGTAACTAAATCACAATGCTTTCCTATTTTTCCATATTTTAAAGAATAGTGAACATTCTTAAATCTTTTAACATCTACTAATTGTTGTCCAAAATCATGATCAACACTTTCATGCAAACGAATTCTTAAAAATGAAAGATTTCCACAATTAATGCATTGTCCAAAAATACAAGAACTTAAATAAAATAATTTATCATTAGATTTTTCACAAAACAAACCTAAAATAAACTCTCTTATTGCTTCAGGTGGCATATCAATACCACACTCCTGTATAATCATGTTAATATGCAAGGTACAACGTATATATCAAAAAACATCATAAATATAAAAATTGAACATGTATTTTACAACAACAAGATATTTGTTGCTTATTAATTTTTACATACCAGGGTTTACATTTTCAAAAGACCTTTGACTTATTTTAATATTACTAGGTAACACTGAATCGCTACAAAATTTTCTATAAAATTCAGGTTTGTGTATATCTAATAGGTGTTTTGGGTGAGGATCTGAACTTTGGACCACTCTTAATTTTAAAACATCTCTAGCATTAGATGAAACCCTAGTATTATCATGCTTATTTTGATCAAAGATTTAATTTCAACATTCAATTTCATATCGGACCTGTTAGTCATCCACTGAAACTCCAACATTGATTGATAGGATCATTTTCTATACTTTTTCTTCTTTTTTCTGCTCTTAGCAATGTGTTAGGATGTATTTTTAAAACTTCACTAATATTGCTTACCATTATTTTATTCAAAGTTTCTTTATTAACTATAGCAGTTGTTATAGCTCTTCTTGCTATGTTTTTATCTTTAGATCAACTATTTTCCCAATAGATTGAATGGACACTAGCAATGAGACATAACATGTTTTAATGATTGATCTTTTCTTTTTGGTTTAACATAAAAGCCTAACCTTTTCATTACTTTCCTCATTTTTTGCATTCTCATCAATTGCATCATTAGTTGACATTGAAATGCAATTTTTTTACAATAAAAGAATTTGGTGTATATTCTATTCGCATGTGTTCTTATTTTCCTCCAAGAAATTTGACCAAGAAGATTATTGAAAACACCACTTCCAATTTTAAAAAAAGTATTTTCATTAAATTCAACATCACATTCTAGATTTTCATCTTCATCTTCATTTTCATCTTCATTTTCATCAACAAAATGGTTTTCATTTTCATTTTCATCAAAAATACAGGTTTTGTTTTCATTTTCAAGAAAATGATCATTCTGATTTTCATTTGTAACAAAAGATTTTTCTTTTTCGTTTTCAACAAATTCTATAAAAGTTTCATCTCTTCGAATATCATCAATGTCAGCATCATTAAGTCCAACATCTTGTAAAACTTCTACATACAAATTTACCATTTCACTAACATGTGGATTTGAAGATATACCTGGATTTGTGCATATTGAAACATTCTCCATAGCATTCAAAGAGGGATTTGAAGACATAGTAGGACTTGTTTGTATAATCATATTCTTTTCAAAATTGACTCATTGCAAATTAGCTTCATCTACAACCATGGTATCCTCAATGTTTTCATCTTCAATAGTTGTGGAATTGGATGCTCCACCATCCTTCATTGATTTCATTCTCATTCTTCTTTCTCTTTGTCTTTGTCTCTCCTTCTCTCTATTTGCTTCAACTTCTTGAGAATTTAATGTCTTCCTTCTCTTATTATGAGCTTTATCTCCCATGATTATAAAATTCTCAAGCACAAATGAATGTTAATAGTGAAATTCTTCAAAATATTAAATCCAAATTGGAAGTTGAATACCTATTAGGAAAAAATTCTTCCTCTTGTGTTCCTCAAAACAAGTAGAAAACTAGCACAATTCCACTTTAAAAAATGTTTTCTTCATGCATCCTTTAAAAAATGCAATCCATATTGCAAGTTGAAGACCTTTTGTTCCTCCAAACAAGCACAAAACTAACACAGTTCCACTTCAAAAATGGTGTAGATGATGCCTCCTTTGAAAAAATCAATCAAAAATAAAGTTCACCACCTGTAAATACAATAGTCATAAAAAATAGTTCAATTTTATTGCTCTTGGTCGTACATGTGAACTTGCAGACTTCACAGTATTTGTTGGCAGTAAATTTAAATAAAAGAAACGGGATCCCATTTATAAAAACTGGGATCCCGTTCTATAATCAGGATCTCGTTCCCCGATATTTAATGTGGGGACCGTTGGAAGGAAAACAGGATCCCATTTAGTTTCCCTCCCAATGGTCCAAATATTATAAATTAGGGAACAGGATCCCGATTATAAAATGAGATCCCACTTTTAATAAACGAGATCCCATTTTATAAAGCGCGATCCCATTTTTTAAAATTTGAATTTCTATTAGCTTTTTGGTTGGGTTTTTGCCTAGGATTTTGGTTTAGGAAAAGCATTGGAAATCTAAACCTAGGCCTTCAACCTAGTTTGACCTGCAAGTTGAAGGTCCTAATAATGTTAGAGAAAAATACTGACTTTAGACATATGGCTGACAACTTTTTTTGTAGAATTTTTTGACGAAATTAAAACCCATTTTAGATGAGACAATGTAGATTCTAAATATGTAATTTGTTTTACAATTGGATTATTTTTTCTATTTTTCAATTAATTTCTAATAAAATTGGTCCATAAACTTTAAATATCAAGGTTTTTTACTATTTAAATAACTTTTGATCAACATAACATTTTGACAAACGGATTGCACGAGAACAAACTTCAAACAATTATTTTCAATTTAAAAAAAAAATTAAAAAAATGATAAGTTTAGGTCATCTTATGCATGTCGTACATGATGATTTTTCAAAACAACAAATCTGCCTAATAAAAATTTAACAAAAAAAATGTTCAATAAAAAATTACAAAAAAATATTAAGAACAAGCTTTAGTGAGTCACAAATCTTTTCCCAAAAGGATTTAGAAAATTATGATAATTTAAGTCAAAATATGGATGTCGTACACGCGCATGGTATGGTAAAAAAAAAATGACTTTTAAAGAGTGGTTTTTAGAAACACCTATTGAAACTCAATTTGTACAATTTGGGTATTGAAATAAATTACATATTTGGAAACTAGACTCTGAGCACTACATTTTATGATTAGTGACTTTTTTAAAGATTTCATCTCTAAGTGCTTCAAATTTTAAGGTCAAATGTGTCAAATTCTAAAAATCAGGAAAAATACTCACTTTTTGGCCAAAAAGTGGACTCAACTTCTTGCACACACCCTTCTTTTTGGCTAATGTAGAGACTAGTAATTTTACATCAACAAGGGAGTGTTAAAAAAATTGAATAGAACATAACTCCAAAAAAAAGTGCCAAGTGATAAACAAAGCTACCACTTACTGAATAACAAGCATCAATACAAAGTTTGACAAATTTTGATGCAATGCAGGGGAGGTCTTCAAATCAACCAAACTCAAATTCTCTTGTTTGACACAAACTTTACCCAAATTCTCTTCACTGTACCTTGATTTCACAAGGCCAAAAAGACTCAAAACCACCAAATATTGATTCCAAATCTCACCTGACCTCTAGTATAGCTTAAACATTATTTATTTGATAGGTTCAAATCAACAAAGAACTCAGAAAACTCTGTTTCATCATATTCACAATTTTTTGCATTCAAGGACTTAAACTCTTGTAGTAGTCCATATAGTTGAAATTAGGTAAATTTTCAACATAAAATTGAATCTCCTAAAACCAAAACCAGATTCTAGGACCCATTTGAGCCTTCTAAAACATATCTCAAAACCAGCTATAGTCACTTTGGACCAACCTCTTCAAATATGGACTTCACTGTTCTCCTACAAGGCCAAATTTGGCCTGCTTTTCAAAGAAAATACTCTTAAAACTTCCTGCCCCTCTAATTTTATGCTATTCAACCACTTGTCAGGTCTCAAAACCTCATAATCCACCTTCCCCTTGAAGAGAAACACTTTCTAAAACACCCAATTGCAAAATCCTCACTTTATGTCCTTCTAAGGAGGGTTTTTTGAAAAACTATGATCCAAGCCTTAAAACACTTGGCCACCACTTCTAACATGCTTAAATATATCTTCACACACCTAATACACCTTCATAAATTTCTACCCCCACAAATTTCACACTTTTCATACTAAAACCTCACAATTTCACTCTTTTTCACTCAAAAATCACTCATTTTTGCAACTAGGCTTCATGTCCATTGACCTCAAATGACCTGCCCCTGCTCCCTCAAGCCTATAAACACTTAATACTACATTACTATACCCATTCCACTTAGTCACAATAGTTTATAGAAGGTCGAATAGGTCAAACTCCATTTAAGGCCTCAAAACCCTTGTATGTACAAATTTAGACCAGTGTTTTGTAGATCAACAATAAACTCTGTTAAAATGAATGTAGAACCTCAAAATATGATTAAAATAAAATTTAGGTCCATCCCACACCTGATCCAAGCACCTGTAGAGCAAGCCTGTACAGATTCGTACCAAGGCTTGAAATTGCTGAAAATGTTACAAAAATTATAAATTTCTATAAAAACAATGGCTTTTGGCTTTCTAATTTTAACTAAAAGGTTGTCAAGGTAGGTTGAATGCTAGTTTTCTTGTGTTTATTCATTCTTATTTTAGACACGCAAAATATACCGATTGACATTGTGCATTTGATCCTGACTTACTAACATTGTTTCTTCTTGAATCATCCCTCGGTCTAATTATTTAATCAAATCTCCTTATCTGATTAAATTCATCAATATTTCTCTCTTAATTGAATAAATCATTTTGTCTAATTAAGTCACTCCCTTTTGTTAATTAAATCAATCCATCTGATCTAATTATCCCTATTTAATTAAATAATCAATTTATTTGATTAAATCTGTAAAGTCTATCCATTAAATTAAATAAATTAAAACCTTATTTGATTTAATCCAACACCATCTCTTTTAATTAAATAAATCATAATCCTTATTTAATTAACCTCTTATCATATTCCTCTCTCATTTGATTTAAATAAATCCATAAATTTGAGTCAAATAGGTCACATCATCTAACCTCTCTCATTAAATTAATTAACCCTTCATTAATTTAATCTCATCTCATGTCCCATCCTCTAGATAATGCAAGTTTCACATGAAAATAGACTTAATTTATTTATTAAATCTATATTTTCCTCACAAGGCATCTTTTGGAATATTCTCTCAATTTGAATTCAAAAATTTCCAAGTCAACATGTACATCAAACAAGGCAATAAATTCATCTTACATGTCTTTTTCCTTGAGCCAAGTGGCATTTATTGCATTTTCCCTTCCCTCTTACATGTCATTTCAACAAATTTGAAATTCAAAATTATGCATTTATTGGCACAAACCCCAAATCTTGCACATCCTCCATCCATTCATCGCTTGACAAGTGGAATCATACCATTGGATGAATTTTAGTCCCACATCGCTCAAATTTGGACATTCATCCATCTTGGAATTCTATAAATAAAAAGCTCATATCCTCATTTCATCATCCACAATCTAGGCAAAGTTACCATGCTCAAACATCTCTCAAATTTCATCCATTATCATTGAGTTCTTAGCTAGGTTTTTATAGATTTTTGGCTTGGAGCTCTCATCCTTCACCAACAAAGTGGATCAATCATCTTCAACACATCAAATTTACATCTTAAGAATTGAGAAAGGGCCAATTTTCACATCAAATTGGCACCAATTCCCCCATGGGATCATGAGTTTGCACATTTAAATTAGGATTCAATTTTTGTTTTGTCATTTCCATTGTGTTCTTCACTATTTTCTTCCTAGTTTGAATGTTGTAAATGGATTTCATTGGGAATCCTTGTTTTGGCTTGCAATCTCTTGTCTAACTTATTTATTCTTGTTGTTTTGCAGGTACCAAGGTTGGGGTTCGCAACAGCAGTAGCCCTTGGAGCTCTCCTAGCTCAGCATGACAGAAATAGAACGGAAAGGGCTATCTACTATATTAGCAGAAAAATGGTCGGGCATGAACTAAACTATTCATTCATCGAGAAGATATTCCTAGTAGTAGTGTTTGCATCACAAAAATTCAGACATTACATGTTGGCACATAAGATAAAGCTCATCTCCAAAATTGACCCCCTCAAATATTTACTATCAAAGGAAATGCTCACAGGAAGAATGGAAAAATGGGTGATGATATTGTCAAAGTACAACATTGAGTATGTTGAGCGGAAAGCAATCAAGGGTCAAGTTATTGCAGATCAACTAGCAGAGGCACCAATCTATTTAGAGAACCCTCTTGTCTCAGAGTTTCCAGATGAATCCATTTTCAACCTCAACGTAGCTGACCACTGGAAACTATACTTCGATGGCTCATACACACAACATGGATCAAGAGCTGGTGTCTTCTTTATCACACCATAAGGGGATTGAATACCAAGGTCCTATAAACTGGCATTTCCTTACACCAATAACATTGCAGAATACGAGGCTTTGACCATAGGTCTCAGAATAGCAGTGCAGTGAAACATCATGGCTCTCAAAGTGTATGGAGACTCCAAATTGATCATAAATCAAGTCAATGATGAATATCAAACCAAGGACGACAAGCTCACTCCATACAAGAAATTGGTGGAGACTATCGAAATCACATTCGAGCAGATACCTAGAGCCAACAACAGAGCAGCAGACGCCATGGCAACCATTGGGTCCCTACTGGACATCCCTCACAATGTTCCAAAATATGAATTCCTGATAGAGCAGCTTCTCGTACCCACATTCGAGGTACTAGAATTAGAATTTGTGTGCAAAATTGTTGGTCCCGGTGATCCTTGGTACCACAACATTTACACATACCTTCGTATAGGAGTCATACCCACCGACCTACCATCAAACCTAAAATGAACCTTTGGTAAAAAGGCATCTAGATTTGTCATCCTAGGTGATACCCTATATCGTAGGAGCATAGAAGGAACCCTACTACGTTGCCTAAACGTTGAGGAGGCATTAACCACTCTAATTGAAGTACACAACGGTATCTGTAGTTCGTACTCGAGTGGAATGACCATAGCTAAAAAATTGTTGAGGATGGGGTATTATTGGCCCATAATGGAAAGACAAGCACATGATTATGTCAGAAAGTGTCTACAATGTCAGAAGCATGGGGACCTCATCCATGCTCTAGCTCAAGAGCTTCATCCTATCGTCACACCATGGCCCTTTTCATAGTGGGGACTCGATCTCATTGGGAAAATAACACCCACCTCATCTAACGGCCACAAATTCATCATAACCACAACAGAGTACTTTACCAAGTGGGTGGAAGCCATACCCATGACGTACATAACTAGGAAGCAGATTTCTAAGTTCATCCTGAACTATCTCATTTGTCGTTACGGTGTTCCACAAGCCATTATCTCAGATAATGGGACACCATTCAAGAATCGGGAGGTTCGTGACTTATGTGAAAAATTCAAAATACAATATCACTTCTCCACCCCATACTATCCCCAAGGCAATGGCCAAGTAGAAGCTACAAACAAAACCATTCTAAAAATCCTCAAGAAAACAGTCAATGACGCAAGTCGTGACTGGCATCTGCAGCTTAATCCCGCCCTTTGGGCTTATCGAACTAGCATCCGCACACCCACTGGCGCCACCCTCTTCTCCTTGGTCTATGGATCAGAAGTCATACTCCCCATTGAGATCGAGCTCCCATCCCTTAGGATATCACTGCAAAACCTCATCACAGATGAAGAGTTTTGAGTGTCAAGATTGAATGAGCTAGAGCTACTAGATGAGCAGCGTATCGATGCTTTGAATCATTTGCAAGTCTATCAGAATAGACTCAAAAGGAGCTACAATAAGAAAATTAGAAGCAGGACTTTCCAAGTTGGAGAACTAGTGTTAAAAGAGAATCAGAAGAATGTCCCAAACCCAAGTAGCAAAGGCAAGTTCAAACCCAATTGGTTGGGACCGTTCGTCATAACAACAAGTTACAAATCAGGGGCATATCAGCTATCAACACCTGAAGGGGAACCTTTGCAAGAGCCCATGAATAGCTCTCATCTCAAAAAGTTTTATACGTAAATCTTTCAAGGTATAGAACCAAAAAATCCAAAAAAATTAGAAAATGTCCTAAAAAAATGGTTAGCGAAAACCTAGCAAACAGGCATCTTGGTAACAACAAAAAAATCCAAAAAAGCAAAAACTCCAAAAAAATCAAAAAAATGATTGAAAATAGTAAAGAGAAAAAATCATCCTCTAGTGAAAACCACTTCGGTGGCACTTTGGACAAGTACCTTGGTGAAAACCAGACAAATAGGCACCTTGTGTAAATAAGCACTTCCCATCCACCAGGATCTTTATGGCTTGTTCTGCATCATCCATCCATTTTGCTTCCATCATCCATCATATCTCGATCTCCATCCATCACTCATCCACTCGCATCTGCACCATAGCTTGGTCTTGTGTTCGTATCATGATCCCTCCTAGTACTACTCGGCCCATCCTCAAGGTCAGTTTGTCTTACCTTTATCGGAGTAGTCTATTGCATCACACTGGGGGCATGTTCTTATCGGATCGGATTCGTGTATATTCTTAAAGTCCTCAAATCAAAAAATCTAAAAATATCAAAAAAATCGGAAAATCCAAAAACATCAGAAAATCCAAAAACATTCAAAACACATCAAAAATCCAAAAACAGGTCAAAAAGTCACTCAAAAAGTCAAAAACAAAGTTGTCTTGTCAAACTACGTTGTCTCTGAGCTTGAACATAGGCAAGGTTGATCTTTGATCATCCCCCAAGACACTTGGGTCAGTCCTTTAGGAGTCTGTCATAATAAACTAACACCTCATCATGTATATCTTCATTTGAAAATCGGTCAAGTCGTCAGTCGAACTACGTGGTCTTTGCATGTATAATGTAGGCGAGGCTCATCTATTGATCAGCCCCCGAGGTCCTTAGGTTAGTCTCTTGGTCAAAATCTCAAAAAATCCCAAAAACATTAGAAAATCAAAAATCAAAACATTTGAAAATTTTGAAAAATACCAAAAAAGCCTCAAAACATCTCAAAATGATCAAAAACATCCAAATATTTGAAAAAAATCCATCTGTCTCATCCCGCTTGCACCCGCAATAAACACCACTCATAATAAACTAATCGTCATCCTCAACCTTTGGTGAAACAGTTAGAAACAAGTCTAGCAGGTTAAAAGTAAAACTCAAAAACGTCAAGTCTCAAGTTTAAGTCAGTACGTAAACAAGTTGGTCAATTCTTTGTGTCGATAGTCCATCATCCAAATAGTCCCATATCAATCATCTGATAACATCATGTCCTAGGATGAATCCTTCCTACAATGGACATTATTTATCAGAAAGAACGCTTTGGATAAACGAAATGACGTGCCGCCATCCACTAACATGTCCTAGGATGTATCCTTCCTACAATGGGCATTATCTTTTGGCAATAGTTTCGGTTCTTATCCTTAAAAACACATTCCCTTTTGGTTAGCGGTATTGAAGAACATCAACTTGTTTGTGTGCTTTATCTTTTCTTTTGACTTATCTTATTGTGCTCAGTCCAAGGAGCTCTTGATGATATCTGAACGAAGGATTTAGAGAGATAGGAATGGGGCAATGATCATTATCCTTTTGTCTACTATGCTTGTTGGACGTTCTTGTAAAATAACCTTGGTGAATACTTGCTTTGATAGGTATGTATGGAGGAGGTCTAGGGCAACTTGTTGACTATTGCATGGATAGGTTTACCTTTTCGTGTTTTGGTACAAGATGTTTGAAACTTCTTAAGTACATCCTAGCAAAGCTTCCATATGTTAGGTGTGAGCAAGAATACTCCTATCTGCTTGTCAAGTCAAAGTCCATCACACTGGGTACAATGCCATCCTAGTTTTCTATACCTGGATGCATCGTACCACATGTGTTATCAAACATAAGAAAATGTGGCCCTTTGAAAATCCCAATTCCTCGGAAAGTAATCATCATCATCATCATTTGCATTTTCATCATCTTGTGTCTTGTTGAAATGACTTCCTCTTTTCTTGCTAAACGCACTAAGAAGGTACTATGACACTTGATCATCATCATCATCATCGTCATTTATCCTGCATCCACAAATCATTAGCATACTGCATAAACATATCATATAGGAAATAATATGCATAGCATTTCAATCATCATATAAACATGTCATCATGAGCATTCTTCAAAAATAGATTCATTCATTTCATCACATTTCATTCATCACATCTATCACATAAATCATCATATAAACATTTACAGAAGCATTTCATAATCATTCTTTGCATAATCATGAAAAATAGGTATTTAGGAATTTAATTCATTTTACATACTTGCATAACATCATGACATCAGCTCATCACATTACATTCATATTACATTACACATCATCATATCACTTTGCAATAAAATGCACCACATACATTACATCAACATCATCATAAAACCATCTCATTTGCATTTGCACCATTTCACTTGCATCATATCATGACCATCGCATTCATATTACATCATCCATAATCATCTCATAAATAACATCATAAATCATTTATTGCATAAATCATCCTACATAAGCATAAATGGAATAGACCATCACATACAAAGCATACATCCATTCATAAACATGTTATAAGCATAATTCACAAAAAATTTGCACATACACTTTACATATTAAAATCCATATCACATATCACATTTGCATAAAAGAGATCATCATATAGATAACATCATTGCACATCATATCATAGGTTAGCTTAATATAGATCTGTTAGTCATAATCATTGCATAAACATCATTAGAAATAAACGCATCCATAACATATAGAAGTAGAATCATCCATGCATAAATAAAAAAGTACACATGGCATCACATCAAAATCATCGTCGGCTCATATATATATCATCAATGTCATCAACTGTCATAGAACAAAGAATAAATCTGATCACTGTACAACATATATGACAATCGATACAAAAGGCCCATCGAGGCTATCAACAATGAGCTCATAAGGCACAAAAAGTATCATAACATCTTGATCAAGCTCGGTCTCTATGAATACTGCCCTCACCCCTATCACCGTGACCCTCTACTGGTCTGTGGCTGGCCCGCTCTAAGTACTCTGGTACCCGCTCTACTCTGGGTATGACCTCGTGATAAAACCGCTAATAGTACTCTACCTCTCAGACGACGTCCTTGTAGGAGTGAACTGGCACTATACCCTGGGAGGAGGAGGTTGTCATGCTCTCTATCTGCTATCGTCGGCCTAGCTCTGTGGCTTCCTGTAGCTCTGCAGCCTGCCTCTGCTGAACTGCCTGATCCCTCTTGGCCCTCGCCTGATCTCTCTCGACTGTCATGGCGCAGACCTGGGCCTGTAGCTATGCAATCAAGGTGTCTCGTGCATCCGGCTGACCTGATGGCTGCACCTGTGGTTGCACCCAAGGTTGATCCTCATCTCGTGGTGGCTCCTACTATTGGTCCTGCATAGGTACATCTCCATGCCCTGGCTGGACTGGAGGCACAACCAGCTGATCCTGTCGAACCTCAGCTCTCCATCCTTAGTCACCCCCTCTATCCCCGACTCTCCGCACATCTAGAACTGCACCCAGTATCGTCAACCGAAGCAGAGGCCAGAACTAATCTTTGTAGGCCTGGGCAGTCCCTGGATCTACTAACCCTTGATCATAAGCCCATGGTCGGGCTACCAGTTGCCTGAAGCTATCAACTACCTCTGAAGAGGGAATATATTGCCCCCACGAGACCTGTGTCATGGTGCGGGTGAAGACAGCTACGTAATCATCATCAGGACGATCCTGCGGCTCCCCAAACTGACACTACATGCGCCCAGGTAGGTACCTCTCGAGCATGGTGTGCTCCCGCCCCTACATAAAATGATCCTGGCGGCAATAAAATATTTGGTCAGCATCGTCGGCCTATCTGGGCTGACCAAGGTATGGGTGCTAGGTGAACACCTGCATCTCATCCAGAACTCTCCTCCAATAGGAGATCCTGTGCTCACCAGTGTGAGTGGACACACCGCCTTTGTATCATGCCACGAGGGGATCGTCTGGCCCCATCAGAACTAAAACAACGTGCGGCTGAAGCACAGCAATGTGCTCCCATGCCCAAACATGAAGTAGGGTCACCCCTGCTCCCAGTTCTCTCCCATCCATATAAATGTACTCATGAAGGTCTCGATATAGTGAAGCTAGCAGAACAGGCCCCCATGCAAAATGAATCAGCTTGTATCGAACCATCCACTCCCAACAATATCCCCAGCCGAGACTAAAATATCACCCTTGCCTGTCAAGGGCAACAAGGCCCGAAATGATAGCTGCAATCACCCAGCGGTAGGGAGGTGCCAAGATCCTCTGGTGCTCAAGCTCTATATGCCCCTCGCAGAAGACAATCTCGTCTGTAGCAAGGACTTAGAAGTAGGCCTCGTGTCCCTCATCCATATCAAAGATTGCCCAGCGACCGTGGATAGGCAATCATAAAATCCACCAAACATCCTCTAGGGTGACGATGGCCTCACTAGTAGGAAGATGGAAGGAAGACGTCTCATTGTGCCATCTCTCTGCCAATGCTAACAACATCCCCAGGTGAGTGCGAATTGGTGCCGCATATGCAATGTGCCACAACCCCGCAATCCGGAGTCGGTCCTGGTCCCTGTCGCTCAGGTCCCTCAGATAGCCAACCAGGTCCCACGACTTGTGATCCCAGGAGTAGAGCTCCCTTGCCTTGTCCTGCATCAAGGAAGGTCATGTTAAAAATTTTGAAAAAATTCTTCGTCGAGCGTCCAAAAAAATGGCTTGAGCGGTGCAACCCATAATGGCATCGTAGTTTGATTTTAATCAAACTCCGACGCTAGGGCTGAAAAGCGCAAAACTGCCGCGGTGCAATTTGTCTCCTAGCGGCGCACTTTGGAAAAAATTGGTGACACCACGTCGCACTTTGTAAATTCACCCGTTGACCCCGAGCTCAGCATCGGAGTTTCTAAACTCCAAACTGCACCATGGCGGTGCTATTCAACACCAAGCGGTGCAGTTTGTCTTCTGAGCGGTGCCATATAGCGCCACTACAGACAGACTGACTCTATAAAGCATTAATTGAAGCATTAAATGAAAGACGAAGCTCACGCGTAAGGACCACTTACCGATGCCTCGATGCTGGGTGGCCGTTGGTATGTCTGAACTCGATCCGAAATGTGGAGGGGAAGCTGTCATTGCACCATATCATCAAGATGTCATAGCTCAAATCTCGCGATCACTATTGGAGGTGTTTGAAAATGACTTGAAAGTGACCCCTCGGACCCCTTTTAAGCTCTAAAATTAGGGTTTTTTTCACCTTGATTGGCTATCATGTTAGGGCTTTGGACCCTCGAACCTGTTTTTATCCAGTCGAGGCTTATTTTTCAATGTTTTATTGTGTTTAGACACATTTTTAGCCTCCTGGAGCCCTTTCGGACCTGTCGGGTACTTTGTCCTCTTTTTTCACAAGATCACCCAAAAAGTGGAATTTTCGTCCAATCTCTTGAGGGGGCATTATATTGGCATATTCTCTTCTGCCATGCAGCAATGGGGCAAATTTTTAAATAACAAAATTTTTGGCTTTGATCGAGATCGTTTATTCTTTGAACCAATGCAAACAAGTGCATTGCTTCAAAGAGGGGAAAAATGTAGACACGCAAAATATACCGATTGACATTGTGCATTTGATCTTGACTTACTAACATCGTTTCTTCTTGAATCATCCCTCGGTCTAATTATTTAATCAAATCTCCTTATCTGATTAAATTCATCAATATTTCTCTCTTAATTGAATAAATCATTTTTTCTAATTAAGTCACTCCCTTTTGTTAATTAAATCAATCCATCTGATCTAATTATCCCTATTTAATTAAATAATCAATTTATTTGATTAAATCTGTAAAGTCTATCCATTAAATTAAATAAATTAAAACCTTATTTGATTTAATCTAACACCATTTCTTTTAATTAAATAAATCAGAATCCTTATTTAATTAACCTCTTATCATATTCCTCTCTCATTTGATTTAAATAAATCCATAAATTTGAGTCAAATAGGTCACATTATCTAACCTCTCTCATTAAATTAATTAACCCTTCATTAATTTAATCTCATCTCATGTCCCATCCTCTAGATAATGCAAGTTGCACATGAAAATAGACTTAATTTATTTATTAAATCTCTATTTTCCTCACAAAGCATCTTTTGGAATATTCTCTCAATTTGAATTCAAAAATTTCCAAGTCAACATGTACATCAAACAAGGCAATAAATTCATCTTACATGTCTTTTTCCTTGAGCCAAGTGGCATTTATTGCATTTTCCCTTCCCTCTTATATGTCATTTCAACAAATTTGAAATTCAAAATTATGCATTTATTGGCACAAACCCCAAATATTGCACATCCTCCATCCATTCATCGCTTGACAAGTGGAATCATACCATTGGATGAATGTTAGTCCCACATTGCTCAAATTTGGACATTCATCCATCTTGGAATTCTATAAATAAAGAGCTCATATCCTCATTTCATCATCCACAATTTAGGAAAAGTTACCATGCTCAAACATCTCTCAAATTTCATCCATTATCATTGAGTTCTTAGCTAGGTTTTTGCAGATTTTTGGCTTGGAGCTCTCATCCTTCACCAAAAAAGTGGATCAATCATCTTCAACACATAAAATTTGCATCTTAGGAATTGGGAAAGGGCCAATTTTCACATCAAATTGGCACCAATTCCCCCATGGGATCATGAGTTTGCACATTTAAATTAGGATTCAATTTTTGTTTTGTTATTTCCATTGTGTTCTTCACTATTTTCTTCCTAGTTTGAATGTTGTAAATGGATTTCATGGGGAATCCTTGTTTTGGCTTGCAATCTCTTGTCTAACTTGTTTATTCTTATTGTTTTGTAGGTACCAAGGTTGGGGTTCACACACTTATAAGTGGAATAAGGTCTAAAAAGGTCATTGGTAATGTCTTAGGTGAATAGGAGGGTCAAAAGTGAAAATGTTGCAAATATGCAAAAAGTTGTCAACAATAAACTTGCAAAAATGCAAAATTTGTAAAGGCCAACGATTAGTTGGGGTTTGAAAAGTGGTTATTTGGTTTAGGGATTTAGTTTTGGGTTGGAAAATATTTAAAAGACATGTGCACCTCGTGATGGGGGTTGGCAAGTTGCATTTTGAAAGAAATACCACAAAATCTATTAGTTTCTTTGCATAAATTCTATGTTTTCAATAAATCTGCCGCTACAAGCTGAATTGATCATCCATACAGAAGTACCACAGCCCAAGGGTGATGGAATGTGTTGAGGGCATGTGTTAGCTTTCATTTGAATCAAGTGGGAGGTTCTAATATTGAGTTTTGAGTGAGATATCTTCATTTTTTCCCCTTTTAGCTAAGTTCTGATTACTAATGTAATTGCAATGTTTCTTATGATGAAGCAGAGATGAATGATGGTTTTTTCTCTCTAAAAGCACAATTACTCAATTTGAGAAAATTTTTATTAACTTACTGCCACTGTTTCATATGATTCGATAGATATTTATAGTGGTTAAATCCACCAATATGTGTATCATACTTCACTCAAAGGCTTGATCTCATACATAGGCATGGGTTCATAATGCATTTTCCATGGTTTTGATGTTGAAGGTGTAGATTTATTAGGGTTTTTCCTTTGAAACAATACACCTTTATCCCTTTAGTTCTAGGTGAAGATCATCAACCACTTTTCCATCTTAAAACTTGCTAGACGGAGGATGCTAGTGGCATTACCACCTCTAAAGTGAGCACCCTTTAACAAATTTAATTCTAATCAAGTTGGGCATCGATCACTAATCAATCTGCCTTTTTTTGGAACTGAAGCTTAGTTTTCTTTGGTTTCAACCACACAAAAATGTGCCCTAACTTTCTATTTTTACTTCTTTGGAAGAATTCACTTAGATCCTTGCTATTGTTGCTAATTAGGCGAACTAACTCCATGGTTGGGCCAAAAAAAATATGTGCCAAGGGAAAAGAGTATTTCTTATTCAAACCTCATTCCTTAGCCATTCCATAGTCCTCTTTCTTTCGTCGTAGTCAACACCAACCAAGAACTTCATTGTTTTTTGCTCTTGCATACTATTATTTAAATGTCATCTTTTATTAGACTTGTTGATAATCACTTCTCTCTATCTTAGCAAAGAAAAAGACAATGACAAGATGACTTAGAAAAATGACTACGAGAACCACAATTGATTGGATGGATGCAAGATCAAAAGTCAAATGATGACAAAAGGGAGCACAAGAGATGAGTTTCATATGGGTACCAACATGAGGATAGGTTGTATCTATTTCCATTTAAGTTTTATATATTGATCTATTTTATAAAAAAAAAAAAGATTTTAACCCAATAAGATTGAATTTCATCATGAATCCTCATTTTCAATCATCAATCCACTGGAATGAACATTTTTTCCTTTTATTTTATTCCTGACATAGCGGCAACTAAAAATTTTCATGTTATTTTCAAAATTATTGGTTATTTGATGCTAGCTTAACTTTTCTTGCAATGTTGTATAGGATGAAAACAATAGCCATATAAAATTATTTTTTCCCAAGTACTACTCTCTCAAGGTTAACAATCTCAATCTCACTAATCGTGATTACTAAGAAAGGTAATTCCACCAACTCTATCAAATAGTTTACTGTAGGAACAATAAAAACAGACGTGGTACAGGAGCACCTATTTGATTTCTTGCCTCCATGAGGCCAAAATGTAATAAGTGTTTAAAGAGTGCTAGGGGTTCATTTAATAAGGTTTATCAAACCATTTTAGAGGTTTTTGAGTCTTAGGAAGTTATATTTTAAGTCATTTGTCAAATAATATTCAAAGTTGTTCCATATTGAAAAAAATGTCAAAAAGTGCAAAAAAAAAAGTTGTCACAATGTAAAAACTTGACAAATAATGGAAGTTGAAGGGTCATAGAAGCTATTTGAATATTTTTAGGCAGTTAGAGAAGTTGGAGAGCCTTTAATAAGGCATTGTGAGTCATTTTTAAGGGTGGTGGAAGAGAAAATTGAAGATTTGTAATGAAGAAATCATATTTTCACTATTTTTCCACTTCCTTCCTTTTTTTTTGATGCATGGTACGATTTGTACAGCCCATTTCATGGCCTTAGATCACATGGGATTGAAATAATGTTGAATCTACTTTATTTTTGCTTCTGTTTCATTTAATTTCATTGAGAAATGTGAAAGTTATTGTGTTTTTGGTGAAGACAGCCAGTCCAGAAAACATTTTCCAAAAATTGCAGTTAGAAAACATGTTAGTACAGCCTTGTACGGCCTTGTACTGACCTAAAACCTAGATGGATGCAAAGGTCTTGATGTTTTGGAAAAACTTTATTTTTACCAATAATTTTTATAATGCCATTTAAAGGGTCAAACAATCCAATTTCTAAAAATTGTCCTGAACATAGGGTTTTTGGGGTTTGTATACAAAAAAAATGTGTTTCTCTTGATTTGTATGGTGGAAACTCCTGATTTTTGGTGAGAAGGTTTATATTAGCACATTATTTTATGTTCTAAAGATTTAGACCGAATTATGGTGGTTAGCATATGAAATCATGAAGCCCTAGGTCTGTATTTTGGGAAAAATCTGGAAAAGTGACTATGTATAGAGTTGTTTTGAGGAATTTGATTATGGTGAGTGAATTTTTCTTAATTCTCATTGTTTATAAGGGGAGTTTAAAGGTATTTTGAACCTTATCTAATCAGGTTTTGGTGATTTCATAGGTTTGAATCTTTTGTTTATTGACTGATCAGACAAGGCAGCCTGTTGACAGTGATATTTAGGAATGGAAAATGAGGTTTTTTTTGAATGGTGATTGATGAATTATCATGAACAAAGGATGGGAAAGAGTATAATATTTTTGTGCAGGTATAATAACACATTTTTGTGGAATTGGAAGGGGGAAAATGGACTTGCGGTATGTATTTTCAACAAACCCTTATGAAACAAGTAAGGAGTTGGAATGGCAAGGGTTTAGAGTATTGATTCATTAATGTAGGGATCTACTAATGAAGTTTGTTGTTTTTGACATATTTAAATTTGTTGAGTGTCTTGAATGGTAGTGGAGCCATGTTGGAATTCTGAGTTATCATTTTGGTGTTGAGTGTCCAAATTGACAAGCTTAGGAATCTACAAGTTTGAGTTTGAGTTCATTGTTTTGGTGATGTCAAATGTGTTTTGAGGAAACTACAAGTAGTTGTATGCCTTAATCTCAGATTGGTTGTGTGGAATCAAGTGTTTTTGTGAAGTGAATGATGAGTTGAGTTGTGATCCTCCTATCATTCCATCAAGATGCTTTGAAAGGAACTCCATGAAAACCAAGCTCTCTAAATGGTATATCAAACTCTAGCTCAAAATATTTTAGATGAGGCTTCTCTCATAGCTCTATTACTCGCTTGACAAATCCACGAAACTCTACATTGATTTTATTTTTCCTGTCCCTCTCTTGTTGTTCTTCCTCAATTTCATCAGGATCATACATTAACCTTCTTGCCCCTCCTAAAGTTTGGACCACATCCATTACCTCCACATAAAACTGGACATCCTTGGTCTTCTTGGTTCACACCATGATATGGTTATGCAAATGAAAATGAAGCAAAGTAATCATCTCCTTCTCCACTGGCTGGAAGAATGCATGCTTAATGTTTTGATACATGATATCAGATCTCTTATGCTCTCATGGTTGAATACTAAAATCCATTATGGTGAGCCTCTAGAGTTCCAGTCATCTTTCTTCCTCTTCCACCAAATGCTGACATATTTTACTAATGTTTATTAGAATTGTTGCATGTTTTACATCACTGGAATGACATATTAGCTGTAACTTTTATGAAATTTCATTATGGTATGTGCACTTTGATATGATGTAATATAATTATGGTTTCATTTCACATGTTGTAATATTAGATATATAACAAAAAATAAATTATTGCATGAAATAAATAATAACTTTTCATTTTAAATGTTTTTTTTTGCAGAACATGGGTCTTCCAGAAGATCAAGATGATCCTCATGATATATAGATCCAGAATATGTTGGTTCTAGTACATATCACATGGCAGAGGACAATGATGACGTAGATACAAAAGACACTGAGGCTGATGACGATGATGATGATGACGATGATGATGACGATGGTGATGATGATGATGATGAGGCAGTTGCTGGTAGTAGCCAGTTACATTCATGATCATATAGACTGCATCATTAATCATTGTTGATATATCGTTATGATGCCTCTTTTCATGGTTACTATCATATGTATCATTTTTACGGCCTACAGTACCATATTATTGAGTTGTATCATTTTGAAATATATCATTTGGACATGTATAGTTTTGAGTTATATAATTTATCATTTTTACTTATATCATTTGTACATGTGTCATTTTGACTTATGTCAACTATTGGACATGTATCATTTTGACATGTTATTAATCTAGTGGCATATTTGAATCACTTGTTTTAATCACTTTTTTTTATCTACTTATATAGATATTTGTCTCACTTGTTTTAATTATAAATGATGATCATGTTTTGGTTAGAGGTAAAAAATAGGTTTTGAAGGGGCTTGAAACCCTTTACAAAAAAAAACAACTGAAGCAAAACAGAAACAACATTAAACAACCATCAACCCAAAGACAGCAAACCACCAGCCAAAAAGCAGCCAAAAAATGACACACACCACTACATATTGTTCAGAATTTCAACAACTTCCATCTCACTAGCAGCAAGCTTCTGTCCCTTACCCCAGTATCAGAAACCTCCATACCCAAGGCCCCAACCTGATTTTTCAGTCTATTTCTAGTCCTAGCCCCAAGCCCACTAGTTTTTACCTCACAACTCAGAATAGAACCTTTAGCAGCACCCTTAGCAGCAACATAATCCTCCCTAGTCAGCTTACCCTCAGCAGCCATAACATCAGCAGACAAAATTTTCTTTTTCTTATTAGGAGAGAAAGCCATCGCAGAGTCCGACCTAGTCAAGAATTTAGGAGCTTCTCCACTCTTTTCCAAAAAAAAACAATTTTATCCTCAAAGGATAACATTCTTGCCTCCATACTCTGTTTCAAATTTATGGTTTCCTCTGCCATAGTAGTAGCAACAGTATTGAGACCAGCCATTAAATTATCAATTTGGCTTATGAAGATCATGTTATTAATAATTATCTTTTTATTTAATCATATGAGTTAAATAATTAAATTACTTACTCTATAATCATATGAGTTATTTAAGAGGAATGATATATTTAATTAATTAAATTGAAATAAAACATATTATTTAATTTACCTACTCTATAATTATATGAGTTATTTAAGAGGAATGATATATTTAACTAATTAAATTGAAATAAAACATATTAAATTAATAAATGGAAGCAAAACAAGAAGCATTTTTAGAAGAATAAAAGGAAGCAACAATGGAATTCAAATTAGAAGCAATCTTAAAAGCAAAACTGGAAGTAAAATCAGAAACAAAGTTGGAAGCAAAATTGGAAGCAAAATTGGAAGCAAAACTAGAAGCAAATCTAGAAGCAAAACCCAAAGCAAAAATGAAAGCAAAATCGAAGGAAAAGTTGGAAGAAAAACTGGAAGCAAACATGGAAGCAACACAAGAAGCAAAACCAAAAGAAAAATCAAAAGCCAAACTGGAAGCAACAAAGAAATGGCGCTAAATCCGGCGCTAAATCTAGTGCTAAATCCGATGCTAAACCTTACGCTAAACCCGGTGCTAAATCTGGCACTAAATCCGGTGCTGAAGTGAACATACCATTTTGCGTCGAGTTTTGCACCAACAAAAGTTCCCAATTCATGAACTCAAACACACTAAAATCTAGTGCTATTTTAGGTGCTAATTGCATGTTTTGTTGTAGTGGGTTGAAGGATTAGGGTTGAGGGCACATATGGTTGAAGGATTAGGGTTGAGGATCCAATGTATAGGGTAGAGGCTATCAGGGTTGAGGGTTTAGGGTTTGAGGTTTGAGGGTAGAGGGTAGAAGGTTTAAGGGTTTAGGGTTGAGGGTAGAGGTTTTAGGGTTTGAGGGTATATATTTTAGGGTTTAAGGTTGAGGGTAGAGGGATTGAGGGTTGTGGGTTGACGGTAGAGGGTAGAGAGAAAGAGAGAAAAGAAACCTATAAAAAAATCAACTTTCTCATAACACGAGTGCGTTTTGAAGTAGTAGAGATATATGGCCAATGCGATAAGGTTGACAAGGTAGGGGCAGCATATGCCTCAAAGAAGTGGAGCATTGGAAAGCTAGCTCACTCACTAGCTTGCTAATGTGGTAGGGTTGAGAAGGTAGGGGTAGCGTATGCCTCATAGAATATATCATCATGAGACCCCATTTCTATGAGGCATACACTGCCCCTACCTTCTCAAACCTACCGCATTGGCAGGCTAGTAAGTGAGCTCCCAGTGAAGATGTATGACCAGGAACGACTAAGTTGAGAGACTAGCATGCATATCCTCAATGGAAGCATCAAGATTTATGCCTTGTTGTTCCTGAATTGGAACCAAATAGTGTGAATTTTTTGTCTGTAAGTTCCTTCCATCTATTTTCATTTCATTTCCATTTTGGATGCTCTCTCTTTTTCTTCTTTTACTTTGTGTATTTGTAAGTAAACTACTAAAAATTGATTTATCTCTCCTTGTATAAAATTCTACTTTATGAGCCATCGAAGAGAATCTTAGCCAAAAAAGCAATGCAACATCCTTATTTTGATGATCTTGACAAATCTCAATTTTGATTTGAAGCCATTATAAAAGAGCGTGTGAAGCTTAGCGAGGGAATCTCAAGTTATTCATTTGAAGTTAACCTCATCATGAGCACCTATGATGTAGACATTATAAGAGAATCTCGAATGTATGAGTGACATTGTAAAAGATATGTGAGAATGGAGTACCTAAGGCAATGTGCCTACAAGTAAAAGCACTTGGATTTTAGAATGGTGTATGTGTTAGAGTAATAAGTTGTTTTACTTAATTAATTTAATCATATTGGTTAATTAATTAAGTCACTTATCACTTTAGTTACTAAAGCTAAACTTAGGCACATTAATTATTAATTATTAAGTGTGCACACTAGGGTTTCCTTTTTAGGGTTTCTTGATTTCCTTTCATAAGGATTTGATCTCTTTGTAATTATGAATGAGAGAATATCTGTAGCTTTCATTTTTCTTGAAAGTTTTCTCTCTACTGTAACTTTTTCTTGTTGAAGATAATTGCACATTTGTTTTGCAGATCTCTTGCGTGGAAGGTGTATTTGATTGTATTTGATCCTGTGGCTTGTGGTTTTGTGCTTGTTTCACAATTCCAACATGGTATCAGAGCGTGGATTCAACAAACCCCTTCTCGATTTATGAGGTTTTCTTCTTCAACAAGGGTTGCAGCTTTAGATCTGAATCTCCTTTGCTTATTTTGCAAAATTTGGAGGTGGGCATCTTTTGAAGTATTTTTGGCATGAATTAGACCCCTCCATTGATTCCAGAGCTGCCAGAATAGTCAAGATCGACCTTTGTTTCGTCAAATTTGGCTTCCGTTTATCAGATCTGTAAGGGTTTGAAGAAAAGGTTTTTTTGTCAGATCCAAGGGGTGCTTGAATTTTCGGATCATTTTCAGCCCAAACGGACATTGCCATTGCGTCCGCAGCGGCCAAAAACCCTAAGATCGACTGTGAAATCGTCAAAATCTGAGCAGTTGATTTCTGAAGCAAATTTTTTTTTCCCTGTACGGCCCTGTTCGCCATCTGCACGCAAACCGAGGAATTAAAAAAAATCGTAAATTTTTTTTCCCTACGATAAATTTTTTTGGAAAAAAATCAATTTGAAATTTTTTTTTAGAAGCCCTTTGTATTGGGCAACGCAGTTTTTTTTTTAAAAAAGAGTTTGCATTATTTTTTTGGGTACAGGGTACCCTGCGCAGGTACCTACGCAGTCCATACCTGTACAGGCCTGCGCAGGCATCCCTGCGCCCACCTGCACCCCCTGTCCTTGCCACCGCGGTGGCTATTAAGACCGCCAGTGGTGGCTTTAAAGCCACCGGCGGTGGTCTTAACCACCGGTGGGCGGCTGTGGCAGGGGTGTGGGCTCCGCCCGGCCCCTGCATTTTTTTTCAATTTTTTTTAATAAAAAATATTGTCAAATTTTTTTTGTTGTTTTAAAAAAAAACAATATTTTGTAATAAGTTTTTTTTGCTGTTTTTTCTTTAAAAATAAAACATGCAATTTATTTTGCTTTTTCATGCAAAATAATGCACTGTAACTGGAGAAGTTTTTCCAGCATCACTAAAATTGGCAGACCTCTAGATCTGGAGGTGTTTTTCCTAAATTTGGCGGAGTTTTCTTTTTTGCCCACTCAGTCCCTCTCTGTTGGGCTTTTCAAAATTGCACCCAATATTCCAGAGGTCATATCTTGGCCATATGGTGGGCTTTTTCAATGCAATTTTTTTTGAAATGGGGTGGAATTTCATGCTCTTCGCAGTGGTGCAGGTATTTTCTAGTTTTGACTTCTGGTTTTTTCCAGAATTCTATTTTCTCAGTGCTGTTGTTGTTCAGTTCTCATTTTAGAGACTTTGACGGGCCATATCTTCTGCATCCAGACACATTTTTGGGTGCCGGTTTTTTTAAAACTACATGTTTTTTCATGTACTTCATCATGGTGCTACCAATTTCCTCTTTTTCTGTAAGAGAATTGTATTTTCAGCATGTTGTCCTATTTGGAAATTGTAGACATTATGGGCTCACATTGCATGTATTTCTCTTTTGTAAACGCACTAAGATAAAGTGCCTCAACATTTTATGTGTAGTATTGGGTTTCTTGCACATCACTTTGTGCCTTATTGTACTCGCACTATGATATAAAGTGTCATGGGGGTTGATGTTTTCCTTTGTTTTCCTTCATACCTTTTTCATGCGTATGTGACTTTTGGTTTCACATCCTTTCTATCAGCTTGTACTTTTATGTTTGCACCTTCAGATGCTCTTGGTTCCTCTTCATGCACTACTTTCAGGCATCCAATTTTAGTGTACCTGTCACGCCTCTCCTTTTTCAGCATTATGGGGGGGGTTTCTACTGTTGGTGTTAATGCTTCCTTGGTTTCGATGGAGTGAGCTATGTATACAATATTTGTTCCTATGTACTAGGCGGATGTAGCAGCTGGTTACCCATGCATTTTGGTGAGATGGATCACTTACCATATGGACACTCTTACATTCCTATTTTTTGGAGGCGACCTTCCACTTTTTCATGATCAATTCTTCAGAATTTTGGTACCTTTACCATCTGTATCTTCGTTCTAGATGTTTTTCCTTTGTTTTCCATCTGATTCGAGTAGTGTTGTTGGGGGCACTCATGCAGATTCTTGTCTTCTTGATCATGATCATCATATCTTTAGAGGAGGTTCTTCGGCACTGTAGCAGTCATCTTTTGATAGAGTTTGCAGCTTCTTCATGCTTCTGTGATGTTCTACATGTTCTTCTCTTTCAGGACATTTCCTTGATTTGGAGGCTTTTCAGTCCTTCAGTCATCTTTGATCTCTTTTTGGAGTAGAGTTTTTCCCATGAGGTTTTCTCTATTTCTCCTCTTTATAGAGATCTTTTGTTTGTACATGAGTACCTTACTTGGCCTTGTTTGCCGGGACCCATCTTTTCTTTCTTGCATCTTTTTCTTAGTGTTTTAGCTACTTCCTAAGTTCATCTTAAGGGAGGGTGTTAGAGTAATAAGTTGTTTTACTTAATTAATTTAATCATATTAGTTAATTAATTAAGTCACTTATCACTTTAGTTACTTAAGCTAAACTTAGGCACATTAATTATTAATTATTAAGTGTGCACACTAGGGTTTCCTTTTTAGGGTTTCTTGATCTCCTTTCATAAGGATTTGATCTCTTTGTAATTATGAATGAGAGAATATATGTAGCTTTCATTTTTCTTGAAAGTTTTCTCTCTACTATAACTTTTTCTTTTTGAAGATAATTGCACATTTGTTTTGCAAATCTCTTGCGTGGAAGGTGTATTTGTTTGTGTTTGATCCTGTGGCTCGTGGTTTTGTGCTTGTTTCACAATTCCAATAGTATGAAGCATATCAGACAATTGTAGCACAAACAAAATAATTAGGACAGCCAAATAAATCTCATTTTATTGTAAAAATCATATTATTAATATAGTGAGTGTAATAACCATTGATGGTTACTAATCATTCTTCTTCTTTTATTCTCTCCCTATTATAACTAGCACCAATTGGCTAACTTATTATAAAACTTCATTTATTAAAACAAATCAACCTAATGATTATATATCAATATCAATATAGCATATAGTCTATTGAAATAAACACTTGTAATGAAATTTACTCAAATATTGAAATTTATTGCTGCCCTCAAACATTTGTAATTCAAGCAACGTAATCCCTTAATAGTCCAAATCGAAAAAGGGCAACAATCTTTGATGGCCTATTACCCGGATACTGTGTTAGTTACGAGTATTTTGTCTAAGGCATCAGGATCATGTAGGGAACCTATACAATAAAATATCTTGGTTTTTGTTATCTCATAGTCATTTTTTCATAGTGTCCAATTTTGACTTGATGGAAAAAGTGTCAATTACAAGTAATGTAAAGTTGCAAAGTGGTGCAACTTTTGTTCTACAACTCATGTGACCAAACGGAATGTTCCAACGCATTCGAATGAGTATGTTTACACTGGGCATGGTCATTTTTCATACCTAAACATGCAGAATCGCTTTGAGCTACGTTCAACCGAATCAATCCCTTAAGAGTCCAAAGTGCAAAAGGGTAGCAATCTTTGACGGGCTATTACTCGGAAACCGCGATGCTTACAAACTCTTCATATGAGCCTACAGGATCATGTTGGGCCCCTCTACAATAAACTCTCTCGGTTTTTGTTATCTCAGAGTAATTTTTCTGTGGTGTCCTGTTTTCACTTGATGGAAAAAGTGTCAAATGCAAGCAATGTAAAGTAGCAAAATGGTGCAACTTTCATTTTGCAACTCGTGTGACCAAATGAACTATTCCAATGCATCCAGATGGGTACATTTATGCTAGGAATGGTCCTCTTTTGCACCCAAACACGCGGAATTGCTCTGAGCTACATTCAACCAACTTGATCCCTTAAAGGTCCAAAGTGCAAAAGGTAGCAATCTTTGATGGGCTATTACTCAAAAAATGTGGCACTTACAAACTCTTCATCTGAGCCTACAAGATTGTGTTGGGCCCCTCTACAATATCCTCTCTTATTTTTTGTTATTTTGGAGTGGTTTTACTATGGTGTCCAATTTTCACTTGATGAAAAAAGTGTCAAATGCAATCAGTGCAAAGTTTCAAAGTGGTGCAACTTTCGTTCTGCAACTTGTGTGACCAAAAAAATTATTCTAATGCATCTAGATGGGTGGTTTTATGCTATGCATTGTCCTCTTTCACACCCAAACACGTGAAATCACTCTGAGCTACATTCAACTGGAAAAATCCCTTAAGAGTCTAAAGTACAAACTAGATACAATCTTCGAGGGGTTGTTACTCGAACACCATGATGCTTAGAAAATTCTCATTTGAGCATATGGGATTATTTTGGGACCATCTACAATAAACTCTCTTGGTTTTTTTCTATCTCAGAGGTGTTTTCCCATGGTGGTGAATTTTCAGTTGGAGAAAAAATTGTCAAATGCAAGTAGTTGAAAGTTGCAAAGTGGTGTAACTTTCATTCTGCAACTCATGTGACCAAATGAACTATTCCAATGCATCTGAGTGGGTACATTTACACTAGGAATGGTCCTCTTTTTCACCCAAATACGCTGAATCACTCTGATCTACATTCAACCAGTATAATTCCTTAAGAGTCCAAAGTGCAAAATGGCTGCAAACTACAACATGCTGTTACTCAGGTATTGTGATGCTTAAAAAATTCTCATATGATCCTATGGGATCACATTAGACCCCTCTACAATAACCTCTCTTGGAGGAATTTTCCCGTGGGGGCAAATTTTTTCTTGGGGAAAAAGTTGTCAAATGCAAGTAGTTGAAAGTTGCAAAGTGGTGCAACTTTCATTCTACAACTCATGTGACCAAACAAACTACTTCAATGCATCTAGGTGGGTATTTTTACACTATACATGGTCCTCTTTTGCACCCAAACATGTTAAATCACTCTGAGCTATATTCAACCGACAGAATCCCTTAAGAGTCCAAAGTGCAAAATAGCTGCAAACTTCAACATGTTGTTACTCAAATACCGTGAAACTTAGAAACTTCTCGTTTGAGCCTATGGGATGGCATTGGGTCCCTCTACAATAATCTCTATTGGTTTTTTCTATCTTGGAGGCATTTTCCCGTGGTTACGAAATTTCACTTGGGGAAAAAGTTGTCAAATGCAAGTAGTTGAAAGTTGCAAAGTGGTGAAAATTTCATTTTGCAACTCGTGTGACCAAAAAAACTATTCCAACATGTCTGGGTGGGTACGTTTATGCTAGGAATGGTCCCCTTTCACACCCAAACAAACTGAATCGCTTCGAGCTACATTCAATTGAGAGAATCCCTTAAGAGTCCAAAGTGCAAAATCACTGCAATCTTTGACAGGCTATTACTTGGACACCGTGATGCTTAGATACTTCTCATCTAATCCTATGGGATTAAGTTGGACCCCTCTAAAATAACCTCTCACTTTTTTCTATCTCAAAGGAATTTTCCTGTGCTGGCGAATTTTCTCTTGGGGAAAAAGTTGTCAAATGCAAGTAGTTGAAAGTTACAAAGTGGTACAACTTTTGTTGCAACTCATGTGACCAAATGGACTATTAAAATGCGTATAGATGGGTAATTTTATGGTAGAAATGGTCCTCTTTCACACCCAAACAAGCAAAATCACTCTGAGCTACATTCAACTGGCTCAATCCCTTAAGGGTTCAAAGTGCAAAAGGGCAGTAATCTTTGATAGGCTATTACTTGGAAAATGTGATGCTTATGAACTCTCTGTTTGATCCTACAGGATTGTGTTGGGCCCCTCTATAATAATATCTCTCAGTTTTTGTTATCTCTGATTCATTTTCCTGTGGTTTCCAATTTCCACTTGATGGAAAAAGTTTCAAATGAAAGTAGTGTAAAGTTGCAAAGTGGTGCAACTTTTATTTTACAACTCGTGTGACCAAACAAACTGCTCCAAGGCATCCTGATAGGTACATTTATGCTAGGCATGGTCCTCTTTCACAACCAAACATGCAAAATCACTCTGAGCTACGTTCAATTAGCTTGATCCCTTATTATGGAATGCAAAATAATCGAAAAGAGAAACATACACATGACAGTTGAGAAGTCTGAGTTTTCCACACAAAAAACATATGATCATCCTCAAGTCTAACAATTGCAAGATGTTTTTTAATTATCCTCCTTGCCCTTACAACAATATACAACCAATTGTAAATGTGTACAATGGTGGAACTTGAAAACATTTTAGTTTTCCTCAATTAACAACTTTGGTTGTGAAGCATTTTGTCATTTTCATTTGAAATGATTTGCTATGCTTGAAAATTGGAGTCTAATAGAAACAAGTGATGCTCTCACGTACATTTATTATTTGGTGTGATAAATAAAGTTTCCACCGTTGATTCCATTTCTTATTTGTATTATAAATTATAACTTGCTTTCTCCCAAGTCCATTTCCTATACAAGAAATAATATTGCAAAAAGTTGACATATACATCTTTTGACATGTTTATATGGTGATGGATCAAGAACATAACAATTCATTCTGCACTATAGGATTATGGTATGAAAATGTTTAAATATTGTTCAAGATAAATGTTTGTATGATAATGTGTCAAGAAGTTAACTACTCATCATCTACTATGAATATTATGTTTTGCAAGTGTTGTGGAGATTATGTATCATTTGCTTAATTGAGTTGTTCCAATCAAAAGATTAAATATATTGGAATCTTTTTATGAAACATTTCATGGAATACCTATCCACCTAGATCAGGTAGACTTATTATTCTGTTTGCAATTCACAATAAAAGGTACATGTCATTTTATACTAAGTTTCATCCATGTGAATAAAAGATATTATCAAAATATTGCATTATTATAGTTATGCCATTACATACAGTAGAAAAGAGGGATAAGTGCACCAAGATGGTTCCCAAAAAGGGGCTTAAGTGGCTAATTTTTTTCTTAAATCAGGATATACGAACCCCTACCTAAGTGGGCCATTTGGTCGCCTAGGTTGCTTGGTGCACCAAAAATACCTATTGCGTGGAAGGCATTGCCTCTCGGTGTAGTCTTAAGGCCTTCACATATTTTATAAAAAAAATTAACATTTACATTCTTTAACTTTTATTACTCATTATGTTAATGAATCGTTAATATTTTTAACTATGATTTGAAGCCAGTTTGGTTTTCCTCTTGTGTTAGCATGTCAATGTATCAAAGAGAAATTGTGGTCAATTTCACTAATAAAATATGATTTAGACAGTCTGATTGCATAATTTTGAGGGCTATCTTGCAGACACTTTCATTTAAATAATACATATATATTATCAATTATTTCAATCCATTTGAATGGATCATTTAAGGAATCAAGAATCAATAGTGCTATTCCCATAGTCCAACATGATGGGGTCAAACAGGAAGCATTTTAGGGAGCCCTAACTTCACCGCACCTAATCCCAAGAGCGTGAAGTATGTTAGGGAGCCCTAATCTAGATTTGTCTAAATTTATTTCATTCCATTATTTAGCACTTATTATTAATTTTTTAAGCTAGCCACATGCAACTAGAATTTGTAGCACATCCATGCACAAACACATATAACTCTCTAACATATTAACATATAATTTTCTATCGGCGCAATCCTTGAACCTCCTTTAGGTGCAAGTGACATTAGTATATATTCTTCTCTCTATATAGAATTGTCTCCCCCTCGATCTCTCTTTCTTTTTCCTAATCTCTCCAAAGATCAATTAAACTATCAATTTTTTTATAAATTAATTTAATTTGTTCTATATAAGAATATATTAATTATTAATTATTAATTATAAAAAAATTATATTATAGAATACAATATATAATAATAATATAACCCTATAATAATAATAATATTACCTATATATATTATTAAATATAATAATAAATATAATTATATTATATATAATTTAATCTTATTACTATTATATTAAATATATATAATATATTAATTATATTTAATGTTGCACCGTTTCTGGATTAGATTGTGTGAGAGTTTTTTTCATCATTGTTTTGGATCACACTCTGTGATCCATCATCAGGATGAAAGAGCTGAAGGAGAAAAGCGGTTAGTTATAGACCAAGAACAATCTAAATAGAGAAACAAGAGAAGGGGAGGCTGCACAATAGCCAATGAAGACAAGACAAAAAAAAATAATTTTTTTAAAATGAACCAAAAGAAAGTCAAAACATGCAACAAAATGTTGAAACCAATTAAGGGAAAATAAGGAAATAGAATAGACCAAAACAATACAAGGGAAAAAAAGGTGAAAAAAGAAAATTAATTAGATAAGTAAAAGGAGACAAAATAGAAAACTAACTTAACATTTTTTATATCTATTAGCATATTTATAAAGAATAAATTTATAAATAAAAATGCCAAAAAAAATGAAAGTTGAAAAAAATTTAATATAGCATGTATGTTATGGCTTAATTACTAGGCCATGACATAAATGTAGATAAAAATTAAAAAATAAAGCAAGGGGAGAAAAAAACCCAAGAAAAAATAAAAAAGCTAGAACACAAATGCATATAATACAAAAAAATAAGAAAGGAAAATAGTTACTAACAAAAGTAATATATATTATATTAACAAATCTTAAACATTCATCGTTTTACCGCCATTATTGCTTCCTACTCGTCTAATACCTTTCACTTCTCCAATTTGGCAAGCTGCAACAATGGTTTCAGAGTATGTTTATTAAAATGAAAATTACCGCCAAGTTCCTAATAATGTGCACATTTAGGTTTTGACATTACGACATCTTTTACCCTACACAGTTGAGTATACAACAACATTTATGGATGTCCATACCATGTTCCAAAGATCCCATTTTAACGTAGGGAGGATGCTTGCAAAGGCAGAGTATATGCTAGCATAGGTGGTGAATGGCATTTTCGGTTTGGCACAAGAAGGCTGGGATGCTAGACATGACTTTGCTTCCCCAAATTCTTCTTCTCTGGTATTAACCTTTCACTTCTCCAATTTAGCGAGTTGCAACCATCTAAGTAAGTCCTTAGACCCTGATATTTTCAAATTTAGTTTACTGTGAATAGATTAAAGGTTGAGGATTTGGGCTTTACACCCACACATTGCATTTGCTTAAATTTTCCTAAGGACTTTTCAAAAAAACCCATTTTGAACATATCCTTTAATCACAGTATTCCATGATATCATATTTCTTTGAGGCATTTTGGGAAACAGTTCGCTTGCCTTATCTATGTTAGTGTAATTAATATTTAATTACACTTGCATAACTTTACTTAGGTAATATTTTAATTCCTAGGTTAATTATTGTCATCCTTATCTTGTTGAGCTATCTTGTTGCTCAAGATAAGATTAGGGTTATGCATACTTTTCTTTTATAAAGCAAATCATCTCATGTAATTATGAATTCCTGAATAATAATATTTTGCACATCTTTTGCAAAGCTCTTTCTTTTTCTGATTTTCTCTTCTGTGGAAGGGTTTTCTAGTTTGCATTTCAGATCTTGGTTTCTAACATGGTATCAAAGCCTTGATTTGCAGCCTCTTCTCAGATTTTTTGAGAAAATCATTGCAGAGTAGTTCGGGATTCCTTGAGGGTTTCATACCTTGAGATTGTCTCTCTATTTGGGTGCTCTTGCATGGTCACTTTCAGTGCATGTTGGAGGATATTGAAGCTCATTTTCAAGTCCAGGGCTATTGAAAAAGTCAAAATCAACTTTTGTTTCGCCTAAATCCGAAATGTTATGCCAAAGTTATGAGGGTTTGAAGATTTTCCAGATCTGGGAGTTGTGAAGCTTCTGGTGCATTTTCAGGCAGATCAGACCTTGCCATCATATCCAGAGCGTCTGAGAGATAAAAATCGACATATAACTCGACCTATTTCAGCGTCGGGAGCTTCTGAGGCAATTTTTTTTGGTTTCAGAAGCCATATGGTCTATGTAAGGCCCCTGTACGACCCCTGAGCACGCATTTAAAAAAAAATAGGTTTTTTATAAAATTTTTCCTGCATGCAAAACAAAAAAATTATTAGTATTTTTTAAATTTTTTTTCAAAAAACCAAATCTCAATTTTTTTTTTTCAAAAGTTAAAAAAAACAAATCATTTTTTTTTTGAGAGGGCGCATTCAATCCCCCTGTGCACAGGGTATAGTGTCTACCCTGGCAGTAGGCCCGAGCAGCCCCAGGTGGGCCCATCTGTTGTCAGCGACACAAACAAACTAGCAGCTACAAAGAAAATACTGCTAGCCTTAAAAACCTCCGGCAAGTCTTCAAACAGCAGCCAAAATCTTCCAAAACCGGCGACCTCCTTAGACATCTGGCGAATGGAATATTCTGTTCTGCAACGAATATTCCGGTAGACATGCAAAACTGCTAGACAACCATCAAATTTCTTGCAGGGGGGGCATTTTTTTTCTCCGACGGCCTTCAGGTCGTCAATTTTAACCTCATGAAGTGCTGACATCAGCATGACATCATCGTACGGCTGGCCCTCTTTGCCCCCTCCTAACCCCAGTTTTCCTTCAAGGAGCAATTTTTTTCATTTTGGCATAACTTGGGAATACGGTATCAAAATTGGGAAAACGAGATATTACCAGAAAGCTAGTTTCGAGCACTCTCTTGTGGTGTAGTTTATTTTTTAGTATTTTTCTATTTAGCTGAATTTATTGTTGTTTGAAGTCAGATGTTCATTTATGGCTTTCAAGCTCATAACTTTTTGCCACAATCTCTGATTTTCATCTTCTTTACGATGTTGGAAAGGTATTGAGGAGCTCTTTTTTGCTGTCCATGCACCTTTTTCTGTATCTATTCCAGGTTGATCATTATTCTAGATTTGTCCTGATGGGTGTTTTGGAGATTACTTGGATGTTTTGGCAGTTGGAAAGATGAAACTTGAATATTTGTACTTCATTTCAGTACAACATCATTTTATTTTCTATTTATGCATATTTGCATTCTCTCCTTTTACAATCATTAGGTTATTGTAACAAATGAACTAAGATAAAGTTCCATCAGGGGGGTTTCTTGCATAATAATCTGATTAGAGTGTGCATGCACTTTGATCTCCATCTTCATCTTGTTTTGATGGCAACTCGCATGGGTTATATCAGGTTTCTTAGTTTCTTTTGGCCACATCTTGCTATAGTTTGACACATATCAGATTCATCGGTTCACACTTTAGATTGAGAGTTTATGTTTCTTGATCCACATTGGTTCAGATCCTTCTCAGTTTGAGGGCCATGTTTTTATGGTTAATGTTCCAGAATCTTTATGGTACTTTTTCCCATGGAAGAGTTTTAGTCTCAATTTGGCATCGGCATCGAGATACACGATTTTAGATTCTGTCATCATTTCATCAACTGTTGCTTCACAGATTCCAGGGTTGTTCCAGTTTGTGAGTTTTCTAATGTTCTGTGGCATCAGGTCTGCTGTCACATTATTATGATTCCGCTTTGGTTTCTTGTAGACAAAAGTATCTTTCCTTGCTTGTCAAATTGTGGTTCTAGTGTTACTCCACAATGTTCTTCCAGTGCTTCTTTGTAGCAGTCATCTCATTGTAGGGAGGTTTTGTCCCATTGGGTTTTCCTTCTCTACCTCATTATTAAATTTGTACATGGGTACCTGATCAGGCCTTGTTGTCGGGACCCATTCATGCTTTTTCTTGCATTCATCTTAGTTTTAGGTGCATGCTTTTTTAGTCTCCTTAAGTTGCACTTATGAGGGGTGTTAGTGTAATTAATATTTAATTACACTTGCATAACTTTACTTAGGTAATATTTTAATTCCTAGGTTATTTATTGCCATCCTTATCTTGTTGAGCTATCTTGTTGCTCAAGATAAGTTTAGGGTTATGCATACTTTGCTTTTATAAAGCAAATCATCTCATGTAATTATGAATTCCTGAATAATAATAGTTTGCACATCTTTTGCAAAGCTCTTGCTTTTTCTGTTTTTCTCTTATGTGGAAGGCTTTTCTGGTTTGCATTTCAAATCTTGGTTTCTAACAATCTATGCTTCCATATTTTAACACATGTCTAGCATTGATGTTGGCTATTCTACAAACTTAATCTACAACACTATCAACTCCTTGGAAAATATTGGCTCTCATACCAATCTATTGGTAAGTAGATTGGTATGAAAGCCAATATTTTCCAAGGAGTTGAGATTGTTGTAGATTAAGTTTACAGAATAGCCAAAGCCCATAATATAAGTTTATCGTATGATGCACTAGGTTATAATAGTTTTGAGTTTTTTGAAATGGAAATAGATGCAGGTTTTTCATTCATGGGTGGTACTCATCTTTTGCATCAGCTACAGGTTTCATTGGGAATTATGGGCTTCTTGTCATGATATAGTTATGATGGTTCTATATTGGGCATTACTCAACTATTTTGGAGTGTTGCTCATAGTTTCTAGGTGGCCTATATGATTGTATCTACTCATAAAATTTCAAGCCCATCCTTTTGTGTGCATGTTCCTGTTGATGAATGAAGCAATTCAATTGAAATGTTGAATTAAAAAAAAATATGTAGGTCATCTAGAAACTCTAAGAAATATGTTTTCCTACAAATGTTGTTTTCTAATTAGGGAGTGGCTGCATATACTGTAGCCCATTATGTTGAAGTAGCACAAAGGTATTTGAAGGGGAGGATTGTATTGTTCTATTTAGTGTTTGGTAACTACTAAACTTGTCCTTGTTGAACCTAAAACATGACTGGGAGAATTGGTTTTGAGTTTTTCAGCTAAGCTTGTCTTAATCTTTAAGTTTTATAATGTTTCTGCTATTTAGATTGAGTACTGATCCAATCACCCTGGATCCTAGGTTTGATGAAGAAATTAATTAGAGAGAAAGAGCCTGATCAACAACTTAGGCCTCTGAAACTCTTGGTGCAGACATTGTCAATCTTAAGTTTTTTTATATCTTTCAAGTATTCTATATTGCAGATTAAACATCTTTTGGATGTTGGTGATTTGTGTTTTTAATTTTTAATCTGACCATAGGATTATTCATTAATGGTCTAAAATATGGTGTATAATTACTTACAGTCTGAATCCAGTTTGGTGAAATGCTACAACCACCAGCAAGTTTTCCCTCTAATTCTGATTTTGGCATAACAAATATGTTAGCTACAAGTATGCTAGGAAAGAGGCAATGGACTGAGGACTTACAACAACCAGAAGAAAGAATATCACTTCCATAGTTCTGTCCAGATACATGCATTGGATTTTTCATAAAGTTTATCATTTGAAGCAATTTAGCAAAAAGTTGGAATTGAAGAGCATGAATCGTATGTTAAAACCTTTTCTTGTTTCTATTGTGCGCAAACATATTCTATATTTTTTCCTGGATGCAGTAACTTTCCAAATAATTGATAATTAATTATGTGTAAGCATGCTTTGTGGTATATGAGAATGGAAATTTTCAATAAAACAAAATTCTCTTTGACATTGATGTAATACAATTTCTTGGCAGTATGTCCACAGTCCATGATAGTGATTGTAAGAGTGCTTCTGATTTTAGTTGTGTAATAGTTTTTACTTCTAGCATAATCCATGTCTGTATGTAAAGGCAGTATACTAATTACTCTTTCACCTGGCCTCTCTGCTCTATGCATCTAGTCCTTAAATCTATGTAAATTAGTAGATTTCTTCAAGAAGGCAGTTTATTTAGATGTGTAAGTTTTTGTAAGAACGTCTACTTGTTTGTTGCTTGATTATTTACTAGTGATGATGTTACTCTTTACACTTGAACATTTTTTTCAATCATTTTTACAATCTCATTTATTTTCCTTTATTGTGTATGTGTGTGAATTGTAGTTCAAACAGGTTAATATCACCTTTAGCATAGGCTTTTGTCATTTTGGTGCCCATAAAACATACATGCCAGTGATTAGATATTCACTAGGTAGTCTTGATCTTCACAAATTAGTCATTTTTTTGTTAACTAAAATTTGCTGCATACTAACAATTATCTAACAAGGAATTATGATTGGATACATACCAAGTAGCAACCGTCACCCATAAAGTAGTCAGCTAGTTCCAACTAAAATTTGTTTTGTAGTAACTAATAATGAATTTTATACTTGTTACATATGATCTGGTTATAGTTAACATATATTTGGAGGGTGACATAGGAAACTAAAATTCTAATTGGCCGCTACATTTTAGACACAAGAAGTCACAATAATTTATCCTGTATATTGTGTATGTGTATGCCATTTGTAGCATTCCTAGTGATTGTGAATCTCTTTCTATGATTCCTAAGTTAGATCGTATCTTCCTTTCCATGGCTCTTGCTCCATTTTTCCTTTTTTTTTCTCTGTGACAAAGGTCTAGACAAGTTAATAGAACCATTTCCTTAGGCACTCATCATTTCTACACCCAGAAAGCATACATATAGGATATAATTGAATATAAACTAGTTTGTCTCTATTTGCAATTATGTGAACTAATTTTTTTTGCATGGTGACCAATAAAGAATTATGACTGGGCACATATCAGAATGGTCCCTGTAAATTAGTCAGCTACTTTCCAATAGAGATTTCTTTGTGGTAATTAACAAAGAATTTATGCTCTTTATGCCTCTAATTTTAGTTTAAATATATGGAGAGTGTTGTATGAAACTGAAAGTCTAATTTGACCCTGCTTTTTGACTTGCAATATTTTTTCGGTTTTGTCCAATACTTGGTGTGTATATATGCCATGTGTAGAATTACCAAGTGATTGTGACTCTTTTTATGATTCCAATAGTAAACCAAACCTTCCCTTTCATGATTATTGCTCCAGTGATCCCCTCAACATCGTGATGACAATATTTTTTTGTTATAGATAGGATTTCTTGAGGTCTTTTTATGTATGTTATGTTTATGGATTCCTCTCGCATTCAAAGAAGCGTCTAGTCATTAAATCATTGAGAACTGAAACTCTAAAATTAGGTATTTTTCCTTGATTTTGGGTGAAATTTCACCTAGATGATGATGAATGAACTTTTCTCTAGATTTTTCTATAATTTACTTTGGTATGTGTTGGCACTTATTCTTGAAATCTTGAGACACTTTTTCACTAGTTAATAGTTTGCTCAGGCATCTCTCTATTTCTTTAATATTTGATCTATGGTTGTGTATCCTTTAGTATCTCTATTCTTGGCCTTACTGACTTGATCTCTTATTGTAGCTATTCAGATTTTAGTGAGACCTAGGCTTCAGTGAGTCACTCATGGAGTTTGCATGTTTGTAGTTCTTTCACATCCAAATTCATTCTTCATGGCTAACCAAAAGTTATTATGAGTAATATCATCTGTTAGATGTTGTCTGAATATCTCCAATCATGGAAGCGAGCATCCAAGGTATGTTTTGTCTCAATTCTATTAGCTAATTTAAAACCAAGAACAAATAGAGAATTAGAACCTGAGGAAAAAAGATGATGTGTGCATCATATTCTACTTTGTCCTTTATTTCTGATGCAATTCAAACATCCTCATTTTTGTTAATTTGACAAAAGTGAGGCGGTGGTTATCTAGTTTTGTTTTGGTTTTTTCTATATATATTCATATTATGTTGATCAATCAGGAATACAAACAACCCTTGATACATTCTTTGAATTGGCAAAATGGTGCTAGATGTATATACAAATAGTAGATTAGATAAATTGTCCGTAAAATGTTCGGAGTGACTTCAAAATTTCAAAATACAATTGTATACACTCAAAATTGGTTTGGAAAATATTAATTAAATATTGATTATTTAATTAATGAAATCTTTATTCTTCTACTATTTAAATAAATTGCAAATTTATTTACATAGTTCCTATTTCCCTAATTCCTCTATTCTAACTCACCCTCTTCATGATTTAATTAAAATAAACAAATTGAAATAATTTTTTTTATTCTAATTAATTCCCTCTCATTAAATTGGAATTTTTAAATTCTAATTTGTCACATTTCTACATATATCTCTAACTACCTTCCACCTCACCCTCCAACTCAACATGTGTCACATGAAAATAATTATCTTTATTTTCTAAATTGAATATTTACTTTCAAAAAATTTAACAACCTTCAAGAAACATGGCTTCATCCTCCAATTGATTCCTTCCTACACTTGGAAAATTGGTTTTATTAAAGGGAACCATTGCCTTGTTTTCTCCATCCTTCTCATTCTTCACCGTTGATTTCTCCAGATCAAATCTCAATCATTCATGGCTGCCAACTCACCCAATGCCTTGGAAAAATATATAAATTAAGGCCCATTTACAACTTTTCAACATGGAGCATTTGCATAATCTTACTCTGCAGAATTTCACTTGAGTTGTAGAGCTTCATTTGCAATTTTAGCTTAGCATTTAGGATTAGTCATCAATTTTGTTTGGATCATGGCTCCTTTAGGAATTTCATAGTTTAATTCAACATTTAGAATCAATTCTAGTCTCATTAGCATTAGCATAGTTTGCATTATCTTCCACTTCATATCATTTTGTGCATATTGGCTCATTTCACCATTTCAATTTATCATTTCATATAGCTAAATATTTTAATCATATAGATGTAGGTTTATAATCTACATTGTAAATGGATAGGCTACTCATTTCTTAGATGACATCTCAGGGATTTGTATAGGAATAAGATCTGAGAGTACAAAATTTCCAAGACATTTAAGATTAGAGGAAGATGCGAAGTTTTTAAAGAATTATGTTGTTAAACTATGTTTGATTTAGATAGATTCTTTACTATAATACTTCCCATCTAAGTTTTTTTGTTTAATATAATTCATGCATATTTTCTAACACACATAAATTGGCACCCACCGTGGGGCCTAGCCCCTATTATTTTGACATTGTCTAGAAGATTTGTTTTATAGGCTCAGACGTGTAGTTTTCTGGCACAACTACGTAATTTTCTGGCACTTACATCAATTGTTCTAACACTTCAAAGCATTTATCTAGTGCTTCCAAGCCATCCTGTGGCACTTCAGGGAGTTTCTGTGGTGCCTTGACCCTTTTTTGTGGCACTTTGGCCAAATTATGTGGCGCCTCTATTGTTTTGGCACTTTTGGTTACTGTTCTGGTGCTTTCATTTATTTCTATAATTTTTCTTGAGAATGAAAACTAATGTTGGTCTTTCTATTTTGTAGATTACATAAAACATTGTCAAAGACCTTGTTGAAACCCCAGAACGCTTGCCAAAGATAATCTATGAGAAACTACTGATGAATTTGATGCAAGGGCTAGATTTTACGTCTTTCCTTCTTGCTTAAATTAGGAACATAGATTAATTAGCAAGGAATGAACACCATGTTTACTACCTATTTGGAAGGGTAGGCATATGCTCTCCCCTTTATTGGGTGACCAAAAAGCCATACCCCTTCCTTTTCTTTTATTTGTGGTGTGTTTTGAATGGTAGGCATATGCTCTCCCCTTAACTGGGTGACCAAAAATCCAAACCCATTCTTTGTTAATCTATGAGTGTGAGTAGGGTATACAATGAGGGTTCTCTCTTTATTCTTGTGGAATAAAGATGATCGAAATGTGGGTATACTCTCTCACCTTTTTTTATCCTAGAGGGCCTGCCTTGGTGAAAAAGTACTCACCCAAGGGAATGACCCAATCAGTAACACTCTAAAGCCAAGAGTATTTCCAGCCGGGATATAAATGTGGACATTGGAGTAAATGCCAATATCACATGGTTGGCTCTAACGAGAAGGGAAGAAATGGTCTCTCACCTTGATGGGTCAACTCCTATGAATGGAAAGTCCTTACTAGTGTAAGGAAAATTAGATACAGAAAACAATTCTCCTAACATCAATACCTCAGGAAAGAATGTAGATACACTTTAAAATTTACAATTATAGTCAAGTTAAGATGCACTATGAAACAGATTACAGAAACAGAGTTTTGACAATCACACAAGAACACCAGATATATGTGGGAAAACCCTTACGGGAGAAAAACCCACCACACCAAGAGAAATCACTTTGTATTACAGTAATTGAAATTACATTCAATTCCAGACTTATCTTTCTGGTGTCATTATACAGCAGCATTCACCATGAACATTCTTGTACAGGAATCTTTGAGTTATAGACTTTATAGAACAAAACACATCTATTGATCATACAACAATTTGTCGAATCAATCTTTGAACCAACCGATAATCCAACTCGATCACAAACTGCAATCTCAGAGTATATCCATGTCAAACTCTGTCTATAGAACTTCCTCATAGAACCGTCGCAACTAACTATTTTCCAACTGTTCACATTCAGCTCCTCCTATTCGTCCACAAGATGCCACATCAGAAGGTCTTACTCGGTCAACAAAATTTTCACTATGTAGGCATCTCAGTGAGACACTAACAGTGTCTCGCCGATGTCGTATATCCTTCATACTGATGTTGCCAAGAGTCTCAGTTATTGCTAAGATGTTCTATTGAGCTCCATAAGTTACACCGAGTCACCAAGCAGTCGCCTAGACCTACCGCTTTCGCCAGGAGATCATAGTGAGTCACCAAAGGTATACCAAAGACACAAGTCATATCGAGCTCCAAATGATAGTCAGCAAGACTCACATCTTTCGCCGAGAGTTCATAGCGAGACAAAAAAGTTACCCCAAAGTATTCATCCATCGCCAAGACATTGCCCTTCGCCAAGAGATCATTCTGAACTCCATATGTTACCCTGAAGGCTTCCAACACAAAGCGTTGTCGGTGAGACATGTAACTCTCGCTAAGACTTCTCACCGAGCCTGCCGAGTTACTCTGATGATCTACCTTTGAATCCTCGTCAGTGAGACATTTGTTCATCGGTAAAACTTCTTAATGATAGACCACAAGATACGCCGAAGAGAATAACATGTAGCATACAGTCGGCAGGACACTTATCAATCGCTAAGAGTTCTTAGCGAACCCTTAGTGCTATCCCGATGATTCCAAGTGTGTTCTCGTTAGCAAGACTTTCACTGTTCACTGAGATGTCTTCCTGAATCATTAGGGTTACTCCGAAGACTTCAATACATATACTGTCGGTGAGAGATTAACACTTCACTGAGACTTCTTAGCGAGAACCCTCAGTTATCCCAAAGCCTGTAGTCGCCAAGAGTCTCCCCGACTAATAATTGAATGGCCTATCGGCCAAAGGTCTCCCGAGTGCTATGAGGTCATAACGAACACACTATGTCACAGTGATAGACTCCATAGTGTAACCTTTCCGCAAGACTTCTGCAAGGTCACAGCGACCTGTTCAAAATAGAATGATACAAACTGCTTGTCGGCCAGACATTGAAGCTATCACACCGACTTGGCTCTAATGGAGGTTTCAGCCTGTATAGTTTGAGGCACATATTTCCAACAATCTCCCACTTGACAAAGATCATACATGCACCTCTAGAGCACAACATAACTTACTAAAAATCATGGGCGCTAAGGCCCATTGAACTGGCACACCACCTAAACTTGTCTATGCTTACCGGCTTCGTCAATGCATCTGCAACATTCTCCAGAGTATCAAATTTTTCCAAACTGACATTTCCATCCTCAACCATATCTTGTACAAAGTGGTACTGTACATCAATATGTTTCATCCTAGCATGGAAAGTAGGGCTCTTTTCCAGACAAATGGCACTCTGACTGTCACATAAAATTGTTATTTCCCCTGCATCAAAACCAATGTTAGAACACAAAAATTTCAACCATACAGCTTCTTTACAAGCATGAGTAGTTGCCATGTATTAAGCCTCTGTAGTGGACAAAGAAACTACAGCTTTCCACTTGCTCATCCAACTCATTGCACCACCATTCATCATGAAAGTGTATCCACTGGTGGATCTCCTACTGTCAATGTCCCCTGCCCAATCAGAATCTACATAACCATGAATGCTGAGAGTCCTTTGTGATTCAACCAAGTTCCCATGGTAACACAAAGAAAAATCTGAAGTTCCCTTCAAATACCTAAACACTCTCTTCACAGCATCCCAGTGTATTCTTCCTGGATTAGCCATAAATCGATTAAGTATTCCCACTGCTTGGGCAATGTCTGGCCTTGTATAGACCATTGCATACATAAGACTACCTACAACACTAGCATAGGGCACACTAGTCATGTCCTCCATCTCAGTAGGAGATTTTGGACAGTCCTCAACAAATAGCTTTGTTCCCTACATGACTGGAACAACTAACTGCTTGCTCTGACTGAGCCAAAGCTTTCTATTCTTCCTGTCCCTGGTTATCTCCATCCCCACAATATACCTTGCTACACCAAGATCCTTCATATTGAACTTAGCAGACAACTGAGACTTAAGATCAGAGATCATTAGCTTGCTATTTCCTATGAACAACATATCATCAACATAAAGAGCAATAACAAGCACTTGATCACTTTTAGCTTTATAGTATATAGAGTGATCAAATTTTGATCTCACAAATCCCAAAGACAATACAAATGTATCAAATTTTTGGTACCACATTCTAGGTGACTGCTTTAACACATACAGAGACTTCTTTAATTTGCATAACAATTTTTCTTTACCTTTCTCAACAAAGTGCTCAGGCTGGGACATATAGATTTCTTCTTCAAGATCACCGTGAAGAAATGTTGTCTTCACATCCATCTATTCAACCTCTAAGTCATATGCTACTGCAAGTGACAAAAGAAATCTGATAGATGTCAACTTTGCTACAGGAGAAAATATTCCCCATAATCGATTCCCTCTACCTGGGAATAACCCTTTGCAACCAGTCTTGCCTTGTACTTTTCTACATTGCCATCTAGACCAATCTTTTTCTTAAATACCCATTTGCATCCCATAGGTTTTCTGCCTTTAGGCAATGGCACTGAACTCTAGGTTTCATTTTTATCTAATGACGCCATTTCTTCTTCCATGGCTTCTAACCAAGAGTCTGAATCAAACATTTTAAATGCCTCTTTCACAGTCCTAGGCTTATTAGTACTAGAAATCAAAGCATAGGCACAAGTAGAATCAATTAATGAGAACCCATACCTATCTGGTTGTTTCCTTTCTTGGGTTGACCTCCTCACTAGCTGAGGCTGAGGTTCTTCTTCTTTAGAACTTTCAGAACTGCTTGAGCTCTCCTCAGTTTTAGGTACATTTTGAATCTTCAATTCCTCTTTCTTTGGTGTAGGAGGAATTGCTGCTACATCCTTACTATTTTCTAACTTTGTCTCTGATTGCAGATCCAAGTTGGAAGGTTTCAGCTCATGAAAGATTACACTCCTGCTGTATACAACGTTCTCTATAATAGGATTCCAAAGCTTATATCCTTTAATGTTAGCACTATAACCAATAAAAACACACTTAACAGCCTTGTTCTCCAAATTAGATCTTTTTACATCTGGCATATGTGCATATGCCTCACAGCCAAAGACTCTAATATGTCTAAGAGAGGGCTTCTTACTAGACCATGCTTCCAAGCGTTGTCGGTGAGACATGTAACTCTCGCTAAGACTTCTCACCGAGCCTGCCGAGTTACTCCGATGATCTACCTTTGAATCCTCGTCGGTGAGACATTTGTTCATCGGTAAGACTTCTTACCGATAGACCACAAGATACACTGAAGAGAATAACATGTAGCATACAGTCGGTAGGACACTTATCAATCACTAAGAGTTCTTAGCAAACCCTTAGTGCTATCCCGATGATTCCAATTGTGTTCCCATTGGCAAGACTTTCACTATTCGCTGAGACGTCTTCCTGGATCATTAGGGTTACTCTGAAGACTTCAATACATATGTTGTCGGTGAGAGATTAACACTTCACTGAGACTTCTTAGCAAGAACCCTCAGTTATCCCGAAGCCCGTAGTCACCAAGAGTCTCCCCGACTAACGATTGAATGGCCTGTCGGCTAGAGGTCTCCCAATCACTATGAAGTCATAACAAACACACTATGTCACAGCCATAGACTCCACAGTGTAACCTTTTGGCAAGACTTCTGCAAGGTCACAATGACCTATTCAAAATAGAATGATACAAACTACTTGTTGGCCAAACATTGAAGCTGTCACACCGACTTGACTCTAATGGAGGTTTTAGCCTATATAGTTTGAGGCACATATTTCCAACAACTAGAACCCTTGTTTTAGAATTGGCCAAATCCTTTATCTATTCTCTTGGTACAACATCGGTCGGTGTGAAGGCATCCACATTCTCACAGTCTTTAGTAGAGATGATCAGTCTACCATGGGAGTTTCATGGAGGCTGGAAGCTTGGTTGACTTGAGAAGTGAGTGCAATGTAAGGGGGAGCTTGTGTGGCCAAGCTTCTGAATTCATCGACTAAAGATAAGTGCAGTTGGGGTAAAACTCGTGTGGAATCCAAGAGAGTATAGTCCATCACATCCCTAGGGAATGTATGTTGTGCTTGATTGTGCTTTTCAATTTTTTCTCAAAACAAACCTCAAACGAAACTTTACACACTAGAAAACTACAGAAACTGTGATTCAGAATACATCATCTGGAACAAACCATCTTTTGACCAAAAACCAAAAAAATCAAACAAACAGTTGCATACTTTGTTCGATGCTTCTGCTGCTTTTTGTAGTGCTTTCACCAACTTTTCGAGTGCATTCACCCTCTATTTCAGCACTTCCACCTTATTTACCAGCGCATTTACCCAAAATTTTGGCACCTCCTAGCCATTCTGTGGCGCTTTGACCATTTTATGTGGTGCTTCCAGGCCATTCTATGGCACATCAGAGCTTTCCTATAGCGCTTCTACCTTTTGGCACTTCCGCCCACTCTAACGGTGCTTCCACCAAAAACCCAAAAATAGAGAGTTGAATGTAATTCCCATCCACCATCTTGAAACCAAAATTCAAGCATTTTTCCAATCTAGAGTCATTTTCAGCCTTGACAAGAGTCTAAACATGGTTTTTATCCAATGACTTCATGAAAGATTAAAATTTGAAAACCAAAACCCATACCTCTTAGTCCAAAGGATTGTCAAAAATGTCTTTCCATGCTTTATGACTTTAGAGACAGATTGCTCTTCAATTTTTACAGAAAAGCTTCCAAGAACAACCTCGGCTTGTATTCATTTTATTATTGCCAAAACCCAAGATTCTTCCAAAGATTCAAACATCTTGTCTAGAAAGGAAATTTCTCACCATTTCACAATTGAAACCAAAATTTCAAAATCTCCTTAAGTTAGGAATTATCCCTTAGAGTCCAAAACTTTGTTAAAATTGACTTATCCAAGTGAAACATTTTACCTAAACTTTGATCAAACATCTAAAAGTTCCCATCATCATCAACACTCAAATTTGATCATCGAAGTTGGGTTTCCCTATCAAGGTCTTTACCCTTTATCATTGAAACAATACACTTTCTATCAAATTTCGTCACTTTGGTTACATTAATAGAATTCATCATTCTATTCGACCTAGGTATTTCCTTGGCACTCTCAAATAACGATCAAAATTTAGCAAACCTTAGTCACTTGTATGCCCATTTTAACAAGGTCCCAAAAACAAAAACGTAAGGATAAAGAAACTGGACCTCCACATATCATGGTTGAACCAAAGGAAAATCCTTTTCATAAGATTTCCCAAAAAGAAACAGATGAAATAATAGAAGAAGATGTTGAACAAGAAAATCAAGACCATAATTTCCATAGATTCCTAGAAAAATTCTTTGAAAAGGATGGGGAGAAATACCTTTTAATGTTAGCCAACCAAGTGGTTAAGTTACCTAATGACTTTGATGTCAATAAATTGAAGAGTATCCCAAAGAAAACTGAAACTGAAACGCCCATTGTTGATCAAATGACTACCTTGACGAATCAAATGCAAAACCTTCAACAACAAATCCAAGATATGTAAGGTGGGACTCCAAAACAATACCTATTGTGAGATATTTGTCCCTATCCCTTTGATAGAAGGTTAAACATGATACCATTTCCCGCTAATTGTGACTTAGAAAAATACAACAAATACAATGGGAAGTCTGATCCAATAGACCATGTGTGAGAGTTTTGAACCATGAGTCTTGAATTCGCTCATGAGGACACATACTTAATGAGACTCTTTCCTCGTAGTTTAGGGGGGAATTGCATGGAATGGTTCTTGAAGTTACAACCAGGCATAAAATCATTCAAAGAACTGGTTAACAAATTCATCACACAATATTCCTACAACATTTCCCATGAGATAACCATGAAGGATCTTTGTAATACCAAACAGAAACAAGGAGAATCTTTTCTCGTATTCCTTCAAAGGTGAAATTTATTTGCTCATCCCATACCCGAACAAGAAAAGATGGAAATTTTTATTGATAACGTTAACAATGAAATGAGCTATAGATTGCAATTGCAATGTTCCCCTAGCTTTGAGAAGATGGTAGAAAACAGTGTGAAAATTGAAGAAGCCTTAGTCAAAAGAGGGGTGTTGAAAATTAACAATGAAGGATCAAACAATGCTAGTTCATCTAACCATCATAACAATGAAAAACCCAAATTTTGGACAAGGAACAAAAATGCCAACGAAGCTACCACTAATACACATAATGCCAAACCCATCTTTAACTTGTTAGGAACCACAACCAAGGTAGATCAAAGTATCAATCAAGGCAATAATCAGAATATCTCCTCGTCCAACAGTCAAAGCGGTCACAATCAAGGTAACACCCCATCAAAACTTTCACCATATCAAACATAATCAAACCGCATAAAATTCACCCCTTTGGGTCAATCACATGAATCTGCATTGAGGGAACTTATTGAGAATAACCTCATAACAAACCTGATACTCGAGGCTTTGAACCTAAAGTAAAATTTTCATGGTGGAATGATGCCTATTATTGTGAATTTCATTGATGTAAAGGTCACCAAATGAATAGCTGCATGCAATTGAAACATAAAATACAAGACTTGATAGATGCCAAAATCATACGAATAGAGGGACTCCAAACAAATGCAGATCACGGAGCATTTCAAAAATCCCTTACCAAACTATGAAAAAGGGGAATCCTCTATGACAAATAACAAGGAAAAGAACGTAAACTATGTCCATGATACTATCATAAATCATATCTCAGCAGCAGAAAATCAAATGATTACCATTGAAACCAATGATCGCCAAGACATTACTGTAAATGATAATCCGATTTATGATGTTCCAATCGAACAAGAACAAGACATTTTTATCCTTTAAAATCAAATTAATGACACCAAACTTGACATGAATGTGAATGATACTCAAATAAATGTCATCAAAATCAATGGGAAAAAAGGCAGTGTACCAGTGAATGTGACCACAAGAGCACATGCCAAATATGTCTTAAAAGGAGGTTCATCTAAAACATCTATAACATCGTCCAATCAATACAACATAGTGGACCAATTACAAAAAATCCCTACACAAATATCAATATTGGAATTGCTCAAGATTTCACCCGCCCACAAAGAGATCTTGGAAAAAGCCCTAGTGGACACAACGGTGCCAATGAATCTGGACGTTTGTAAATTCAAAGCCATGGTGGGACATTTAACCGTGCCACATTTCCTATCCTTTTCTGAAAATGATGATGCTTCCATTTCTCATCCCCACAATGCTGCTCTTGATATCAAAGTCCTAATCCATAAACATCATGTCAAACACGTCCTAATAGATGGGAGAGCTGGCCTGAATATATGTACTTTAAAACTTGTTCGTGCCTTGGGATTTTCTGAGAATGCAATTTATTCAAAGAAAAAGATTACAATAAAAGCATATGATGATGAGGAAAGAGCTTCATAGGCATTGATCATCCTACCCATACAAGTGGGACCAATCTAGAAAGATGTAATTTTCCAAGTCTTAGACAAGGATCTAACCTATAACATACTATTGGGTCAACCATGGATCCATGAAATGCAGGCAGTCCCTTCAACATACCACCAATGTCTAAAATTTCCTTGTGGTAGCCAGGAAATCACCATTTCGGCTGATTCAAATAGTCCTTAGTATTGCAATACACTGAAATCTGTCCAAGATATCTTTGTACCTCATAATAGAGAAGCTTCCATTTCCACTACTTCCAATGAGCAGAGCCAGTTAAGTTCCTCATCCAAACCATTGGTTATTTCCACAAATCATGAAAGCCAATCCAATTCCACATCTAAACAGTCTAAGAAGAAAGAAGAAGTTGCTCCATTCACATCCTCAAATCCTGAAGCCCAATTGAATTCCTTGTCAAAACAATTTGATGAAGTCCAAATCAAAGACAAAGGTGTTGGTGAATACTTCTTTGAACAATCCCTATGTCTTTCACACTTTTCTTCTCCAAAATTCTATGGAAAACCCTCTACATCAACACAACAGACCCCATAACTAGTCACCAAATATGATGGATGGTTCATAAAAGAAAGCACCAGGTTTGATGAAGCAAGAGACAATGATGTTCTAAACTAGCTTTATAAAGATGAGAAATAATCCCAAGCAACAATTGCCACTGTAAAGACAACTCAATATGGAAAAGGTTTCACTATCTTGGAAAAGATGGGATATGAAGGGAAAGGCCCTATGGGTAAAAGAAAAGAGGGAATTGTAGAACCAATTCAACCCATTTTAATCAATCCAAAAGATAAGACTGGACTAGGCTATAAAGTGGACACACAAGAAAAGATGGTTGAAATAATCCTACAACTACAAGCTAGTGAAGAGCATGAGACTGATTCTAATGAATATGAGTGGGATTCACTAGATCAAAAGAGTCATGTCATGACAAAGATATTGATGTGGTACATAAATATGCACCCCTAGTCGAAGAGGAACAAGGATCAGGTTCAAGATTGTTTGAATTTGGATCGCAACACCTTGATGATTCCAGTGAAGATGATTCAACTCAGAGTGAAACAAATAATTCAGAAGAGAGTTACCTTTTAGACCTCGATTTTGCTATTGGACTAATGGAAGACATCGCTATTTGAACCCTTACCATTTCTAACCTTAACCCGTCAGGTGACTGCTTACCCTTGGTACATCCTGAGCTCATAGATTGGGACCTAACCAAGCCATTTGACATACCTACATTTTCAAACAATGACACCATCATCAATTTCCTCTATGCCAATGATCCCAAAATAGACTCCACCAATGAACATTGTAACAAGGCTTCCACACAGGGGCATATCAAATCTTCCAGCTGCAAAATGAATGATACATGAAATAGATCCAATAGTGAAAACCATTCAATGACAGTACCAGATCTGGAAAAAGTAAAAACAAAGAGCGCATCTGATGGTGAAAACCTCCCTAAGGTGTCAAAGGATGGAAGATTTGATACTCTTCAAAAAAAAATTCAGGAAAGATCAAAAGTCTTGATTGAACCCACACAGTCTGTGAACATCGACAATGAAGAGACAGTGAAGAATACCCATCTAGCAGCATCTTTGACATAATAGGGAAAGCCAAGCTTTCTCAAAATTTTCACAGAAAAAAAATCAAATTTGCTTGGTCATATGTTGATATGCCGGGAATTGATCCAGAACTCATCATGCATCATCTATCATTACCTCCAGGAGTTGAAACTAGTCAAACAGAAGTTGAGAAAAATGCACCCCCATATCATCTTATTGGTAAAGGCAGAGTTGAAGAAATTGTTAGATGCAGGATTCATCAGACCCATTGGCTATGTCGAGTGGATATCCAATATAGTACCAATTTCAACACCTGACAACAATATTTGCATCTGTACAAATTTCAAAGATCTTAACAAAGCTTTTCCTAAGGATGATTTTCTCTGTACAATATAGATATCATAGTAGATTTGATGGCAAGACATGATATGCTATCACTGATGGATGGCTTTTTTGGGTATAACCAAATCAAAATAGCCCCAGAAGATCAAGTAAAACGACCTTTACTTGTCCATGGGGAACCTTATGTTGGAATGTTCTGCCATTCAACTTGAAGAATGTAGGAGCTACTTACCAACATGCCATGACAACAATTTTTCATGATATGATGCATACTTTCATGGAAGATTGTGTGGATGATTTATTAGCCAAATCATATACTAGGGAAGGACATTTGGAGATCCTAGATAAAATTTTCACCATACAAGAGAAGTTCAATGTACGACTAAATCCCAAGAAATGTGTGTTTTGGGTGACATCAGCAAAACTTTTGGGTTACATAGTATCAAAAAAAGGGATTGGGGTGGATCCAACCAAAGTCAAAGCTATTATGGAAATGCCACCACCAAAGAACATTAGTCAACTTCGTTCTCTACAAGGGAGGTTTCAATCAATCCGTAGATTCATTTCACAACTGGCAGACAAGACCCATCCCTTCACTCATCTGTTGCATAAAAATGTTTCCTTCCAATGGGATGAGCAATGCGAAGGATCCTTCAACCATTTGAAACAATATTTAATGAATCTTCCTGTCCTTGTACCACCAACAAAAGGGAAGCCGCTACTATTGTATATTGCCACAACAAAGACATCATTGGGAGCCATATTAGCACAAGAAGATTCAATAGGAAAAGAACGAGCAATCTATTACATTAGCAGGACGTTAAATGGCTATGAGATCAATTATAGCTCAATTGAAAAGGCTTGTCTAGCAGTAGTCTTTGCTACCCAATAGCTATGACACTACATGCTAACTCACACCATCAAGTTGATAGCCAAAATTGATCCTCTCAAATATCTCTTCAGCAAAGCAAACCTAACAGGGAGATTGGCTAAATGGGTCATAATGCTTAGTGAATTTGATATCCAATATGTAGATAGGAAGGCAATAAAAGGACAAACGATTGCTGACCAGTTAGCAAAGGCACCATTACCAGATAATCATCCTTTAAACATTGAATTTCTAGATGTTGATGTTCTTGTCATGGCTGAAAAACAATGGATACTGTACTTTGATGAATCACATACCCAACACGGATCAGGAGCCAAAATTCTATTTGTCACCCCACAAGGACATACCATAACAAAATCATATAGACTAATGTTCCCTTGTACCAACAACATGGCGGAGTATGAAGCATTAATCATTGGAATCAAAACAGCGATAGAGTGGAAGGTCCTAGAATTGTAAGTGTATGCATGTAGATTCTCAGTTAGTCATTAATCAATTCAATGATTATTATCAAACAAGGGATGACAAATTGATTCCTTACAAGAGAATGCTAGACGATTTCAAGAAATATTTTTTGGATATAAAATTTGAATAGATTTCAAGAGTGGACAATAAAGTCATTGATGCAATGGCTACTATTGCTTCCTTATTACAAATTCCAGAGAAAAGAAGTTGTTACAATTTCTTGGTGGAACAACTATTCTCCCCTGCCTATGACGATACTGAATCCCATGTTATCTGTCACCTATCCAATACCAATACCTCAATCTACAGTGAAATTTATGCTTACCTGAAAGATAAAACTCTTTCACCTGACCTGTCACGAAATCAAAAGCACAATCTCATTTGTCGAGCCGCCCAACATACACTTATAGTAGATGTACTATACCGACGAGGTCTTGACGGAACTCTCTTACGATGTCTGGAATGAATGAGTCTAAATTAGCTTTACGAGAAGTTCATGAGGGTGTCTGCATAACACATTCAAGTGGTCTAACCTTAGCCAAGAAACTTCTTCTTTTAGGATATTATTGGCCAACTATGGAAAAGGAGTCTTTCTAGTTTGTGAAGAAATGTTAGAAATGCCAGATTCATGGCAATCTCATCCATACACTAGCACAGGAACTCCAACCTTTTGCATCCACATGGCCATTTTTTCAATGGGGACTAGATCTTGTTGGTAAAATTCATCCATCTTCATCAAACAGACACAAGTTTATCATCACAACTACATAATACTTCACGAAGTGGATTGAGGTTGTTACTTTAACCAACATCACAGGAAAGCAGATTTCATCATTCATCCTCAACTACATTATCTGTAGATATGGCATTCCCCAATCCATAGTCATTGACAATGGAAGACCGTTCAAAAATCAAGACATGCAAGAATTGTGTTAGAAGTTCAATATCCAACATCACTTCTCTACACCATATTATCCCTGGGGGAACGGTCAAGCAGAGGCTTCCAACAAGACTATTATGAAGATTTTGAATAAAATTTTCAATGACACGAGACATGATTGGCACATCCAATTAAACCTTTCCTTGTGGGCGTACCGCACTAGTATTCGCACACCGACAGGAGCTACACCATATGCTTTGGTATATGGGTTTGAGGCCATTGTACCTATTGAAGTTGAAATACCATCACTCTGAGTTTCCTTAAAAGGTGTCATCCCTGATGAAGACTACTGGGTATCTAGATTACAGGAACTAGAACTATTAGATGAGTGGCACCAACATGCACCAACACAGTGAATCACCTAAAAGTCTACCAACAACAGATGTCCAAAAATTATAACCACAAGGTCAAACCTAGAACTTTCTAAGTTGGTGACTTAGTGTTGAAGGAAAACCCACGCAATCAGCAAGACAAAGAGAAGAAAGGAAAATTTGAACCAAATTGGTTGGGGCTTTTTGTCATTGTATCAGTTTATGGTTCAGGAGCATATTAGTTGTCCACGCCAGAAGGGGATCCGTTTGAGGAACCCATGAACAGTCTTCATCTCAAGAAATTCTATGCATAGTTCAACCATTGCATCTGTAAAAGTCTTGAAAAAAATACAAAAACATCTGAAAAAGTCCTAAAAAAATACAAAAACATCAGAAAAGGTCCTGAAAATTTCAAAAACATTTGGAAAATGTCCTGAAAAAATGGTTACCCTAGTGAAAACTTGGCAAACAAGCATCTTGGTAACAACAAAAAAATCAAAAAATCAAAAATACAAAAAAATCAAAAATGAGAAAAGATAAAAAAAAATCATAAAATCTAAAAAAAGTGCAATAAAAGCAAGTGGTGAAAACCTAGCAACATGCGCTATTTGTGACAGGTTGGCTTCTTCCTCTATGGAACGTGTGTTGATCACTGGCTTGGTACCATTACCTACCACATCCTTCATTTGAGCTGCATATGCATACCTTGATGCACCAGTCATGTCTCACCTTGGCTTCTTGAACATTGTACATATCCATAATAAACTAGCTTGTTTCCACTAGGGGAAAAATCCTGACCTCGCTGGGGGCAACAAATCTTGAGCTTGAACCAACAGACAAACAACAAGAGGAAAAACACGTCGAAAGCAATGATCATAGTGAAATCAAACATGGAACATCAATCACTATTGGAAACGCATCAAACATCCTTGTCAAGTCAGAAAATCCCTAAAAAGGTCAAAAATCCAAAAAAACCTGAAAATAGAGTCACCTTGTTGAATTGTGTTGTCACAGTTCATTGTAATTAAGTGTTTGTTCATATCCTGGTCTTGTAAATTGGTCGATTTGGTCAAACTACATGGTCTCTACATTTATAATGTAGGCAAGGCTAATCTTTGATCAGCCCTCGAGGCCCCTAGGATAGGTCTTTAGGTTAGTTCCTTGGTCAAAATCTCAGAAAACACCTAAAAATCAAAAAATTGAAAAACCCAAAAACAACAGAAAATCACGGTTACAAGGATGATGCTATTCTGAATCACAATTTTAACATCTTCACATGAATTATGTTGTTTGCATTGTGATGGATGTTATCATTTCTCAGGAGCAATTCAAGGATGTCAAAGAACTAGAAAAGCTATGATCGAGAATGATATTTTTCTTTGTCTCTTGCCCATGAGTTAATCATTATTACTATGATAATCATCGCGAGACATGCTCTACAAAGTATCATTGTTGATATTCTAGATTCACATAGGAAAACAGTTAACTCTTGTCTGTTTGTGCAAGGAATGCTTAGGTCATCATGGTCTAATTATACCTGGATGCTTGTGTTAACTTGCACTATCAAACATCATGGAAGTAGTACTCAGGTCATCATGGTTCAATTGTACCATCGATGTTTGTACTCATTTTCAACATTTTTAAAAGGCTCAATGATGACAATAAGCACAATAAATCACTGGGATGTCACTATTACATGGTTAGGATTGCATATCTAGGTTGCATTCATATTGGTTGTTGTAATGGAATTTACAGATTTTTCCAAGGCCAATGATTATTTCTATCATTAATAGATTGAGTACATTTGACATTACCAAAAACATCATTTAGAGGCATGAGCAATAGGACATAAATCATAGCATTATCATATCATATAGGCATTCATTTAGGTCATTAATCATATATTTGTAAGAAAAAAAAATGCATTGATCATATCATTTTTATCCATATACATTTAGAAATGCATCCTCGACATCGACACATATAAAGTATATGCATTAGATCATAATATTTGCATCAGAAAATACAAAAACACAGGTTACCATGCATATCATACATCCATATAATCATATAAATTCATTCATTATTAGAATCATTCATCTCTGCATTAATATCATCTTACATATCATACATCATACATCATTGCATCAAAAAAATACAAAAATAATAGCATGTAGAAATTAGCATAAAACCATAAGATCATAACACATATTGCATCCATGGAATATAATATCATCATCATAAAACATCGCATAACATATAGGACATGGAAATTAAATGCATCCATCATAAACTAATGCATAAACACATAGGATCATCATCATCACTACATATATATCTCAAAAATATGTTAAATGTACAAGGATATTTGAATGTTAAGAAATACATCAAAGGATGATATCATCAAAATTCAGTGTATACATCATGGCATAACATAAAATGACTAAAACTATGTAGTGCTGCCTCCCGACGCTGCTGGCCTCACTGACCTTGTACCCCCTGTTGTACCTGAGGTCCTTGCACCTGGATCCCTCCAATTCCCTGGTAATGGTTGTGTCACACCCATGCTCACTGTCTGAAACTAAGATCTGCTATTCTGAGATTGGGTAAAGCTTTGTCACCACTCAGGTGGGACCAACTCATGATATCAATCCTTATAAAACTGAAGCTCTTGAGAAATGTGGCATATCTCCCTAAAATAATTTGCAGCTCCCGTGGTCGTAGTAGCCTGTTGTAACCTCTTTGTAATGGCCTCTTCCTACTCAACTCATCATCTCAAAGCATCTCTCTCAGTGGTCAATGTTGCAACCTATCCCTATACCTGTCCCTGGCCCTATACCTATGCCAGCTACTCTTAGGAAACATCCCTCTCAACTATCATTGTTTGAATCTGTCCTTGGGCCTGTAGGAGCTATGCCTACACCTGAGTCAACAACTGTGTCTGCATCTGTAACTGCCCCTATAACTGTGTTAGTTTCCCCTAAACAGTCTGAACCTATGTGTGTAAAGCAACGATCTATGACTGTTGCTAGTGAGAAGGAAAAAGTATATGTACCCGCTGCTGTGATGCTACCACCAAGGATCGCCCCTTACGAGGCACTCTAGCATTGAAACTGGGATGACCACCAACTCCTCCATCTCCTCCACCACCGTCATCACCTCCACCATCCCCTCCATCATCATCCTCACCCTCAACTCCACCCTCTCCCTCCTCCTCACCACCTCCGTCACCTCCGCCTCGTCGTCATCTGGGTGGTTTGTCCTCATCATCATCAGAGGTTGGCATAGGCTCATCGAGACTCAAAAAGTCTTAGGAATGGATGATGACCAAAGTATATTGTATACTCCTCGCTCATGTACACCTTGACAATCTTTGGATGATAGTCCCATATCACTGGTTGTAAGTGCAGATACTCATCACACGCAACATCATAGGATAGTGTAGGTCCCCACTCAGTTGTATCCTGTTGTCTGCGGGCATATAGGGATGATCTCTACGGCATCCCCTGAACTCTGCCATACTATCTTAGTACTCTCAGTAACATGAATCTCTTGATGATATACTGAGTCTATCCAATCAGGTATCTAGCAGTCATGAAGTAGGGAACCTCTCAGTGATCCTCTGCCCACTGTTCACAATCCACGTATGGTTGCCAAGTAACTACATCCAAGTCATTGAGCACTCGTCTCCACTACTCTAGTTTTCCCAGCTTATGTTGGACAACTGCACCTACATAACCATAGATGTACAACCTACCAAATGGTCAAAATATGTTTGTCTCTAGTCGTGTCACCGCAATATGCTCCCAGGCCCAGACCTAAAGCAATGTAACCCTAACAGACAAGTTAGCTCCTCCCAGATATACCACCTAGTGCAGATCATGATATAAGTGCACAAGCAAATAGGATCCCCAAGCAAACCAAGTCCCAAACTAGATCATCTGCTCCAAGGTACGACCCCAACCGACGGAAAATCCCTTTGCCCTCTTGTCAGGACATAAGAAACCACTGACAAATCCCGCAAGAATGGAAGGAAAAGGTACATCACTAGAAAATATCTCTAACCACAGCATCCAACTTCCGAACAATCTGATCATCATGAAAAATTTGATGTAGGGAATTCATCCCCCCTGCTCGGTCGAATTATAGGTCATGATATCTCCAATCACAGGAATCCACAAAATCCTATAAACATCCTCTAGCGTAACAGTCATCTCTCCGGTAGGAAAATGGAAAGTGTCGTGGTCGCTATGCCACCTCTCTACAATACCATCAACAATCCCTGGTTAATCCTAACCTAGGGCATATCAATCAGTGAAGACAAATCGCATATCTCAACAATATCTCTCTCAGCCTGAGATAGCTATGGAATCATCTCCCATGTCAATGGGAATCGCTCTCGAGACTAAAGATTATCTAAATCTGTCTCCTATCATTTTCAAAGATTGCAAATCAACATATCAATCAAATCAAATCATCAAATCAATCAATCATCAAATATCAATCTATCTATCAATCCTATTGAGATTTTCATCAAATCTCGTCAACATTTTCTTTTTATTCTCGCCTATCATGAGGTCAAAACGACATCATCAATAACTTGTATCTTTCTTATCATGAGGTCACTAAATAATTTATCCTATCATCAATATCTAATCATCAGCTGAATGTGATCAAACATCACAAATCCAAGGAGAATATCAAAAAAATCTTCATCCTGTCTTAGAGGCGCCACAATAGACCTCCAAAGCGCCATTTTAGGAACATGCATCATGAAACCATTCGTAAGCACCATTTCAGGCATAAGCGCTGGAGAATCCATTGGAGGCACCGGAGAAATGGGCAGAGGCACCATTTCATTGGAAGCACTGGAGAATCTCTCTGACGTGATGGAACAGAGGGAAAAAGCACCAAAACCCTAAATTGACCTATGAATGACTTCAAAGCACCATTACAGACCTTGGAGGTGCCAAAGGCGAAAGCACCATTACAGACCCTAGAAGCACCAGATAATCTCTTTGAAGCGCCGAAACTTTTGGCAAAAGTGCTGAAGTCTAAGCGCCCTAGAAAACTTTGCAAGCGCCAAAAGATTTTTGAAATTTAAAAATCCAATTTAAAAACAAGGAAAATAAATTCAAAAATCACAAAAGAGGTTTCAAAATTCTTACTAGAGGTTCGTATCTTGTTGGCCGATTGTGCCATCGTACTCGCTCAAATCGATGAAGTTGCAGAGGGATCACCATCTTGCTCAGAAGCTCCAAAATGCTCTCTCACTCCAAACAATTTTCAAATCACAATTTGCACAAATGAATTACTTTTCACTTTTTACCTCTTAATAAAGGTAATTAAAAGGAGTGATTTTGGTGGCATTATTTTAATTTCTTTGAGAGGCAATTAATTGAGGTAGCTTGAAAATTTTTCATATTGGGAGATAAATCGTTGGAATATTATCAAATCAGGATTTTATCATCATCATCATCACAAATCAATTGAAATTTTCAAAAATCATCAAAAAAAAAAAATTCATCACAAATTTCTCAATTTATCTCCCGAGGGGGCATACAATTATAATCTCCTGAAAATCACTGTCCGGGGCATCATTAAATTTTTTAGCAGCACTGATAATTTTTTCTTTGAAATAATGCGTAATCACATCACTTCAAAGAGGGGAAAAATGTATACACTCAAAATTGGTTTGGAAAATATTAATTAAATATTGATTATTTAATTAATGAAATCTTTATTCTTCTACTATTTAAATAAATTGCAAATTTATTTACATAGTTCCTATTTTCCTAATTCCTCTATTCTAACTCACCCTCTTCATGATTTAATTAAAATAAACAAATTGAAATAATTTGTTTTATTCTAATTAATTCCCTCTCATTAAATTGGAATTTTTAAATTCTAATTTGTCACATTTCTACATATATCTCTAACTACCTTCCACCTCACCCTCCAACTCAACATGTGTCACATGAAAATAATTATCTTTATTTTCTAAATTGGATATTTACTTTCAATAAATTTAACAACCTTCAAGACACATGGCTTCATCCTCCAATTGATTCCTTCCTACACTTGGAAAATTGGTTTTATTAAAGGGAACCATTGCCTTGTTTTCTCCATCCTTCTCATTCTTCACCGTTGATTTCTCCAAATCAAATCTCAATCTTTCATGGCTGCCAACTCACCGAATGCCTTGGAAAAATCTATAAATTGAGACCCATTTACAACTTTTCAACATGGAGCATTTGCATAATCTTACTCTGCAGAATTTCACTTGAGTTTTAGAGCTTCATTTGCAATTTTAGCTTAGCATTTAGGATTAGTCATCAATTTTGTTTGGATCATGGCTCCTTTAGGCATTTCATAGTTTAATTCAACATGTAGAATCAATTATAGTCTCATTACCATTAGCATAGCTTGCATTATCTTCCACTTCATATCATTTTGTGCATATTGGCTCATTTCACCATTTTAATTTATCATTTCATATAGCTTAATATTTTAATCATATAGATGTAGGTTTATAATCTGCATTGTAAATGGATAGGCTACTCGTTTCTTAGATGGAATCTCATGGATTTGTGCAAGAATAAGATCTGAGAGCACAAAATCTCCAAGACATTTAAGATTAGAGGAAGATGCGAAGTTTTTAAAGAATTATGTTGTTAAACTATGTTTGATTTAGATAGATTCTTTACTATAATACTTCACATCTAAGTGTGTTTGTTTTAATATAATTCACACATATTTTCTAACACACAACAATAATTAAATTAGCCAACCTATGTTGAGAAAATGATTCATGTGAAAAAGTAATTACATGTGAGGAGATCAAACTAAGTGGATTGAAAATAAAATTTTATGGCATTTATTGGACAATGGATTTTTTTTTTTTTTTTAAAAATAAAATATCACATATTAACTAATAACTATAGGAATATGATGCAAGATTTAGAGTATATGACCATATTTGTTAAAGAGAGGGAAAATAGTTAAGGATGTTCAAGTCACATGACCTGCAAATTGAGATTTTTTAGTAAAATGAAAACGGATTCAAAGGGTACATTTATCATTGCGAGTTAACACTTATAATCATACCAATGTTGTCTTGTAACAGTAATTAGCTCTTTTTCATTGAAGATTGTTGCCTTTCATCAAGAGTGTTGTAGGTCAAACAAATAGTTTGTGCTAACTTGAGTCAATAATATAAGAATTTGATTATGGTTCAAATATTTAGAGTATACGACCATATTTGTTAAAGAGGGAAAATATTTAAGGATTCCCAAGTCATGTGACCTACAGATTGAGATTTTTCTAGTAAAATGAGAAAGGATTCAAAGGGTAAATTTATCATTGGGAGTTAACACTTATAATCACACCAGTGTTGTCTTGTAATATTAATTAAAAACTTCTTTGCATGGAAGATTGTTGGCTTGCATGAATAATGTTGCAGGTGAGAAATAGTTTGTGATAACTTGAGTCAGTAGTATAAGAATTTGATTATGGTTCAAATATTTAGAGTATATGACCATATTTGTTAAAGAGGGAAAATATTTAAGGATTCTCAAGTCACATGACCTACAAATTGATATTTTTGTAGTAAAATGAGAAAGGATTAAAAGGGTACATTTATCATTGCGAGTTAACACTTATAATCATACCAATGTTGTCTTGTAACATTAATTAAAATTTCTTTGCATGGAAAATTGCTCGCTTGCATCAAGAATGTTGCATGTCAGAAAAAGAATTTGATTATGGTTCAAATTTCAAGAGACTTTCCCCACTATCTATTAAACTAAATTAACCCTAGTTATGTTGTATGGGTATGCAGGTGATCATAAAAGTAAGTTGAATGAGTTTTCTATGACAGTTGGTTTTTGTTTCCTGGTTTACTCCAGTTTTTGTGATGGTATTCCTCGTAGTCGTCGGTTCAAGACAATAGTTGAGTTTGATGGTAAAACATTTGAGAGTCCAGGATTCTTTAATACATTGTGGCATATTGAAAATGTTGTTGCATTGGTAGTGCTCGAATCATTTTCTGAGAGACTATCTACCTTGGTAAAATTCTTATACAACTTCTCATTTTATTCCATCTTTGACGGGACATCATTTGTTCCTTTATGAAGCAACATATTATGAAGTCATAAACTAATAGTGTTTCTCTTCATAGGTTGAGTCACCTATATGCAAGATTCTTTTGGAGATAAAAGCACAGAAAGAAAGAAGTCATTTTCCAGTGTACGATACAACTTACGCATCATGTAGGCTTGTTTTCACAAGCACCGTGAAGTTTAATGGGATGGAATTTGTAGGAAAAGCTTCCAATATTAAGAAGAAAGCAAAAAATAATGCAACAATGGTTGCATGGTCTACTCTTAAAGAATGTTAGATTTTAATTTTTTTTCCTTTTTGTAAGGTGACTTTTCCTGGAACAACACTGAGCATATGCATTTTGATAGAAACAAACTTTTACCTCGACACAAACTTGATTTTAGATTTTTTACCCTTGTTTAAGTTTAAATGTGCTTTATTGATAGTTTATTTCAATCTAAATAGCCAATGGTTATCTAACAAGAATGGTTTGCTAGAAGGGAGTTTTTATAGTAAGTTAAATGAAATTAGAATGGATGTATAGAAGATAAAAATGATTCAATCACTACCAATGCTAGTGATAATAGATTTCCACAATCCATGAAGATTATTGTTGTGTGTTTCTGGATTAGATTGTGTTTATATTTTTTGCATCAACGTTTCGGATCACACTTTGTGAGTGAGCCATCATCAGGATATTAGAGAGCATAAGGAGTAAAATGAGTAGATGCACACACACACACAGATATATATATATATATATATATATGCACATTCATAATTACTTGGGGTCAAAATCAACTATAGCCATGGAAAACAAAAATTGTTATTGGAAAATTTAAGGTTGGTCATGTTAACATGTTTGAAGAGAGAAAATGGTCTAAAACAGTAAGGAAAATATGCAAGGGTGGGATTCAATCACTACCAATGTTGTTACATCTCTGTTTACTTGGGGTCAAAATCAACTATAGCTGTGGAAAACAAAAATTGTTATTTGAAAAGTTGAGGTTTGTCATGTTAACATATGTTTGAAGAGAGAAAATGGTCTAAAACATCAAGGAAAATATGTTAGAGTGGTTTTGTAAACAAATCACTATTGTATTGGAAGATGAACTTATTATTTAAGGTCTTTGTTCTAGTGAAGTAGTGCTTCCTTCTTTAGGAAGATAGGATAAAACAAGAAGATGGTAAGAATTTGTATTGCTTAAATTTACTTTTGGGCTTGTTTATCAGACTTATTTGTGGTCATTCAGTGCCGAGATTATGTAAAGTGAAGCTTCCAAATAGAGCTAGTTGCGTAAGTTAATCAATCTGCTGCTAGTATTGTAAACTTTTTTTTTTGTTGTGGTTTCTTTTACAGTCAAAGGATTAGTTGTTTCCACACTACAAATGCCTGAGAATAAGGAAAAAGCACCAGTTTGTGAATCAAATGATCATACACTTATCCAAGTGATCAATCATTTGGAGGAGGAGATAAGAAGGGATGGATCGAAGGGTGAGCTTTCTCATCTTGAACTGATTAGAAGTCTTTGAGAAGTTTCTCTTTTAGAGCCTTATGAAGCCTTTAAAAAGGAATCAAAGAAAGAGGTAGTAAAAAATATGATAAGAAGTGTGCTAAGAAATAGAGACGATGTCAAAGTTTTGCAACCAAGTTATAGTTCATTATTTTCCAAGTATTCTCTGGGTACAATAATCAGTTGTACCTGCATCAAAAGCCTCTTGTACCAAGACATGGGTTGCAATTAATTCTTAGTTCCATGTTGAGTCAAAATGGTACTCCATAGAACAGATCTATTTTTAAGAAACTCACATTGGCACTCATTACTGGTGTTTGGTGCCACATTTTGTGCTAAAATATCAATAGTAAATTGTTGTAGAATATTTCAGCTCTATGCAATAGTTCTTTATAAAATTGGAGTTGAAATATTTGCACCTTTTTTTTGTGATAGTCTAATTCTTGTATCAATCGTTTTGTGTACATTGCCAGCTTTACAAGTAAGAAATAATAGGAGAATTTTTCTTGTTTGTCCTAGAAATGATCCATTTTTTCTCTTGACTTCAGTGTCCTACACATTGTCAATTTCCTTTTTTGATTTGAATGTACTGCCCATTGAAAACATATTGAATTGTATAGCATGTCTAGAGAATATTTTGTATTTAAAATTGATAACTTAGTTTTTAAATCTAGCAACTAAACTGAAAATGAACCAGGAATCTTGGATGAATTGTGTTCAATGATCTTGTGTCTAAGTTCATTGCAACGAATAAATCCCACAAACTTTCTATGTTATGTGATGTTGAGGTGGCTCTCATTGTTTTCTCTAGCAAAGGAAAGCTCTACGAGATGTCCAGTGAGAACATGTATGTTTCATGCTATCTTACCCATTTTTTAATAAGAACAAAATATAACACTGCTTTATTGTGGTATGTGCTCTACATAATTATGAAAAAGGAATTGGTCCAAATCTCTTGATCTTTAACCATAAAAAATCAAAATGGTGTTCTTACATATTAGGTTTCCAAGTTTTATATTGTTAAATTGTGTCTCTAAAACTAGAATGTAGTCTTTCACTAGCTATAATGTATTAGTTGAAAGCTCAATGACATAGTCTTTTAATCTTAGAGTTTATAAAAATATATTAGTTCATAGCACATTTCCAGAGTATTATAAAATTCACTTATATATTAGATAGATGGATTTTAAGACAAGCCATTTGAATAAGTGGGGAGCACTCAAAAACTAAAGTAATTTATCCATCATTGCATAATTTATCCATCAATGACATCTCTTTGAGGAATTCCATCAAAGAGTTCACATGCCTTGTGTACATTTCCACATTTTGCATACATGTTTAACAAAGCATTTCCAACCATAATATCTGAAAAAAATCCCCTATCTATTATGCTCTGATGGATGTTCATACCTTGCTCCAAAGCTCCCATTTTGGCACATGAAGGGAGGATGTTGGTATAGGTTGTGGAATTTGGCTTCATGCTTGCTAATTGCATTTGCTTGAAAGTTACTAAATCCTTTTCAACAAATCCATTTTGTGCATATCTCGCAATCATCATATTCCATGAGATGACATCTCTGACACCCTTCAATGCTCTCAATTGTCTGCAAATCATGTGATCATCTCTTTGAGCACATCGTGTGATTTGGAGTCCAGATGCAATATGCTTGATTTTCCCTCCAAAGGACTCTTGTGTGTCGCTGGGAGTCACGTCAAAGTCCCACAGATAGCCCAAGTAGTTCTAAATAAATCATCATGAGGACTCTTGCATGTCACTGGGAGTCATGTCAAAGTCCCACTGATAGCCCAACAACACTCAAACTCATCGACAAGAGAGGTGGACATCGACAGGAAAAGATTACGGTCCCTCCATGCCCCGAAAAGGGCAAAGATCAGTTTGAAGTTTCCATTCATGGGAGAAATGAACATTGACAAGTTTTATGGTTAGACTCGCAAGTTATTGGGTGAGTTACTTCTAGGCCCTAACTGACCTACAAGTACTCATGAATCATGTGGGTAACTGGAAATTTTTTGAAGTATGATTGATGCCTTTACTATCATCGGGGAGGGTATAGGCTTCTCTTCTAGTGCTATGGATTAGATCCAGTAAATCTAACATTCTAGCATCCTTGGTTCATCTTGCTTGGTGATGAGTCCCATCTCTTGGATTTTTGGTCTATTTGTTAGACTATTTATAGTCATGCAATTGGTCTCACAGGTTTTTTCCCTTCTAATAGGATTAGGTTCTTTTGTTTATTAGATTACTTTTTAGTTTTTGCTTTAGTTTTATATTTCCTTTTAGTTTTTCAGTTTTTATGGAGCCTCTTTTTGGCTCCTTGCTGTTGTCTATAGATGTATTTCTGATTTGCTAACATTTCTTTTGAAAGCTAAAAAAATTGGTTCATGACTAAGAATTTATGAGCAATTGTGAAGGGGGAAGTCAATCTTGGCATTTAGGAGGGATTCTTTGTACAAATAATCCCAACAACATTCACTCATATAGAAATTTGTCTAATAGAACTCAACTAGGTAATTATTTGTCTATATTTTATCATTTAGTAAAGATTAGATGTTTATGATTTTGTGTTTCCAATGCTCAAGGCTTACATGCTTGCACTCATTTTTTTAGAATGCCCAAATTTGAACCACAAGCAACAATAAGGCTTTCAAAGCTATCACCATAGATTACCACTCCCAATATGTGTTATCATAGTGGTCACACCTAAAATGAATGTGGTCCCATTGACCTAGAAAACTCTCCAACCATAGATGAGAGAAGGGGTTTCCACTGCTATATATAATCTTTCTTGTTTTTGAATGTAAAAGCTCAATTCTATCACCTATGTGCATAAGGAAAGAGGATTTTCCCTACTTGAATGACATGCTAGATCATTGATTAAGTCAGGATCCTATTTAAATTTCTTAAAAGAATGTAATAATGTGTTTTCACATTTCTTTGAATCAACATATTATCATCTTTCTTTGAATCAAAATGTTCTCATCTAGAAAGTAATTTTAATGTATCCTTTATCGTGTTTTGTGAAACTTCGGACTAGAAGGTCATATTTATTTCATATTTTATTCTATGGTAATAAGCAATACACTTTTTTTCTCATAATTTTATTCATGAATTATTGCGCTAAGCTATTTGTCCTTCTCTTGCTTGATGTATATTGATACTGATAGTGTTGAATTTCTTTTGATGCCAAGATCCCATTTATCCTAATTTAACTCTTCTAGTCCTGTTTATTTAGATAGTGTTCCATACTATTCACTAGATTTTTTATGGTGAATAAATTTAAATAGAGTAGAAGATGAAATACATTTGCTCTTATCATATTTGGTATAGAATGATATATGGGATACACAAAAATTTATGGTTGTAATATAATTTATGAAATAATAAATAAGAGAATCAAACAAAACATGTTGACCATAAACAATCTCTAAATCAAACATACTCTTGATTTGTACAGGCCATGTTTCCCTGAAAGAAGTTTATATATGCATGTATTAACCATAGAAATTGATGAACTTTTAGTTTTCATTATTTGAATTTAAAAGTTTTGTTGAACTCTTTATAACTATTCCTAAACAATGTAGGTTATAGATGGAATTGATGCATATGCAAAGACAAAGGCAAAACCTTCAACCATTATAGAGATCTATAAAAGAATGTTGGTAAGAAACTTTTTAGATGGATTTTCTCTAAGTTAAGTTTCATAGTAGTATGTGAGATTCGTCACATGCGATTTTTTTTCTTGTTGCATTTATGTAGAAAGTAAGGCTTTTTTTTATTGTATTAGTGGATGTAGATATTGAAGCATTCTACTTTGATCTTTGCTTTTGATGATTTTTTACTAATTTGATAATGTTTGTAGTTTCTTTTTATTTCTTAGTTGTTGAGTCTAATTAATAAGTTTAATGTTGTGTTGCAACTTGTAGGTGAGTATGTTGATATGATAAAGGCTAGCATTGTTGATCCTCTAAAAGTTATCAAAATTGCATTAGTTGATGCAAAAAGGTAAAACTATTTATCTTTATTATAATTAGTGGAACTTGCAACTACAATATTTGATAAAAATCTACTTCCAAATATTTTTTTGATGGATGTTATATCTAATTTTGATACATTCACTATATCTAGCACCTAATTTTATGGTGCCATAGTTGGAAAAGGAAAAGGGTATGTGCAGGATCATCATGGAAAAAATAGGCCCTTAAGTGGCAAAAATTCAAAAAATTCACAGTTAGGCAACTTGATGTAAAATTTTGAATAAGTTATCTATATTATTAAAAAAATATGTAAGAATATAATCTGTAGCAAATTGAATTTAGTTTCTAAACTACTAGGTTTATTCAAAAAAAAAATCTATTTAGTGAAAATTTGAAATTTCAATGCAGTAGTACTTAAATTTCAGGGAAAAAATAAGTAGGTGTCTGTCTGACCACCCTAACCACAATAAAATGATAATAATTTTTTATAAGTTTTATATATAAGTAGAGGACTCATGTTTGGATGTGATGCATGTTTTTTTGTAATTTTTTTCCAAGTAAATAATTAATTATGAATTTTTTATACTTTTAAACAATATAAAAAATCGTATGTCTGACCACCTTAACTTGGTCAAAACTTCATGAAATTTATTTTTTTATTTTTCAATCCTATATTATGTGAAGAATAGAATGTACACATGTTTCAAATTCAAAAAATGTGATGTGTTTGAAAGCTATAGATGTTTTCAATCAACCTATCAATTAGGACTTTAGTTGTAATTCAAATGAAAATGAATAATAATTATTTATTAAATTCAAAGTAAAGCATAATTTATGGTGGAAAGATGAGAATCTCCTCTAAAAACCCTTTTTGTTTCATTAATTTTGGGTTAAAAAAACGATACATACCCTACACATACCCATCATATTGCCACTTTTTGGTCCATCATGATCCAGCACATACCCAAAAGAAAATGTTTGAATTTTATCCTCTGTATTATTTGACTTTTTTGAGTTTTTGGTGTGCAAATTTTGAAACCTTATTTTCAGGGTGCAGCTCCAAATTGGAGAAGTGAAAGGTGAATACCAGCAAGGAAGATTTTGGAGGAGTCGAAACCAATAGCGATGGTAAAGTTGTGGATTTGCAAGGGGATTAAATGGGTCAAGTCCTTATAGGAGGTCATTGCCCTTCCAAAAGGACTGCAATTAAGGAAGAGGTAAATAGTATAAGTATATGAAAATAGGAGTATTTTTTTTATATAGTGTATGTAAGTTGTATAGTGTCATTGAGACATTGAATGTAACCAATGAGATCTTGATTTGCCAATGAGGCTTAATGAAGTAAATTTTCAAAGTGGTTTTTTCTCCACTAATAAATACTGTGTTGTGACTCCTCTTGATTTGTAATTTATTTGTATTTATGTCTGATCAATCATATTTGTTCAAGCATTTTAGTCTTCATTTCATGGCGTTTCTTAACATTTGAATATCCATGATACTTGAAGTTTATATGCATAAATTTGTGATGATTAATTAAGTTAGATTTGATTTGTAATGACTAAATATATGACTAAAGTAATAACTAAATTAATGACTAAATACCTGACTAAATACATGGCTAAATTAATGATTAAATATATGACTAAATTAATGACTAAATATATGACTAAAGTAATGACTAAATATATGACTAAATAAATGACTACCATGACTAAATAAATGACCAGTTAACAACAATCACTGACTAAATATATGACTAAACAAATCACTACCATGACTAAATAAATGACTAAATTAACAACTAAATCAATGACCAAATCAATGACTAAAATAGTTTAGTCATAAATTTGATGGTGTTATAAATGACTACAAATAAACCACTAAAATAGTCACGTGACTAAAATTAATGACTAAATATATGACTAAATAAATGACTAAATCAATGACTAAATCAATGACCAAATCAATGACCAAATTAATGACTAAAATCAATGACTAAATAAATGACTAAAATTATTTAGTCAAAAATTTAGTGGTGTTATAAATGACTACAAATAAACCACTAATAGTCACATGACTAAAGTTAGTCATTTATATGCTATTTTTAGTAGTTTATTTAGTCATATATTGTTGTTTGTTTACTAGTTTAGGGTAGATATTTTAGTAAGTGGGTTTAAGGGTTGATGGATTAGGGTTGAGGGTAGAGGGTAGAGGATTGAGGGTAGAGAGTAGAGGGTTTAAGGGTTTAGGGTTTAAGGGTTGAGGATTTAGGGTTTAGGGTTGAGTGTTTAAGGGTTTATAGGGTAGAGGGTAGTGGGTAGAGGGTTT
>VDFB02168118.1:48411789-48431575 GCA_007258455.2 Sequoia sempervirens
AGGAAATGAGGAAAGGAGGGAGGGATGGAGGGGGAGAGAGGTTAGATAGATAGAAGTATAGAGGGAAGGAGAGTGTGAGAGAGAGGTCTAGAGCATAAGGGATAAAAAAATGAGTGAGATAGAGAGAGAAAGATGATACAACTTGTTGATTACTGAAATTTGACATGTTGATTATTGAAATTTGAGTAAGTCTGAAATTTTTGAGATCTTCCAAAAGCTAGAATTTGCATTATAACTCCTAGAGATCCAAAACCACTCTCAAACATCTTGGAACTATATACATGAAATATAACTTAAAGTATAAGAAAGTAAACGTCCATATGTAAATGTCAACTTATACTTAAATGTTTATTTCATGTATATAGTTTCTTTGAAAGATAACAAGAAGAAAGAGACAAGAAAAAGAGAAGAAAAAAAATTCAATTTAGACCAAAATGTGAGCATGTTATAATGCGCTCACATTTTGGAATGTTTTTTTTTTCAAAAAATGCACATTTTTTGAACTCAAAATGCGCGTGTTTTTTGAAATTTAAACCATAACACAAGAATGTTATAACACACTCACATTATGGCTTGGTAATGACCAAACCTAGGCTCGATCATTACCAAGCCATAACACGAGCGCATTTTACTATAACGCACTCACATTTTCACTATTTCGGGATGAAAAAGTAAATTGGCCACAAATTGGCTACCCATCTTCATGCACCTTCCATTATTACAAATGTAGTATTTATTGATAATGATAAGTGTATAGTGTCCCTCACAAGCTGAGGGACTGACTATTCTAATGTATATAAAGAAAAGACTATACATTTACAGACAGAAAAAGAATGCACATAAAATGAAGGGGGACCTGTCATTGCCTGAATGAAAATTCCCAGTTGCCTTATCATGCATCATCTTTAGTCTCTCTCGCTTGTCCTGCTTCTAGTTGACGCTCTCCTTGCTGCCCCTAGGTTCCCTGCATCTGTAAGAAGAGTGTTGTTAGAGAAATGAAAGGTCACCAATCAAAATATGTGAAAACATCCATAAACATATAATCTGACCTTCATAAACATTAAAATAAATAACATAACATAGATGTCCAAGAAAACAAAAGAGTTATCAAACACATCTATCATATGCTTTGTTTATCTAACATGTTTTCTCCTTGTGTAGATATAGGACAAATATTTGTTACTGGATTGTTTTAGTTGATTACAACATGTGGAGTAAAATGTGGCTCCCACAATGGTTGAGCTTAGCATGTTTCCCTCTTGTCTTTTAGGAGGGATAGGAAATTGAGCAACTTGATCAAATCAATGATAAACCTATTCTTGATGTATTGAATCAATATGGAATCATACTAGTTAATAAAATTTCATTATCAGATTGAAAGATGCAACAAAACAGTGTGAATTATCAAGAAAGATCACTCTCCATCTTTTCACAATGAATCAAACAATAGGCTGCCATCATGTTGGTCAAAGGGGCAGCCATTTATTCTTGGAAATATTACTCTATTGGATATGTATTTCAATCTTCTTAAGTGGATCCAAAGTCCATTTTAATAATGATATGAGTTGGATTTTATTGTCATCATTTTCAAGGAGCCAATAAAGAAGGGAACAAGAACAAGGACAAAAATCATTCAAAGATGAAATAGTTTGTATCTTCCCAAGAAAAAAATGATTTCTATGATAATGGTGAAATAGGTGCATCAAGTTCAATTATTCATTCATCAATAAATAGTATAGGAGCTATCAAGTCCTATCGGGAGCTATCATGAGTTACATGGAGCGGCACAAGGTGAAAAAAATGCATGATCAAGACAACTTGTCATGCTATGGATGCCATTCATTCAAACACATGAAGTGATGGTGAGGTAGACTGTGAATGGGGGAAGTGATTTATAGGCCTATTAAGAGTTGAAGAGATAACATGTATCACGGTCATGCATCAAAAGCATGATAGTTCCAAAGGTCGGGGCTCTATAGAATGCATTGTGAGGATGGATTTTTATTTAAAAGGACAATACATGATATTTTAGTTCTTTCCTTATTTGAGTGCTTCATAGATGAAGGCTAGTAAAGATCCAAGGGAATACCATCAATATGGAAATCCTCTATGGTGTTGAAAAGTTGAAGAGTACATACAAGGAAACCATGCAATGATGATGACATCCCATGCTCTCTTTAAGCAAAATAATTGAAAGTTGAGAACTTAAGGTGCAAGTAAAATGATAAAGGACAGAACACAGAGAAATCACAGTATAATGAAAGTGGCAGCAATCGCAAGTAACTTGGTTTCAATGAAAAGCATAGTAAACAAAAGGAGTAGTGAGCTACAAATTTGTGATGAATAAGGTAGTGCAAATATGTCTGTAGCATATCATTAAAACAATCATATTATAATTGGCATGTTTCCAACCACAAAGGTATTCAAGTGCATGTATGATAGCCCACCAGAGTATAAAGGTCACATATTGAATTATAGTCCTTCTCAAAAGAATGAAGTAGTTACAAAATATAGGCAACCATTTGATCTCATTGAGATAAGTATTCATCACTGTCATAAATGACAAACATTTATTTCAAGAAGTCAGAATATGAGATTTTGTCCATCCTAAGATATCAGGGTTAGAGCTTTCATTAGATAGTCATTATAGTGCTTACAAAGTATGGAAATGGATAATCATTCAAAGGTAGAGGTTTGTAAGAATAAATGATAAATGTGACAATGTGATAGCTAGTGATCTTGCAGAGAATAGTTGAGGTTCTTAATGGCGTAGGGAATCTCATAGTATACCTTATTAATCTTCAATGTGAAATCATATTGGAGATAATAGTCAAGGATTCATGGAGAGACTTGTTCTATGGTTATGATGAGACTTTGGAAGCCAAGACATAGCCTATTGGTAGATCTGAGAAAAGAATGGAAAATGGGTATCACACAAAGAGCAATGTTGAGAGAGTTTTAGGAGGAAAATGTGGTGTTCATGAAGGAATGAAAAGATGCATAGAGTCTTTGAATCATACCTGTATTGTGAAATGGCTTGAATCATTTTGCAGACCATTTTTTCTTCACACGGCAGAATTGTCTTGTGGAATAGTTGACATAGATAGCTCGTGTTCCAGCTATCAACCTCTCATAAAATCTCATGCATACTATAATCTTGCATGGTTTTATCACAAAAAGGTAATCTTATGACATTGTTGGCCTCTATTATATGTCATCATAGTGAAAAACAAGATGCATTTTTTAAAAATTTATAGAAAAATTATGGAAAAGAAGACCAAAGTGAAGCCTCGGTCACAAAAGCCCTCAGGCAGAGGAGGTAAACCCATAAATACAGAAATGCATCAAAGGCTGAGGTCATAGAGGGTTTGGATTTAGAAAAGGAAAGAATATAAATGTAGAGCTAGGGTTATGATGGAACCCTTTATCGTTTATAGAGAATCAAAAACTCATGGCCATGAAGAATACTAGGAAGGAGTCTCACTACCTGTAGAAAATGTATGGTCGTGTCCAGTAATTGCAAGAATGCAAGAAATACACAAAATACCTTAAAAATTCTATAGGAAATGTCAAGATTTCTACAAGTGAATACATGGAAATAATAGGTAAATCATAGGATATTAAATGCACTCATTTTTTGCAAATGCCCTCATTTCGAGCATTATTTTCTTCACAAAATGGAAAAGAAGCACAAGAAAACAAAAATGTTTACTTTTATTGTTTTTATTGAGCTTGAAAGTAGCATTTTAATCCATATTTATACAAATAAAGGATTACCCTAGCTCAATCTTGATGATTTACACACTCCAGTTTAGAACGCTATGGATGAACTCCATCATAACCTTAGGTTGGCTGGCATGAAGGCTTCCAAAAAACTCGGTGAGAAAATTGAAATGTATTGTGTTCTTTTGCCTTAGTTTTGTTTGCTAGGGTTTTTACCCTAAAAGCACATGTCGATATGACTAAGATATTTTTTCCTTTTATTTTAAGCTTTGTAAAAAAATTAATGCCTCGAGTTTTCCCTTTCAATATGCTAATGCATAAGATGCCTTCATAAGACTTATGTTTTTTTTGCATTGTCTCCCATATGGCCAAATCATGGCCTTTATTTTTGCAATGTGAAGCAAATTTCAAATGTAAAAAAACATTTATTAAAGTGATGTTATTTTAAATCACTTATTTAAATGTTTTATTTATTACAAAATAATGATGTCCTTAATGTATAAGGGAAGGGATATGTTTGAGCCCTTTCCCTTTTGCATTTACTTTCAAATGTAAAACATTTAGTTAAATGGTGTAATTATAAATCATTTAATTAGATATTATTTTAAATGCAAAATAGAAAAAGCATGTGTTGATATTTAAAAGTCAAGGTGGAGTTGAATCTTATGTTTCTGCAAAATACCAAAAGCATGACTCAAAGTAGCTTGGAGACATAATGATGAGTGACCAACATGGGAATGGTGTGTGGCTTATTTTGACTGATTTTTGGAGGGAATGAGACCTTTTGGAGGTATTTTTTCATGCTTTTAGTGTGACTTGGGTCTTGGCTTGACTATTCTACATTTTGGAGGGGTTTTAGAAGCTTCTTTTTTGGCCTTTTTGTTGCATCCGACCAGGAGTTTCTAGAAAGACATGTGTGGGATAGTTATTCCAAAGTTTGCATAAGTAACTTCAAACTAAGTTTTGGAGTTAGTTCTTTCTTTCTTTCTATAGGCATTGTAGCTTATCTTGGAGCTTTTTCAGGCAAGAGAAAGCATTGTGACTCAGTATCAGACATGTATAAAAGTATGTAACACCATTTTTGTTAATGAAATTCAATGTTTTACCTTCTTAGAAGCTACTTCATTGTGTGCAGTGTGGTGATTGATGAATGTTCTTGTGAGTTTTGGTAACTCCTTCAATGTTTGTCTCATTTTAGCACCTCTAGGTAGAATAAACATATATTTTTGTAGGTTGTAAGTGGTGTGGTGGGTCAAACAACTATTTTAGTTGTGAAAGAATTCCTTTCCTTCAAAAGTATTAAGAGAACCAAGCCTCCCTTGCAAAGAACTTATGCATTAATATATTAAACTATCTGAGTTGTGTTAAGTTAAGCTGAGATTTTGATGAAATTGTGTGTTAAAACAATAGTATAGGTTTTGGGAAATAACATTAGGTGCATCACCATAGGGGTTTAGTTTTCTTTTTATGTTTTTTTCTCCCCTTTTCCTAGCAAGGAATAGTTTAGGTGACAACAGTTAGGAGTCAACCTTTTATGGAGGTCCACTCCAAGCTTAAGTGACCCAGAGCCTAGGAGTGTTCCCATGTTTCTCCAAATTTTCTAAGTTCTACAACTTGGTAGGGGTGCAAATTTGAAGAGTTAACAATACCAATTGAAAATGTGTTTTTGCTTTTAGATAAAGCATTTCATGGAACTCTTTGGATTAAACTGAATTGAGATATGTGAGAACAAGGGAGCATTAGAAAAATACTTTGCTCAAGGATCTTAAATCATCCTTCTCTCTTGTTGCAATTTTGGGTGGATTATTACTTTCAAAGTATTGGGAATGCTTTGCCTATTTTCTAGTTGGCAGTTGCCATTCTAGAAGGCTCATCTTTTGATATATTTTATACTCATTTTTAATCAATTATCAAGTTAATAATCAGTGCATTTATTTATAATCAGTGCATTTATTTGTAATCAATGCATTTATTTACAGTTAATCTTTTCTTTTCAATTTGTGCAATTTTGGAATTTGTAACTCTACTACTATTCCTAGAAATATTGAAGTTGTTTATCATCGACTAATAAAGTTGTTTAGCATGAATGAAGCAAAAAATTATTATTAATAAATACTAATAGGAGGATGGCACTCTCGGGTGTAGGCTGTGGGCATGCTAGGGCATCCATGCCCTAGCCTATTCATTTTTGAGCTTCTGGTGGCTGCGTGGCAGGGGAGTCTGTGTGGTGCGGGTAGGGGCCAGGGGTGGCTCATTTTTTGTTCCCTTTCTTCTGTGCGCGGGTGTTGATTCGGGTGTGTTTTGGTGCGAACTATTGGGGCTTGGTGTGGGCATTGGGCTATCCAAAGACAATGATCTCCTTCTCCTAGGGTTCCTCTTTTGATTGCTTTGTTGGCTGGGTGGAGCTCTTGTTGTTTGTCGGTGTTGGGAGGTGTTTATCATTGTTATTTTCTTTTGCATGCAATCTTGTGGTGGTTGTGAGGTAGGCTGGTTTGGTTTGGGGCTTCTTGGCTAGAGTTTTTTAGTGTAGGGTTTGCATGGCAAGAAATCCACCTATTGGTGAGGTGCGGGGGGGGTGCTACTATGACGAAAATTGGTGATGGGGCTTCGTCCGGAGAGGGTTTGACAAAATATAGTACCTTTAAATTGCATAAGATAAATGGATGCCTAGAAGGGGCTCATGTACGTCCTGTGTTGGTGATTCAATCAGAGGTGGTAGCTGAAGATCTGGATTACTACAGTAAGCATGTTTTTATTTGTAAGTTTATGGGGATGAGGGTTTCTCTTTCTTTCCTGGACACTTGGATCCACAAGACATGGTCTCCAGAGGGTGACTTTGATGTTCTATTGGTTGCGAATTATTTCCTTCTGGTAGATTTTTCATGCATTTCAGATCGAAATAGGGCATTTGCAGGGGGGCCTTATTTTTATAACCAAGTAGGTCTTTTCATAAAACCATTGCATGCAGGCTTTAATTCGATGGAAGAGTTTCCTTCTAGGGTCCCGGTTTGGGTTCACCTTCTTTGGCTGCCACTTGAATGTTGGCGAACTGATATATTACAATCAATTGCTTTATTGCTGGGTAAGCCTATTGGTCCTTCTCAACATACTTTGGATAAGAGAATCTTTTCTTATTCAAGGGTTTGTGTCGAGATTGATCTGAGTCAACCTCTACCCAATTCTATTGATTTTACTGTTGGCTCTAATTCTTGGACTCAGCCATTGGATTATGAAATGTTTCCTTTTCAGTGTCGGTTATGTCATGAATACGGGCATCTGCAACGGAGGTGTCCTTGGGCTTTTGGTGCAGGAGGTGCAAGTAATGTGGGTTCCCAATCTAATTTGAGGGTGGAAAAGGGTAAGGATCCCATGCAGGGAATGGTAGAGGATAAAGATGGTTTTGTTCTAGTTAAACCTCACAATTGTGGTCGGGGTCAAAAGAGACCTTTTAAGGATGGGCAGGAAGGGGAGACTTTCAATAGATTTGAGGCTTTGGATGAGTTAGTTATGGAGGAAGGGTTTCTAGCTGGCATGCAAGTGGAGGATGGCACTGGTTCTAAGGAGTTGTTTGAGGCACAACCTTCAGTGATCCCTAGATTGGATCAGCTTGGTGACCAGGATCTTCAGATGGTGTCTGGTCTATCTCCTTCCGCTTTGGCTCTAGGTGTGGGGAGTGGGGTGATTGTTGATTCTGGTGGCTCCTCTGGTGCTAGTAAGGTTTGCTTGGAAGTTTGGGGTAGCCTGGACTTAGGTAAGATTAAGTCTTCTTCCTCTATTCTAGGTGTGCATCAAAATATTTTAAGGGATTCCTGAGAAACCAGTTAAGGTTGGTCGCAAAATGGACCAAGAAAAGGTGAAGCTAACTGGAGAGACATTGGTTGAGGCTGGTTCAGTGAAGACTATTGATGCTCACTTCTCCCAACCCCAACGATGTTAGTTCTTTCTTGGAATGTGAGGGGTATGAATAGCATCCCTTGACAAAAGGCTATTCAAGATTTGGTTCGTATTCATTCTCCGGATGTGATTTTCTTGCAGGAAACTAAGTTATCGGTGGATAGTATGTTAGGTGTGGCTTATAAGATTTGGGGTCATGGCCAATGTCAATGTGTGGGTGCTTTAGGTAATTCTGGTGGGGTGGCTTGTTTTTGGGATCCTTAGAAGGTTAGTCCAATTTGGTGGATCTCCTGTAAGAGTTCAATTTCTTGTGTTGCTTCTCATTTGGAGTCAGGGGAGAAAGTTCTTTTCTCTAATATATATGCTTTGATTGATTTCCAAGGTAAAGCTCAGTTGTGGGATCATGTTAGATATGTGAGGTCTCTGGATCCTTACTTGGCTTGGATCCTGGCTGGGGATTTTAATGTTGTCATTTCTTTAGAAGAGAAGAGAGGAGGTAGTACTCGTTTGGAGCCTTCCTCTAGGCTCTTGCAAGATAATATGGCTCTTTTGAGGTTAGTTGATATCAGGCCAACTAATGGAGTCTTCACGTGGAATAATAGGAGAACTAGAGATGCTGCTATTTCAGAAAAACTAGATAGATTTTTGGTGTCTAGTTTTTGGATGGGGGACAGGTGGATGATTAGCTCTGAAATTTTGGATTGTTGAGGTTCTAACCATTGGCCAATTAAGCTTGCGGTTGATGTGCCTCAATGATGTGCTAGAAAGACTTTCAAGTTCCAACTCATGTGGCTCTGGGATGAATCTCTTCATGATATGATTTCTGGTTGGTGGGATCTTGGGAAGCCAGCCTATGGCACTGCTATGTACTCATTCTCAAAGAGGTTACAGTACATCAAATACAAGTTGAAAAGATGGAATAAGCAACATTTTGGTAATTTGTTTCATGAAAAATAGAAGGCTCAGGATAACCTGGACTTAATCACCAAGAAGATTTGTGATCAAGGCCTAATGGAAGAGTTGAGTTTGTTAGAGAGTGTTGTAACAAAAGAGGTAGAGGAATGGGAGTTACGAGAAGAAATTTTTTGGAAAGAAAAGTCCCATATTGAATGGCTTCAGGCTGGTGATAGGAATACGTCTTTTTTTCACAACTCAGTTAAATATCGGAGGCAAGGTAATGCTATTTCTTCTCTCGTGTTGTCTGATGGGGAAATTTTGTCCTCTTCCGCTTCTATTTCTGCAGAATGTATTTGGTATTTCTCTTCATTATTTTCTAAGGATTCACCTCTAGCTGAGGAGAATAAAACAAGGATTTTGAATTGTATCCCGTAGTTGGTGTCTAATGAAATGAATGAATCGTTGCTTTCTCCTATTACCTTGTTGGAGCTTGAGAATGTTGTGTTCCAGATGAAGAAAGGTAAAGCATCGGGGCCTGATGGATTCTTTGTTGAATTCTTTCAGGATTTTTGGGAGCTGGTTAAGTTGGACCTCTTAGAGGTTGTTAAGGAATCATTCATGAATAAACAAATGTTGAAGTCTCTAAATGCAACCTTTTTAGCTATCATTCCAAAGAAGGAGGGGGCTAATTCTTTGGATCTTTTTTGGCCTATTGCGTTATGTAATGTTGTTTATAAGATTATTACTAAGTTGATTGGTGAAAGGCTGAAACCTTGGCTTGGTGGGTTAATCTCTGAGGAGCAGGGGGTTTTTGTTGCTCGAAGACAGATCATGGATGGTGTTGTGATTGCAGCTAAGACCATCCATTCTATGGAATCCTCAAAAGAAAAATCTATGTTTATCAAGCTGGACATCGCTAAAGCATATGATCGCGTTAAATGGAGCTTTTTGTTTAAGATTCTTGGAGCTTTTGGATTTGCTAGTGGTTGGATTGAATGGGTCAGGAATTGTGTTACTTCTTCCTCCTTCTCGGTGCTTATTCGTGCTCACGTAGCTGGCGGCTTGATTCAGGGTTGGAATTGGGGAAATGATCTTTCCCCTCAGTCTCATCTCCAGTTTGTAGATGATACTGCCTTGATGGGTAGGGCGAAGGTTGAGGAGGCTTTGAACTGGCCCAGTGTTTTGGAAAGCTACTTGGTGGCCTTGGGGCAATGCATTAATGAGGGGAAGTCTTTCATCTACTTCTTCCATACTCCTAAGGTTATCCAAAGGAGATTAGCAGGTATTCTTCATTTCCAGATTGGTTCACTTCCTTTTCTCTATCTTGGAATCCCTCTTGCCATTCATTCTCTCCCTAAAAGGTTCTGGTAAGAGACTCTTGACAAGTTTCAAAGATTGGTCATCCATTGGAATTGCAGGTGGCTTTCTTCAGCTGGAAGAGTGACTCTTCTAAAGTCGGTGATCCAAGCTCTCCCTATTTATAGGTGCTTTGTTCTTTCTGCTCCTTCAAGTTTTATTAAAGACTTCGAGAGACTGTCTCGTCAGTTTCTGTGGTCTGGCAACATTCTTCATAGAAAGTGGATCTTGGTGAAATGGGATGTTGTCTGTAGGCCGAAGCAAGAGGGGGGTCTTGGTCTACGATGGACTGATTTGAATGGGCAGGCCTTGGCTGCTAAGTTGTATTGGCGTTGGTGTTCACAACAACATATGTGGTGGGCTAAAATTCTTACCCTCAAATATTTGGGTGTGGTGGAAAGCATGGAGGTTGTAAGATTCAGCATGGAGGGGAAAGGTTTGATGATCTGGAGTACCCTCAAATAGGGTGCCAAGCATGTTAAATAGGGAATTTTTTGGATTTGTAATGGGGTTCGAGAGGCTCTCTTCTGGCATGACTCCTGGGATGGACATCCCCCTATTTTTTCTTCTCATCCCCACCTTCAAGACTTGTGCTAGATTTTTGAGGAGGTGGGCTGGTGTCATGTGGCTGACTTCAAATCTCAACAATCTTTGAGTCAGATTTTTGTGTCCAGGTGGAAGGACCCTCGGGATTGGCCTCCTAGGGGGGTTTTGGAGGATCGCCAAGTTCTTGCTAAGATTCTTTCAGATCGCGCCTACAATTCTCTTCTTGGGAGAGATGTGCTTGCTTGGGGTTCAGATTTGCGAGGTAAATTTTCGGTTGCCTCTAGTTATCAGGTTTTTGATAAACAGGTCTTTGGGAGCTCTGAGGTTTCTTGGTGGAAGTATGTTTGGAATAAATTTTCTTGGCCTAGGTGTAATTTTTTCTCTTGGCTCGTTCTCCAAGGTAAGTGTCTTACTTGGAAAAATATTTGGAAGCGGGGGTTCAAGGGCCCCTCCATGTGTGTTTTGTGTGATCAACATGAAGAATGCCTCTCGCATCTCTTTTTTCAGTGTTCCTTTGCTAAGGCTATCTGGCATCATTGGTGGAATCTCTGGAGCTTACTGTGTTGCCATGTCTCTGCTTTGGATGATTTTTGGAGGAGGCAGGGATCATCTCCTGCCAAAACCACTTGTCTTAAAATTGCTTGGAGCATTGGCCCTAGTTTGATTGTTTGGCAAGTTTGGTTGGAGTGTAATAGATGGATTTTCTTGGATAAAAAATTGATCTTGGAGCAACTTTGGAGGTGAATTCTTGGGGCTCTACAGGAGACTTTGTCTACAAAGTGTGATTTGTCTGTGCTAGTTGATCTTGGGGACTTGGGTGTTGTTAATGCCCTGGGTCTTGTTGCATGGGATAGGAGAAATTTGGGCAGTGTGCGTTGTAGGCATGGGCATGAGAGGGTTTCTCGTGACAGCTTTTGGTGTTTGCCTGCTCTGGGGGAGCTAAAAATCAATACAGATGGGTCATCTATGGGTAATCCTGGGCATGTTGGAGTTGGTGATATTGGTAGAGACAGCCTGGGAGTGGTGGTGTTTTTCTTTTCTTTGTATCGTGGTTTGCATACCAATAATCTTATGGAGGCTAGTGCTATTCTTATGGCGATTGAGCATGCGGTTGGCCTTGGGTGGCGGCGAATTGTTTGTGAGCCTAATTCTCAGGTGGTTATTGATATGTTGCATAAGCGATATTTGGAGGATGTGAATTGGTAGCTAGTTGTGGTTGTCAAGTAGATTATTTCTATGTGATCTACTCTAGAATCCATTATTTTCTGCCATATTTCGCGGGAGTGGAATAGGGTGGCTGATGGACTGGCTAGATGGGCGACAGAGAGGACTGATTCCTGGTATGTGGATGGTTGGGGAAATCTTCCTAATGACATGGCCCTTGTTCTTGAGGAGTGGGTTGTTGAGGATATGAGGTGCTTCTTGGGTGTGAATTAATTCCTATTTGGTTGGGCCCCTTGTGGGTTTTTTCTTTGGACTTTGTATTGTTGTTCTGATTCAATAAAGTTTTTACCCTCTTTTTTTTTTTTTTTTTAAAAGTTGTTTAGCATCAACCAATTAATATTCAAGACAAACCATGAAGGACAACAATGATCAATGCTAGGGCTAACCAATTAATAAGTATACATGTGAATAAGTCAAGCATGCACATGTGAATAAGGGAAGCACAAGTACTCAAAAACATGTAATCCTTGAAGTATACACACGAATACATAGTATACACAAATTAATACAAAGTATATGCATGAATACAAGGTATACACATGAAAACAGGTAAGTCGTAAAGTATACATTGGAATGCACGTAAGTCACAAAGTATACAGATAAGTTGTAAAATATACACTTGAATACACATAACTCATATCTATTGAACCATGGATTTATAATGCAAATATGGACACCATCGATAAAAAAGATTTGTATTAACCAAATAGCCATGTAGGCAGACATCAATATATGTCGATATAAGTATAAAATATATGTACAAAATAGCTATATAGGCTTATGAGAATTCCATATAGGCATACAATGTCAAATATATCCAATACAAAATATGTACAAAAATGCCATATAGGCATACAACAAAGGGCTCTAGAATCAAAATTCATTGTTCTCCATGCTCTCAAAATAAACCATTTCCCTTTACTTGTCGATCAGATGGCGATACGTTTGTCACTCGTTTATGTTGCAGTCGAGGAGTGCTCATAGTGCTCCTCCTAGGATTTAGTTCTTGGTCAAGTCTTATTTGTTACAATAATAAGTAAAGACATTAATATATAGAAATTACATTATAAAAATGATATATTTAACAAAATAATCACTTACCACCATCTGATGATCACTCTCCATGAGGGAAATATTCAAATTCCCATGTTGAGGCATGCTGAATCCCTGCATAAACCATCCAAATAGAAATTAAACTACGAATCAATAATGGTTTGATTTTTCACTAAATAACATCTATAACAATGAATGTAAATTGAAATTTAGTAATTTTCCTCAGACCTCCCCTATCAGAGCCATTGAGGAGTCTATAACAGATGAAACATCTGTCTCCATTGCTCTATGAACATTTAGAGGTGTATCCACTTGCAACATCTGAAAATAAAACAACAAATTATTCAATCACAAAAACTACAATAGTGATCCACGTCATGGCTTATAATGTATGAGATAATGAAAAAAAAATTGAGTACTTATTAAACTATATATTTTTTACTATCATGCTTACTATTTTCCCTATCCATATCTTGTTTGAAAGCACATGTTTTTAGGCTTTTACCCATAGCAGCAAGGCGGTGAACCATTTGATAAAATGCTTTTGTAGGCATGTACAATAAATATGGTGGAATAGAGAAGGAAGTGAGCTATTTGAAAAAATTCCTCAAAGAAATGGGGTCTCATGGTGATGGAATGCCATTACAAACAAATGTTTCATGGCATTCCATCACTATAAGACTGCATTTCCTTGAGGCATTTTTTCAAACAGTGAAGATTGCCTTCTCTATGGTATTATGCTGGGATGGGGTGGATGGTATAGTGTGGTCTTGGTTATGAGATGGAGGGAAATCATGACATGAAGAGGGAGAGGTGGGGACATGAACAAGTGGAATAAAAGGTGGAATGTTCCATGGATTGGTAAATTGAGGATGAGGACCTTGAAAAGAATTTGGAGGGGAATTTTGGCTAATGGGTTGGTTTCTATTCTTCAAGCAGTGAGATGTTTGAAAAAATGCCTTAGAGAAATATGGTATCATGGTGATGGAATGTCATTCCATCACCATGAGACCACATTTCTTCAAGGAATTTTTTCATACTACTCACTTCCTTGACTATGATATTGCTTACTGTTATGCTTCGATAGATTTTTTCCAAGCATCTATAGTTTGTTGGAAAGCACCTATTTTAGGCTTTTAGCCATATCAACAAGGAAGTGAGTAGTTTGATAAAATGATTTGGTACACATGTATGGAAAATTTGGTAGCATAGAAAAGGTGGTGAGCTATTTGAATAAATTCCTCAAAGAAATGTAGTTTCATGGTGATGGAATGGTATTCTGTCACCATGAGACCGCATTTCTTCAATGCATTTTTTCAAACCACTCACTACCTTGTCTATGCTATTGATTACTATTATGCTTTGATATATTTTTTCCAAGCATCCATAGTTTGTTGGAAAGCACCTTTTTAAGCTTTTAGCCATAGCAGTGAGGAAATGAACTGTTTGATCAAATTCTTTGGTAGACATGTATGGAAAATGTGGTAGCATAGAAAAGGCGATGAGGTATTTGAAAAAGTGACTCAAAGAAATTGGGTCTCATGGTGATGGACATCACCATGAGACCACATTTCTTTGAGGAATTTTTTCAAACAACTCATGGCATTGTCTATGCTATTGCTTACAATTATTCTTTCATATATTTCTTCCATTCATCCATAGCATAGACAAGGCAGTGATTTGTTTGAAAAGATTCCTCAGTAAAAAGTGGTCTCATGGAATTCCATGACAAGCAAATGCAATTGGAAGCTGCTCCTACTTATTACTTATGATATGTGAAGTAATTTCATCATTGCTTATGGTGACTTTCTAAACAACTATATTGTAGTTGAAATTTTTCCATCTATCAACATCTAGTTATTAGTTATGGAATGTGAAGTAATGCTTTGATTTTGAAATATGTGCAATGCAACATAATCAATGATATGAATATAATCTACACAAATCTATTAAGTACAATTAATTAGTTAAACTCTTTATTCTATTTCCTGCAAGTAGGTTTTCCTAAATCCACTAGCACTGGGAGGTGTTCCCTCGAAACCTCCAATATTAGCCTATTCAACATCCAAAATCACATATTAGAATACCATTCATAAAACAATGCTATTAACATCTAATAAATTTATAATTGTTTACTAGTTACATACCTCAAAGGTAGATGCAATGGAGAAATAAGCAGGTGTAGGGCCGGTATATCCAATATCAACACTGTGACCCTAAAATTTTATTAAAATCATAAAACTAAATTAGTTAATCTTGCATTTCAAAATTGAAATTTAATAAATTAAATTCAATGAACATGCTAATATTTACCTAAGAATCAATGTCATAGGCCTCATTCAAAATTTCAGCTGCCCTCACCATCTCCATAGTTGTAGACATATTCTGCATAGCAACCTCCTGAGTGTTAGTGAGGTCATATGAACAAGTCACCCCGCAAGAATGACACAAATGGGATCAAAGCCCACCACTCAAAGACTCCCCCAGATGGCGATGTAGTATAGTGATGGCATGTTGGATGAAACTTTAGGTCAAAGATTTGATGTCCTACAAAGTCTCTACCTCAGCACTCTCCTTTGCGATGGAAGGGATAATGATGTGCTCATGAGGCAGCCTAGTGAGAGGTCATCTCACTTGCTGCCTAGGATCTTGATGTGCACCGGGTCTATCTTGAGCCGACCCCCCACCTCTCCCCTGGAAGTCCCTCATATCAAAATAATTTAGGATTTTGTTGAAGATGAACTCACAATATAGTTTCCTTAGGAAATATTGTGGGACTTCACAATTTTTGCATGGTGGGTAATAAAAAACCATGTACCACCTATCCCAAAAAAGGTCCTAATCTATTGGTGGTGGCACCAATGGATAGGAAACCTCTTTGCATTGAGGGTAAGATTTTCATTTGTGTGTGGGTCAATGAATAATGAGCACAAATCTAATTTTGTAATTTTTTAGATCTTTTACATCTATATATGATAATTTATCCTAGTAATAATCCCTAGCCATCAACCTCCTATCTTGCCAACCTGTTAATTGTATGCTGATTGAATCTACATGTTTTAACATCTCTTTGAGTGAAGTTGCAAGTGCCATTCTTTCCATGGTTGAACCATTTAGATCGTTCAACCTTGTGATTAACTCAATTTTTTTATTTTTTTTTTCAATTTCACTCACTAAGTTTTGTTGAATACCAGGAGGATGTTGAGGGATTGGTGGAGGAGATTGTTGTTGTGGTTGTTCAACTTGAGGATTGTGTTGATATTGTTGTTGTTGTGCTTGTTGAGAATTTTTTTCCTCTTTTTTTTGTTGTGCTTGTCGAGGATTTTGAGGAGGGTTTGTAGGTTCATTAACATCTCCTACAAATTCAAAAAATAAATATCAAAAACAACCTAAAACTAACAAATTCACAACAAAAAACAATCCTTACCTCTCAGACCTCCTCGTTGACATGGCGGCATCCTAGCGAAGAAACAACAACAATTTGACAAAAAAATTTGCTAGATGGCTCCTCCAAGAATGCAAGCACAAAAATGAAGGGTTTTGGCTGTGGGCAGAAAAAAAACACAGTCACAATGAAAATGATTTCAAATTCCTTTTTTTTTTCTTTTAATACCTCATAGCATGAGAACGTTATAATGTGCTTGTGTTATGGGATCATTGTGGTTGAGCCTTATGCTCGACACACCAAGCCATAACACGACTGCATTATAATGTTTTATAACGTGCTCGTGTTATGAGCTTTCAAAAAAAATTTAAAAATTTGGCCACAAATTGGCCCCCCATCCTTTTGCACCCACCCATGTATGAGGTGCAAATAAATGTGAGTTGGGTGTTGGATATATTTATTGTACATGGTTATGGATAATGGTACCCTCCAAACCAATATATTAATTTTGTATGTAGGTGAATAGTATTATATTTTTGAAGAGTCTAGGAAGTGGATTAGGGATGGAAGGGTATTCCCAAGAACCAAAGGAAAAATTATTTGTGTCTATTGTTGTTGATAGGTCTATGTGAGTATCTGATTTGAAAGACAAAGAACATCCAACTATTATATATGAAATTTCATAACCAAATACTCCATCACTTTGATTAGGAGGAAATAAGTAGGTCCATGGCTACTATTTTGATGGATAGTTGTAAGGTTGTTTTCTTAGATCTAATAATTATTAAAAAAATAAAAAATAAACTAGATATTACAAAGATTATATAAAAAATTGATAGTTAAAATAATGGCCATCAACTTAAAACCTTTTAGGATTTTTTCTCTATTAGATAATATTGTATGTTTGCTCCATCCCTTTATGTTTTTGTAATTTAAGATTTTGGTTATCACCTTGCACATAAATAAGAACAAGGATTATTTAAGAGAATATCTCTCCCTAACTTAGATACATATCTTTTGAATGGACACTTTATAGATGATTCCTTTATCACCTTAGAAAAAAAAAAATACTCCTATGGAATTGTAGTTTGTCTTGATACTTTCTAGAAATATTTGGAATCTAAATTGTATTGAATTGAGACTTAATTCTATCATTATAGAATTCTTCCTTTCCTAGTTTGATTTTTAAAAAATCTTGAAAATGGATAGTCAAAGGATAAATAGTTATGTTTCTTTCCATTTACTTTGATTTTGATAATTCTCCTTCCACCTTTTAGCAGTATGTACTTCAACACATGTAATAAAAGACTTATTGGATTATCAAGCCTCTTTCCTTGACAAAATTTTTATATTTACATTCAGATTCTTGCTACAACTAATTCAAGTATTATCCCTCATGTTGGACTCAATAAAGAGACCTTTAAAAATATCACCAAGTTACTTCATGATTTCACATGTGCCAATACCAAGGAAACCCAAGGTTTCCATAGATTTTTTTTGTGGATATTTAATTTATTTTAGGATAAAAGAGGAATAGGCATCATCGACATCCATAGATAGAGAATTTCACTGTGTGTCAAATGTTTTGTGTGTAGAGTTTGAAGGATAGGAAAATTCTACTTAGGCATTGCATATCTAGTCATTCACTCTACATCAAGAAGGTTTGGAAGGATTTGGTTTTTTCATAGTCCTCATCACCTCATTGTAAAGGCTTTTGAGCTAATCGTATTGTTTCTCAAAATGGGTTGGAGATAAGTTTAATATGAATTTTCTTTCCTTTAATTTGACCATAACATTTTGTTGTCCCCCATAATTGATATCTCTAGTCTACATTTGGATGAGATTCCAAGGATTTAGATTCACAATATTTTTAGAAAAGACATTCATATTGTGTGTGATCTTGTTACTTTTAGACACTTGACTTTTTGGCCTATCCTATTGAAGAAATAAAAGCTTACCATTTATGGCCTATACCTTCTATCCACCATCTTTAAGAAATAATTCTTTATTCATGTTGGATAAGATGGGTCTTCAACCATTAATTGCATGGAAATGGATTAACATTGAAACAATTACATTTATTTTAAGAACCACATTATGAGGCTCTTATATAAAATTATTACTTCTTAGTCCATTCTCCTTGGTTGTCAAGCAGTTAAATTACCATCAAGGTTTAATTTATTTTCCTTACACTTGATTCTCTTGGCTCAAGTGGATTTGGCAAGTGAGACTCAATCTTAATCTTGCATGCTTTCTTTGGTGATTGTTTTAGTAAATAGTACCCTAGGGTGAAATATTCCTCCATATTACGATTCCTTGCTTGAGGTTTCATTTGTATAACAAACTTGAGTCATTAACACACTTATTTTGGACTTGCATATTGGCTCAAAGCAAACTTGGACTTAGATTCACTATATTTTTCTTGTTTTTTCATCTCAATGGATCTTTTACTTGGAGACTTGCTCTACTTGAGATATTTTTCAATGATTAACTTATATTTCTTGCACTTGAAATTTCTTCAAAACCATTATTCCTTTATAATTGTAGAAGAATAAAAACATTATCATTAAGCATGAGGTTATCTCTTAATAATTTTCTATTAATGAGAAATTTTATTGGCTCACATTTATGTCTTTTCAAATATAAGAAAATATTTCTTTGAAATTTCAACTCCTCTAGAGCTTACTTGATTTCTAAGTGAGTTCTTCTCATACCATGAGTAGAAATTTATCCAAAAACATGTCTTAAATTTTTTGACCTAATAGTATCTAACAACTCTTAAAAATCATAAATAATGTTTCTCCCCTCTTTAATACAAAACTAAAGCTTATCCTCATTTGAAAATTTTATTTTTAAACCCTTTAAGTGAATGTCTTTAAACCAAAAGAATATAAACACAAGTGTGATTATTCCTCCATTGGTCACCAAAATAACATATACTTGTTCCCTTAATTGTAAGGGATGGAGAAGACCTTGTCACAAAATCCCTCTTCATGGACTAATCCCCTTCCCTAAAACGATATACCCCTCCTCTTAATGCAACAACGTATGTAGCAATCTTCTAGTGTAACGTTAGTCTTGTAGACTCATGTACCATACTGATCTACTGCCACCTTTTATTTTAAAATTTTATATATATTTATTTATGCCAAAGGCGTATCCTTATTTGAGATGGACAACCTCATTTTTTTCATCAATAATGTGCAATGCTTAAAATGGATGCCAACGATCAAAACAATTGCATCTGTTAAAACCTTTTTCAGATTTTTTTCACCACTTTTCTAAAAATTAAGACCGTAAATAACGTGGACTATCAGCCGTGCAATTTTTGAGAGGTATAATTAACATGTTTTCTTCTATTTTTGAAGTGACAGTTCTCCATATATATAGTCTATGAAGAATGATGATGAACAACTCATATTTACATTCTAAGCCAGTATCAATTGCACAGCCCTGGCATCTCATGATATTCAACAGATTTTCAATTTCCTTCATATTATTTGAGTTTTGTTTGTGTTGGCTGAGGAGGATGTCCTTGATGCCATGATATGTAGTTGAAGGAGAAGATACTACCTTACTCAATGTGAAGCTAAAGTTGAAACAAAAACCCCTCATCGTCATGTTTACCTGCCAAGTCCATTTAACGTAGAAATTGTTGATGGCCATTCTTGCAAGAAGGAACAAAGATTGATTCCACATCAGGAATTT
>VDFB02168118.1:48431675-48500185 GCA_007258455.2 Sequoia sempervirens
GAATAAAAACATTATCATTAAGCATGAGGTTATCTCTTAATAATTTTCTATTAATGAGAAATTTTATTGGCTCACATTTATGTCTTTTCAAATATAAGAAAATATTTCTTTGAAATTTCAACTCCTCTAGAGCTTACTTGATTGCTAAGTGAGTTCTTCTCATACCATGAGTAGAAATTTATCCAAAAACATGTCTTAAAACTTTTGACCTAATAGTATCTAACAACTCTTAAAAATCATAAATAATGTTTCTCCCCTCTTTAATACAAAACTGAAGCTTATCCTCATTTGAAAATTTTATTTTTAAACCCTTTAAGTGAATGTATTTAAACCAAAAGAATATAAACACAAGTGTGATTATTCCTCCATTGGTCACCAAAATAACATATACTTGTTCCCTTAATTGTAAGGGATGGAGAAGACCTTGTCACAAAATCCCTCTTCATGGACTAATCCCCTTCCCTAAAATGATATACCCCTCCTATTAATGCAACAATGTATGTAGCAATCTTCTAGTGTAACGTTAGTGTTGTAGACTCATGTACCATACTGATCTACTGCCACCTTTTATTTTAAACTTTTATATATATTTATTTATGCCGAAGGCATATCCTTATTTGAGATGGACGGCCTCCATTTTGTCATCAATAATGTGCAATGCTTAAAATGGATGCCAACGATCAAAACAATTGCATCCGTTAAAACCTTTTTCAGATTTTGTTCACCACTTTTCTAAAAATTACGACCGTAAATAACGTGGACTATCAACCGTGCAATTTTTCAGAGGTATAATTAACATGTTTTCTTCTATTTTTGAAGTGACAGTTCTCCATGTATACAGTCTATGAAGAATGATGATGAACGACTCATATTTACATTCTAAGCCAGTATCAATTGCACAGCCCTGGCATCTCATGATATTCAACAGATTTTCAATTTCCTTCATATTATTTGAGTTTTGTTTGTGTTGGCTAAGGAGGATGTCCTTGATTCCATGATATGCAGTTGAAGGAGAAGATACTACCTTACTCAATGTGAAGCTGAATTTGAAACAAAAACCCCTCATCGTCATGTTTACCTGCCAAGTCCATTTAACGTAGCAATTGTTGATGGCCATTCTTGCAAGAAGGAACAAAGATTGCTTCCACATCAGGAATTTTCTATAAATTTTAGTGGGAATTACAACTGGGACTTGTAAAAAGAGTATTCCTTGTATTGATTGAATGGGATTGTTCATGTTGTCAATGGAGTAGGTGGTTATTTCACCCAACCCTTCATATAGAGCATGAAAATGGATGGTAATCTTGAGAAGCTGATGAAATGCATTATATGGGCTACTATTTCCATGCAGACAAATGGAAAGCTTTCTCTACCCTTTTCTTGTTTCCTACTCCTCCCTTGTGTTTCAGCTTGTGATTCATTATTCTGTTCTAGCTAATATTGGTCCTCCTTTTGTAATGACATGAAATTTTTAGACACCCAAAAGTGAGAATAAAATGTAAACAAGAGAAGTGAGAAAAAAAATATAGTGTGTCAATCACAAGGGATTCAAACCAACAAAAATTTTATAAGTTGGTACATATTCAATGAAATGTCTAATTGGCTTCTCCCCTTGGCCCTCTCTCTTATAGAAATTTCAACTTACCAATTACTACAATTGTGATTGACATGTCAAATGTTATAGTTAAAAATTTTGGTGTGTAAATAAAAATTGAGGGAGAGGGAGAAGGGTATATATATATACCATGGGCATATGCCATCTTTGGATTGTTGGCACATAATAGTTTCTCAAAATTCAGTCTTTGTTTCCCTTTAAATCTCTTATTTTTCTCCCATCTCCTCTCTCTCTCTCTATAATTGTATCTCTTTCTCTCTCTATCTATCTCCCTCTCTCCATATTTATCTCTCTCTATAAATATCTCTTTCTCTCCCAATCTATCTCCCTCTCTCCCTATTTATATTTATCTATTCCTCTCTTTATAAATGTATCTCTTTCTCTCCTCTTCTATCTCCCTCTCTCCCTATTTAATTTCCTTTATATCTTTGTCTCTATCTATTTTCTCTTTCTCTCTTACCCCTTCTCTCCTACTTTTCCCTCTTTCCCTCTATATCTTTTCTCTCTCTTCATCATGCTCTATCTCTATTTGAATCCATATTTTTTTGGGTAAGAAGTAATGAAGGTTTATACTTGGAGAGAAATAAAACAATCCTCATTTTCATCTTCAATCTAATGGGTGGCACTTGGCACTTAAACTCAAAGTGATCAAATTTTATCGAAGAAAATTGTTTGGTAGAATTCCCTAAAGATGTGTTGGCATGGCTTTCTACGATCATAGAATATATGCACATAATGGATTTATTGAAAAATTCTTGGAAATTTTCATGCAAATAAAATAAACATGTATAAAGTCAATCTCAAAAACCTTTTCATGTCTTCTCCTTAATTGTGCCTTGAAATAGGAGCTCTATAATAGGGTATGACATCATCACAACATAATGGAAGGGGATTTTGTTAGATGTTGTAGATACAAATTTAACTACTAATATCTCCTCTCAATATCTATTTCCTTTTATCTCTCTTATCTCTCTCTCTCCCTATACTTCTTGGTCTCTCTATCTATCTACATCTCTCTATATCTCTTCATCTCCATCTCTCTCTATTAATATGTGTGTGTGTGTGTCTCTGTCTCCTTCTTCCCTCTTTGTATATCCATCTCTTTCTCAGGTCCTCTCTCTTCATTCTTTATGTCTCACACTATCTTTTCCTCTATCTTCTTACCTCCCTCTCTCTCTTGCTCTGCCTCTTTTTATCCCTATCTCTCACTCCCTCTCTATTGCAAACATAACATGAGCATAATGGGTAATGAAGTTTTATTATCTTCCTCATTCAAAGGTTTTGTTTCAATCTTGTTTGGATCCTTGTAAGAGGATGCATAGTTGATTGAAACTATCACTTCTACATTGACACCTTTGTTCCACAAACATCATCATTTGCTAAAGTACCTACCAATTGACTCCACGTACTGCATAAATATATGAAAAAAATAAACCTTTTTTTTTCTTTAAATGACCTTCCACACCTCTTTGGTGTACCCATTGCACACTGTTGATGTGGTGTTTTGTACACTTTCTCAACACGGGGAGTGTGTAGGTGCACTACCTCTCTTGAAAAGAGACTTCCAATAACAAGATGCTAAAAATCACCCCAAGGTCTCGCAGGTGTCAGATCATGACTTGCATGGAATTCCCCAGTTGATGTTTGATGTGATTTTTTCAGTAATCACAGGGTGGACTTACATAGCTGGATACAAAGTGGATCTTATGGATTGAAGTTTCTAGGATGGAAGCTAATGTGCACATTGTTGCAGGTTCAAATAGTAGTCTGAAACTTCAATGTCTTCCTTAGGTTTTGGATTTACAATTTGCAATGAACCTTATCATAGGTTGTTTCTAAAAAAAAGGGAAAAGGGGGCAGGAAAGAAGAGAGTTTCCTCGATCTACAACTAACTATGAACAGTGATCATGGAGTTCCTTCTACGGACAACTTCCTTGAAATAGAATTCCACTTAACCAAAAAATTCATAGTCTCATGAAATTTGTGCTATCTTCTAAGGTCTACTAATATTTCACCATTTATTCATCATATACATGCATGAACAAAGATAAAAGTTTGAGGTAACTTTAATTTTAAGTCCAGACTAACTTTACATAGCCATTTACAAACAACAAACAACAAAAAGTATGGACTAGGAAGGCATCTACATAGCATAAATTTCCATAACCACATAACAACATTACCAAATCTACCAAAGCAATCTGAAACTAACTAAGAACAAAAAAAAAAATCTAACTAAACATTTAACTATTGGGAGATTGAACCATGAAACATGTAGAGAAACTCATAAATGCACCAAAGTCAATGTATTTCTATTAAAATTTCTGCAGCATGTCATTACAACAACTCAACTCTCCCTTGAAAATGAGAGGAGACCCCCTATTTATATTGTCCCAAAAGTAGAATGAATGACCAAGATTAATTTACATTGTGTGGCCAGGATTCACTACAAGCTAGGGTTCTACCTACCCCCGAATATATTACATTTTAAAATACAATCTTGTCCTTATCCCTATTTTGTCTTTTGTGATAACACTGTAGCTTTTTGTCTTCTAGCTGATTTCTCTTTTACTGTAGCTACAATGTCTATAATTCTTCACCAATAATAGGGTTTCCCTGTTGCTTCTTTAAAGCAGCATATTCAACGAACTTCAGAATTAGGGGCTGGAGCTTATCAACCTCAAATTTTCGATCACAACACTTGATAACTCCATTCTTGGGATTGTTCGATGAGCGTTTCCCAGTCTTCATCATACTTGGTAGTGTGATCCCAAAAATTCTCTGACTGGGTGAAGGCTTGAGCAACAAAGCTCATGAAATCAGTGTTAATTTCATTTGACATCCCATCCTCAATATTTTTCTGCAAGTGGGGCTTTATCTTCTCTAGTTCCATCTGTACGACAAGCATATCATATCATGTCATTAGCTTCAAGTACCAGATGAAATTAGCTCTAATTTCCTTATCCCACTCAATGTCTAGATCCACTTTGTCAAGCACCTGCTCCAACCTATCCTTTCAATTCACGAAGTCATGTTTCCAAACATTCACTAGCCAGTGGTCATCCTTCTTAAATGCAAGCTCCTTTTCCCAAGTCATGCTTGACAGTTTGAGAATAACCTCAATCTTTAGGTAAGTGAAGTCGTATCTCCTTGGGAAGTCAGTGCAAATTTTCCTCATATCCTCCAAAGACTATTGTAGATCCAAGAACTTGTTTGTTGTCCTAACATCATGATTGATTCCCATGTTTCCTACATACAAGACCTGCCAGAACCAACTCTCTATGGTCTTATCCAAGTTCTTTCTCTTTTTGAGCTTGTCTATTTTCTCCTTTAATAGCAACTGACATGTGACTGAAGATGTGGTAAGCATTTCCTCTGTCGAAGACCATTGCTAGATGTAAGCCATTAGATTAGCTACATGTGCCTTAAGCTCTTCTTTTGAAACCTTATCCTATTGAATTAAATGCACCATTGTGGTGACAGACTCCTACAAGTGCTCCACCTTCTGTTCTCTAGTAGCTATTCCATAATCAATGGTGGAGACATTATAGCTTATCCCTTCCTTTCCCATCATTGGTGTGGTTAATTGCAATATCCTTGATCCAGAAGCATCCATCGTGACCTTGGATTTGATTTTAGGCTTCTTCTCTTTTCTAGTAGTGATTTGTGCTCGGGCTAGGATAGCCTCAAGTCTTGCTTTCGGATCGCTCGGGGCGGGATCCTTTTTCTCAAGCTGCTTTTCCAGCCATTTAGGTATCTGAGTCTTTCCTTTTGGTGATTCATCATCACCTTTTTCTTCATCCCTTATGAATTCAATTTCATTATCTTTGGAAGCTCCCTTCTCTACCCTAGTGTCATCTCCTTCCTCTTCATCAAAGTCTCGGGTGAATGGTAGGCGCTTGATTGGGGACTTGGTGGGAAGGTGTTCTTTGGGACTTTCTTCCCTCTTAGCCTCCTCTTCTTTCTCTTCTTCACGTTCTTCTTCATCAAGTTCATCTTCATGTTCATGCTCCTTGGGCTGCTCTATTTTAGGGTTCTCATATGTTTCGGTCTCCTTTTCAGGCTAATCCTCCTCTTTATCCTTTTCTTTTTCCCATAGAGATGACTCATATCCATGTTCTTCTTGCTCTTTGGAGAGAGGCATCTCCTCATCATGGTTGGTGCCTTCTTCTTGTTGTTCACCTATTTGAGGTTCCATTCTTTCCTCTGTATTACCATCTTCTCATCTTCTTTCTTAGGAAGGAGGTCTTTCTATTTCTTCCCCAGGGTCCTCTAATTGCCTAGCCAGCTCTTCCTCAAGGTCAGGATCAAAAGATTGTAAAATTAACTTGTCGTCGGTGTCTTCTTCTTCATCTCCACTTTCAGAGGATCCTGTTTCTTCTTCTTCATGAACTACTTTGTCAATTTGGTTGCTCATACTCTAAATGTTCATGGTAATCATCTGCTTCTTCCTCTAATGTTTTTGTCACTTCCACCTCTAGCCTTTCCCATTCTACAGATATTGCCATCGTGGCCTTCATCTCCGAGGGCCTAGTTGGAGGTTTTGAAATTGGAACACTCGCAAGGACTTGCGCCAAGGCAACCTAGATGGCTAGATTTAGTAATACCTTAGAAATATTTGATTGAGCAGTTTGCATGTGTCGGGAAAAGGCCTCCAGAAGCGAGAGTGTTGGTATTGGAATCATTGTTGTTGCTAGTGAGAGTGATGTGGTTGGAGACATGGAGGAAGAGGAGAGTAGAGAGGTGGTGACAAAAGAAGAATCAACTACCACCACTGGCCCAGCTGGTGAAGAAGAAGCTAGGTGGATGGAGATGTCCACCATAGGTGGGGAGGTGATGACCATGGCCTGAGAAATGGAAGGAAGGACAACAATATCAAGGGTACCCGGTGGGGACTTCGGCTGATCTGTCTCCATCTCTTCCCCTTTGTGAAGGGGATCCTCCTAAATAGCGGGCAGCCCTATAGTGCTTCCAGACTTCTTGTGTTCCTTTGAGGACTCACCCTCTGAAGCTTTCCTTGCATATACTTTTGGATTTGGTTGCTGCTCCTCAGTCTCTTTTCTTTTCCTGGAGCGAGTGAGTGGAGGAGATTTAGATGTTTCTCCCATCGAGGCTATAGCAGCTCCATCATCTATTGCACTTGGCTCACTATCAAGCCCTTGATAGGTCAGGACGACCCCTTGTTTCTTCAGTCGGGCCACCTATCCATTGACCCATTCTTTCGTACGAGCTTTGATTGGTTTGGTTATGATATCAAGGTCATCGACCTCTTGCTCGTCCTAGTCTATTGAAGGCAACGACAAGTTAGCGACTACATTGTACCTTAGATCCATGATTGTGCTTTCGTCTTCCTCAACTTGATTAGGTACAGGGAACAAGTTCACCCTTTTCATGAAGTAGGCAGTCATTTGCATGTAATGCCTCATGCGTACCTCCTTATCATCCTGGAAATTTACCCACAAATCCTAAACATGATGTAGATGGGTGTAGTCGAGTCCAAGTGCTTTCCTTATATTCCCATAAGGGTCCATTCGTGGATGGGCAGTATGAAGCTAGAAATGATATTCAGCCATCTCCTTCTCTAAATTTCTAGCACATTGGGAGGTTTGCAGCTTGTACATCCCTTGGCCAAAAAAAAGGGGATAAGGGACCCTCACCAAATGCTTGTTGTTAAGTAGAGTATGTACATGTCGCAGTTGCCGAGAGAGTTCCAACAATATAATCTGGTCATTAGGATATTGTGGCAGCTTGTTTGGCCTTTATGTGTAGACTTGGGTGTGAATGTATGTAAAATTGGGGTACTGGATGAACAGAAAGGCGTATTGTTTGAGGAACGCCGAGCACTATGGGAGACTCGCCTTTCAAAATCTCCCCCAAGTAGACTGATAATGTGACCTATGAAATTGTCATTCACCCTGCAATAGTCCCTCTTGAAATTTCTAAACTAAAACTGAGGGTATCTATCATAAACCTTTAATGCCCAACCAAATTCTTCATCTAGAGCCCTGAACAATCCACTATACTATCTCTGCTCAACCAACAAGTAGACAAGGTAAGATGTCATATAGAACATGGAGGTTTTCTTAACATTCATGAATTGATCATGGAAGCAGTCACTTATTATTTCCCCCCAATAGAATGTAGTTTGAGTGGCACCATCCTCCCTTCCGTGAAAATTTTGCTCAACAAAATAGATCATCCACTCTTGGAAGTATGTAGTGGTGGGAATGCCCATCACTCTACTTAGCAAAGTCACTAGGTCACGATAATCTTCATAGAAGTCACTGCGGAAGAGTACCTGGGGAACTTTTGCAGCGCTGCCCCTTTTCTCCTTTAACAAATATTGGTTTATAAGTTTCTTGCATCCAGCGGGATCTGCATCCCACATTGCCTTGCATTCTTTGATAGTAGGGATCTCCATCTCCCTAAAGGTGGGAATGTGGAAAGTCTTCGTTATTGCTTGGGGAGACATATTAGCTAGGACATTCCCATCTCTATCTATTATTGTCTAGGTCTCAGGCTGGTATGCTTGCCTGCAAGCCATGACTAGCTCAAGAGCTATAAGGGAAGGAGGGAATCCTGCAACTTTGGCAATTACACTTCCTCTGATCAACTTGGCATTGTCTATGGTCGGGTTGAATCTGACACTTTTTTTGAACTCATCAATATCGATGTGGCCAATATTGGTATCTATAATTTCCTTCTAGTTTGTAATGATCTTTGAATGCAACGGCTCCCCTTGGAATTGGTGATTCATTTGGTCCTTTTCCTCTTTCCCGTGACGAGCTCTGTATGATTTATTTCCTTTGTCCTTTTCTGTGATTTCCCCCGAGGGTCCTACACCCAATTCCACATATCTTGCAAATAAAGGAATGATGAGCACAATCAAGCATAAAAACATCAATGTTAGCTAAAATCCCTATCTAATGAAGTCTAATTAGATAACACATCATTCATGAAATCAAGTATTTGCTTTGAGATGTCATTAGCAGTTTTCTGAGGGGAAATTGGTTAGCCTGGGCCCCAGAGGCTGGACTTCCCTGGCAGGAATGTTGTTCCAAAGGGCGAACAAGGCAGGGAAATCTATATGGTTTCTCCCGACCTCAGATTTTGATAGTTTGAAAGTTTCATGCAGGAGAGGGTTCAATTTAAGCATGTGGGTCGTGACTTGTTTCCAGATTGGAGGTCATTTGGATCACCATTATGCCACTTGGAGCCATGAGGTGCGGAAGTCGTCTGATGTTTTCCATTTGAAACGGCCATAATGCAACAAAGTTCCAGTGGCAGCATTCTGGGGTCTAGGATCCATGGGGTTGAAATATGGTTGTTATAACTCCTAAGTCATTAAGTTGTGGATCAAATGGTCTGGGAAGCTATTCGGAATGACAAACACTAAGTGGAATTCTGGGGATGGAGTTTTGACGAACCGAACCTGACACCATGTCTGGTTTTTAGGTTTCATTTGAAACTTCATTGGTGATTAGAGTGGAAGGCTTCAGGAGTTGGAAGGATGGGTTGATTTTTCCCTTTTGGGACAGCTGGGATGGGACAAAATCCCGACAGAGGAAATCTAGCGGATGGGACCCAACGAAGGTTGTGCACTTAATTTTTCACCATTTATCATTCAAGCGGCTTTGGGACACTTGGGACCTGGGGGGAAGAAGGCGGTCATCTATTTTCCATTTGAAACAATGAGGCAGGAGCGGAGGTTCGTAGATGGAACTCCACGAACCAGGACCCGGAAGGTACCAAGGATGTGGCATTTCTCTTTGTTTAACTCAGGCGGTGAAGGGTGAGGCAAACTCTGAGGCTCAGGAAGACGAGGCCATTCCACCATTCAGAATGATGAACACTACAAGGCATTCTGGGGATAGAATCCCAAGGGAATGGGCCTGGGAAGCATGAATGGAGGCCAATAGTTTAAATTTGTTAAGTTCTGACAGCGAACCATCAAAGGAGATCTGAGGTCGCGGGCCCAGGGAGGCATCCTGTCATTTCAAAGTTATTTAAGTTTTGGATTTTTCTAAATGGTGGCAAGAAGGTCCAGGTCTAGAGGGCATAGATGCTCTATGAGAAGAATGACACCGAAGTGATAAAGTTTCAGATTCAATTTTCATGATGACTTGGAGTTTCTTAAAAAATTTCAACATGGGTCTTCTAGGTCTGATCTTCATCCATCGAATGAACACATTTTAACATTATTTCACCCACCATTTAAAAGGTGAAATCACCAAAAATAATGCGGAAGGGCAGTCGACATAAAAACCTTAAGAACCTGGCGAAGGAGGCTACCAAATATGTGAATAGACGGTCGACGAAGACGATGGGTGTGAGGGCAGCGAAGGAAGAAGGCACTGGATCTCTCTAACTGGCTCTGAACTCCTCTAGCTAACCTAACATGTGAAAATGACAGGTTGAGCCAAATATTTATACCCCTAATAGTATTTAATACACCATATTAATGCAAGTACGGCGAGCAAAGAGGTTGGTAAGTTCAAATTTTGAGATGGCAGTGGGAGGTTTAGGACCTGGAGGTCGAAAGGACATGAGCAGACGACCGCTTCAAATGTTAGTGGAAAACCACACCAGAAAGAGGAGGCATGGGATCCGAAGGTGGAACTCCGTCAAAGGATGGCCGTCGAAAAGAGAAAATGCACAATAGAGTTTTGGGCAAGGAAATCCAGTGAATCAGACCCAAGGTAGGTGAAGGTCGACAACTTTGCAATATGAGACTTAAGGGCGGCAGTCGAGGATTCGAGTCTCGGGGCACGGGAAGGCGAAGGCCTTCAGCCATGTTAAAATAGTGAATGCACGATAGAAACCTAGTGAGGGAAACCCGATGGGATGGACGCGGAGAACCCCAAAGTCACTGGCAGGGGAAAACTGCCAAAGGAACACCGTGAGGATCTAGGACTTGAAAATTTTTGAGGGGATAAAACATGGCCAATTTAAGATAAGACCTTGGAGGCACTCTGACCACTTAGGACACCAAAATGAGGGCACACGAAATGAGGTGGAAATAAAATGACCTAACAAGGCAAAGAAAAGAGAGGTTCCCCATTCTGAACAGAGCATGTGTGCTGAGGGCACAAAAAATGGAAACTCTACTAGGGAACACTCTTGAGCATTCTGAGGGTAAGCGTTCATTCAAAACTCAGAATCTCTAGTTTTGTAGACCAGGGGCCGACTTCCATAAGTGAACTAGGAGAATAGGGTTCTTAGTTGGATCAATCTCAAGACATCTCAGAAATGTGTGCGTAGAGAATTCATTCCCTTCCTTGAGAACTGCGACAAGGAGTGACTAATCGAACGAAACGAGCTACTTAAATCGTCCAACACCAAAAGTAACCTAGACATTGCCCCGCTGCTAGTCAAGCATCCATAGCCCCGAAAAAGTTATCGTTGTGACCCCATGAATATTTCTCTACTGCCAGCCAAGCTTCCATAGCCCTGGTAGAGTTATTCGCTCACCCATATAGTTGACTGATTTCAATATTTTCTTTTCTTTCTTTCCTTTTTAATATTTCTTTTTGCACTTTATCCTTTTGCTCAACTATGTAAGCACTGAAGCCTATGATGGGTTTGAGAGCCATAGTGGTCACTAGAGAAGACTTGAGATTTTTCACTCACTAGGGTATCATAGCAGCCATCGTACATCCCTTTGGAAGTAGTTAATGTGCATTTTGGTGCAAGATCAAGATCTGAGATACATGTAAAAGGATCCAACCAAGGATCAAGTTCTAAGACAAAGTTCAAAAGAGGAAGTCATTCCCGGGTAGTTATCAGGGACTAATAGTCGAGAATGAATGTTTAACCAAAGAGCACTAAGGATGAGCAACAAAGTGAATCATTCGTTGAATGGGCACAACCACCATATCAGGAACGAAGAAGCCCTCACCAACATAAAACAACTGGGAGACAGGAAAAACGGAACAACGCAAAATAATAAAATGCAAAATGATGTAAAAGGAAACCTAACCTAACCTATGTATAGGTATTTAAAGGAAAAACTCTACACGAGCTCAGACTTGGAAGTAATGCTTCAAATGTTTCCTGATGACAGGCAGTGAGACATCTTCACCAGTAAGGGTCCTGAAATGAAAAGCATTATCTCCCAGGATTTCAGCTATTTGAAAAGGGCCAAGCCAAAGATTGTCGAATTTGTTATGTCACCCTTTCTTTTCATGGGTCTTGTCCCAACATAGGACTAGATCTACAATTCTAAAGGCCTTGACCTTGGCTCAATGATTAAACCAACATTTGACTACACTCTAGTGTTTGGCAAAATTTTCTATTGCACGGTCTCGTACTTCTTCTAAGTACAAAAGCTCAGCTAACCGAGCTTCTCGATGGTCTCTCCCTTCATAAAAGTCGTTGATAAACTGGAGAGTGGGGATTTTTAGGTGGATCAGAAAGATAGGCTCTAAGTCGTAAACCAAATGAAATGGGGAATCACCAAGGTCGGCCTTGTGACAAGTGCAATCTGTCCAAAGGGTGAAATGGAGCTGGGTATGCTAGTCCTCGGGATTCCTATCTAGCAATTTCTTGATCACAATTATCAGATTTTTTTTTGTGGACTCAAGAAGGCCATTACCCTGGGGGTAGTAATTGGATGAGAACTTAAGGGATATCCCATAATCAAAATCCTATCCAACAAATTTTAATGAAGTAAATGTAGGTCCATTGTCACATACCAATGCATAAGGGCAACTGAAGTGATTTAAAATAAAAATTTCTAGAAAATTAGCAACTACCTCAGTTGTGCATTTTCTACAAGCGATTTCTTCTATCCATCTAGTGAAATAATTAGTAGCGGTAAGAATGTACCAGTGTCTTGCAGATGATGGATGACTTACCAAACCAATGAAATCGAAGCCCCATTGCGCAAACGGTCTCACCTCTAAAACTGGTTGCAGTGGGACAGCAGCATTCTTCTCCTTGGTGGCAGCGGTCTAACATATATGACAGGAGCGAATGTGGATATGTGTGTCCTTGAAGATGGTTGGCCAATAATATCCTTCCCTTAATATCTCGTTCACAGTGGAAGGTCTAGATCCATGACCTATACCAAATTTGTCATGGAATTCCCTCATGACTCGATCTGCTTCTTCTTTTCCAAGGCATCTCAAGTAGACACCTTCATGATTCCTTTTATACAATATGGACCCCTGCAGCATGTAGCTACTACTTTTCAAGTGGAGCACACGCTTCTGAATTCCCTGTGGGTGAGGTGGGCATTTGTGATTCAACAAATAATAAACGACATCTTCATACCACTCCCCCAGAGAAACATATTCAAGTTGATATTGCTACATGGTGAGTTTGGGACTTGCATCAGCGACTGCCTCAACAATTGTTCGAGTAAGCGCTTGTCGTCTTACTAATCTCATTGGTTGGATCTCCATATCATATTCTTGCAGTAGCATGACCCATATCGGTCTCCGTTCACCTAATTCATTCTGCATAAGCAATGTCTTCACAACCAGGTCAGGAACTATGGCAAACACTTTATTATGCAAGATGTAATGCTTGAACTTATTCACCCTTCTAACAAGAGTGTATGCTTGTTTTTCCACATTATGATAGCACAATTCAGCATCTTTTAGAGGAGCACTCATGAAGGAAATTGGGTGCTCATTCCCCTCATCATCTTTTTGGTTTAGAATGTTGGTGCATGAATTTTCTGAAGCAAATGAATAGATGTAGAATGGCTTCAGATAATCTAGACTAACCAGCACGAGTGCTTCAACAATTTCTTGTTTAATTTCTTCAAAGTCCTATTTTTCTTTGGGATAATGGTGTTGAGCGGCTTGACAAGTTTAGAAAATCATGTAATAAATTTCCCCACAAAGTTAATCTTCCCGAAGAAATATTTGAGCTCCTTCTTGTTGCTTGGCAGCTGGATCTTCAACAAGGACTAAATGTGGTCTGGATCAATGGAGATGCCTCACTCTGAGATAACATGTCCAAGCAACTTCCCTTCAGTAACCTCGAAAATGCACTTCTTGGGATTAAGGGAGACACCAAAATCTCGGCACCTTTGGAAGACTTTGCATAGATCAGAGACATGATCACTTTTCTTCTTTGAAAACACCGTCAGATCATCCATGTAGATGATTACACATTTCCCGATCAAATCTTTGAATGCAATGTCTAAAGCACGTTGGAAGGTTGCATCGATGTTAATAAGCCCAAAGGGAATTCTTCTGTAGGCGAAAGTACCCCACTTTGTGGTGAACGTTGTCTTATGATGGTCTTCATACTGCACCATTACTTGATTATACCCTGAATAGCCTTCAAGGAAGGACATCATCTGTGAACCATTAACAATCTGCATCACTTCATCCAACGAGGGCACGGGGTAATTGTCCTTTTTCGATGCTCGGTTCAAATTGAGAAATTCCACACATAACCTATTTTCTCTATTCTTTTTTCTAACTGGCACCAAGTTGGTGACTCATGTAGAGTGCCCAACTGGAAAGATAATCCTTGCTGAAAGCACCTTCTGCACTTCTTTGTAAATAATTGGCTCCAGCAAGGCGTTGATAGGGTGTTGTCTCTGTCGGAAGGGTCTCGTGTCAGGCTTGAGAGGGATGGTGTGTGTAATGATGGAAGTATTGTAGGTCTTTAAATCTTCATAGATTCATGCAACCATGTCATGATACTTTTGAAGAGCCTCCACGATCCTTTTTTTCTCTTCAGTGGTACACACCTTACCAATAAAAACATTTTTGATTTCCTCGGTAGTTCCAAGGTTGTGGACATCACATTGATTGTTGATGGATTCCTTTTTGGCTTGTTGGCCTTTTTGGATTCCTTTTTGGACATCCAAATGAAATATACGATCCAACTAAACCATACCTCTAGGAATCATGTTGGTCTTTAGGTTGATAACTCCTATGTCCAATTCAGCCTCTTCTAGATCAACTTCATCTATTATTTGGGTGGTGAAGACATCAGAGCTTGTGATGAACTCAAGGATGTGCTTATCATCATTGATGACTTGAAAATGAGTGACATTATCCAAAATAGATGGAGTGGATGTCAACTCAACTGTAAAGCGTTTGAGGCCTGAAAGAGCAAGTGGCTGCAGTGTGCTGGTTGCTTGAGCCAAAGCATCAGCTATGTGATTCTGAGTGCGGGGGATTAGCTGAATATTGAATGTGTCTAATCCTTCTAAGAGATCCCACACCCTATGTCTATAATTGGCGAGTCTTCTATCATGGCAGGAATATAATTTTTGAACTTGTTTGACCACTAGCTCAGATTCACTAAAAACTTGTAGCATTTTGATGTTTTTCTTTAAGGCCATAAGAAGACCATGCACTAAGGCTTCATATTCTACTACGTTATTAGTGCAAGAAAATTGCAACCTATGGGAAGTAAGAAAGGTCTTACCCATTGGGTTGATGAGTTTGAATCTGGCTCCAACTCTTTGCTTTGACTTAGATCCTTCAAATCGAAGTGTCCAAAACCTAGAAAGCTCCTTTACACCAGGTCCAACTAGGCCCTGATTGGCCTTTGGCTTGACAACTACCTCTGTATCCTTTAGAAACTATGTTGATTTAGCACGATTGGCAACGCGCAGTTTTGTCAGCACCTCCTTTGAAAATTCTCGTGGAGGGGTGGCTAATCCATTGACATGTTCTACTTCTATTTGGCACAAGCAACAATCAAACTCAGAGTGGGCAGCATTGTGAATTTTGCACCAATTTGGTATCAGGAGATCCTAGAAATCCATTCGGGCACCCCAACTAAGTTGATCCTTTGCACACTTTTCCATAAATTCCTAGAAACCATTGAGTAGTACCAAGGTGTTTTCTTCTTCTGGTTTATCATCTGACTCTACCAAAATCTCTATACTTTGAGGCATTTGAGTAAGGTCGGTTAGAGGGCTGAATTGCACCAAGAGCACTTCAGCAGCAAATTCTTCCTGGGGTTCGAATTCATCTTGACAGGAAAAGGGACAATAATTCCCTAATTCAGTCTCAACAAATAGCACCTCATTGGTGTTGTTATACTTTGTGATCACGTACTTCATTTGAGGTTCACAGTCTATACGGATCTGGTTAGGTAGCCCTTTACATGGCAGCCACATATGAGAATGATCTATCACAGCATACCCATTCAAAGTTCTGGTGAAGTCTCACCCAAGGATTAGTCCATAGGTATCAGGAATGTATGCCACTTAATATCAATGACTTGTTGTATCCATGGATCCACAACAATCTTCATTGGAATACGATTCATCTCCCCCACAATGTTAATCTCTGATTTGTCCAGTTGGGTCACTTTCCTCCTTGAAGGTGTGGGAGTAATCCCAAGAGCTTTGCATACTACTAGAGGCATGACATTAGCAGATGCTCCTTAATCAAGTAGGAAGTTGTGAAAATTCTTTCCAAATATCTGGATGGTAGTGAGGAAAGGCGAAGTTTCAAACTTTCCCTAGAAAAGGCCTGTAGGCATATCTATCTGAGCTACTTGGGATTTATTCCTATCTCCAGTTCTATCCTTGGTCTGCCCTGAAGGCTGATCCTTTGAATTTTTTCTGCTGCTCTGATCAGACTCTTTTGCAGGTTGTTTCCCATGAGTTGATTAGAGGGAATATCCTTCCTTTTCCCTATGATTTCCTGAATCACAGGTTCCTGACTAGGTTCTTCAAAGGTGACCCTTTTTGCCGATGTTTCCTACGTCACTTTGGAGGAAGGGGTGCCATTAATTATCCTAAAGAAGGCATGCCTTATAGTAGGGACCTTAAGTAACTCAAAGACGGATAGGCTAATTTTAACTTTCTTGAACTCCTCAGCGATGTACTCACCCATTTTCTCAATTTTAGATTCAAAGGCCCTACCTATGGTAGAGCTAGTAGACTAGATTTGTATTTGACTTGACTAATTTTGGGGCTAGCCTTGAGTCTGGTTTTGCAGCTGATTATGAGGCTGATTCAACAATCTATCCTTACTTAAATATTGAGTGGGCACGTGAGGAAGACCAAGATTGTTGCTAGCATTTGGATCTGGTGGGGTAGTGAAGTAATTAGGTAGGGTAGATGTAGTGAATGGTCCCCCTGCTTGTCTATTCCTTAAATAATATGGGGTAGCTCTTTGATGGAATGTGTGTATTTCATCCTCACGGGGCTCTTCATCATCTAAAGGACCATTATCTACTAAGTCAAATAACTGAGATAAGATTTCACCATTACTTACCTCCTTCACTTCTTTGACCTTTGCGGAGGCAGGCTCATCCTTAGGCTTGTTGCTCTCACTCCTCAGGAATGGGGCTTGGTTAACCACGAGCACGAAGGAGTTGTATGGTTTAGACGGGACTATGTCACGACATCTAGCATTGTCCACAGCATTCTGGACTTCAACTTGAAATTTTTTTGCGGCTATAAGGAACTCAGGACAGTCCAAATTAGAGTGTTTTCTAGTCTTATGAATCTAGCACCATCCGGAAAGAGCTACTTCAACAAGATATACACCACTAGTTGTCTTTTCTATGCTAGTAGGTTGATCCAGCAGAGTAGGAACACCCCCATTGTTGGGCCTTGTATTCCACATCTGATTTTGTCTTTGAGAAGGCCTCCTCTCAAAGTTCTAATTTGAGTTCTTCCCTTAGTCATAATTCGGTCCGGAATAAGTGTTGGCTTATCGATCATCTTTGTTATCTTGATTATCTCTATTGTCCCTATGGATATGGGCTTGGATACTATGCTGTGAAGCCTACAACTAGCTGCTCTAATTTCACAAGTGTGTCATCTCCATGGAAATATTTCAGATCATTTTTATCAGCTCATCCAACCGATCCTTCTTTGCATTGCTTGGCTGCGACACTTGATTCTGCAGCAAAACTAGCGGGGCAGCAGGCTAGTTTTGTTGTGCGAGAGGGAATTCCGACACTAGCAAGTATAGGGGCTCTTGAGGCTATTGCTAATACATTGGATGTTGGATGTTGGATGTTGTTGTTGGATCTGTAGGTAAGAAGGCACGAGAGGTGCATGATTCATTGGCTATCTAGGGTGCAGGACGATGGACAGCTGAGGCACCTAGTTCATAAGAGGTGTTTGATGAGCAAATGCTTGGTTAAGCCCTTGAACCTGCATTGGATGAGCCACTGGACCTAAAGAGGGAAATGGACCATAGATGTTCCGCCCGAAGTCTGCATTGGCAATGACGGTTTCTGCATAAGCAATCACCAACGTGGTGAACAGCGAGCGCATCCTTTTTACCAATGCCGATGTGAGATTATCTAATGTTGCATAGTAGACGGGTAGGGCCACAACATCGTTGTGCACATACGGATCTTGAAGTCTCATAAAAGCGTGATGGAAATGGTCATTGAATGATTTGATTGGTTCATTGACTTCCCTGTGGACCGACATAAAGTGTCGGTATAGCTCTGAAGGACTGATTAGAATTTTATATTTCTGCAGGAAAGCATTCTTCATGAGGTCCCATGTAGTAACGGACCCCCTCGGCAGGTTGATATACCAATAAAAAGCTTCCTCCCCCAATAAATATGGAAAGAGGTGGCATGCGACATCCTCATGATCAATCTGCATATCTTTAATCATTGTTTCAAATATCTTGATGTGTTCTTCTGTCGTCCTTTGTGGATCACGAGGATTGAAATTCGTGCAGAAGCCCTCCAGATTCTTAGGCATATCATGATAAGTCATGAAGTGCAACGGGGAGGGGTTTTGTGCTAACCAAGCCATGAGAGGTAGCGGAGGTGGTACCTATTGTTGAGGAACAACAATTTGGGGCTGCACCTGCTGTAGAACAACAACCTGGGGCTATACCTGGGCCTCGGCTGTTTGGACTACGACTTGAACTTGAAGGGCAGGTAGAGTAAAAGCTCCCTGGCTGTCGGAAGAATGAGGCTCAAAGGAAGTTTGGAGTGGCTAGGTGGGGAAAGGATGAAAGATTGTGGGAGGTGAAGGTGGAAGGGAAGTGGATGGGATGGAGGAAGAGGAAGAGGCAGAGTCTTCGCCCTTAGTTCGTTTAGCCCTCGTGGGGGGCTACAACTCCTGAAGTTCTCCTTTGTTTGGTATTGACCTTAGAATTCTCTAAAACGTTTCAAGGGAGAATGATCCAATTCAATCCAGCTTCACAAGGCCCTCCTTCTAGCACCAGTTATGTTGATGCGGTGTTTTTCACAATTTCTCAACACAGGCAGTGTGTAGGTGCGATACCTCTCTTGAAAGGAGACTTCCAATAGCAAGTTGATGAAAATCACCCCAAGGTCTCTCAGGTGTCAGATCATGACTTGCATGGAATTCCCTAGTTGAAGTTTGATGTGATTTTGCTAGTAATCATATGGTAGACTTACGTAGCTAGATACAAAGTGGATCTTATGGATTGAAGTTTCTAGGATGGAAGTTGATGTGCACTTTGCCGCAAGTTTGAACAACAGTCTGATACTTCAATGTATTCCTTAGGTTTTGGAATTACAATGTGCAATGAACCTTAGCATAGGTTGTTTCTAAAAAAGAAGGAAAAGGGGGGAAGGAAAGAAGAGAGTTTCCTGGATCTGCAACTAACTATGACTAATGATCATGGAGTTCCTTCTATTGATAGCTTCCTTGAAACCAAATTCCACTTAACCAGAAAATTCACAATCTCGTGAAATTTGTGTTATCTTCTAAGGTTTGTTGATATTTCACCATTTATTCATCATCTACATGCATAAACAAAGATAAAAGTTTGAGGCAGCTTTAAGTTTAATTCCAGACTAACTTTACATAGCCATTTACCAGCAGCAAACAACAAAAAGTATGGACTAGGAAGGCATCTACATAGCAGAAATTTTCATAACCACATAACAGCATTACCAAATCTACCAAAGCAATCTGAAACTAACTAAGAACAACAAAAAAAATCTAACTAAACATTTAACTATTGGGATATTGAACCATGAGACATGTAGAGAAACTCATAAATGCACCAAAGTCAATGTATTTCTATTAAAAATTTTGCAGCATGTCATTACAACTCAACTCTCCCTTGAAAATGAGAGGAGACCCCCTATTTATAGTGTCCCAAAAGTAGAATGAATGGCCAAGATTAATTTACATTTTGTGTCCAGGATTCACTACAGGGTAGGGTTCTACCTACCCCCCAATATATTACATTTTAAAATACAATCTTGTCCTTATTCCTATTTTGTCTTTTGTGACAACACTTTAGCTTTTTGTCTTCTAGCTGATTTCTCTTTTCCTGTAGCTATTTTGTCAAGAATTCTTCACCAATAATAGGGTTTCCCTCTTGCTTCTTCAAAGTAGCATATTCGACGAACTTCAAAATTAGGGGTTGGAGCTTATCAACGTCAATGATTTCAGATCACAACACTTGATAACTCCATTCTTGGGATTGTTCGGTGAGCTTTTCCTAGTCTTCATCATACTTGGTAGTGTGGTCCCGAAACAACTCTGACTAGGCGAAGGCTCAAGCAGCAAAGCTCAAGAAATCAGTGATAATTTCATCTGACATCCCGTCCTCAATTTTTTTTAGAAGTGGGGCTTTATCTTCTTTGGGTCCATCTAAACGACGGGCATATCATATCATGTTATTAGCTTCAAATACCAGACGCAATTGGATCTGATTTCCTTAGCCCACTCAATGTCTAGATCCACTTTTTCGAGCACCTACGCCAACCTATCCTTTTGGTTCATGAAGTCACGTTTCCATACATTCACCAGCCAGTGGTCATGCTTCTTAAATGCAAGCTCCTTTTCCCAAGTCACGCTTGGCAGTTTGAGAATAGCCTCAATCTTCAAGTAAGTGGAGTCGTATCTCCTTGGGAAGTCAGTGCAAAGTTTCCTCGTACCCTTCAGAGACTATTGTAGATCCAAGAAATTTTTTGTTGTCTTGACAGCATGGTTGATGCCCATGTTTCCTACGTACAAGACTTTCTGGAACCAACTCTTCATGGTCTTATCCAAGTTCTTCCTCTTTTCAAGCTTGTTTATTTTCTCCTTTGACAGCAACTACGATGTGGCTGAAAACGTGGTAGGCATTTCCTCTATCAAATACCATTGTTGGATGTAAGTCATCAGATCAGCTACTTGCACCTTAAGCTCTTCTTTTGAAACCTTATCCTATTGAATTAAATGCATCACTGTGGCGATAGACTCCTGGAGATGCTCCACCTTCTTCTCTCTAGTAGCTTTCCAAAATCAATGATGGAGACATTATAGCTTATCCCTTGCTTTCCCATCACTGGTGTGGCTAATTGTACTTTCCTTGATCCAAAAGCATCCATCGTCACCTTGGATCTGATTTTAGGCTTCTTCTCTTTTCTAGTAGTGATCTATACTTGGGCTAGGATAGCCTCTAGTCTTGCTTTCAGATCACTTAGGGCGGGAGAATTTTTCTCAAGCTATTTTTCCAGCCATTCGGGCATCTGAGTCTTTCCTTTTTGTGATTCATCGTCACCTTTTTCTTCATCCCTTATGACTTCAATTTCCTTATCTTTGGAAGCTCCCTTCTCTACCATAGTGTCATCTCCTTCCTCTTCATTGGAGTCTCAGGTGAATTTTAGGTGCTTGATTGGGGACTTGGTGGGCAGGCGTTCTTTGGGACTTTCTTCCCTCTCAGCCTCCTCTTCTTTCTCTTCTTCACGTTCTTCTTCATCAAGTTCATCTTCATGCTCATGCTCCTCGGGCTGCTCCATTTCAGGGCTCTCATCAGTTTAGGTCTCCTTTTTAGGCTGATCCTCCTCTTTATCCTTTTCTTTTTCCCATAGAGATGAATCATATCCATGTTCTTCTTGCTCTTCGGAGAGAGGCATCTCCTCATCATGTTTGGGGCCTTATTCTTGTTGTTCACTTGTTGGAGGTTCCATGCTTTCCTTCGTCTTACCATCTTCTTGTCTTCTTTCTCCGAAAGGTGGTCTTTCTATTTCTTCCCCAATGTCCTTTACTTGCCTGACCATCTCTTCCTCGAGGTCAGGATCGAAAGCTTGTACAATTAACTTTCCTCCAGCATCTTCTTCTTTATGAACTACTTTGTTAATTTGGAGGTGCTCATACTCCGGATGTTCATTGTAATCAACCGCTTCTTCCTCCAATGTTTTTTCCGCTTCCACCTCCCTCCTTTCCCATTCTACAGATATTGCCATCATGTCCATCTCCAGGGGCTCAATTGGAGGTTTTGAAATTGGAACACTAGAAAGGACTTGTGTAAGGGAAGCATGGATGGTTGGATTCAGTAATACCTCAAAAATTTCAAATGGAACAATTTGCATATGCTGGGAAAAATCCTCTAGAAGCAAGAGTGTTGGTATTGGAATCATGGCTATTTCTAGCGAGAGTGATGTGGTTGGATACATGGAGGAAGATGAAAGAGGAGAGGTGGTGGTAGAAGAAGAATGAACTACCACCACCGGCCCAGCTAGTGAAGAAGAATCCAAGTGGACAAAGATGTCCACCGCAGGTGAGGAGGTGGTGACCATGGCCTAAGAAATGAAAGGAAGGACAACAATATCAAGGGCAGCCGGTGGGGACTTTGGCTGATCTGTCTCCATCTCTTCCCCTTTGTGAAGGGGATCCTCTTGAATAGTGGGAAGCTCTATAGTGCTTCCAGACTTCTTGTGTTTCTTTGAGGACTCACCCTCTGAAGCTTTCCTTACATATACTTTTGGATTTGGTTGCTGCTCCTCAGTCTCTTTTCTTTTTTTGGAGTGAGAAGGTGGAGCAGATTTAGATGTTTCTCCTGTCAAGGTTGTACCAACTCCATCATCTGTTGCACTTGGCTCACTATCGAGCCCTTGATAGGTCAGGATGACCCCTTATTGCTTTAGTTAGGCCACCTGTCCATTGACCCATTCTTTTGTACGAGCTTCAATTGGTTTGTTTATGATATTGAGCTCATCAACCTCTTGCTCGTCCTAGTTTATTGAAGACAGCGACAAGTTAGCAAACTGCATTGTACCTCAGATCCATGATTGTGCTTTCATCTTCCTCGACTTGATCAGGTATAGGGAATAAGTTCACCCTTTTCATGACCTAGGCAGTCATTTGCATGTAATGCCTCATGCACAGCTCCTTATCATCTTGGCAATTTTCCCACAAATTCTCAACATGATGCAAATGGGCATAGTCAGGTCCAAGTGCTTTCCTTATATGCCCATAAGGGTCCATTCGTGGACAGGCGGTATGAAGCTGGAAATCATATTCAACCATCTCCTTCTCTGAATTTTCAGCACATCGGGAGGTTTGCAGCTTGTACATCCCTTGGCCAAAGAAAAGGGGAGAAGGGATCCCTACCAAATGCTTGCTGCTAAGGAGAGTATGTACATGTCGCAGCTGTCGAGAGAGTTCCAACAATATAATCCGATCATTAGGATACCGGGGTAGCTTTTTCAGCCATTCTATGTACCCTTGGGCACAAATGTATGTAAACTTGGGGTACTAGATGAACAAAAAGGCATATTGTTTGAGCAACGCCCGACCACTATGGGAGACTCGCCTTTCAAAATCTCCCCCAATCAATATGATAATGTGACCTATGAAATCATCATTCACCCTGCAATAGTCCCTCTTGAAAATTCTAAACTGCAGCTAAGGGTATCTATCATAAACCTTCAATGCCTAACCAGATTCTTCATCTGGAGCCCTAAACAATCCACTATACTATCTCTGCTCAACCAGTGAGTAGACAAGGTAAGATGTCATATAGAACCTGGAGGTTTTCTTAACATTCATGAATTGCTCATGGAAGCAGTCACTTAGCATTTCCCCCTAGTAGAATGTAGTTTGAGTGGCACCATCCTCCCTTCCGCGAAGAATTTTCTCAACAAAATAGATCATCCACTCTAGGAAGTATGCAGCAGTGGGAAGGCCCATCACTCTACTTAGCAGAGTCACCAGGTTGTGATAATCTTCATAGAAGTCGTTGTAGAAGAGTTCCTGGGGAACTTTTGCAACGTTGCCCCTTTTCTCCTTTAACCAATATTGGTTTATAAGTTTCTTGCATCTAGCGAGATTTGCATCCCACATTTCCTTGTAGTCTTTGATAGTAGAGATCTCCATCTCCCCGAAGGTGGGAATGTGGAAAGTCTTTGCTATTTCCTGGGGAGACATATTACCTAGGATGTTCCCATATTTGTCTATTATTGTTTGGGTCTCGGGCTGGTATGCTTTCTTGCAAGCCATGACTAGTTTAGGAGCTATAAGGGAAGGAGGGAATCTTGCAACTTTGGAAATTCCACTTCCTCTTATTAGCTTGGCATTGTCTGTGGTCGGGTTGACTCTAACCCTCTATTTGAACTCATCAATATCGATGTTGTCAATATTGGTATCTGTAATTTCCTTCCAGTTTGTAATGATCTTTGAATGCAATGACTCCCCCTGGAATTGGTACTTCATTTGGTCCTTGTGCTCTTTCCCACAAGGAGCTCTGCCTAATTTCTCTCCTTTGTCCTTTTCTGCAATTGTCCCCAAGGGTCCTGCAACCGATTTCATATATCCTGCAAACAAAGGCATGATGAGCACAATCAAGCATGAAAACATGAATGTTATCCAAAATCCTTGTCGAATGAAGTCCAATTAGATAACACATCATTCATGAAATCAAGCATTTGCTTCAAGATATCATTAGCAGTTTTCTGAGGAGAATCTGGTCAGCCCGGGCCCTAGGGGCCAGACTTCCCTAGCAGGAATGTTGTTCCAAAGGGCAAACAAGGCAAGGCAATCCATATGGTTTCTCCCAACCTCATCTTTTGATATTTTGAAAGGTTCATGCAGGAGAGGGTTCAATTTAAGCACGTGGGTCGAGACATGTTTCCAGATTGGAGGTCATTTGGATCACCATTAGGCCACTCAGAGCCATGAGGAGGGGAAGTCGTCTGATGTTTTCTGTTTGAAATAGCCATAATGCAACAAAGTTCTAGTGGCGACGTTCGGGGGTCTGAGACCCATGGTGCAGAAAGATAGCTATTATAACTCCTAATTCATTAAGTGTGCATATCAAATGGTCTGGGAAGTCGTTTGAGGATAGTCGTTCGAAATGGCAAACACTAAGCAGAATTCCAGGGATGGAGTTGTAGTGGACTGGACCTGGCACCATGTCTGGCTTTCAGGTTTCCTTTGACACTTCACTAGTGATCAGAGTGGCAGGCTCTAGGAGTCAGAAGGACAGGTTGATTTTTCCCTTTTGGGACAACTAAGATGGGACAAAATCCCGATAGAGGAAATCTGGCGAACGGGACCCAATAGAGGTTGCGCACTTAAGTTTTCGCCATTTATCGTTCAAGCGGATTTGGGACGCTCAGGACCTGGGAGGCAAAAGGTGGTCATCTATTTGTCATTTGAAACAGTGAGGTAGGAGAGGAGGTCCGCAAACGAAACTCCATGAACGGGGACCCAAAAGATACAAGGGATGTGCAATTTCTCTTCATTTAACTCAGGCGGCGAAGGGTGAGGTGGACTCTGAGGCTCAAGCAGATGGGGCCATTCCACCATTCATAATGGTCAACACTACGTAGCGTTTCGGGGATGGAAACCCCGAGGGAACGGGCCCAGGAAGCATGAATGGAGGCCAATGGTTTAAATTCGTCAAGTCCCAACGACGAACCGTCAAAGGAGATCTGGGGTCGTGGGCCTGGGGAGGCATCCTGTCATTTCAAAGTTGTTTAAGTTTTGGAGTTTTCTAAATGGTGGCGAGAAGGTCCAGGTCCGGAGGGCCTGGACGCTCTTTGAGAAGAATGGTGTCGAAGTGATAAAGTTCTGGATTCAATTTTCATGATGACTTGGAGGTTTCTTAAAATTTTGCAACATGGGTCTTCTAGGTTTGATCTTCATCCATCGAGTGAACACATGTTAACATTATTTTTCCCACCATTTAAATGTGAAATCACCAAAAACAATGTGGAAGGGTGGCTGGCGAAAATACCTTAAGAACCTTGCGAAGGAGGTTGCCAAATCCACGAATAAATGGTCGACGAAGGCAAAGGGCATGGGGGTGGTGAAGGACGAAGGAACTATATCTCTCTAACTAGCTCTGAACTCCTCTGGCTAACCTGACATGTGAAAATGACAGGTTGAGCCAAATATTTATACCCCTAACAGCATTTAATACACCCTATTAATGCAAGTACGAAGAGCGAAGAGGTTGGTAAGTTCAAATTTTGAGACAGCGGCAGGAGGTTAAGGACCCAGAGGCTGAAAGGATGTGAGCCAATGACCGCTTCAAATGTTAGTGGAAAAACACACCGGCAAGAGGAGGCACGGGATTCGACAGGAGGAACTCTGTTGAAGGATGGCTATCTGAAAGAGAAAATGCGCAACGGAGCTTCGGGCAAGGAAATCCGGTGGATCGGGCCCAGGGCAAGTGAAGGTTTACAACTTTGCAACGTAAGTCTTGAGGGTGAGGGTTGAGGATCTGGGTCTCGGGGCACGGGAAGGTGAAGGCCTTCAACCATTTTAAAACAGCGAATGCGTGATAGAAACCCGGCAAGGGAAACCCAATGGGACAGACCTGGAGAACCCCAAAGTTGCTGGAAGAGGCAAACTACCAAAGGAACTCCGTGAGGATCTAGGACTTGGCAAACTTTGTGGGGATAAAATATGGCCAATTTAAGATAAGACCTTGGAGGCACTCTGACCACTTAGGACACCAAAATGGGGGCATGCAAAACGAGGCAGAGACAAAATGACTCAACAAGGCGAAGAAAAGAGAGGGTTCCTGTTCCAAACGGAGCGTGTGTGTTGAGGGCACAACACACACCAAGGTGCAATTGCTAGTATATTTTCAATTAGAACTTATAGGATGGTGTACGTACACTCTGAGGTCTCTTGAAGCTCCATTGAAGAATCTATTGTCGTGGTAGTCCATTGAGGCCCACTCTTGAGATTAATGGGCATCAATGTGTTTCCTTGCCAGTAAGTAGCAGCTTCTGCCACCACCAACGATTTCCACATGGTGGTTGTCTTTTCCTCTCTGAATTATGTCCAACTCTATAGTAAAAATATGGTTTCAGTCTTCACTACCAGTGTTTGGTGTGGGGGGAAAATCCAGAGAAATAAAATTCCTTTTTTGACTTGACTATGCATGGTCGTTGTGGGGTATGAATTTTGATACTTGTATGGGAGGACCAACTTCATTGTTAGAATTTTTTTTTTATCACAGTGTGAAAAGTGTTATTATCTATTTAGTTCCCATTCTGTTTAGTTGGTCTTATTAGTACTTTTTGTTAGGCAATACTATTGCAATGAGTTTTTTTTTCTTAGTTAATTAGTTATTAATAAGTTAGCTTTCAACTAATCGAAAACAATAATTTTTTTTGGAAAAAAAAAAAAATCAATTTTATAAAGTGCACTTGCAAAATATTTAATTTTATAAATTATAAAAAATATTTTTCATGAATATGATTGGCTAAAAGGTTTTTTGTGCTATTGACGAATTTTCAAGAAAAGTGAAAGTTAACTATTATTTTGCCTATTTTTCAGAAATTTGAACTATTATTTTACCTAATTTTTTTGATGAAACGGTTGAAGCTAATATTGGCCATATTTCATTTTCTTTGATAATAAGATTGATTGTACCATATGTGGAGAAATAGTCTGAAGACTGATTCCTTCCTTATCAAGAGATGCCAACCATACCGTGTTTCTCTTGCTTCCATTAAATATATATTGACCTGTTGTCTGCCTTTTGTTCTTTTATCATGCCTATTAATAAGGAGACACTTTGCGGGGGTTTTTATGGGTTTGGCCCAGAAAAGAGAACATATATAAAAGGATGTGATACGAAGGAAAGTTTTTCGGAAAAAGCTAATTAATGTGTGATGAATAATTTTTAATTAGTTAATATTCATATTGTCCAACAATCAATTTTTTTATTATTTATTTATTTTTATTATTATATATTTTTTAAATTATTTTATATTTATATTTATACTACATTACATTAGAATTTTATTAAGTTAGTATATTTGCAAAACAAGCTATTTAAATATACAAAATATTTTATACTACATTACATTTAGAATTATATTACTAGTATATTTATATATTTATTTGTAAAACAAGTTATTTAAAATATACAAAATCTTTTGATAATTTTAAAAATAAATGTTATAAATATTTGAGATAGATTTTTGTGAAGATAAAATTCATAATTATATTCTATATGATGGATTTTTTGTTATTGTTATCTTTCTAATCATATTACAAAATTTGTTTTTTTACCTTTTATTTAATTCACTAATATGACATTAACCAAACATAATGACAAGTATAATAGTTTCATATATAAGTGATTATTAAAAATCAAATAATTATGATAAAAGTGATAAAATTATTATACTATAATATATTATATAAAAATATAAATTAGATATAAATATTCAAATTATATATAAATATTCAAATGAATCCTACATTCATGTTTAATTTATAAAATTAAAATGTATGAACTACTTTATTTTATTAAAAAAATAACATCAAACAACAAACATTTATACTAGTTTATTTTTATTTTAAATATTTAACATTAAACAAGATATTTACATTACATAATCAAAACAAATAAAAACAACCATAACTACTAAACAAACAAAACAAAAAAACCAAAGTCAAACTAAAATACAATAATTAACAAAAAAATATGTTTAATTTTATTCACCTTCATTAAACTTACACATTTTATTTCAACTCTACAAATCTCTAATTACAATACTACAAAGGAAAGTACTCATCACTACGTGGCACTTGTTTATACTACACTTAAGTTCATTAAGAGAGAATTCTTACCTTTTTCTCATTTCATGTGGAAGAGGTTCTTTTCTAAATTTTATATGTTTTTTACATGTTTTCTATGATAATATTTTATCTTGCATATTCTTGTTATTGGATGTATGATCTTGCTAGATGATCTTGGTTGTTCCAATATTTGAAAGGATTTTTGTGAAGGAAGAGGATTTTTTTTTCACTATTATCAAGCACTTAAACTAATTACACTAACTCTCAATTACTATTCCATCTTAATCCCACATGTTGTGTTTTTATATTAAGAAAAAGGAAGATACATGCTTGTTGAAACAATCCTCTAATTTAGTGTTTGGTATTTGTATATCAAAATCTAAGTAATCTTAAGTGGATGGTTTTTAAATATATCAAATTTAAAGAAATATAAAGTTGGTATTTAATAAATGTATGAGGTGTAAATAGATGTAGGTTGGGTGTTGGATATATTTCTTGTACATGAGTATGATTAATGACACCCTCCAAACAAATATAGTAATTTTATGTGTAGGTGATTGATATTATATTGTTTAAGATTCTAGGAAGTAGACTAGCAATGGAAGGGTATTCTCATGACCCACAAAATATTTTTTTCTTCAATTATTGCTAATAGGTCTATAGGAGTGTTTGATTTCAAAGATAAATAACATTCAACTATTATGTATGAAGGTTCATAATTAGATATTCTATCACTTCAATTGTGATGAAACAAGAAGGCTCATGACTACTATTTTGATCGATATTTAAGGTTGTTCTCTTGGATAATAGTTACTAAAATAAATAAATAAAAAATCAAATAGTACAAATATTCTATAAGTAAATTTTGATAATTAAAATAATGACCATTAACTCAAAACCTTTCAATATTTTCTACTCGATTAGATAATCTTGTATGTTTTCTCCATCCTTTATGTTTTGGCTATTTAAGATTTATTTATCTCCTTACACAAAGAAAAGCAAGGTATAGTCAAGGGAATTTCTCTCTAACTCAAATAGCTAGCTTTTAAATGGGCACTTTGTAGATGATTCATTTCTCAACTTAGTAAAAAAATAATATTCTTTTTGTGAAGTTATGGCTTGTCTTGATAATTTTTAGAAATAGTTGTGATTTAACTTGTAGTCAATTTAGATGTAATGCTATCATTAAAGCGATTTGCTAGTTTTTTTTTTTTTTTTTAATTGGAAATGGATAGCCAAAGGGTAAAATTTTTAATTTCTTGGCATTCCTTTTGATTTTTAATAATTATCCTTCCACCTTTGGTAGTCTATACTTTAACACTTGCAAAAAAATCCTTTATCGAATTATGAAGCCTCTCTCCTTGAATGGTAAGTTTTAGATTTACTCTAAAGTGTTTGCTACAACTAATGCAAGTATTGTTCCTCATATTGGAATCCCTAAATAGACCTATGAAAATATCACCAAGCTACTTCATGATTCATATCTACCAATGCCAAAAAAATCCAAGGTTTTCATAGAGTTGTTTCGAGGATATTTACCTTTATTTCAAAGGAAAACAGAGGAATGGGCATATTTGATGTTCATAAATAGAGCAATGCACTTTCTGAAAAATGGATTTTTTGGGATATTTAAGGTTTGAAGGATTCAAAAATTATCCTTAGGCATTGCATCTCTATTCATTTACTTTACATCAAGAATGTTTAGAAGGAATTTTCTTGCATACTTCTCATCACATCATTCTAATTTTTTTTTGAGTCAATCATAATATTTCTGAAAATGGGTTGGAGATGGCTCTGTGACATGTATTTCCTTTAATTTGACCATGACATTTGGTAGTCCCCCATGATCAATAGCTCTAGTCTATCTTTGGATGAGACTCCAAGAATTTAGGCTCTCAAGTTTTTTAGAAAAAACATGCATACTATGTGTGATCCTATTATTTTCATAGAGTAGACCTTTTGGCCTATCCTATGGAAGAAATTCAAGTTTATCAATTATATCTTACACTTTATATCCTTCATATTCAAGAACTTATTTTCTATTCATGTTGGATAAGATGGTTCTTCAACCATTAATTGCTTGGGGGATGGATTAACATTGAAACTATAGCATTCCTTTTAAGAACCACACTATGAGGCTCTTATACAAAATTATTACTTCTTAGTCCATTCTCCTTGGCTCTCAAGAAGTTAAACCACCATTAGGGTTTAATTTATTTGCCTTAGACTTGGTTCTTTTGGCTCAATTAGATTTGGAAAGTGAGACTCAAATATAATATTGCATGCTTTCTTTGGTGATTAGTTTAGTAAAGATTGTTAGAATTGTGAAACAAGCACAAAACCATGAGCCACAGGATCAAACAACAAACAAAGACATCTTCCACACAAGAGATTTGCAAAAAATATATGCAATATTCTTCAACAAGAAAAAGCTACAAAAGAGACTTCAAGAAGATATGAAAGCTCCAAATATTTTTCGAGAGTGATTACAATGAGGGTTGAATGCTTATAAGAGAAAATCCCTAAATGAGAATGGGATCAGATCATGACAAGTGTCGACATCACATGAGATGATACATAATGATCTAATATTAACTCAATTAATAAAACAATCCTAAGTTTAGCTTAAGTGTATGAGAATAAATTAGACTAATAATCAATTAAAGATTAATTAATTATTAGCTAATGTGTGATAACTCTAACACCCCCCCTTAAGATGAACTTAGGAAGTAGCTAAAAACCCTAAAAAGAATGCATGATGGGTCCCAACAAACAAGGCCATGTAAGGTACCCATGTACAAACAAAAGATCTCTATAATGTGGAGAAATAGAAAAAACTTCATGGAAAAAACTTTACTCCAAAAAGAGACGAAAGCCAAGTGAAGGACTGCAGAAGCCTCCAAACAAGACAATGGTTATCCCAAAAGATAGGAATAAAGGATGAACAAAAGAACACAACTGAAGCATGAAGAAGCTGCAAACATTGTTGAAGAATGGCTGCTGAAATGTTGAAAGAAGAACCTCCACTGAAACATATGATGATCAGGATCAAGAAGACAAGAATCTGTATGAATGCCCCCAACGATACTACTCAAATATAATGGAAAACCAAGGAAAACATCAAGAACTCAAAGATATAGATGGAAAAAGTACTAATAGTCTGAAGAACTGATCAAGTGAAAAATGGAAGGTTCCCTCCAGAAATAGGAATGTAAGAGTGTCCATATGGTAAGTGCTCCATCTCACTGAAATACATGGGTAACCAGCCACTACATCTGCCTAGTACATAGGAACAAATATTGTATACATAGCTCACTCCAATGCGAAACCAAGGAAGCATTAACACCAACAGTAGAAACCCCCCCATAATGCTGACAAGGGAGAGGTATGATAGGTACACTAAAATTGAATGCCTGAATGTAGTGCATGATAAAGAACCAAGAATATTTGAATGTGCAAACATGAAATTACAAGTAGATATAAAGGGTGTGCAAACCAAGGCACACATGCATGAGAAAGGTATGAAGGCAAAACAAAGGAAAAAATCAACCCCCATGGCACTTTATATCATAGTGCAAGTACAATAAGGTACAAAGTGATGTGCAAGATCCCAATAATACATACACCTATTGTGGCACTTTATTTCAGTGTGTTTACATAATGAAAAACTCATACAATGGGAGCCCATAATGTCCAAAAAGGGCTACATGCTGAAAAATAAAATTCTCTAACAAAAAAATAGGAAAATGGTAACACCATGATGAAGTAAATGAAAAAAAAAAAGCACCCAAAAATGTGTCTGGATGTAGAAGATATGGCTCGTCTAAGTCTCCAAAACAAGAACTGAACAACTACAACACTAAGAAAATAGAATTCTAGAAAAAAAAAAAAAGAAGTCAAAACTAGAAAATACCTACACCACCACGAAGAGCTCAAAATTCTACCCCATTTCAAAAAAAATTGCACTTGAAAAGACCACCGTATGACCGAGATATGGTCTCTGGAAGTTGAGGTGCAAAATTGAAAAACCCAACAGAGAGGGGTTGAGTAGAGAAAAAGGTGATCTCCGCCAAATTTGTCAAAAAACCACCAAAAATAGAGATTAATATTTTAGAAGATTGTTAGAAAAACTCTCCAATTATAGTGCATTTATTTGCAAAAAAAAATCTGAAATTGACAATTTTTAAAGGTTAAAGATCATAAAAACAATTACTCTTATATTTTTAAAATAAAAAATATAAAAATATCTACATATAATAATAACAAGAAAAAATATTAAATTTTTTTTTTTTATAAAAAAAAAAAAAATTGTTATTAGCCAGAGACTTAAGGAGGGTCTACAGCCACCGCCATGTCATGAGAGCATGCCCTCGATGCCTGGTGGCCGAGAACCTAAGTGGCCACCGCCCGCCATATGGTGAATTCGTTAATTTGCCCTATGAATTTCGCTACCCAAAATAATTTAATTTTTTTTGTTTAAAACAAACAAATACATGTGGGACCTTTAAAAGGTTTCAATTTTTTTAATGATTTTTCAAATCTTTATGGGAAAAAATATATGAATATTTTTTTACCTCGATCCACGTGTTGGGAAGGTCGTACAACCTTCTTGGCAAAAATTTGTTTTCCTTATAAACTCTTGACTCGGATTTTGGCGATTTGACAGGCGATCTTAAGGTTTTTAGACTTTCTGAGCATGATGGTATGTTCGTTTCACACCAAAAATACAGCTACCCTCCAGATCCAGAAAAAGAGTAACTGCTTCAAAACCTTGTAGATTCGGCGTCAGGAATTGAAATCAGGCGAAACAAAAGCCAAATTTGACTTTCTCGACAACTTTGAATCCAACGACGAGGTCCTTTTCACACAAAAATGCTTTGAAAAAAGTACACCTCAAAAATTTGCAAAAAAAACAAAGGGGATTCAGATATGAAGCCTGCAACCCTTGTTGAATAAAAAAACCTCATAGATCGAGAAGGGGTTTGTTGAATGCATGCTCTGATACCATGTTAGAATTGTGAAACAAGCAAAAAACCATGAGCTGGAAGATCAAACAACAAACAAAGACACCTTCCATGCAAGAGATCTGCAAACAATATATGCATTATTCTTCAACAAGAAAAAGCTACAAAAGAGAATTTCAAGAAGATATGGAAGCTCTAGATATTCTCTGAGAGTAATTACAATGAGGGTTGAATGCTTATAAGAGAAAAGCCCTAAATGAGAAAGGGATCATATCATTACAAGTTTCAACATCACATGAAATGAGACATAATGATCTAATATTAACTCAATTAATAAACAATCCTAAGTTTAGCTTAAGTGTATGAGAATAAATTAGACTAATAATCAATTAAAGATTAATTAATCATTAGCTAATGCATGATAACTCTAACAAAGACTACCCCTAGGCAAAAGACTCCTCCATATTGGGATTCCTCACTCAAGGTTTCCCTCATATAACAAACTTGAGTCATTCACACACTTAATTTGGACTTGCATGTTGGCCCAAAGCACACTTGGACTTAGATTCACTACATTTTATTGCCCTTTCACCTCAAAGCATCTTTTACTTGGAGACTTTCTCTATTTGAGATATTTTTCGCTTGCTAACATATATTGGTTACATTTTTAATTTATTCAAAACTATTATTTGTTCTCAACTCTAAAAGACTAAAAACGTTATCTTTAAGCATGAGGTTACCTAGGCTTAGAAATTATTTATTAATAAGAAAGTTTATTGGCTCACATTTGTGTTTTTCTGAATCTAAGCTCGAGGAGAAAATTTTGCTCTAAAATTCCAACACCTCTAGAGCTTACTTGATTACTAGGGAAGTTCTTCTCATAACATGACTAGAATTTTACCCAAAAGCATACCTCAAGGATTGTGATCTAGTAATAGAACAACTCTTAAGTGTTAAAAGAATATTTTTCCTCCCCTCCCTAATAAAAGAATTGAAGCTTACCTTCATTTGAGAAATTTACTCTTGAACTCTTGAAGTGGGTGTCTCTAAACCACAAAAATATAGACACAAGAGTGATTATTCCTCCAATACCAAAATAATATATGCTTGTTCCCTTAATAGCACAAGGTAGACAAGACCTCATCACAAAAGCCATCTTCATGAACTAATCCCCTTCCCTCAAATTGATATACCCCTCCTCTTAGTGCAATAACATGTAAAAATGATCTTCTAGTGTAACATTAATCTTGTAGACTCATGGACCATACTAGTCTACTACAACCTTTTATTTTAAACCATTATATAGATTTATATATTTTTAATTAAAATTATCTAAGGAGGTTCAAATAACTGTTGTACATGCACTTCAATCTTTGTTGAAGCTCCATAGAAGAATCTACACCTTATATTATCACATGGTTACAAACTTGATATTGTTGAGCTCGATTACCACATGGTTGTTGTCCTTTTCTTCGATCGTGTCCAACAATACATAAAAAATATGGTTTTAATTATCACCTTGCATAGAAAGAAGATCAAGGATTAGTCAAGAGAATCTCTCTCCCTAACTTAGATATATATCTTTTGAATAGGCACTTTATAGATTTGATTCCTTTATCACCTTAGCAAAAAACAAATATTCCTTCTATGGAATTGTAGATTTCCTTGATACTTGGGTAAGTGCACCAATCTGTGACACAATTTAGGTGCCAAATTGTAAAAATTCACAAAAAAAGGCCAAAATTGGCCATTTGGCGCACGCCAAATTTGGTGCTCACCAAATGCAAAAGGTACATAAAAGAAAAAAACACATTTTGAAACCTCATTTAACTTCAACCCGTGGCTTGGCTTGGAGGATTTGAGGTTTGCAACTTGCGCTCGCCAAATATCATCCATTATTTGCATCCTTAGCTTGCTATTTTTCACGAGGATGCCACCAACACATGAGACGTCGAAGATTTCGAAGAGGTATGTATTTTTATTCTATTTATTTCGAATTTGATTTAGAATGAAAATTGAAATAGGTTTTTATAATAAAATTTTGTTCTAATTCTCAGGGAATGAATCTCCACCTCCAAACATTGAGAATTTATAGTCACCCCCTCAGGAAGAGCCTCCTATTCAAGAACAACCTAAAACCCCTCCATCAATTCATAGGCATCCTCAAGGAACACAAGAAAATATTCTAAATCAAATTGAAAACAATAAAAGATACATTGAATAATTAATTGGAAGATTAACTGAGCATGTTGAAACCCACCCTTATAGGAGAGGGATTGTTGAATCATTGAATTCAATTGTATCTCATGTAGGAGAAATGAGCGAGAAAATAATTTTTTTGGTCAAATAAGAGGCATGAGATGAGACAATATTATGCTAGAGGTTTGTCATATGCAGATGTTAAAAATCAAAAAATTAGCAAATCTGACTTGTGTGCCCTATTTACAAACCCGAAAACCAATGCACCTTTGTCTCATACATGCAGGAGGTTCCCCATCCATTGGTGCCACCATGAGTTAATTAAAAATAAATTTTGGGAGCGGTGGTGGATGGTATTCGACCAACCTCCATGCAATAACCATGATGTACCACAATACTTTTTGAGTAAACTCTATTGTGAGTTTATCCTCAATAAGATGAAAAAATATTTTGACATCGTAGACTTCCAGAGTAGAGGTGGGGGCTCCACACATGATAGACCTACTACATGATGTAATCCATAGTTGGCACCGAGACCCTTGGACAGACCCATGGTGGAGCATGTTGTTGTTACTTCCATTGTTAAGGATAGTGTAGAGGTGGACACGTTGGAGTCAATTGGCTCACTCACCCAGACCATTTTACAGTGTGTGAGGCCTCTACTAGAGCCTGGTGTGGAGGAGAGGTGTAGGCCCGGAGCTCCACCCCACCATTGTGGTGCTTGTGGTGTAGTTTTCATATATGATTATCAGAGTGCTTGGGATGCAGCTACACAACCTACATCAGTTGCAGAGGTGATGGCTTTCACAGATGATTTGTTGAATGATGCATTCAACATTGACACTCAGGTAAAATTTAGCAAGTTCATTTAATGTTGTTTATTAAATTATATTTTGAAATTTAAGAATAAGTAAATTAGTAGAATTTTGATATGATGAAATTTCAAGGTCGGAGTGTTCATGAGACATGCCCCATTCCTACAAACCCTTATTCATTCTCGACGTTGAGTCCATAGGTATGCAACTAGTATTAAAGATATTATTATTGCATTTGAGCAGTTGAATGTTATATTTGAATGTTTGTCTCATAACATGCTTTGGATTTCAAATAGTTTGTTGGTGGACCTTCAACCTCCACACCTTGCAATTCATTTCCTCAAACAACTTACACTCAGGTAGCCTTTATTCAATAATGGTGTTATAAAACAATGTTAGCTAGTTTTCATAATTTTGCATATACAAATCTAAAAATTTGATGAGAAACACAAACATTGCATTTGTATTCCTTGATCATGTCACATTATCTTCTCCTAATTCACTTTTTGTTCCTTTATGCCTTCCTAATCTCATCCCATTAACATTTAATAGTTCACCCTACCATTTACTCTTTCGTTTACCATTTGCAAATGTTGACATCAGACAACCCTAGTGATGTTGGTGGCATGATGGACCACGAAGTTGTTGCAACAATAGCCAGTTCTGATCCATTAAGAGAGGTATGCAACAGATTAGTCGATTTGACATTATATTTTCTCTTTTATGGTCTATTATAGAAAATTTTCATGATACTTTTCTGTAGCTTAATTTCTATCTCGATGGTTGCTACAGGTGGTTGTCACTCTAGATCATGGATGTGGTAATGATGTAAATGTGAATGATGACTATCTGTATGTGGAAAGTGATTATATTTTGCTCTGTCATTCCACAATTCAATTTCTGTGTATTAACATCTTTACATTTTATTGTATCAGTTAAAGGTCCAGAGTAAAGAGAAGAGGACTAATGAGCGTGTTCAAAAGACCAGAGAACCAACAGTCATTCCATCCAGCTGAATTTCGAAGGCAGCACGGGATCTATTTCCTTCCCCTAGAGGGAAATGACTGTATTAGGGTTGTTTGTTGTATGCCTATGTGGCATTGTGGAACATAAGTTTTGTACTATCGATATATATGTGACATTTTATGTCCATAATATGGCTGCTTTGTACTAAGCCTGTATGGTTTTTTTGGATATATTGTATATACTTTTATCAATATATATAATTGTATACCTTATGACTTTTTGATTAAAAAAATCTTATTTTGCTACTACCATTCTTGAATGATGTTATCATGCATATTGTGTAAATCGTATGCTTCAATATTGTAGGCATGGATTTTATTAACATCTAATGCTTAATTAATTATTGTCGATTGCTCAATAAGCTCCATCTAAAGTGTATTGTGTAAATAAGCTCCATTCCTAGTGGTTTGTATCTTTTGGAATGCTTCAATTACTTGTGTCTCACTTATTCGCATGTATGCTTCACTTATTCACATGTATACTTCACGTATAGTGCATTTATTCACATGTATGCTTCATGCTTCCAATGAATAGCAACAAAAATCTTTTGGGAAAAGAATTGACAAACCAAAAATATAATAGTTTTTAAAAAAGTCGGGAAAAAATCATATTTAAAAAAAAATGTAAAAAATTGTAGAACAAGAGATAAAATCTATTTATATTTAAATTGAAAGGTATTTCCATAGCATATAGAGATATAGAGAGAAAATAAAATAAATATTTTAACTAATGAATTGTAAAAAATATTGTTTTGTAGTTTATATTCATATCGTTGATTACATTTTATTGCACATCTTTCAAAGTCAAAGCATTACTTCACACTGCATAACTAATAACTAGATGTTGATAGATGACAAAATTTCAATTACAATATAGATTTTAGAAAGTCAACCTAAGAAGTTATGCAATTAATTCACATTGCATAACTAATAAGTAGGAGTAGCTGCCAATAGCATTTTCTTTTCATGGCATTCTATGAGGCCAAATTTCTTTGACGTATTTTATCAAATAGTTCACTGCCTTGTCTATGTTACCACATTTTCATACATGTCTACCAAATTATTTTTTCAAATAGTTCACTGCCTTGCTGCTATGGCTAAAATCATAAAACAAGTGCTTTCGAACAAGCTATGGATGCTTGGAAAAAATCTATCAAAAGCATAATAGCAAGCAATACTATAGACAAGGCAATGAGCTGCTTGAAAAAATGCCTGAAAGAAATGTGGTCTCATGGTGATGGAATGCCATGACATACAAATTGCTATGGATTTTCATGGCATTCCATCACCATGAGACCACATTTCTTTGAGGCATTTTTTCAAACAATTTATTTCCTTGTCTATGCTACCACATTTTTCGTACATGTTTACCAAAGAATTTTATAACACAGTTCAATGCCTTGCTGCTATGGCTAAAAGCCTAAAATAGGTGCTTTCAAACAAGCTATGGATGCTTGGAAAAAATCTATCAAAGCATAATAAGAAGCAATAGCATAGACAAGGAACTGAACTGTTAAAAAAAAATCCTCAAAGAAATGTGGTTTTAATGTGCTTGTCATGGCATTCCATCACCAAGAGAACACATTTCTTTGAGGATTTTTTTTCAAACAGTTCATTGCCTTGTCTATACTACCACATTTTTCATACATGTCTACCAAAGAATTTTATCAATCAATTCACTTCCTTGCTGCTATGGCTAAAAGTCTAAAATAGGTGCTTTCAAACAAGCTATATGGATGCTTGGAAAAAATCCATCAAAGCGTAATAGTAAGCAATAGCATAGACAAGGTAGCGAACTATTTGAAAAAATGCCTCAAAGAAATGTGGTCTCATGGTGATGGAATGCCATGACAAGAAAATTCCCTAGATTTTCATGGCATTCCATCACCATGAGACCACATTTCTTTGAGGCATTTTTTCAAATAGTTTACTACCTTGTATATGCTACCACATTTTTCATACATGTCTACCAAAGAATTTTATCAAATAGTTCATTGTCTTGCTACTATGGCTAAGAGCCTAAAACAAGTGCTTTCAGAAAAGTGATGGATGCTTGGAAAAAATCTATCAAACCATAATAGTAAGAGAAAGCATAGACAAGGCAGTGAACTGGTAGTATGTGATGGATGCTCCCATACAAATGAGGGGTGAGCTCAATTTATAGGCTCCTCGAATACAATTCAATGGCCAAGATTGATTTTGAATCAATGACCGACATTACAAAATAAAACCCTAATTAGGGTTTGTCACAACTAACTACCTCTCAACCAATGAGAAAATTACATTTGGGGACACTTGTCCTTCTGCTAAATATAAACCAACAATAAAAAGTTGTTGCATTATGAAGTGTTAAGTTCATTGAACCTAGACATGCTAGCTTGGAACAATTTGATTGGTTGGAAGATGACGAGGCACCATCTCAATGTTTTGGATGTCCCCTTTGATCTTGTCCTAAGTCAGACTTCAAGATATGTTTTCCATCTCCTATTTTCAACTTTGGTTGGACTTTAAGTTGTCTTTGCCATATAGGCTTTGAGCTGGGCCAACTTTACGTTGTGTTTTCCATGTATGCTTTGAGTTGTGAAGACTTTACCTTTGTCTTGGACAAGCATTATTCAAGTCAAGGGTGGACTTGACAGGAATTTTGACATAGCTTTTATTTCCCAAGCATACTTTGCATCATCTTGGACATTTTCCTTGACCATGGGCATGATGGACTTTGCTTGTGCCTTGCCAAGATTGGGCGAACTTGCTCTTGAATTAGACATGCTTATTTTCCTTCCAAGTGAAAACTGTCAGAGGTTATTGTAGAGGGGCTCAACACAATTCCATAGGCTTAGATGAAAATTTTCTAAGCATCACGGTGTCCAAGTAACGTCATGTTGATGTTTGCAGCCATTTTGCACTTTGGACTCTAAGGGATTCAGCTAGTTGAACGTACCTTGAAGCAATTCAGCGCATTTGGGTGTGAAAAAGGACCATGCCTAGCGTAAAATTACCCACTTGGATGCGTTGGAATAGTTAGTTTGGTCACATGAGTAGCAGAACGAAAGTTGTACCACTTTGCAAATTTGCACTACTTGCATTTGACAACTTTTTCCCCAAGCGAAATCTCACCACCATAGAAAAATGCCTCTAAGATAGAAAAAATTGAAAGAGGTTATTATAGAGGGGCACAACACAATCCCATAGACTCAGATGATAAGTTTCTAAGTGTCACAATGTCCGAGTAACATCATGTTGAAGTTTGTAGCCATTTTGCACTTCAGACTCTTAAGGGATTCAGCCGATTGAACGTACCTCAGATTGATTCGACGTATTTGGATGTGAAAGAGGACAATTCCTAACATAAATGTACCCACTCAGATGCATTGGAACAGTTATTTTGGTCACATGAGTAGCAAAAATTTGCACCACTTTGCAACTTTGCACTACTTGCATTTGACAACTTTTTCCCCAAGCGAAATCTTGCCACCACAAGAAAAATCCTCTGAGATAGCAAAAACCAAGAGACTTTATTGTAGAATGGTAGAACAAATCCCATAGGCTCAGACAAGAAGTTTCTAAGTGTCACAGTATCTGAGTAACGTCATGCTAAAGTTTGCAGTCATTTTGCACTTAAAACCACTAGTACACAAACAACAATATATGACTAAATAAACTACTAAAAATTGCATATAAATGACTAATTTTGGTCACGTGACTATTAGTAGTTTATTGCCGGTCATTTATAACACGACCAAATTTATGACTAAACTATTTTAGTCATTTATTTAGTCATTGATTTGTAGTCATTGATTTGGTCATTAATTTGGTCATTGATTTAGTCATTGATTTAGTCATTGATTTAATCGTTAATTTAGTCACTGATTTAGTCATTGATTTAGTCATTAATTTAGTCATTGATTTAATCGTTAATTTAGTCATTGATTGTTATTAACTAGTCATTTATTTAGTCATGGTAGTGATTTATTTAGTCATATATTTAGTCATTAATTTAGTCATATATTTAATCATTAATTTAGTCATTAATTGTTGTTAACTGGTCATTTATTTAGTCAAAGTAGTCATTTATTTAGTCATATATTTAGTCATTACTTTAGTCATATATTTAGTCATTACTTTAGTCATATATGTAGTCATTAATTTAGTCATATATTTAGTCATTAATTTAGTCATTACTTTAATCATTTATTTAGTCATTATTTTAGTCATTACTTTAGTCATATATTTAGTTATTTATTCATTTAGTCATATTTAGTCATTAATTTAATCATTACTTTAGTCATTAATTCAGTCATTTTATTTACTAGTTTTCATTAATTGGTAGTAAATATAATCACGAAATAAATAATTTATTAAATACCATAAATTTTATAGTGCAAAACTAATATAATATTAAATTTGAACTAAAACATAAAAGTAAATAAAAATATTGCATATGCGTATAAGCTACAACATACTAAAATTAAAAGATTGATTCAACATCATGATAAATAAAGGTAATCTACAATAAAAAAAATTAATGCAAATATATATCAATATATATATCAAGTTATAAAATGTCAAGTGTCTAAGAGTATATATGTAAATATAATAAAAAATGTCAAAGTTGTCTAAGAGTTTCCAACTCTTTCAAATACACCATGATAATTAAGATCCCTAAACAACATATTCAAAATATTGCATAAAATAGTGAGCCAAGATGTCTAGCAACTAGTACATGATAAATATGTTCAACTATGTCATTTTTTGCAGATATTTTAGTGGCCACTATGTGAAGGTTCCTTCTTTCTCTTTCAGACGAACAACTCCATGTATTTTGTCTTCATAAACAAGGGGTATGTTACTCGTGACCTTTAAAATGTTTACATTTGCATCCATTGTTCCTTTCAAGTTGGCTCCATGTATAATAGATAGGGAGTGAATCCGCCCAATGCCCACAACATCACCATCTAATGGATCCAACACCTTAACTTTATCTCCTTCTTTGAGTTTATCAATACATTCCTGCAAAAAGAAAAAAAAACACATTATAACATAAACTTACATAAAGGCTTCCAACAAATAACACATTATCCATGTTCCTACTAAACTTGCATAAAGGCTTCCAACAAGTTTTTATGCATAAATAAAATAAACTAATAAACTTGTACAGTTTTATCTTTAGATTACAACAGCTACATGCAGCTCAATCAATATCTCATTCAGACAAATAAAAAATTGTAAGATTTAATATTCAATAACATAGAACACAAAAAATACGATAAAATGTGTTCATTGAGGTCATCACAGAACTCATCATGTTTGGAGAAGCAAACTGTTTTCCACTCAACATACTAGCAGCTGATCTTTTTACAAACCCATTCTCATCAGCCTACTTGTGCATACACAATCAATAAAATTCCACAAAAGTATGGTAACAATCAATAAAATTCCACAGAATAAGTACATTAACCAAAGAAACTAAATTTAACACTGGAAAAATGATTGAAAACTATAAGGCTTCTCAAAATCAGTCTGCTTTTGGGTTATTAACATGGCCCTCTAGTTAAAACTATTACAAGCTGCTATGGCCCTACAGGCTTATTTAGTATAGCAGTTGTAATTAGGGTCAATTAAAAACCAAGCTAAGTGGTTTGTGACCTCTTATTGATTAGAATGATGTCTGTTATCAACACATTAAAAATAAGCTAGGTCTTCACCAATTATGCAATCATCATTAGCAGCATATCAATTACCCATCAGTTATGTAGTCATGTAATCATGCAGTTAGTTGTACAATCATAGTTAAAAATCAGTCAATTACTCATCAGTTATGTTGTCATGCAATCAGTTATTGTCATGTCCCATTTTCCAAATTAGAACCATGGAGAGACCTCTAGCATATCATCATTTCTCATAGGCTAAAGGATAAATCAAGGAAAATGAATGATAATATTATTTTAAGTTGGGCCCAGTAATATAATATTTATGGGGCAACTTAATAATATTTGATCTATAACATATGCAAATGTACAAACTACCAAAAACTTTAAATTTTACAAACTTAATTAAATTGAGGAAATCAACCATTTCTTCATCTAATATAGCTCCATATGCATCTGCATAATTTTCAAAAGTAAACCTACCAAAATAAAAACTATTTACTACTCTGATTGAGTAGAGAATTATAATTTTTTATCAATGTTTAGGTAACCACTGGCCTGATGATAAGTGTGATCACAAGATCAAATGAGAAAGCATTTCTGAGATAATTTGTGCTTCCAAAAGGTCTAGAGTATCCATAATATAGAAATGATGTCTTTCTATATTATATTCCCAAGTATCCCTTTTTAGTTTTTTAATCATTTTGATCCACCTATTAGCATACCTATTGGTTAATAGAATAACTAGAATCTCACTTGGAAAATAAGTGGATCTGTGGGATCTATTGTGATGACTACAATAATTTTGAGATCTCTAGTTAAAGCATCAGCAAGGGAATTATTTTCCCATTTAACCCATTGTATATCAAAGTTATAACTCTGGAACTCAAAATACCATCCAGCAATTCTCCCTTGGGCTAAATCTATGTTTGTTTTTTTCCTTAACAAATTTCTTATTGGCTAACTATTTGTTTTGCTTGCAAAATGTTTGGGCTTGAGGAATATTTTAAGATTTTCAATTCCTCTTTTAACAACCAAAATCTCCTTCTTATATATGTGTTAGTTCTTTTTACTTTTTGAAAATGTATGAAACTTGTATCCACAAATTTCACTTTTCCATCTAGAAATTCTTGGCTCAACATTACTGACCATGTATCAATTGAAGCATCTGTGTTGAGGACTAAAGAAATACCCCACTTGTGGCATTTGGAACCACACATTCAAACACTTAAACATGTTTGAAGTGATGTGAATGCATGTGAGGAGTACTAAATGCAGGTAAAAGGTTTGTAAGTAGTTAAATGAAGTGCTTATTGATTATGAATTACTCGTGCCTTTACCATCAAGCAAACTTAGGATGTATTAGAGGTTCCCAAATTCTCATTTGATTGTCCATGTCACTTGTCCTTTGCTTGATGAAATACCTAAATTTAAAGTTTTTGGTAGTTTGTACATTTGCATGTGTAAAACTTGGAGTAAAACTGTACAGATACTTAATGGTTTCAAAAATCTCTATCACAGGTTTTTCTAGAAAATTTGTACTATTACATTGAACACTTTTGTATAGATTAGTTGCATGAAGGAAATCGATAATTAACAACAATCAATCAATAGTAGTGATTTAGTTTCACTCCTTTTAAGTTTTCATATATTTTTGTTAATTTATGTTATGTAATTTAGAAGTTGAACCATCTTTTGTTAATATATTGTGCAAAAGAGAAATTAAGGGAGCACAATTTCAATGTTCATACAAAATAGCATTGAGATGGAAAACAATAGCTACAGAGAATAAATTTTATCATAGCAGTTTGTGGCTACACATTTCCCGCTAATTTATATAAATAAAGTATTCCCCATTAATATTGTTTTAGTAAAACCATAGATAAGTCATCTGGTTTTGGCACAAAGAAATCAATTATTGATCACTCTCTAGTCAGTATGACTTCTAAGAGTAAATTTAAACCAGACCAAGTAATCCAACTAATTTGCTACAAGACATGATAATTTATGACCTACTCAGGTTGTTGGCTTTTCCCTTGGCTTGCTTAAACAAACCAAAATTCAATAGTAATACATAAGATTGTTTACTATAAAATTATCAACAAATCTTGTGGTTGTAACTAGCAATCAATTTACATGTTTTACTCTCTAATAGTTGAAATTTTTTAATTAAGATCAAGAAAACGAGAAATATTCTATACACATAATATCATTTAACGAAATTGAGAGCCATAAAGTTACACGGAAGTGAAATTCCATGAATAAGAGAATCTGAATGTGCATGTTGGAGGAGGTAACCAAGGGCATCAGCAGTGAGAACATAAAGAAAAGGGGCAAGAGGGCAGCCTTGACGAATGGAATTTTGGAGGAATTGGGGGGATAAAACTCCGTTAACAACCACTCTTGCACTAGCATCCATGAATAGCATCCGAACATGAGCACAAAAGTTAGGACCAAACCCCAACCATTGCAACATTTGAGGATGAATGACCAACGTATTCGATCATAAGCTTTATGAAAATCAAGCTTAAGAATCAAAGCATCCTGAGAAGTTTGACGAGCCCATTCAGAAGGTTATTCATCCAAAATACAACTGAAGACATTAATATTTTACTCGATATCCTTGATTTTTTCTGTGAGGTTTCGGGCTCCAAATTAGCAATGCACAAAACTAAATTTTGGATGATCAGTCCCAACCCCCGATCACCTTGGATTCCCCAAGAATGGAAGGAGATCAAACATGGTGACATTACTCAGTATTTAGGCATTCCTTTTGGGCTGGGAGTTTCCTTGAAAGATATGTGGAGATGGTTTTTTAACAAGTTTAAAGTCAAGCTCCTAGGATGGACAAATAAATTTCTTTCAATGGCTGGGCGTATACAAGTGGCCAACAAAGTCCTCTTAGCTAGTCATGTCTATACCTCCTCATGTTGGCTTCCTTCTAAAACTTGTTATAATCAGCTTACCCAGCTTATTCGCAACTTTATTTGGTCTAAATGGGGAAATAAAAAAGGTATGCCTGCCACTTCTTGGTCTCATTGTATACTTCCTAAGGATAAGGGTGGATTAGGAATTATAGATCCTTTTATTCAAGGGATATGTCTTTCAGCTAAATGGATAGGCAGAGCTTTGGATGGCAACACCCCTTGGAAATCTTTGATCAGATACCATATACAAATAGCAACCTCTGGCAAAGCTTGGAGTTCCATTCAATGGACTGACAAGATCCTCTTGGCACATCACTTCAAACTCCATGGATCTGCTCCACTTAATTGTATTTGGAAAGCATGGCAAATGGTTTCTCAAAAACTATCTTGGTCTGACCAGTCATTCAACCATGGGCTCAGTTTTGCATCTTCCTCAATTTGGTGGAATCGATTGATACAAGTTAATAACCAGCCCCTTGCCAAGATTCCAAGGATGAAAGCTAAACAACTTTTGAAGAAAGGTATCTGAGTGTTCAGTGACCTATGGGATCCCACTAGTTTTACATGGAAATCATGGCAGCAGCTCAAGATACGCTTCAAACTCAATAATAAAGACAAGCTCATTGTTTTGGAAATCCAGAATATGGTCCCTCCTAACCTTTCTATCCTCATGGCCACTAGCTGTCACTCTAGTTTTTTTTAAGATTGGAGGTGGCCTAATGGCAGCGGTATCCAAACTTTTCCTCTCAAGATCCTTTATAAACAATTGATTCCTGGTTTGTCTCTTTCAAACCGACTTAACTCTGTTTGGAGATGTAACTTCAGAAGATCCAAGTGGAATCACCTTAGCTTGCAAATTTGGAAATCCGAAGCGGATGCACAATCACAACTCACAACATGGAAACTTTTGCATGCCAAACTCCCAGTTGGTGCTCGCCTCAAATTCATTAACTCACCTCCTCCTTGTCCTTTTTGTGGAAGGGTTGAAACTCTCAAACACTGTTTCTGGTTGTGCCCCCATGCTAAAAAGTTGTGGACTGCCCTTCTTTCAGCCTTGCCTGCCCTATTTCACTTCCCTTGGTCATGGAAATCCACTCTCCTCAGATCCTCGGTGTTACATAATGTGATTTCCAACTCTTGTAGGCTTATCATTCTAAAAGTCATTTGGAGGATTCATTGCCAGGCTGCGTTAGCTCACACCTTCTATCCCTTTGTAATAGAATTATCATCTATTTGTACCAATTTGTATACTCTTTTGTTGTGGCTAACTGATGATCTGGAAAAGAAGGACAATGCTCACTACCTGCAAGCAAAGCAACTTTTATCTCAGCTACAGGTTCAATTAATCATCTATGCATTCATGGTCTAGAGAAGAACTGATTTGTATTCCTTCTAAGTGGAGTATTGGGTGCATTCATTAGTCGATTGAAATAGAGGTCATAAGGAATTCTAAAGGATTGTGGTAAAAACTTGTTTGTCCATTCAAGTGTTTTCAATCTGCATTATGTTTCTGAGTTGTCTTCCTGCGTTGAAAATATTTTGGACTTTTCATTGGCTGAGGTCACTAAGTCATGGCACATAGAAATTTGGCATTCGTAACTTTCTATAATTGCAGATAATTCAGTTATGCTTGTGTGTTCATTGAAAGCCTATGCAGAGCTTTCTTTTAACTGGTTTTCATATTATAAAAGGAGCCAACTTTTTATTCTGAGATGCAGATTTTTATTTGGTGTATAAATCAGATAAAGAAGTCACTTTTTTTCTTTGTGCTACAATACAAGTAGGTGTCTCTTTTGGATGGTAGTTCCAAGTTGCAAGATTGTCAATGTAGTTTCTAGATTGAGATTATAATTAGAATGAAGCAGTATTCAGTTGTGTTTGAGAGCAGGTTGAAGAAGTTATGTGTTATGTATTAAGAATTATATGATTCTGAAGTTGGTGCTTCAGCATCTTGGAGTTGGTGCTTCAAGGAGGGTTGGTGCTCTCAGTGAATTGGTGCTCACTTATGTAACTTGGGTTGGTGTTGTTGTTAATGAAATCTATTGATCTATCATGGTTTTTTACCCAAAAAAGGTTTTCCATGTGAAATTTGGTGTTCTCCTCATTGATGTTTGCTCTTACTATTTTATCTCTGATTTTTAAGGTTTCATGTGTTAAAAGTTTAAAATACTGATTCAACCCTCCGCCCCCCCCCAAAAAAAAAATTATGTGTGCTCTCCACAATGCAACTCAAAGTTGCAAGTTGGTGATAAGCACCACATAGTAGAAGATGAAAAATATTGAATATATAGGAAGCCTTAGCAATGAAATGGTGACGATTGGCTTCTAGAAAATGAAGAGAGAATAATGGATGTTTAAGAATACCTTGAACATTGTTAGAATGAGAGTTTGAGGAAAAATAAGTCCACTCTAGCAATTAGAGAAATCATAGAGGAAATGTGCTAAAGTAAAAGCATCCTATAATTTCATCATAGTGCATTCCAAAAGAAAATAAAGCAATGCCAAAATATTCTCCATTAATTTTTCCACTTCAAAAGAGCTTCTCATATAAATATTTATGTTCATGTCAACACATGTTATCTTTTGTGTTTCGCTGAGTTTCCAAGATGTAGGAACACAATTTTGATGACAACAAAAAATTGTGGTGGACAACTAGTAAAATAACTTAGACAAACTAAAAGCAACATAAACATTTAAAAATAAATAAAATGGGCTGAATTTGCAATGACAACCCTTATAAATTTTTGAGGTTTTTAGCATTTTTTTCCTTAAAATTTCACCTTTTCTCTTTTCATGTGTCAAATGGAGCATTCTATCCAGTCCTAAAAATGGAAATGTCCCCTCCAATTCTATGCTTTTAGCAACAAGAAGAACTCGCCATTCAATCAATCTACATGCATACCTTATGTATTGAATAGCACTGAACATGTCTGTATTATAAGGTATAAATACTTTTGAACAGAAGAAGATTCCTAATGTGAATTTCTAGACTCCAAACCATGGGCTTGTGGATAGAACCCCTAAAGGCTACTCTTTTTGCTGCACAACCACCTTGTTCATGGAATGGCTATTTGTACCTCTCTGTAAGTGCAACACCTTCTAATAACAAAATTAGTATCAGAGCCTTCCATTTTGGACTGCAAACAAGTAATTTATCAATATTATAGACTACCATCATCACAAATCCACATGTGATGAAATGCAATTGTGTACTAAAATGAGCCAAGTCTTGACCTAGATTTGCTTCTTAAGGTTGAGAGATTTACAGGAATATAATGTGCCAGATTAAGAGAGAGAATGTATATGTTCTTTTATACTTTTTCATATTTCTATAATGAGTTGCAACAAGTCAACTTCTTACAAAGATTTTACTCTAATTTTATTCATCGTCAAGCTTGCATTAAGGTTATTACTCATTACAACTCCAAGAATAAAAAGCATACAAGAAAATGCAAGTTTATAAACTCTTTGTTGCTAAGCAAGTATGACTAAGGAGATAGAGTGTCATTTTCATGTGTTAATGACAACAATGAATTGTTAGACTGACTTATCTCTAATTCCTCAAAACAACCTCTCAAACAATAACATAAATTGAAGTGAAAGAAAAATGGACCAAGCTTGATTTCTAGATGATGCTACTGGAAAGGCCCCATATCCTCAAATATGTTCTGCTAAGAACTTTCAAATAGATATTATTAAAAGTTAAAGTAACATTCACCTGAATTCTTAGAGAAGACCACCTAGTACTTAGATGAAAATACAACTGTTATTAGCTAAAAACTTATCATGTTGTCCTTATTGCCACCCATCTCAAGCCCTGTGGTACAGGTCATTGGTGTTAGAGCATATCTTTGGCTTAAGACATCCTACACCAATTTAGGCTTGTGGCATCTGAGCAAGTCTTGGTAATGTCTCTCAATGTTTACTCACAATAGTAGAAGGAAGGAGTACAACTTGGTTCCATATCAGTGAGCCAGACTATCTGCATGAGTGTTGTCGCAGGGGTGAGATGGTTGACTCTTAGAAGATGACTCCCAATGCCTCCATGAATGTTCAACAACTCATCAAGGACACTCTAGAGGAGCAACATGATGTTCTTCTTGGCAAGAATTGTTGAACCGAACCCACACCAAACTAATAAAAAGCATTGCTACGACTCCTATTTTTACATGATACAGTCATGATTTCAAAAGTAGAAATAGTCCTTTACAAATAACATCAGAGGAAGTACAAAACTCCCACTGTGGATATTAGTGCTCAGAATCAGACAGATGGGCAGCCTGTGGGACATGGTAGTGTTCATGGTTTTCGTGATCATCATTCGAATAGTTTGGATGAGGATTTTGGTGAGTTTATCTTAGGCAACGCATCCACAGGGTCTACAACTCAAGTTCAGTTTAATTTTTCTGCTCTAGGGGCAAGTCTCAGATGGTGGCAGCAGAGAGAAGAGCTTGTTATAAACTCAATTCTGAGGCATCATCTAAGCCAGAAAGATTATGTGACAAGCATGAAGTGGCTTGAGAGGCTACTCAAGGAAAAACCACTGGATCCCTTCTTGCTCTCAAGGGTTGGCTATCTTCAGCTGCAGCTGGGTGATTTGAATGGTGCCAAGACTATGTTTTCTAGAATTGAGGCTATTGTGGACAACGGTCAGGTGCCATTTTCATCAAGCTCAGAAGTGCTTAAAAATATGATACAATGTAATAAAGCTCTTCAGTATTTGGTTGAAAAGGATTACACAGCAGCAGTTAGAGAGTATGAAGAAGTGTTGGATCGAGATCCAGGTGATGTTATAGCCACTAATAACAAGGCTCTCTATCTGATGTATTCTAGAGATTTGCTTGGATCCATTAAAGTTCTAGAGAATGCACTTGAGAGGGTGCATGTTCTTACATTGAATGAGAATGTTGTGTTAAATATTTGTAGTATGTATGAATTAGCATTTTTGAACAATGTTGAGACCAAGAGGACTCTGAGTTCTTGGATTGTGCAAATTGCTCCAGAGGATTTTGATTTGTCTTGTACATGACTCTAGGAGATTAATTCAATTTTTTTGATCCAGTAGGTTTATTTCTATGGTCTATATTTAAAAATAATAATAATACTACAGCAAAGCACATGAATTGTAATTTTTTTTGTGAGCTTGATTTATTTTGTGTTGAATCCCAAAAGAATTTATGGTCTTTTGGACACTAAATTTGCAGTTGATTCAACAACTCATTCTTGAATCACCCACTTTGGGCTAGTGAGGCATGCTGACATTATGTGGGAGTTTTGTACTTCCTCTGATGTTATTTGTAAAGGACTATTTCTACTTTCGAAATCATGACTGTATCATGTAAAAATAGGAGCAGTAGCAATGCTTTTTATTTGTAAAGGACTATCTCACCTCTAAGAGACACTAATTTGGTTTATGAGACCCCCTGGTGCAAGACATTAATGAGGGGATTATTTTTCCATATACCTTACATTGTTTTGAGGTGTACAATTGTAAAAGCCTCTAAATTTAATGTGACCATTATGAATTACTTGTGCCTTTACCATCAAGCAAACTTAGGATGTATTAGAGGTTCCCAAATTCTCATTTGATTGTCCATGTCACTTGTCCATTGCTTGATGAAATACCTAAATTTAAAGTTTTTGGTAGTTTGTACATTTGCATGTGTAAAACTTGGAGTAAAACTGTACAAATACTTGGGAGATACAACAAACTTGTTTTTTCTTCATAATACAATTCACAGTGGGCTGTAGATTCCCATATAATCTAGATCTGACCACCAGATTTCTCTCTATCATGTAGGCAAATCAAAAAGTAAAGCACAAAATTTCTGCCTATAATTTCTATTTTCAAGTGCTACAGATGTGACAGGTTGCCAATAGAATCAGGGGGGTTATTTAAACTTTTACACATTTCTATGTTCAAGTGCTACAGCTTTAAGTACATGTTTCCCTAAAACTGTTTTGCCTAAAGGTTTTTCCCTATCATTTATAAGCAACCAAAGGTTTTTCCCTATCATTTATAAGCAACCAAGGAAAATACCAGAACCAAAAAACAATATTTTAGATGCTTACAATGCACTCATTTCACATACCAAACATTTCAGATTTAAAAGAAATTATAAATGAATCTAATATACAATCCTGGTTGTGACCTATGCTCAAACCCAAAGCAGCCAAAATTAAAAATTAATCTAAAGGTCTCATAGCACTCACCTCAATATCATGCACATACTCCTTGAATTTAGCATAATCACTATCAACATTGTCCTGAAATTGTGTAGCTTTGCTGAGAGCTCTATTGACAGGGTCTTTTCTTTTTCGTTCTACTTTCATATAATTGTTCTACAACTATAAAAACATATAGAGTAAGACAATTATGAAGAGCTCAACAAAGAAAAAACAACAATAGAGAAAGAGTATGCAAAAAAATGATATAGTTGAGAATCAAAATATTGAGGAATAGCCTCTTACATGATCTGAATCAATGGAATTATGGTCATTCCATGCAGAAACTATAGGCTTAATAGAGGCAGCCAACTGTGAAACTTTCTCGGTGAGACCATGTAAGCAACTCATTAAATGTTGGTACACTTCATTTGAGTTGACATGATTTGGAGAGGCTCTTACTGGGTGTTCAACAAATGGCTGTGAAATCTCTATTGATGAACTAGATTTCCAATTCATACTACTCTTAGATTTAGTACGATCTAGTGTTGCCATATAATTGACAATATCTTCTACTCCTGCTTCTCTATTATTGTTTTCCACCTAAAAAACAATGTCAATTTCAACATATAGTCAGTTCAATAAAAAATTGAATTAAATAACACGATGTAAATAGAACCAAAAATCCATACATTTACTCCAAATTTGTCAATTTTGGCCTGCAACCCACCTCGGCCAAATGTATATTCAGCCCTCACATTATCTCTTGCTCTCTTCCCTCTATTACTCTTTCTCAAATATTCTTCAGAACACATAATTTCTTTCAATGCCTCCCACGGTTTGGGAGATAGAGTGGAGTCTAACCTCTCGTTTCCCTCCATGATTATTTTTCTGCAATTGTATCTAAAATTGTTCATCAAAAGTCTCATCTTGTGCTTGTAATATTTTCTGGAGATTTGTCCACCAATAGTGTCAAAGGCATTTTCCATTTTTTGGTATAACATATTCCACATTTCATGGATCTTGATGTGCAAAATTTGATTTGCAAATATCCAAATGGGCCCTACATCTTACGCCCAACTCTGAGGCCCACCGTGCAGCATTTTTCCCAATGGGTTCACCATCTCTTGATACCTCAACCAAGAATGGCTTCTTCCCTTCTAATATTCTTTATTTTGCATTCCTCTTTGTAGATTTGTATAAATCTTGACTCAATCTTTGTCTTTTAACAAAAGCAGACACATCTTCTGTTGAACCACTACCAATATTTCTAGCTGATCCACTAATTCCATCAAAAGTTGTAGATGCAACAGGTGCACTTTGAGGCACATCAGATGCAAGCAGACTCTCTTCGTGACTTTCATTAATCGAAACTTCATGCTCCTTGGCCATATCGGGTGTGGCATGAGTAGGTAGATCAGTACTGGTCTCCCCAGATTTCACTTCAAACACATCCTTTATGCGTTGGCTTCTACGAGCTGGCAGCACTATATCTTTACTTTCTTTTTGTTTTTTCTCTGCATTTTCTCTGCACTCTTTTTCTTGCCTGTAAAATAAATAAAAAATATCATATCATGTCTTATATACATAAAGCTCTTGCCTATAAAATTTCATTAAACGGTATTAAATCAATAATATACTACTTGGTGGATTTACAACTTTCCTGTTTGTCAAACCAAGACGCGATAAATATTCATTATTCTTGGCCACACGTTCTTCATGAAAGCGCTCATAATCTGTCACTAGAATTTCAGCATTATGATCACTATCATCTAATTTGCGCCTTAAATTCTTTTTCCTCATTTCTTGATGTCCAAAAAAACAATAATGTATAAATTAGCAACTTCATACAAATATAATTAACTGTAACAGAAATTGCATAAATACAAGTTTATGAGGTCTCAGTTTTAATGAACAGTCATTGAAAAACATAGGAAGTCTAAAGCACTACAAACAACAATAGTCATTAGATGTTGTGGGTATTTCAATCAATGGATATTAAATAATGGTTCCCTGCAGAAATGCTAGTTGCATAAAAAGCTTAGCAATGTATTTGAATCAATCCATCAAATCTTGGGATTGGAATAAGGAGTCCTTCACATTAGATGTGGATTCACCATTAGGTCAGCGATAAATTTGGTGTTCCTGGTCTTTTGGTTTCATTCCTCTGTTCTTTTGTTTAATATACAATCTGATCTTTGTGGGCAATGAGCACCTATATCTAAGTCTTTGTGGGATGAATGGGCTCAAAGTGAGGCAGATGCCTAGACTTTGTTTACATCGACACCTCCTTCATCTGAAGTAGCAGAGCTCACAAACACTTGGGATATCTACAGATTGCAAATCTCATTATCAAATATTATCCTAACTGTGAATTGGCATTTTCTGGATTTGATATAGCTCCATAGCTTGATTCCATTACTCTGCTACTCAGCTTGCTTAAGGTGTTTAGCTCATAGTTGAATTCTTGAAGCAATATCAAGGTTTCAAAGAATTCACCTACAATTGAGTAGCTAATGCATTATACATGTCATGGTATACAATTCCTCAAGTGAAATTTTCAAGAAAAGGGCAATGAGAACATGACAGAGATGACTAATTAGTTTGCAGCCAATCCTATGTAGTAGCATTACAATTTTGGTGAATAGCTACATCAAAACAATAACTCGTATGCTTAACTTGCTCACTTCCTAAGCAAATCTAATCACCATTAATTAAGCTTTATCAAAGTTATCTAAAGTTTGACACAATAGCTCAAGATTGTATATAAACTATAGGCAATTTATAGACGTTCCTATCATATGCTAGGCATTAACTCAGCAAAATGCTAAGAAAAACAAACAAAGGAAACTGGATATTTCTAGAATTTTAAAATAAAGAGCTTTTCACCATCTTTTCAATTACATGGTAAGACAAACTAACAAGAATAATAGTGAAATGAAACCACTCTAGGAGAAATCTCTTTTAAATTCAGTGTGTTCAGGATGGATCAGCTATAAAGGTCCTAATCATTGTGGTTCGGCTATAAAGATCGAAATCATCATGGCTATCTATTAAACTTAAAATAGAAAGGTCAAACAATCTATATAAAAATGCACACATAAGTAAAACCAATGATCCAGGCATAGGCATCAGATAAGTAGCACACATCTCCTTTAAAAGATGTCTTAAGTTCTTAATAACAAAGTTTTTTATAATCTATCAACAAAGAAAAACATTTCAGCTGTCAACAACAACCATGACTGATATGGAGGAAAAAAATACTATGATTATGAGCATCCTTCATAGACACAGAACAACTAAAATGTCTCTCACTAGTCCCCACTTTTGATTGCATAACAGAGTCTGACTATCAAGGGATCAATGCAAGAATTGTAGATGTTCTACGCTCAAACAGGTTACAGTGCTCAGGCAATCTCCTCTCAAGTTCAAGGAGTGGGCCCTTGTGGGATAAGATGGTCAGTTCCACAATGATGATGGTGATGAAGAATTTAACATCCTTCATATTAAATTGGTGTGCAGAACCTTATAAAGCGTGTAGATGATACTAATTGATTTGAGCCCTCTGTGCAATCTGTAATATAATAGTTTTCTTTGTTAATAACCTTCACAATTCCAGTCTCTTTCCAACTGAAGTGCCTGTGCAATCCATGGACTCTTGCTAATGGAAGTGCCCAGGAAAGAAGTAATGAGTAAGAAAAAGATCAAGATAATAAATGATTTATAAATGTAAATCTCGAAGTAAGACAAAATTTAGAGAGAAATGTAAAAGATCAAGATAATAAATAATTTAAATGTAAATCTCCAAGTATGACAAAATTGAGAGAGAAATGCTTTTCAAAATTTGTTTTGGGACAACATATTTATTGATAGTAAATTTGAACGATAGCCAAAAACTTGAATTTTCATAAGAGTGAGTGGCAGAAGTAAAATATTTTAATTGTCTTCCCAGCAATTGGATTAGCATATACTCAGTTAGAAGGTTATAATGGGTTCAAGAGTCCAGTCTGTCACGCTGCAGCAAGCTGAAATTATTCTAAGTTATCCATTCTCTGATGTGTGATAATCACTTTCATACAATTAGAAGGGCCCAGCAAATCAGATGCCTCCACAAATCCCTTCCAAGTGTACCAATCCAATAAAACCAAATGTTTCTTGTGAGCACTTTTAATAAACAAGCAGGTAGAAAAGTAAAGAGGATGAAACTCTAATCCTTTACCCTGTTTTTGGCCTCCTGCAATATTTCAAAGATATAACACCCATTTTTGTTTTTGTATATGCTCAATGTATTTGTAGCCCATTTCTGTTGTCAAAGTTGTCTATGCTTGATTTGTTGTCTGTGTTCCCAAAACTTTGGTGGATGAACCTGGGACTTAATGGCAAGAGCACTCATTTCTTCCTTACTGTAATTGATGGAAATATGGTGCCCGTAGCTTACATTGTCCACATAATTGATGTTAATAGAATTTTAAAAAGAGACAATAAAAAGCTCTTTTACATTGCTTGCAAGAAATATTGACAATTATATGTAAATTCTAAGTATACAAGTGAGTATAAAACAAATAATCAGGTTGAAAAGCCTACAAGACTTGAAAGGGATTTCCAGAGGTGAATTAGTGGTACCTACCTTTGGATATGGTTTGGACACAAAGTTTGATCCACCTTCCTTATCTGCATTCTCTTGTTTGATAGGAACTAGTGGGAAATCGCCTGTTGTCAGTGATGGCAAAAATGGTGCAAACCTTATTTGAGAAACACTAAGCCCTACAATTATTTATGGTTCATTCTTGTTCCTATAGGGTTATATATCCAGTCAAATGGAGAACTATAGTGACCAAGTACTGTCAAAACATACATCTTGCATGCATGAGGCTTCACTGATGCTGTGAGGTTGCCTTTATGAGTAGCTGGTAGGTCTCTGTGCTGGAAAATCCAAGCATACAAAGTCATCCGTAAAGCAATATAAAGTATTTTTTAACTCAAAATATTAGGTAGTGACACCATGTTGCATACAAGCCAAAAAAAACATTTGAAAACTACTTACTATGACTGATACAATGAAAGAAAAAGAACAGCTATAGAAACAATGCTCTACTTGAAGTTATCTCACAAAAATCCAAGTTTGGAAGAATCAAAATGGCCCTTATCCAACAAAACTGGTTGCTACAAGAAAATTTGATGAAGTCCCATGCTTTAGTTTTGTGATTGAAAATGAAGGGCCTTTTTCCTCATTGGCTTTATACGGGCTCCAGTATACATAGTAGATCAAAAGCCTTGTACAACCTGAAAAATTGGGCTTATCCTTGTGGAAACATCAAGTCAGTTCCATAGGCAGGCACCTTGTGGTATCCGTGGCAGAGGGTTTGTTTTGGCACACCATATAGTTTTTTCAAATTGGTTTGTAGTTTGTCAGTTACAAAGATACAAACACTCAACTCATTTCTCCATAAGGTGCAAGTCTTGGTTATCATGCTGTAGAAATAGTCCCTACTATTGAAATTACAACATCAATGTCAAATAAATAGTCTACATATCCTCTGAAATTTTGTATATTATTGACTTTAGGAGTTCTCTCAATTAAACTTGATCAAGTATAAGGGAAGCCTCTTCTAACAAAAGGGCATGGCAATCATACCTCTGTAATATTATGCTTCACAATTATTCATTTACCATGTCTTTTGCATCCTTGTTAGACTATACCCAGAATATGAATTCTTACAGAATATCATTTTTGTATTTAGCCTGAAGTGATGGCATTGAACAATACTTTTGGTAATACTTTTGGTAAGAGATGATTTTGAGTAGAAAAGGGAGTTGGATGGTGCAGAATTGTTTGTGTCCAGAGGGACCTTATATGATAGTGGACGATGGCCCATAAAAATAGTTTGGTCCAAGAGATGATCTTATCATCTTAGAAGTTATAAACTTACCGTAAGATATGCAGAAACTTAGGCTCCACCAGCTTATGCCTTACCAAATAATGAGGACTGTAAATAGAAGTATTGAATAATATCAACCATGCCTAGGTAACCACCAAACTACTCACTGAATTTTCACTGTCTATCAATAACTACCATGTAAGCATCTATGCTGAATTTTAAAGTAATCTTATTAACAGAAAATAGAGTAAATGTAGGGGAGAGGATTCGGTAGTTGAGCATCCTAATTTCATGCTTCTCAAAAACCTACGTGAAAATTTTAAAAAATTCTCAAATTTTTACAACTTTTTTCTTGGCAATGCCCCTGCTTATAACTAAGGTTTGAGGACCACATTATCAAATATGATGCCACATCAGCATGTCTTTTGTCGAGGTGTTCAAAAAATTCCAAAAAAAAGGGAGACCAATACTCGTGCACTAAATTATGTTTTATTAGTGCGTTGATGTGGCATCATATGATTTGTTGCTTTTTAGATCCAAGGAATATATATTATTCAATTATTGGTAGTTATCATCAACACTAACAACTTTAAAGTCACAACTATTGGTGCAATTGACCATTTGGAGACAATGATATGTATGAAATGCATGCACTCACTCATATACAAATAGAGAAAAGAAAAGAAATGTAAACAAGGACCCAGTGTAATAATTCTTTAACCCATTGCTTACAAAATATCATCTAAATATTTCTAAGATGGAATAAATAGAAAATCCATTTTTTAATTTTTACCTTTCTTTTGAAAAATGGATCTTAGTGGTAGAACATGAATAAATTGTGAGGAAAAAATAGAAAATCTCATTTTTTGATATTCATCTTTCTTTTGGAAAATGGTTCTTTGGGGACTAACAAAATGTAAAGACTAAACTGTGATCATGTATATTTACAGTCCTTGCAATTTAGCAGATGCACAGATATTACTCTGAGAAATATGACCTTAACCAACAACAAGCAAACTTCAGAAATTGTATGGTGGCACCACATATTAGCCTTATAAAGTCTTAGGGCAACCAAAATAGCTACACATAATTTGACTGGGTAAGATAACCTTCTAAGGTGCTATAAAATGAAATGATAAACCAAAACATGCTTAGGAGAGGAGAGTGGGCAAGAGGCATGACAGATCTACAAAAAGTGGGGATGCTACTTCTAGGACCATGAGGATGGATTACATGACATGAATGCGCTTGCAACCAAGTCTGCCAAGTTTTCAAAGAGGTTAGGAGAATATTAATATATTATATATCAAATCTTGAACCTTACAATAACAAAAGAAAATTTTCAATTGACTTAACATGAGAATCTGGCTCTTTCCATTCAGAAGCAGCCTCACAGTACCTGCACAAAATATGTTAAAATAGTACAAGCATTATAATAGTCATAGCAGTGAGTCAAAGTACAGTGGTCAAGGACTGCTATAACATCCTGTCATGACAGTGGAAGCAATGATCCAGAGGAGCTGTCAAGAAAAGATCATTGTCAAAGTAAAGCAATGATGGTATACATATTCATATTGCATCCTCATTTTTATATGAAAACTAATTCATATTGCATTCATATAGCAACATTTTTTGACATTAATGCTTTGAAACAGGTATTAGTCTGCAGGTCCATGTCCTTAAAACACAAAACAGTCTTAAAACAACATAAAAGTCTTAAATAAAAGGTCATAAAATGGGGCTCATCAACAATCATCTGCATTGCCAACAAGATCAAAATCCTGATCACTTGTGTCTGCACCTACTTGATTTTCTTCCTCATTTGTGACATGCAATACATTCTCTCTTCCAATTTCTTCATTGGTAATCAAAATCTCTTCTTCAAACAGTCCCTCATTGTCTTCATCCACTTCTTCAAATGTTTCTTGTAAATTAACATATTGCCCATCAAGCATTACATCAACAACTTCCATGAATTTCCGTTTCGAACGAGACTCTGTTTGAATGACATATGACCAACCTGGGCTTCTTACATCATCAATTAGAAATGATTGGTTAATTTGAAGAGGGGAAACATACGGCTCATCTGTCTCTGAAAAAAATTGTCGTGTATTTGCACGTACAAATCCATACTCATCAAATTGCATTGCGGATGGTCGGATCCACTTACATTTTAATAATATAGGACTATTTTCACCAAAATCCACTTGAATAATTTCTTGGATGAATCCAACATAAAATTTCTTCTCAATTTCATGAAGAAATTCAGCACTAACAACACAATCACAATTTGTCTTTCCTTTGTCTTTTTCTTCCACTCTTAAATGACTACCATAGGCCCACATTCCACTAAAACGCATAGCCCATAAATGTGGAGGTTGTGAAAGCTCACTTTCCTCTGTTGTTATATCTTGACCTTCTTCTTTTGCATCACTGATTGCATTAGTAATCCATTCTTCAAATTTTGGAAAAAAATCACCTCTAATCAAATCATGACATCTGCGCTTTTGAGGTCGATGTTGCATCCAAGCTTGATTCTCTTCTTCATGTTTTCTACATAGAATAATGATGTACAAATAGTAAGATTAATAATATAAATGTGTAAATGCAATTGAGTAAATAAATTATTGTGTATTTTTTTTTACCTGTGCCACTTATCGAACGAAGATGTGTTTTGAAGAATAAAGGCATGTATTGCACTTCTTTCTTGATATGATAGCTTGAAGCGACATTCATTGCCTTCTAATACTTCACCTACAACTCTCTCATCTTCATCATCATCCCATACATGTCGATTGACATTTTTAAAATCCTTCATATATTCTGTGCAAAATCCCATGGCCTCTTGCATTGAATATCCCTCAGACATGCTGCCTTCTGGTTTTTCCCTAGTACGAACAAATTTTTTCAAAACTTCATATATCTTTCTATAGGATACATCCATCTCATTCTTACTGGGCCACAGTGCTCTAGTTCATATTGTAGATGTATCAAAAGATGCATAGAAATGTTAAAGATTGTTGGTGGAAATTCTCGTTCCAAGAGACAAAGGACTTCAACAACCTCCTCCCTCAAACTATCAAAGTTCGAAGGATCTAATACATGTAAGCTCATTCTCTTCAATATTAGGCCCAACCTTATAATTGCCAATCTTGGCCCCTTTGCCAAACTCAATATATTTACCACAATAGGTAAAATATTCTCTATTATAACATGATAGTCATGGGTCTTGAGGCCTCTTAAGCTATTAATGTCAGTTTGGCTTCTGATTTTGCTACTTACATATCCAGTGGGGAAGTGAGTTTGAGACATCAACTGTAAGAATTGTGCACATTGTTCCTTTGTCTAGACATAAGGAGCACTAGGTTTTTTATATTTTTCATTATCATATTTTTCAACCCAAAGATTTCGGCGAATCTTTATTTCTCGAAAGTCTTCACGTGATGAAATAGTATCAAAAGCACCAAAAAGAGTTTCTATAATAGCATAAGCTATATTTTTCTCAGTATGCATAAAGTCAATAGTATGCCTAATGGCTATATCCTTAAAGTATGGAAACTTATACAATATGCACAACCGTTTTACACCGCTTTCATTACATGGATCATATCTACTGCCAGCAATCCCATCATTTTCAATAAATGACATTCTTTTTTTTCCATTCTCAACAATGTAATCACCTATTATTAGCAATGGCGCTTCACGATTCTCTTCTTGACCATTGAAACGTGTTTTTTGTTGACGATATGGATGATCCATTTTAAGGTAAGCACGATGTCCACAATAAATACACTTACGCAAAATTCTTGAGTGCCTCACAAAATCCTTAAAGTTGCAAGCAGGACATCCATGGTATCGATGAACAGAGAGACCAAACAATGTGCCATATGTAGAAAGATCATGAATCATAAACAATAAGGAAGCTCTTAAAGTGAATTTTATTAAATGACCATCCCTTAAAGATTGAATTGCTTCAATTCCTTTCCACAATTCCATTAGCTCATCATATAATGGTTCTAGATAAGCATCTATTGTATCTGAAGTCACACTTTTCTTTCCTGGTATAATCAATGATAACATTAAGAAAAATGGTTTAGTTGCTAACCATGGAGGCAAGTTATAATTTATTAGAAACACTGGCCAAGTTGACCATTTAGTACTTTCACCTGAGAATGGGTTCACCCCATCTAGAGCCAAACCCAACCTTATATTACGAGGATCTTGAGAAAAATCAGGCCATCTGTTATCAAATTCCATCCATGTCTTAGAATCAGGCACATGTCGTTGTTTTCCATTAGTGCTCTTATTTTTGGCATGCCACTACATAAGTTCAGCAATGTCTACAACTATACATTCAGAGTAATCGTGGGATTATCAGAAAGTGGCAAAGAACCTTTCTAGGAACCACAGCTGATTTCAACCCTTGTTTATACCTCACTTCATGACATTTCAGACATTCACTCTCATTTGCAAGATTTTTGCAAAATAATACACAACCATTCACACATGTGTGGATGTTTTCATACCCCAAGCCGAGCTTACTGATTTGCTTTTTACATTGACTTCATTTTGTTGGCAATGTGGAGTCAGCTGGTAATAATGAACTCAATAATGCCAATAACTGATCTACACTCTCATTTGTCTAGCCATGTACCACTTGCAAGTTAAGAATTTGAAGGATTGTTGCCAAATGACTTAACTTGCAATTAGCATACACAGGCTTTAAAGCATCCTCCATTGACTTGGCCCAATCGTCGTTTAGACCCTCATTCAACATTCTATCAACTTCAAACCCTTCATCAAACATTTCTGTCTGTTCATCTATGTTTGGTGCCACTTCATCTATGTATGTTTCCTCTTCATCTCTCATAGTCTGCAATTCTATCATATCTTCATAATAATTGTAAGCCCAAGCGCTTACACCACTATGCCCATATCTTATCATACGTCGATAAATCATATTTCTTTTTTTCACCTTTCCACCAAGACAATTTTTACATGGACATGGATATTTGTCAATATCCCTCTCATCAGGTACTCTCTCATCATATGCATGATATTGATCAGTAGTCAACCTTTGACACTGATCCATCTATAATATTGTGCATTCCAGTATTAATTTAGTTTTTGATTTAAAGAAAAAACATAAATCTAAAAATAGAGATGCCAAAACATTGTTGAAAGAAGTCAATTTTAGTAGAGACCATAACAGAAAGAAGAGGATATAATGAGTCATTGTTCTGAGATCTATCTTACATTCATTTGAAGTTTACCTACTAAGAATGGAATATGCCTATTTTTCCTATCAGCTTACTTTCAGCAATGAGGGTTTCGAATTACCTCTGAATTCACTGCAGAGGGCTTCACTAACTTCAAATTTATTGCAGCAAACTCCGAATTCCTTGCCCGCCTTTTCAAAAGTCTCCAAGTCCTATCCAAACAAGCTTTATCGCCCATGGAAGTGCTTCGATACCTGTCCACGAGAATAACAAACATCAACAACAATCCAATTTCATTCCCATGCCAACAAAGACATAGTCCGGAATCAGCACAATCATACAATAAGGGCGTCAAAGAAACAGAGGAAAATGAGGTGGCATCTAACCATGCCTTGGTGGATTCTCAAAAACAAAAGCAAAAAGAAAAATTCACTAAGAAGAATACTGCAACTTCAAATGGGAAAAGAGCTAGAGTCCCCCATAAGGGAACACCCATTCCATCAAAAACACCATCCAATGTTACATCCAGGACATCAAAAGTTTGGGTTTCATCAGTGATGTAGAGTTAGGAGGATTCAAAACACATCTCACAAAACCTTCAACTTGCCTTCCTTTGACACACTTAATTCAACTATATTTCTCTCAATATCAACAAAGATCAAATTCTTTCACTATTGCCCTTAAATACACATCATGGCTCTTGGTTCAAACACTCAAGACTCCAAAACAGAGAACAAGGCCATATTCCTCTTGTAGTTACTTCATGATACCATGCAGTGATAATTCAAATGGGATTTCATTCATACCTTCTCTATCACAAATAGCTAACAATGGAAACATGAATGGAGAGCCTTATATGAATGAAGAAGATTGTTTGTTTGTAAAAGAAGGGGCAATGAGTGAGTTTGTAGAAGAGTGTGAAGTTAACTTTTTCTGACTTTAAAGGAGCATAGAAAGATGAGACAAAAAAAATTGCATTGTGAATGGAATAACTTGTGTAATGATGTGAAGGTTGAATGGTAGGAGAGCAGATATTGCCTGCTTTAATAATACAGAGAAAGGAAAAAAAGGTCCTTCCAAGGTATATGATGCATGGTGACCTGTTAACCCAACTTTGCTTAGATTGGAGGAAAGCTAACAAAATATGAAACCACCCTTTACTTGCTGTATACTTACTCAAGGTATTTAGGAAGGCATCATATGTGCTACATGATATGGGGCATGGGAATACTTATCCAATAGCCCACCCCTCTCTAGATTTGAATATGTGTCTCCCCTACCAAAGCACAATCCTTTCCTGTCAGGTCCATTCAGGGAGTGCAGAAAAATTATTGTCTCATCATGTTATGAATATTGTGAAACTAGCTAGAAGGATAATATTTATATAGATGTAGGCATGGCCACAACAGTATAATGGATTTATAACTAATTTTTCCTTCAAATAAGACATGGTTGCTCAAACCCGTTCTTAAAAATCTGATTAGAACTATGATAGAAAGCATTGGTACCATGCATTGCAATTTCCAATACCAAGAGAATATATTGGTACCATGCATTGCAAATTAGTATATTGTTGTACTGGCCTGAAAATAAACTTTGATATAAGCATTGGAGAACACTATGATGAGAATTTTTTTGTGGCCATTATAAGAAACATATTTTTTAAGACTAGTCGGAGAAAAAAAATCACAACATAAACAATGATCCTCTTACCACTCTTTGGATGGTGATAATTTAATTTGCAGGTGAAGGTGCTAAAAGAAAAATTTGGATTTGATGATGCCTTCAATTATAAATCAGAAACAGACTGGGATGTAGCTTTGAGCAAGTAAGGTTTGAACATTCACATCTCTACTTCTGCATGAATAGTTTAAATAATTCTATTGGCAACCTGTCACAGTTGCAACACTTGATCATAGAAGATTGTAGAGGTTTAAATAACCTTCCTTATTCCACTAGAAACCTAAATGTCTGTAGTACTTGAAAATAGTATGTTGTAGAGGTTTAAATAAATTCCCTGATTCCATTGTCAACCTATCGCAAATGCAGCACTTGAACATAATAGGAAGTTTCAAAGGTTTAAATAACCTCCTTGATTCTATTGACAATCTATTGCAACTGCATCATTTGAAACTAAAATATTGTCATGGTTTAAATCATAGCAAAACAAATCTTTTGGGGAATAAATTGGCAAACCAAAAGTATAAGATTTCTTGAAAAAATCGAGAAAAAATCGTGAAAAAATTAGGAAAAAATCGGATTTAAAAAAAATGTAAAAAATTGTAGAACAAGAGATAAAACTATTTTTTTTGAAATTGAAAGGCATTTCCATAGCATAGAGATATAGAGAGCAAATAAAATAAAGAGTTTAACTAATGAAATGTAGAAAATAAATTTTTGTAGTTTATATTCATATCGCTGATTACATTCATTGCATTGCACATCTTTCAAACTCAAAGCATTACTTAACATTGCATAACTAATAACTAGATGTTGATAGATGGCAAAATTTCAATTACAATATAGCTTTTTACAAAGTCAACCTAAGCAGTTATGCAATTACTTCACATTGCATAACTAATAACTAGGAGCAGCTACCAATTTCATTAGCTTGTCATGGCATTCCATGAGACCACAATTCTTTGAGTCATTTTTTCAAACAGTTCACTGCCTTGTCTATGCTACGACATTTTTCATACATGTCTACCAAAGCATTTTATCAAATAGTTCACAGCTTTGCTGCTATGGCTAAAAGCCTAAAACAGTTTTGAACAAGCTATGGATGTTTGAAAAAAATCTATCAAAGCATAATAGTAAGCAATAGCATAGACAAGGCAGTGAATTGTTTGAAAAGATGCCTCAAAGAAATGTGGTCTCATGGTGATGGAATGCCATGATGAATGCCTATGGCGATGGATTGTCATGGCATTCCATCACCATGAGAACACATTTCTTTGAGGCGTCTTTCCAAACAGTTCATTGCCTTTTCTATGGTACAACATTTTTCATACATATCTACCAAAGCATTTTATCAAACAGTTCACTGCCTTGCTACTATAGCTAAAAGCCTAAAACAGGTGCTTTCGAACAAGCTATGGATGCTTGGAAAGATCTGTCAAAGCATAATAATAAGCAATAGCATAGACAAGGCAGTGAATTGTTTGAAAAAATGCCTCAAAGAAATGTGGTCTCATGGTAATGGAATGCCATGACAATCATCACCATGAGACTACATTTCTTTGAGGCATTTTTTCAAACATTTCACTACCTTGTCGATGCTACCGCATTTTTTATTCATGTCTACCAAAGCATTTTATCAAACAGTTCACTGCTTTGCTGCTATGGCTAAAAGCCTAAAACAAGTGCTTTTGAACAAGCTATGGATGCTTGGAAAAAATCTATCAAAGCTTAATAGTAAGCAATAGCACATACAAGGTAGTGAACTGTTTGAAAAAATGCCTCAAAGAAATGTCGTCTCATGGTGATGGAATGGTATGATGAATGCCTATGGCTATGGATTGTGATGACATTCCATCACCATGAGACCACATTTCTTTGAGGCATATTTTCAAACAGTTCACTGCCTTGTCTATGCTATGACATTTTTCATACATATCTACCAAAGCATTTTATCAAACAGTTCACTCCCTTGCTGCTATGGCTAAAAGCCTAAAACAGGTGCTTTCGAATAGGCTATGGATGCTTGGAAAAAATGTATCAAAGCATAATTGTAAGCAACAAGCTATAGTCTCATCATTTTATTTTTTTGCGTGAAAATCAACACAATTTTATTTGCATTTTTCTGTAGGTTTTAAACACGTTTTTTGGCGATTTTGCAGTTTTAAATGGGAAAAAATTGTTGACCAAAAGGTCATATTGTTTCAAAAAATTGGGGAAAAAATCGTCTAGCCTGCAGATTTTTTAAAGATCGTGATTAATCGAGTTTATTTGCAGATTTCTGTTACTATGGTTTAAATAACCTCCTTAATTCCATTGGCAACCTGTCACAGCTGTAACCTTGAACATAGAAGGGTGTGAACGTTTAAATAACCTTCCTGATTCCATTGGCAACCTGTCACAACTGCAGCACTTGAACATGGTACATAAAGAAATAACAAACAATCTTCTTCATTCAAATAACTAAGGGGCAGTGAGTGAGTTTATAGAAGAGTGTGAAGTTAATGAGAAGGGTGCAGTCACTTTGAATGGTGAAGAAGATCAAGTAAAATGGATAAGTGAATTTCCAAGAAAGGAAGAGTTGATGGTGAATGGCCTAGTGAAGGCTAGAGGAAAAGAATTTGGGAAGTCTCCAATTGTGATGGAGCAGAAAACAGAGAATATGGATTGTATAGGGGTTGTTTATGCTACTGTGTAGGTTATTTTGAGCATGGGAAAGCTGAGAAAAGTTGTGAGGAGGAAAATGGAGAGGCAGCGAATGAAGAGGATTTTTTGTTATTTCTTTGTTTTGATGATTTTGATGATGGAGGTTAAGCCAACAGTCAAGATGAAAGGTGAAGCACATAGTGTGGTGTTGTGTGAACATGTTGAGAATGTTGGGAGTAGTTGGTTAAGGTTTGTAAGTGCAGGTCTGAGATTGATAGTGCAAATCCAAGGAATCAGTGCAAGCAAGGGGATGCTACACATGGACAAGACAAAGCCAAAGGTCAAGATGAAGCATCTACAAGGAGTATTAGAGGATGGAGATCCAACTTTGTTGTAGGTGAGGCTTCCAAGAGACTTGGAAGAATTTTCAAGCCAGGGTGTATGGTGCAGGAGCACCCAGTACACACAGTTTCAACAATTCATCCTTTCAAGGAAGGCATTAGGAATTTAGGGGTATTTGAGTAAATTAATATTAAATAAGGTCTTTGAGACTATTATTCATGTAATTGGGGAGTTTTTAAGGTTAGTTGTTCCAAAAGTGCAAAAGGTTGCATAATATTGTGTTTATTGTTAACAAATTGTCAAACAATGCAAAATTAAACAATGTAAGGGTTAAGGTAGTTTTGTGGTCAGTTATATGAGTTTCATGGGTAGTTTGGATTGGAAAATGTTTAAATGGCCTCTTGAAGGCTCGAGAGGGGTGGGTTGAAGCACTTTGAAGAACAAAATTAATAAAATCTCTATTTTTCTTAGTTATTTTCTGGCTTTTTCCTTCATTCCCAGCTTGTGTACGGGTCCGTGTAGTAGGAACTGGTCATAAATGATTGGATTCTGATATAGGATTGTTTTTCCTTTGTTTTGAATTGGTTCTTGAGGGATAAACTTGTATTTCAAGCAACTTAGTGACTAAAATTTGAAGACTGGTCAGAAAACAGGGTTGAGGGGTTTGAGCCTCAAAATGAGTTGA
>VDFB02168118.1:48500285-48687109 GCA_007258455.2 Sequoia sempervirens
TACTAGTGTTAAATGTTATTCATACTCAGCATTTGCTATACCCAAACACATTAGGTTACACGAAAAACAAAGAAAATGATAGACGTTGACACCTATGAATTAACTAAGCGCCCCCAAATATCAAACATTGACTACGTGCTTAAGAGGGAGGGACTTTGTAGATTGAGTACTTTTGCATACAATGTTGGTGATTGTTTGTTTGACTCGTTACAACTATTGCTTAACAATCGTTACACATCAATTCAATTACGAAATGGAGCTATAGATTATTTCTTGAATTGCCTTAAAAACAAGGACAAAGAAGCAATAAAATCATACAACTATGAACTAGACCCTGATACTCTATATACATTGCACAAAGTACATGATCCACAAACATACTTCCGCAAAATGCGGTTATCTGCACAGCCACAAGCAGATTGCACAGAAAGTGGATTGTGGGGTGACCTATTTTGCATTCACTAGATATCCAAATGGTTGAATATATAAATCTCCCTTTGGTCAAGAACAACAGCAAGAAGGTACTTACAGTTCAATAGTTCTGACTACACAGAATCAGTCTCTATACTATTTCATGACATGAATTCTTTAAGTGGACACTTTGAACCATTGTTAGAAATTGAAACACAAAACATAAGTTCAAAACAGCCCATAAGTTCACATGAAATCAAAAAACTGTGCCCAAAGTATCCTCAAATATCAAACATTGACAATGTCCTTAGAGCTGAAGGCCTTTGTAGATTAAGCACATTTGCATACAATGTTGGCGATTGTTTGTTTGATTCGCTTCAAGTGCTACTTAACAACCAGTACACCTCAACTCAATTACGCAATGGAGCTATAGATTATTTCCTGGCTTGCTTTCAAAAAAAGGACAAAGAAGCAATTAAATCATCTAACAATGAACTAAATCCTAGTACTCTATATACATTGCACAAAGTACATGATCAAGAAACATACTTCCGCAGGATGTGATTGTCTGCAAGCTTATGCATAGACCATGGCGAACGTGGATTGTGGGGTGACTTGTTTTGCATTCACTGGATATCCAAATGGTTAAAAATACAAATAAGCCTCTGGTCATTGACAACATCAAGAAAGTACTTAGATTTCAATGATTCTGGATATACAAAATCAGTCTCTATACTGTTCCATGATACAAACCCTTTGGCTGGACATTTTGAGCCACTTCTAAGTATCAAAGCCCAAAATCTAACTCGCCTATGCTCAACAAGCTTACTCCAACTTAAAAAGTTGATCAAAAATCGTCCACAATACAAAAATACTTACTTGACCAAGCCACATGCTTTTCCTAAAAACAAGGAAAATTTGATGCCATTTGTCATAGCAAACAATTTTAAACATAAATCAACAATAAGACTTAATCACCTGAAGAACTTGATTAGAAAAGAAAAAAGAAAAAAGTGTGCCTAGCAGCCCAAAGAAAAAAAAAACATTGACACCAATAGAAATTTATAAAACAGTAATACAAGATACACCAAAACACTCATGTGCAATTTGCCAAGTGCTCTGTTTCAACAAGGACATCAGGGTTTTCAAAGAAAAACAAAAACAACTATACTGTGAACTAGTACAATCAGATTCCTTACCATTCACAGATCTCATATGCAATGTATGCTACTTTGCATTGAAACAGTCCACTATTCCAAAGTATGCTACGCCACAAAAAATAAGAACTAACAGACCATTGTGCTATGTGCAAAACTTAACTCCTTTAGAAGAATGACTTGTCTCACTTAGAATTGCATTTGCACAGATTTGGGAACTAGGGTTCAAAAGGTCTCAAATAGGCCTGACAGGTTCTATTATAAATGTCCTTGTTGACATGAACATTGGACAAAGAGCATTACCACAATCAATTGCTGTTTCATTGAAAAGACGCTTAAAATACAAAAATGCATTTCAAAAAGGCATGGTGCGCCCAAATGTCATCATGCAAGCTTTGACTCAATTAACAAGGACACCATTATACAAAATGCACAAAGTCCACATAAACCAAGATTGGCAAGAAGTTCTCCAATGCACTAAGGAAAACGAAGCCAATAGTCCACAAAATACAAGTGAAATAGAATCAGACAGTGAAACAGAATCAGACAGTGAAATGGAAAATGAAAACCCATCAGAAACATTGATACATGGATTCACTGAGTCTAGAAGTATCCATAACATGGAGGACAAGATTATTGAAATTGCACCTATAGAGCACAAGTATCCAATTGGAATATTTAAGGACATTTATGCTGAAGAAATGAATTTCCCAACTTTATTCTTTGGCAAGCCATGTGATAATGACATTGTAAAAAACTTTACGTATCAGAAAATAATACGCTGGGAGCTCTTACAGTCACAAAGACAATTTGCATATCATACAACAAACATTTTTTTCAAAGCTATAAAGGTTCTAATACAACAAGTACTGTCCACAATGACAATAAGAATCTGCAAGGGCCAGTTAAAAGGGATGAAGCTATTTGCGAAAGATGTTAAAAAAAAACCAAACCTAGAAAAAATTCTTAAATCAGACATTGGATACGTTGATTTCAAAAGAATAAGAATCTCTCCAGACTATTCACAACAACTTAAGAAAAATGTATTTTCTATGATTCGACAACTAGGACCACCGACATTTTTCATCACTTTCTCTAGTGTTGAGCAAAATTGGGATCCACTAATTCAAACATTACAAGAGCTGCACAATCTACACCAATTAGCACAAAACCATCAAGAATCTAATCACCCAACACACATTGACAAATTTGAACTAATCAAGAAAGATCCTATCACTTGTGCATGTTACTATAAACATAGAATCAATGCAATTAAAAAATTGATACTTACAGATGACTCTTTCTTTGGAAATATCATTGATTACTTCTCAGTCACTGAGTTCCAAAATTGAGGAAATGAACATGATCATTTCCTCATATGGGTTAAAAATGCACCAATCTACACAGAAAATAACATCACAGACGTCATAGCTTTTGTTGATAAGTATATTACCTGCGACACTCAAAATTTGGAACCTGCTTTGGCAATGTTACACAAACACCATCATACAAAGAAATGCAAGAGATCAAGAAATAAACTTTGTAGGTACAACTTTCCTTTCCCACCAATGCAAAAGTCAACTATACTTTTACCAATAGTCCAAAAGACTGAAGCGATAACTACAAATGCCACTTATATCTTCTCAAAACTCCAAAAAGCAAACTATGACGAAACTTTCACTTTTCAAATGTTCTTACAAGAATTAAACTTAAGTGACAATGAATACATTGAAGCTTTGAGCTCAACATTAAACAAGCCCACGCTTTTCTTACAAAGAAAACCATCACAAATATGGAACAATAGTTTTTCAAGGAAGATTCCAAATCTTTGGAAGGCTAATACAGATGCACAATTTGTCCTAAATGCATATGCTGCTGCTATGTACTGTAGCTCATATATTGCAAAAGTAGATAAGTCAATGACATAAGCATTCAAAAGAATACGTACAGACCACAAGCAAGACAATATTGATGCAATACGAATGGTGAGTAAACTTGGAAATGCCATGCTTAACTTGCAGCAAATGTCATCACAGCAAGCAGCACATATTGTTCTATCATTGCCATTAAATTACAGTTCAAGAAAATGTATATTCATTGATACGCGATCTGACAATGATCATACATTTATACTCAAATCTGTTAAACAATTGAGCAATGAGCCAGATGAATCAGAAAACGTTCTTGCAAAATCTATTATAGACTACTATTTAAAACGCCCTGAAACAATGGTGGACATATGTCTTGTAGAATTTGTTTCAAGATACAACAAATACGGTGCTAAAATTGAACCAAAGGCCAAACCCAATGTTATACGGTTTATCAATTTCAACAAACACTTTGATTTAGAGAATCATTGTAGAGAGCAATTGGTTCTCTATGTTCCATTTACCATTAATGAGCATACACTAAAACAAAACTTTGATTGTTGGGAACATGCATACATGTATCATGGACAAACCATTCAAACAAACAGTGCAAAGTTTGTCCACAGCCCAAACTCCGCATGGGGTGACATTGACAAAGCTATAAATGATCTTCAGTCTCTTGAAGATGAAAAGCTTATTGACCTGCCAATGCAAGCAAAGCTTTCCCAGAAAGAACTATATGACATTCAAACAGACCTTCCAAACATAGGCCATTCTAACCCAAATACCACATACTCCAATGGATTTCAAATTGCAAAGCACCCACAGATTATAGATAACAATGAATACTACAAGTTAAGACGAATGTTAAATAAAGAACAACAAGCAATTGTTAACGATGTTCTCATAAAAAAGATGAAAAATCCACAAAAGCCATTGCACTTGTTTTTGACTGGAGGAGCTGGAACAGGAAAGACTTTTATAGCAAAAGCCATCTACCAAGCTCTCATTCGCATGTATAGCAATTTTGTTGACAATAATCCAGACAAACCCAAGGGCTTATTAACTGCATATACAGGTAAAGCAGCATATAACATAGGGGGATTCACATTGCATTCAGCATTTCACATACCTTTTAATACGTCAGAATTCCTGCCCCTGAACACTGAAGTACTTGACACTATGTCAAAGCACTATGATCAATTGCACATACTTCTTATAGACGAGATATCATTAGTTGGCTCAACATTTCTATGGTATATTGATAGAAGACTACGGGACATAATGCAAATGCCTACATCATACTTTGGGAACCTTGATACCATATTTTGTGGTGACCTTTACTAGGCACAACCTGTCCTTGATTCTGTGGTTTTTGATAATAGGCCTACTCCAATTGAATTAATGCCTTATAGTTTCTGGAAAGACCACATAAAATGCTATTCATTGGTAACTACCATGAGACAAAAAGATGAAATATTTATTTCAATTCTTAATAGACTACGAGTAGGCATTCAGACAACTCATGACATAGACTATATCAACAAAATTTGCTTTCATCCTGTACCATTAGATCCATTGCTTCCACACCTTTTCTATAGGAGAGTAGACGTTCAAGCACATAACAACAAAATGCTATCAATCATTCCAACCCAAATGATTGTGCTAGATGCGATCGATGAAGTTAACGAGGACCTTAATGCAATACGAGTGTATAGACACACAACAACACTTCCATCACAAATATGCTTGAAACCAAACATTCTTATTGAGCTTTATGCAGGCAATTACAATGTTCAAGATGGCCTCGTCAATGGTTCAGATGGAATTTTTAAAGCATATACATCACAAAACAATATTGATATTGTTTGGATTAAATTTAATGACCCATCAATTGGACATCACCAGCGCACAAAACTAGCACATTGCTATTCTACTATCATTGACAAAGACTGGGTGCCTATACAACGCATTGCTAGGCCAATCCAGAAAATAACAATAAACAAGAAAATTACAACTAGAAAACAATTCCCAGTACAAGTAGCATGTGCACGAACCATACATCGATCCCAAGGATTAAAAATGGAAGCCTTGGCTTTTGATCCCACAGGCATTAGATAGCATGGACTAAGCTATACAGCTCTGTCACGAACAAAATCAGTAGAATCATTGTTCCTGTTACAACCTTTAAATGAAAAAAACTTCAAAATTAAAGACAAAATACAACTAGAAATGTCTCGTCTTCAGACATGTGCACAATGGCAACTTGATAATCTAGACACATGTTCAAAAAACAAATCGCATTTGTTCCTGTGTACATTGAACACTCGCAGCTTAAGAGCACATGTAGAAGACATTGTCAATGACTATGGCATAATGCAATCTGATATCTTGTGTCTTCAAGAAACACATATGCATCCCTTTGAGCTAAATACCTTGCTGCAGAATTTTGATAGCTTCTCTGTACATAACATACATGGCATAGCAACTTTAACCAGGAAACATTTGCTCTTGTCAAAAACAACACAACATGGAACTTCAAATATTGAAGCTATCACATTAACAATAATGCTATCTAACAATGAACTCAATGTTTGTAATATTTATGCAAGACCTGCAACTGCCATAGATGAAGTAATTGCAATGTTGCAAACAATTATTGGGTCCACAAATTCAGAAAACATGTTGTACATTTTAGGCGATTTTAATGTTGACATGTCTATAGAAAACAGAGACAAAAAAATGCTTCATAGTTATATGCAACACAACAACATACAATTTATGTTGAACCAACAACACAGCATAGGCAATTTAGTCATTGATCACGTTTGGTCCAACACAGCTACAAATATATGCTCTACCTATATATCAGAAGCATATTGGACTGATCACAATCCAATTTTCCTAAAATTTCATGTTGCACAATAGACAAATTCAACTTTATAGAACTTATAGCCTTATATCACCTTTATGCACTGCAATGTCTTTTCCAATACTATATCCATTATTTGCAGGAGATCTATGGATGAAACTAAAAGGCAGGCAAAGCAAATACAAACCACACAAGAAGACTCAGTACAACGGTAAAGTTCCCATAGTATTATTCCTTCATACTCATTCGCCCAAATCACAAATATTCAAATAACATTGTTCCAATTCTTTGCAGAACACCAAAAGATGTATCAAAAAGACAAGCCAAACAGGTGCAAATTACACAAGAAGAATCAGCACAACGGTATAGTTTCGTTCTACAGTGTACTGCCAGCTGCCCAAGCTGCTAATATAAAATTAGCATTTTACTGACCCTATCCTTGTTCCTTGTAGGACAAGAGTCAAGAAACCTAGAATTGTTTCAATTGAACAGCTAAATGCAAGAAGAGCTGGAGACACCTTCCAGGGTGATGTCCTTGTTGTCTACAAAGCAACATTAGATAAGGCCAATAAAACACGGGAAATGCTACGTGCTGATCTGACAGATCACAAAGCAGAAATGACAATCACGTTGAATGTTAGTGGAGACCTCATCTATCAACATGAGCCTAAAATAGTCCCAGGGTCAGCTATTTCAATATCAGATTTCCAAGTTGCACCTAGGACAGATTATGACAGAGGTGATTGTGATTGCATTTTGATTTTAACAGCCATAAGCAGCACTGAAAACATCCCGTGCCTCTGTCAAGAGTACAAATTCATCCCAAGTGCAACTATCAGCCAATTGCTAACAACTGTAAATGAGTACCCAGCTGGCACAATAGCTGCACTGGTAGTTGGAGCCAGAAAAATGGGTACCCAATTTGCAATTGACATCAAAGATGGCCACACTGACATAGACAGGGCACAGGTATTTCAGTCTAGAGAACTTTTTACCTCTTCTTTCAGTTTCAAGCTTTAAATGTTCTGCAATCGTCTCTATAACAATTTCCAGAACAAAATCTAATCGTCTCATTGAATTGCAGTTGCTATTACGGTCAACATATGAGCAGCAGTACTTTGCACTCGAAGACTAGTTGCATACAAATAAAACACCTGCAATGCTTTTCAAGAATGTTGTAAGAAAAACAGATCAAAGGAACACATTTCACACATGTAGATCAACATTCATCTGTACCTTGAATGACAAAAGAAGCTTGGAAAAACTCAACAGCCTACTACATTCAACTTTCAAGGTAACAATATTCTTTTTAAAAAAATCTAGTTCATCCAAACTTGTATTTTTGTCTTCTCTAACAATTTTGAACCATATTCTATAGGTTTCTGGCACTCTAAAAGCAGCAAATGCATTTTCCAATCCATTTCATGCATGTTGTCCAAAATGCAAATTCAAATTTACTACTTATGGCACACTCCAAGAAAAAACTGCTCACTGCAAACAGTACAATCAGCAAGTCAATTATACATTCTGTTTACAGCTTAAAACGACCATAACAACTTATGACAATCAAACAATCCAGTCGACAATTGACCAGGCCACCATGCACCGTCTGTTGCCCACACTGCAAAAGCTCAACTATGAAGACTACATTAAGGACAAGTCAGCAGTGATATTCATCCTACAAGACTTCACTACTGAAGGACATTTTAGCCTTGACCAAAACAATGCCATTGTTGAAGCCATTTGCATTGACAAATAGACAAGAAACATCACCAGAAGGTAATAAAGTCATACATATGTGAACTTTTTTTTCTTTTGAACCAATACCTCAAATCATTATTCATACAAACTATGTTTCTAATACATAGGATTTTGTTGGCTTTACAGGAAACTAGGAATAGAGGAGCTGAGATTTATATTGTTCAGACTTTTACTTTTTCACCTTTCCATGCTCCAAGACATTTCACTGGTTCTCACATGTTACAGACATCTTTGGTTTAAAAATACTTTATTGCTATTATACATTTAGACACTTCTATAGGTTACTATGTTAAAGTATTCTAGAATATGGACATCTGAAACTCTGATTTTGTTTTTGCACCTATGAAGACAATGGTTCTCTATGTACATCTGACATATATGTTCAATAATTATTATCTCTCCATGTATAATGCCATTCAAACTATATAGTTTAAATGTTCCCTTTTGCATTCTGTACTTCCTAGCTTTTCCAAAATTTGCTTTATGATTCTTACGCTTTCAAGAATTTATGGTGACCAGTTAGAAGTTGTTATTTTTGCACACTCTAGACCCATTAACAAGTTACTTGAGACAGTAAATGGTTATTTTCCTTTGGCTTTTTTCCATTTTTTGCTGTTACTGCAACCAAGTCTCGCCCCTGCTTCTATGCATTGTACTTTATAGTCACTTTTCCATCATGTATTCTAATGTGTACACTCCTGTATACACAAATCCATTTGTTGCTTTCACTGCATATATGCGTATTCACATGTATATATGCTTATATGTCCATATGCACATACGCACATGTTCATGTGTCCATGTATTCATTTAAAGCTTCTACGTATCCCTGTATGCAACTGCGTATACATGTGTCCATGTGTTTATGGATCTACCACTGTAGCCTTGTACCAATTTATTATGTTATATGGATAATGCATATAGTAACACTAATTAACACTAATTAATTGTTTCATTGTACATAGTAATTGTTTTTCGTGAATGCCAGATAAGCTTTGGCATTTTATTTTATTGTTTGCGGGGCTGGATTAACGTTGGGTTTGGGATGGGTCGGGGTTGATAGGGCGTTTAGTGGACAGGGGTTGGATGGGTTGGCGATGGGACGGACAGGATTGGTTTGGTGGACGATGGGTGATTTGAGGATGGTTTGAGTGATGGATTCGGCGGGATGATGGGTTCGTGGCGGGATGGATTGGCAGATTCGGTGGGTTTGAGTAGGTGATGGTGCGATCTTTGGTATGGCGGTTTGATTCGGTTGTTGACGGGTTTCGTCGCGGTATGATGGTTTAGACGGATCGTTATCTGGCAGGCTGATGAGTTTGTTTGATCGAACAATAGAACAATGAGTTTGGACAGTTAAAACATCTGGTGGACATGATGGCCATTGAATTGGCCATAGCGGTCTGAGTTCGGCATCGTGGCAAATCATTCATGAAACTCCAGAAAGCAGTCTTGATTCTAGGTTTCGAACGCAGAACACAAAAAAAACACACACAAAGTAATAAAGATGCATACCAAGTGGCTTAACTCTATATTAAATGGCCAAAGTACCCTGTCCATCCATGTTCACCAAGCAACACCAGCGCATTCACCTCCAGCCATATGTCATTTAATGCATTTACTTTGCATTCATGCATTGAGCTTACATTTTCCTGATATTTTAATGCATTTAATCTGCATTCATGGATTACGTACCTCTAGCTGCCAACTTCTAAACTATGCCTTTGCTTAAATTTATTTAAACAATTTATGCATTTGCATTTTCCCGAATTTTTAAAACGAAAATGATTTATAAAGCTACTCGGACGAATAGAAAAAAAGATAAATGCTAATTTTCCAATATATAAAATAGCTCTCCAAATGCAAACTGTACCCAAAAAAAAAGAAGTAATATGTTCAATGGAAAAATGTGATTGGCCAATGCTACCGGTTAAAAGCATTCTGGGCAAATGCATAGGCAAATTTAGAATACGTTCACAGGAAAGAGCTTTTGATTCTGAATCCATATGCATAGTTTGATTCAAACTAGTGGATGAAGGTACATAATGCACTGGTGCAAGCTCAATGCATTCAATGGCATCTGGCTATAGGGACCGCTATTTGCATTGCTAGTTACTCTTTCAATATATAACAAGGTTCAAGGAGAAAACTCTCATTACCACACATGTTGACATAATTTTCGTTCCAAACCTCTCTTTATGAGACCGCTTTGCAGTAATAAAAAAAATATAAACTTTACAAGCCTCGCATGCAACCATGCATCTTGCTTGCAGTACCACTTCTACATGCATCCATGTGTACTGCAATACATGTATCTATGTGCACATGTAGCCATGGATATAAGTATTTATGCAACTTCATATGCAATCCATGGATATTTCCATACATGTATATTTAAGCATTTATGTATCCTGCTATGCATCTATCTATCTATCCATGTAACTATGTTTCTATGTATTCTTCTACCTTTAGATGCATCCACGCATATATGTATGTCTTTACTACTTTCCAGATTAAAAAAAAACAACTTTGGAAACATCAACTTCCAGAATTAAATACTAATATGCACAGAGTCATCATATTACTCTAACTAGATGACTGTGAACTACATGTTACCTATGCAATCTAAATTCTAGAGATACATACCATCCTTATGCACCTATGCACAAATACATACTGTCTAACATATATACATAATTACATGTACACATATACACATGCAAACCTGTATACATGGATGCATACAAAGACTATGTTTGATGGGATTATTAAGGAGTTCAGCTGCTTTCTATATGGTTCCATACTTTGCATGTATGCCTATGAGGACAATAATTACAGTATCCAGAACCAGAAACCAGTTACTTGAGGCAATAAATACTAAATAGCAATCCAAACAGCCTCCCCTCTAGTCAGATGCAATTCAATGCATTAATTTTGTATCAATGAACTGTGTACTTTCAGCCACTACTTTTAATCAAAGTATGCATATGGATTCAGAATCAAACTCTCAAAATAAATGCATATATAAATGTGTCTTTTTCCTCATTTCATAATGTATCTATGTATCCATAGGCGCAATTATGCATATATCGATTTGTGCATATTTCTTGTTATCTCTTTATGCATTTGTCTATATATGTATCGCTGTATCTATGGGTACATGTATACCTTCATTTATGTATATATGCGCCTATGAATTGCATACACACATCCATGTATATATGCATCTATCAATAACTTGCATGGATACATGTATATATGCATCTATGGATTCATGCACCCATGTATATATGACAACTCATTGGTTCTAAAGCTCTCTTTATAGGACAACTGTGCATTGCCTACAAGACTCAGATGAATACTTTGTATTTCAAGAAGAGATTCGAATGGATAACACTTAAAATGATCTAAACTATGATTTTATAATCAAAGTATACAAATACATTGTAACAATGCAAAACCCGACTTCCATTTAAGATGTACAGTGAAAGTAAATAGAAGCAAAAATGCATTTGCTTCAAAGTTTCTAGAGCAATGTCAACAATTTGTCTAGCCATTGTTCAAAATATAGTTTTCTATCGACATAGTCCTTGAAGTTTCTGTAGGTATCACTGCTACTTTGTTAATTGACTTTGATTGAAAGGTCAAAATTTGGAATGTTCCCATGGATACTTATACTTCTCTGTTTTGATTGTTATATATTCAAAGACTGTTTAGCAATCCAAGCAGTTTCCCCTTTGGTCAGATGCCATTCAATGCATTTATTTTGTTTTAGTAAACTATGTACCTTCAGCCACTAGTTTAAATAAAAAATATGCATATGGATTCAGAATCAAACTCCCTAGGTAAATGCATATGTATCTATGTATCCATAGATGCAGCCATGCATATAACGATTTATGCATATCTTGCCATCTCTACATGCATCTGTCTATATATGTATGACTGTGTCTATGGGTGCATGTATACATTGATTTATGCATATATGCACCTATGAATTGCATACACACATCCACCTATATATGTATCTTTTGATATTTTGCATGGATACATGTATATATGCATGTGTGGACTGATGCATCCATGTATTGGTCTTTCTCTTTGTCTTTGGCCAAATGGCCGCTAATCGCCAAAGTATCCTAGCCGCCCCATGGCCGTCAAGCAATTCCAGCGCCTTCCCCACCTCCCACATGCCATATAATGCATTTGCTTCAATTATTTTCATCCCTCCATGTGTTCACATTTTCCTGATATTTCAATGCATTTAATTTGCATTCAAGTAGCACGTATTTCTACTCACCAGTTATATAAACTATGCCTTTGCTTAAGTTTATTTAATCAATCTATGCAATCGCATTTCATTGATTTTCAATAACAACAATAATTTATAAAGCTATTCAGATAGATAGAAATAGCTAAATACTATTTTCCCAATCTTGATTTATCAGAATAGTGCTAGTTTTCCAATATAACAAAATTAAAAGTTATATGTTGACATACATTTATGCATATTGTCCATACATGCATATATGGATATATGACTTCATCCATATTTGCATATGTATATGAATACATCCTTCCATGTAACATACGCATTTGTACCTATATCCAAATATGCATACATCCATGTATACATGTGTTCATATGTCCATCTCTCCATGTAATTCTGTTTTCAGTGTGTACATGTGTCTATTGATGCATCCATGCATATACCTGTGGTTAGCTTTACGTATTTATCTCTCCATGTATTTAATGTTCTCCACTCCATCAACATTCACAGGTTCTCTGTTTTTATGTTCTTCCATATTTATTTTTTCCATAGTGTATGCATAAGAACATTATATTTTTATATCCACTCTTCTATTGTTGCATTTCGAGGAAGCTCAAGGATCTCACTACTTTATTCAGTATGAAGGAGAGTGAGAAATGCAACATGGGTCTCTTTCCTGTGTTTATATTGACGGACTCAGCCCTATGATGATTTTTAAAAGCATAACCAATACCAAACTAGACATTCTTCCACCCCTTGTTACAAGAAATAATAACTTCATACCCTATTGATTCCATTTATTTCCATTTCCACCCTTGCACGTCCTTTCTTCTCAAATCAAATACATTCCAAAATCCAATTATTTGCTTCTGTTGCCTCATACCAATGTGTTGCGTTCCTCATTTCACTAAATCCAGCACTCTCATTGAAATTTTAATTTCTTCCATTTAATTGTAAGCATATAACTTCCAAACAATAAATTCATACCATTTACATTCGCATTCATTCTCATATCCACCATCCCATATCCTTGCCTCCCATGTCAAATACTTTTCATAACTTATTCATACAGCTTATTTGCATCTCACCCTTTTCTCAATTCACTCCCTTTGTTCCACTCGCATAACTCATTGTTCTTTTTAACATTCACATATCTTTATCTATATACACCTCAAATATACCTTCATCCATCACAACAAAATTCACACCATACCAAACAAAGAAAAAGATGAAGAAAATATCAAGGTTATGCAAATAAACACCGAGGGCTTCAAAAATAACACTCATAACATATAGTTCTATTCAAGAGTTATTTTCATAATGCCTTTTGTAAACCTTGTTTATTGCAGATCCCTAAAAGCACGTATAACAGTTTCTTCAAGCCTATAATGTGTAATCAGATTTAACAAATATTGCTTTTCGCTTTTTACTTTGTCTGATGCAACAAATCCAAGTAGAGTTTCATAGTGCTTTAAGGCAATTGTATACTTTGATTATAAATTCATATTTTAAACTACTTTTAGTATTGTTTATTCAAATTTTTGTGTTGAAATGCAAAGGTTTCATCTGCGTTTCATAGGAATTATTGTTTATAAGATGTTGTAACATACATTAATTGGATGTATCTCATCATCTTTCTTATCAGGATGCTAACAACCTTGATTTGTATCTGTCCTTCAATGTATCTGGATGCTATGAACTATGAATTCTACTTGCATATCGCTTGCTTGTACAAGTAATAGTAAGCGCTACACAATGCTAGAAATCACAACTCATAGTATTCATATACACCCATGCACAAATACATGGTATTCAACACATTAACACCAACATGGTTTTCTAGGGCTTGTTTCTTACTTGCCTTTGATTGATAGTTCAAATGCACACAAAGCTAATTGCAATCACTTCTTTCTTTGAATTGCTAGGTACTTCTTTCTTTCTTTGTGGTTATAGAGCTATTTGGTAAAATGCTACATATACTGTGACATTTAGGCTTCAAAGACTGCCACTGAACAGCAGAAGCTTCAAAACTCTCAGTTAACATGTAAAGGGCTGACAAAAATTGATTTGCTAACTGAATGGGGTCATTTTACTTCAATTATTTAGCACTTATTCTTAACTGTTTAATCACAATATGACTGGATGGCTAGCTGGCGCCATCCACAAAAAAGCATTTAAAGCAAATGCAATAGTAATCTGTTATATATACACATACATACATGGCAACATAGATACATGCATTCATATATACATAATTGCATGCACACATATATACATGCAAACCTGTATGCATGGATGCATACAAAGACTATGTTTCATGGGATTATTGAAGAGTTAACTTGCTTTCTATATGTTTCCATATTTTCCATGTGTGCCTATGAGGACAATAACCACAATATTTAACAGTATTCCTCTATCCTTGATAACAACTCATTGGTTCCAAAGCTCTCTCTATAGAACAACTTTACATTGCCCACAAGACTTAGATGAATCCTTCGTATTTGAAGGAAAGATTTGAATCAATAACACTTAAAATGATCTAACCTATTACTTTACAATCAAAGTATCCAAATGCATTGCAACAATGCCAAAACCCAAGTTCCATTTAAGATGTACAATGAAAGTAAGTAGAAGGGAAAATGCATTTGCTTTAAAGTTTGTACAGCAATTTCAACAGGTTGCACATGCATTTATAGATTGTTCTTTTTGTACCAAATTACATGGACACATCTATACATTTTACCATGCACAAATGTTCACATGGATCCATATATTTATGCATTCCTTTGATATATGCTTTGCTGGTATATAATTTGTTTTCCCTATTTTCCTTTCGCTTCCTACTTCAAATGCTACTTGAGCATCGCTATGCTTTCACAGATTTGTATTTTTACTTGATTTCACTGTTCTCCATTCATATTTCTTGCTCACATGTCATGTATGCCTTACACTCTTTGCATTCTGTGAACATGCATACATCTATACATGCATACCTCAAGTGTTGTTAAAAATGTTTAAGATTATTTGCATTCAATACTTCGAACAAAATAATAATACATTTTTGCTTCGTCAATAAGGTCATAAAGGAAATTTGTTACTGTGAATGTCGACATGCACCCATGTAAAGGTGCTAATGTTCATTGCTGTTTCTCTTTTCACTCTTGCATCCTTAAATATCAATATATTTTTTTATCTATTCATCTCTTGTGACATTTCGAGGAAGCTCAAGGATCTTGGAACTTTGTTTAGTCCAAAGGAGAGTGAGAAATGAGACACTAGTCTTTCTTTTATATTTGTATTGAGACATTCAGCCCTATGATGATTTTAAAAAGCATAACCAATAACAAAATACAAATTCTTCCACCCTCGCTTGGAACAAAAGTTCACTTCATACCCTATCAAATCCACTCATTTCCATTTCCACTCGTGCACATCATTTCTTCTCAAATCAAATACATTTCAAAATACATTTATACGCTTCTCTTGCATCACACCAATGTCTTACATTCCTTTTTTTTCCCAATCCAACTCACTCATTCAATTTTTTATATCTTGCATTTAATTTTAAGTGTATAACTTGAAGATGATAAATTCATATAATTTACATGCCATTCATTCTCACATCCAATTTCACATATCGTTCCTTCCCATATCTAATACTTTCCATAAGGCATTTATATACCTTACTTGCATTACATCATTCTCTCAATTCCTTCTCTTTCTTGCACTTACATAACTCATACTTCTTTACCACCCTTACACATCTTTATCTATCTATAGCTCAAATATACCTTCATCCATTAGAACAAAATTCACACCATACCAAAGGAAAAATTGAAAAAAATATCAAGGTTATGCAATTAAACACTGAGGGCTTTCAAAATAACTATGACAACATAGAGTTGTATTCAGGACTTCCTTTGAAAACGTTTTATACTATATCATGTTTATTGCAGATAACTAAGAGCACATATCACAGTTTTCTTGGAGGCTAAAATGTATAGTCAATTTTTGTAAATATTTACATATATCCATGCATTCAAGTGCATTGTTGGATATCCTTAATACACTTGGTCTAAAAACAATAATGTATGGTTCTTTTGTTCCGATCATAAATGTTCTTTTAATATCTCTCAAATGCAAATTGTTTCAGACATTTTTCTAGCTTTCTGCACATAGGCATATATACATTCTTGTTTACTTACCACCTTGCATGGACACATGTACACATAGATCAATGCATTTATGTTTACTTTCATCCATACATTTATGTATTCCCTCGATATATGCATTGCTAATAAATAGTAAATTTTCCCTGTCTTCTTTTATTTCATACTACAAATGCAAATTGAGTCTCATTGTATTACAGATTCCTAAAAGCAATGTATATTCAGATTTCACAAATATTAACATGTATCCATGCATCCAAATGCATCATTAGATATACTTTATACACTTGTTCCACAAACACTAATGTATTGCTAGTTTGTTTCAATCAATAATGTTTTTCTACTTCTTGTTTAAGCTATAACTTGTTTCTAACATTTCTAGCTTTATGGACACAGGCATTTATAGACTCTTCTTAACATACCAAGTTAAATGGACCAAATGTACACATTCGTGCATGCATATGTCTTTACATGGATCCATATTTTAATGCTTTCCTTTCATATATGCATTCATACTAACTAGTTTATTTATCTTGTTTTTTTTCATTTAATACTGCAAATGCAATTTCAGCTTCATCACGCTTTCAGGCTTCCTCTGGTGCCGACAATGCTTTTCACTTTTATGTGCATTTTGTGCACATCGCTAAATGTCTACATGCCTCCATGTACACTTTATGCATCAAGCATTCTTACAAACATTATAAGAATATTTTACTATAGATTATTATAATAATTTAATGTTTATACGCAAAGTGCTACAAAAATGTTGATTATTTTATTCTACGTGCATTTTATCTTACCTAATAAAATTCTTGATATCTTTTCTAATTAATTTTTTTTAAAAATACATACAAAAAAAAATATTCATTCGTAATTCATTAACAACATTCAAATCTAATTTATAATAAAATCAACACATTTGTACAATTTCATCTAAGAATTTATTGTACAATTTTTTACACTTATCACATTTTCATAAGTTATACTATTACATTTTATGTTATATATACACAAATTTAATCTTAGGTAGTAAGATTCTTTATTATAATTTTGCAAATTACTTATTGTTTATTATATAAACACAAATTTTTATTCATATTACATAAACAATACTAAAATCTTATTTATAATAAAATCAATAGCTTCCTAGTCACTCATCTAACAACTTACTATAATATAATTACATTGTTCTTTACACGAAAATATCTTATCATATTACATATACAACATTTAAATCTTATTTATAATAAAATCAATAGCTTTATATAATACTAATCTTCACACTACATTAAAAAAAAAAAATTCATTAATCTTACAAAAGTTTATACTCAAATGAGCTACCCCTATCAATCTTCCACCTAACACTACTGTTCCTATTAGCACTTACATATTCTATTATGAGCCATTTCACATGTCCCTATGGAACACGTTCCCCATGCATCCTACAAAATTTAAATACATTTATATTCCTACTTGCTATCTCTAAACTTTTCCTAACTCCTAGCTACATGCCTTTTAATTCCTTAAGTATAGAACTTCACATTAAAATTAATATCAATGTATTAATGTTTCAAAGTAAATATATAAAAGAATTAATCAGAGATATTCAAAAAATTATCAGTATTCTTATTATTTATTGAGTTTCACTTCTTTATTCCAATTTTCATGTTCTTCAAAATATTTAATAATTATTTTTATATAATTTTTATTTATTAATATTCTTCATTTTATACATAGGGGAAATTAATTTCTTAATGAATGTCAAACCAAATGACATGCATGTAGTCCAAGCTTATGGAATGAATTTGTAAGCTTTTTACTATTTGGACAAGATGGTAATAGGCCTCCAAATATAGATATACTAATATTATCCTATGATAGTTAGTTGATATAGTACAATTCTTCTAACACTAAATAGCCTCTTAGAGAGTTTGATTAGTAAGCACTAAATGCTCGCTCATAAGTAGCTGAAGCAATGCAAAGAGGGCAACATGTGATGTGATATGAAAATATTGGTGTGCATCTCATGGGTGCATATCCAAGATGTTAGATAGACATTGTCAAGATGATCTTGTGGTACATATATATTCTTCAATGAAATCGCTGAACATTTGGATTGTTATTGCCACACCTTATCAAAATAGGGATATATAACTTATGAGCAACAAAGAATTGCTAACAAAAGGTGGTATTTTGTCACTTGTTATCATTCAAATGGACATTAGTACTACTCACTACTTTGATGAAAAAGTGGTAGTGTTTTTGTCAATCTAACTAAATATAGATAGTTGTATTAATTATGCAAAGAGGCCTCATTACAATGGTGACAAGGAGTAGAGTGTCATGGCATAAGTGTGTTAGCAAAAAATATTGAATGACATACAAAAATAACAAAATACGAAACAAATAAAATATATACTATGTACTTAGTAAATAAAAGAGTAAATAATATTGTGTGTAATTGAAAGTGACAAGTTAACAACCTAAAACAACCTAAATTGCTAAATCACCAACAATAACAAACACTCAAGATTAGTCTATTAGAAGATCAAAACAATATAAATCATCAAATGATAAGTTATATTTATCTCTTAGTTGCACCATGAAAGTGGTTTTTCCCAAATTGCCTTAAGATGTTGTGCTTGATTCCTATTGCATGATATTGCATTCAAGATGTGGATGATATTAACTTAAGTGACCTCCAATTTATAAAATTTTGGAGGATTGGATGGAGGGCTTTGATGCAATTGAAGGATTAAGGGCTTACCATTGATGAGAGCTCTCAAACAAAGGGGATTGAACAATTGGAAATAGGGGATTAATTGGAAAAGGTGGCTTTATGTTTATAGGAGGATCAATGGTTGGGTTTTGACATAAAAAATAGTGGATGGATGGGATTTGATGGGGTATTAAAAAAGGTACCTTGGGAGGATTTTTAAAAAAGGAAAGATTTGTCTTGTTCCATATACCAAAATATATGGAGAATTTAAAATTAAGATTTGTAGAAAAGAGGATGGCTACCCCATGTTTGGCCATACCTTAGAGTACCACTTGTCATCTGCAAGTATTCAATATGACAAGTGGATTCTTATGGGGACTTGGGTAGGTCAAATCCAAAGTTAATTATTGATTATTCCATGTGCACATGATTAGATGATAATTAGAAGATAATGAAGGATTAGTGGTGGGTTATTGAAAGTGAATAAAATGAACATTTTTTTTGGGAAGAAAGAGGATAAAAAAGTTTGGGTAAATGATTATCAAATAATTATTTATCAAAGGCTAGACCTTAGAGATAAATGGGAAAATGATTTTAGGTGAGGAATGAAATAATAGAATTAATTAAGAAATATTAATTAAACAATAAAATTATTATTTAATTAATATATAAGTTAGAAATGAGAATAAACGATCAATTTTAGAAGAAAAATCAAGAATTGGCAAGATGCCAATTTGAGATGTTTGCATTTTTCCCCTCTTTGAAATGACATTAAAATAATGTTATTTCAAATAAAAATATAGGTAACTTAAAGAATTGTGGAGAGAAAAAGATGCCCTAATGGGGAAGGAAGAGAGAAAATATGGTAGAAGGCTTATGCTGCCTCAAGAGGGCAAGTGAATGGAAAGGGCCTAGGTGGTTTTTCAAAAGGAGAAAATGGGAGGAAAAATGGATAGAGAAGGGAAAACAAGGATGAATGAAAGAAAAATGGAGGTGGGAGGAAGAAATGAGAGGAAAAATAGTAAAAAGGCGTGAATAAATAAAGTTGGGGGTAAAAAATACTTTTTTTTACCCTAAGCAATAGTGAATTTAGAGGCCATAAAAATAAAGCAATAGAGAGAATATGGAGAATGTGTCATTCAGTGATCATTATGTAAAGAAAGTGAGGTGGTATAGGCGTCCAAAGGAGGCAAGGCCAACATTACTTACCCTCGACCTTAGTATTTATTGTATTTTTAGGTTATTAATGAGGGGTAGAAGTAATTCAACGATGAAACTATTAAAGTGGTAAAAATTTGAACCAATGAATGTGTTAAGGGTTGCAGGGGCTTTGGTAAGGGTTGTAGTGGTTGTGGAGCCAATTGGCAATTCCACAAAAATCAAGGCAATTGCACTAAATTGTAATAGTTTTGTAATCACAATAGTTGTGCAAATAAAAAATTGTGTATAAAGCATGGTGAATGCATGTAAAATCATGGTGGTTATGCTAACCATGGGAACGATGAAACAACAATTGTGTGAGGGACTTGAAAAATGCACTAGATAACTCAATGATTGCACCTGGGAAGGAAAAGGGGCTAAATGGGGATGGGTATGCATGCATAGGAATAATTTAGCAGGATTATGAGGATTGATGAGTGTTATAGAATATTATGTAGGAGAAATTGTGGTCATTAGAGACATGAAAGAGGATGTCAGGGGTCCTAAGTTTGATACCAAAAATGGGTGAGGCATATTGAGCCATACTATAGGCCACTAGTCTTGACTGCATAATATGAATGCCTATCATCTGAGAAAATAGAGTGATGTTGATAGCATTGGAAGAAATATGGCACTCTAAGATGAGCACTTTCCATCTCTTGACTAGGGATATGACATTTACTTTAGAGGACATGTGGAGGATATTGCTAGGAACAATCAAAACTCGACTGATATACATAAAGGACAATAGTGGGTGTAGCATTAAAAAGGATTTTTGGGAGGATAAACCTCTTGAGGAGGGAGAGATGTGAGAGGGAGGCAATGGATCCTACAAGGGGGATTAGTGTTGTAAGAGGTGAGAGAGTGGTTGAGGAGTGGTTTGAACATAAAGAGATGGAGGTTGAGTTGGGAGAGGGGGAGAAGGGAGGAGGAGGAGGGGATATTGGAGGAGGAGATGGGAGCAACAAAAGTAATAGTAATAGTAGTGGGTCGAGCTCTAGCTCGATCTCATCAAGCGCGTATATAAGAGGATAACTGGAAGACCACCATAAATGTAACCATGGGGAGCTCCACAAGGAGGGAGAAGGAAGGAGAAGGAGATGTTGGAGATATGATTGGAATATGTGTTGAGTGAGCGAGATGCTTTGCAATGGGAGAGTGTGATGTCCCCTTATAAATTTATCTTAACTTTGTCTTTAGCCTTCTAAATCAAGGTATCCAAATAGGAATAGAAACAATAATTTCAATGATAAAATTTAATATGATTAAGAGCAACCTTCAAGGCTATTATTATCTTGATTATTAGGCTTAAATATATTGATAATAATTAATGATACGCTGATAGAAATGAGCCACTATCTGCTATAAAATTATGATATGCAATCTGTAATTATAATTACTTTAAATAATGCAAATAGACACCATGATAGGGATGTGATTTCTTATCTCTATATCTAATTACATGCATATGAATGTGGGGCAAGATGATTTATATATCCTTAATTTTTGTCTCTGACTTTAGTCCTTTAAATCATGGGACTTGTCCTTGGCTGGGTGTCTAAAATCTTTCCATTATTTATGCAGCCAGTAATATGTGGTCATTGGCTCCCTAGGAGTACCTTGATCTACTAATAGAAGTGTATAAATATTCAAACTTGATCCATGGTCTTTGCGTTTGAATTATACTCCTTTTTATACCTACAATATAGTTAAGGGTCATACCCTTTCATGGTATGCATTCGTCAAAAGACATTACTCTTTGTTAATTGTCTTAACTAATTATTGCCTCCCTTGATCACTCGAGGGATAATTAATTTTTATTAACATATCCCTTGATAAGATTGTCGATCTTCCTTGAGAGTGTTCTTTACACTTATCATTATCTGATCGTTATATTTAAGGAAATCGTCCTTCTTTCAGATCCACGATTATATGAAGGTTGACTAGCATTTAACTATAATCTTATATCTACTTATGGAAGATTGTTTGGCATAAATTGCTTCAATTTTGAGTGGGATATCATAGAGAGGGAAGGATTGCAAGCAAAAAGGGGCATATTACAGGTTGAGCGAGATCGTTTCTGGATGGAGAGAGATTAGGTTGCGGGGGAGAGGGATGGGCTATGGGCTCAGCTACAAAGAGCAAAGGTGGATGTGGTGAGGTTGAGGTAGGAGGACATTTCCAAAGCACTCTTAGGGCCACAAGGATTTACAAAAATTTATAGAAGCAAGTCGTGTGAGGAGATATGTGGCACAATCCTTGTGAGAGATAGGGTATTGGCAGTTACTATATCAACAAGTAGTACAAGCAAGATAGAGACCTCCCATTTTTGCAAAGAAATTAAGGTCAAGATTGTCAAACTAACGATGTTAGGGTCATCGACTGTTATGGGGCCACTACGAGGTCCACCACCACCACCATTACGAGAATTTTTAGCAAGGGAGGTGCTTAGTCATAGCTAGGCTAGGACAAGTGGACTATGATATGGTCTTGACACATGCCCAAGGGGTACAAATTTTATATCTATAGATTGTGATACTCTACGAAGCCAATGTACACTTTATTTTTTATGGATACATGACATTGAGTTTTGATATATAAATATGATGGACCTATTAGATGCATGATGTATGTTATTGATGGATGGATGTACGTCTATAATTTATGGATGCTTACATATGATGGATATGAAATATGATGTTATGTATATACGTTTATTCTTATGGACACATGATGTTTATTTGTTTGTATATGTTGATGATTATGATGTATATAATATGTGATGGAGGGATATATGATTTATGCTTATGGATACATGATGTTACGTGATGATTTATGATGGATAATGATGTTTAATATATGCTTATGATGTTAGGTACAAGATCTATGGTTATGATTTGGATGCATGATGTTAATGATGATGATACAATGGATATGATTAAGGATTTAGGGTGTATTATAGTTGATGTTGATGTCATGATTATGATTATGATTTAATATGATTATGATTCTAGGTGGATACAAGATATGTAGGATTGATGATGGATAGGGATTGGTGATGGATAGATGTAGGTTTATGCTTATAGACATATGATGTTATATGTTTGTTTATGATGGATAATGATGTTTGTGCTTATGATGTTATATTGATGCAAGATGTATGGTTATGATAGTTATGCAATATTTTTATGATGTGGATGTTTATGATGATGGTTGTTATGTAAATGTGATATGGAGGCTTAGACTAACAAATATTGAAATTGAATTAATTAATTAAAATATATATAATGGATATGAATGTGTAAATTGATAAATATGATTGATGCACATGAAACTAATGGATTGCTTGATTATGAATGTAAATTAGATGAAATACTAACATGTATGGATGTAGGTGATATGTCATGTACAACTATGATAGAAGAAGGATGAGATGAATATGGGGAGATAGATGAAGGAGAAGGGCGGATGATCATCAAATGCACATAGGATCAAAGACTAGAATGAGACGATGGGATGGGATAGGTTGGGGGATCTTCAATGCAATTATTAAACTAAAATGCACAGTGAGCACTTATTGATATAGCATGTGATACTATGCATCGAAGTATAAATAACCAAGGGGACGATGTATCACATGCATAAGATTGACTCAAAAAATAAAAGGTTAATCTTACATCTCGCAAGTTCTCGAAATTCCTTGGTGGGTACAGTGTAGGATAACCATAAACAGAAGGAATGTCCCAACATAACATAAGGTCACAATGGGTCTTGGTGGATACAAAGTGGGACAAAAATGCAAAAATAACACACGAAAGATCAAGAACTTGCCCCTAGTTTCTACCAATCAAAGCACACCATGAGATGAAGGATCATGATGGCCTTAAGCAGGTAAAAAAGGAAGCAATAGATAACTACAAACAAAAATCCATAAGTAATAATCAACTGACATGCACCATTATTATTTTTTTCCAAGTGAAGTAGATGAGAGGATGTTACCTGATGTGAGGAACGATATATCCTATGAAGGTAGAGGGTGGATGGATAGTACCTAGGAGTTGATGACGAAAAGGGATAAAGGTAGACATTATCAAGGTGACTAATGGATAAAATGCTAGTACAAGTTGGTTTGGAATTCTTGCAATTTGAGAAGTGTCATTAATTATATTTTGTTCATAAACTCACAAATAAGACCATGTGTTTGAGTGGGGGCGACCCTTTGGTGAAATGGTAGGGCTTCTTGCCTATAGAGCCAACAACCAAGGTTCAAACCTCGCGGGGTCGCTCTCTACCGCGTCAAAAATGGAGTTTGTTATTTACCCTCCTATTAAGGGGAGGCTCCTTGGTGAACTGGTGGGGCTTCTTGCCTGTAGTGCCAACAACCAAGGCCCAAACCTTAATATTAAATTTAGGGGAGCGACCCTTTGGTGAAATGGTGGGGCTTCTTGCCTATAGAGCCAACAACCAAGGTTCAAACCTTGCGGGGTCGCTCTCTACCGCGTCAAAAATGGAGTTTGTTATTTACCCTCCTATTAAGGGGAGGCTCCTTGGTGAACTGGTGGGGCTTCTTGCCTGTAGTGCCAACAACCAAGGCCCAAACCTTAATATTAAATTTTAAGGGGGCGACCCTTTGGTGAAATGGTGGGACTTCTTGCCTATAGAGCCAACAACCAAGGTTCAAACCTTGCGGGGTCGCTCTCTACCGCGTCAAAAATGGAGTTTGTTATTTACCCTCCTATTAAGGGGAGGCTCCTTGGTGAACTGGTGGGGCTTCTTGCCTGTAGTGCCAACAACCAAGGCCCAAACCTTAATATTAAATTTTGAGGGGGTGACCCTTTGGTGAAATGGTGGGGCTTCTTTCCTATAGAGCCAACAACCAAGGTTCAAACCTCGCGGGGTCGCTCTCTACCGCGTCAAAAATGGAGTTTGTTATTTACCCTCCTATTAAGGGGACACTCCTTGGTGAACTGGTGGGGCTTCTTGCCTGTAGTGCCAACAACCAAGGCCCAAACCTTAATATTAAAAAGGGAATTGAATCGGATGGCTTTCGACTGTTCTTCCTGCCGAGCTAGGGCGTCCGTGCCCTAGCTCGTTCCCTGCTTACTGCTTGTTCCTGCGCTGGAAGGGGGGTCTGTGCATGTTTCTGGGGGTGAGGGGTGGCGTCTTCTTTTCCTACTGCTTCTATTTGTCTTTGCCTTGCACGTGAGGGCGGATCTTTGGTGTTAGCGGTGCGTTTGGAGCTGTTGGGAGCCGCGGGGGTATTGTGTGGAGCGGCCCTTTGGGCCTGGTTTCTCCTCCTTGTGCGGCCTCTTTTTGGACGTGCATCCTCCCTACTTTGCCTAAATCTTGTGGTGCGTGGTGGCTAGGGCTTCTCGATTCCCTTGTTTTGTTTTTTATTTTCGGGGGCGTGTATGCCCGTTGTGGCTTGGGTTAAATGTCGCCTGGGGAGACCTTGGGTGCTAGCCCCAAAATGGACTTTCAATCAGCGATTGGTGCGAAGTCCCCTACGCATGCCTCAAAAAATTTCAATAATAATTTGTATTTGTCAGATCCGGGACTAGATGGAGTGGGCTCGTCTAGTGGGGCTCAGATCACGAAAATCAATGGATGCTTGGAACGTTCCAAGGATAGGCCGAAACTAGTCATCCCATTGGAGATGGTTGCGGAGGATATTGAGTATTATTCGAGGCACTCTTTTTATTGCAAATTTTTGGGTATGCAGATATTGATGCAATTTTTAGAGTCTTGGGCCCGATGGACTTGGATGCCGGAGGGTGAGTCGGATATAAAGCTTCTAGAAAATAATTATTTCATGGTTACCTTTGATTGCATGGTGGATCGTAACAAGGTTTTTGAAGGGGGCCCCTATTTCTATAACCAGGTTGGTTTGTTTGTTAAACCGTGGCATGCTGGTTTTAACCCTGCTGAGGAGCTTCCGACTCGAGTCCCGGTGTGGGTTCGTCTTCCGCGGTTTCCTGTGGAATGCTGGCGGGATGATGTTTTGCATTTGTTGGGGTCGATGCTCGGGAAGCCAGTTGGTTCTTCACAACAGACTCAATTTAAAAAGGTGATAACTTTTGCTCGTATCTGTGTGGAAATTGACTTAAGTAAGCCATTACCAGACTCTTTGGATATGTCTGTGGGTCCTTATTCTTGGGTGCAGTCGTTGGATTATGAAACTCTCCCATTTCGATGTCGTCTCTGCCATGAGTACGGTCACCTACAGCGAAGATGCCCAAGGGCTAGGCCTGTGGAGCCTTGTATTTCTCAGCCTACTCACAACCCACCTAGAGAAGATAAGGGAAAGGATCCCATTCCCGGGGATGGGGTTGGTCCGGATGGTTTTGCCCCTGTTAGGAATCGTAATAGAAACCGAGGTCAAAAGAGGACCTTGAATGAAAGACAAGATGAAGAATGTTTTAATAGATTTGAGTTTTTGGATGATCTTGGCCAACAGGAAGTGAATCCGGGCTTAGTTAACTTGGATCAGGGTGTTGTGTGTTCTGGGCAGGAGGATCCTCTTTTTGGGGTTTCTCAGGCTGCACATGATTCTGGAGCTTTGCAAATGGTAACCAACCTTCAAATGGATGTCCAGGTGGAGTCGGTTTCTTCTATGGAAATGAAGAAGAGTGGGGGAGACAACTCTACTCGGCTGTCCATGCAAGTTCAAATGCAGGAAAGAATCTCAAGTCTTCTCCTTCTCCTTTGGGTCTACAACAAAAGGATATCAAAAAAGGGTTGGGGGAGAAATCTTCAAAGCTTGGCAGGAAAAAGGATTTGGAAAAGATTAAGTTAGCTGGGGAAACTCTGGTGGAGTCAGGGTCGGTTAAGACTTTGGATTCACACTTCTCAAGCTCTCTGAAATGATTGTTCTATCATGGAATGCACGGGGCTTGAATAGCAGCCCTCAACAAAAGGTTGTTCATGATTTGGTTAGAAGTCAATCTCTTGATGTTTTGCTCCTGCAGGAGACTAAGTTATCTGTTGAATGCATGCTTGGTTTATCTCCTAAGTTGTGGAGAAGTGGTGAGTGCCAATGCATTGGTGCTCAAGGCTCTGCGGGTGGAGTGGCTTGCCTTTGGAATCCGTGGAAGATCCACCCTCTTTGGTGGATGTCCATCAAGTCTTCTATCTCGATGATTGCTTCTTGCTTTGAGACTGGGGAGTCTATCCTCCTCACTAATATCTATGCGCCTGTTGATTTCCAGGGTAAGCAACTTTTGTGGGCTCATGTTCAATTTGTTCCGAGTATGGTGCCTTTTTATCCTTGGATTATGGCTGGGGACTTCAATGCTATCTCGGAGTTGGCTGAGAAGCGGGGTGGTATTGCTAGGTTGGAGCCTTCTGCGTTGCTTCTTCAGGACAATATTTATGCTTTGAATCTTGTTGATGTTAAGCCAAATAATGGTCTTTTCACTTGGAGCAATCGAAGGCTTGGGGATCTCTGCATTTTCGAAAGACTTGATCAATTTTTGGTGTCTTGTTTTTGGGTTGGTGGCCTATGGTCTTCTAGCTCAGAAATTTTGGATTGGAGGGGGTCCGACCATTGGCCTATCAAGCTTGTTGTCTCTTCAATTCGTGTGCCTCGATCGCCCCCTTTTAAGTTCCAGCTTATGTGGCTTCGCGAGCCTTCTCTTCATGATTATATGGCAGAATGGTGGAGAAATGGTAGACCCGCTTTTGGTACAGAAATGTATACTTTTGCTAAGCTTCTCCAATTTGTTAAGGATCAACTTAAGCGTTGGAACCGACAGTGCTTTGGGAATATTTTTCAAGCCAAGCTCGCTGCCCAAGCTGAGTTGAATAGCATTACGAGGGCGATCAGGGAGGATGGTGTGACTGCTAAATTACTTCAAGAGGAGGCCAAGGCTTTGAAAGTACTTGAGGAGTGTGAATTGCGCGAAGAGATCTACTGGAAACAAAAGGCACGAATTGAATGGCTTCAGGAGGGAGATAAGAATACCGCCTTCTTCTTCAATTCTGTCAAAGCCAGGGGACATGGGAATTCAATTTTTGTTCTGGTGAAAGACACTGGTGAGTCTCTCTCCTCTTTTAAGGATATTTTGGGTGAAGCAGTGCATTATTTTGATTCTTTATTCAGGGAGGACCCCCAGGGGGCTCCTGATGAGGAGGCTCAGGTTCTGTCTTGCATCCCTTCGTTGGTTACTATGGAGATGAATGAGCATCTTATGAGTGATATCTCGATGGATGAGCTTGAGGGAACGGTGTTCCAGATGAAAAAAGGGAAAGCTCCTGGCCCTGATGGCTTTCTGGTGGAGTTCTTTCAAGATTTCTGGGATATTATCAAGCTGGACTTATTGGCGGTTGTCCAGGAATCTCAAATGAACAAGCAAATGTTACGGGCTTTGAATTCTACCTTCTTGGCTCTTATCCCCAAATGTGATGGGGCGGACAGGTTAAGTCAATTTAGGCCCATTTATCTTTGTAATGTGATTTATAAAATTATCTCTAAAATCATTGCGGATAGGCTGAAAAGATGGCTCAAAGTGTTGATCTCTGAGGAGCAGAGTGGTTTTGTGGCGGGCAGACAAATTCTCGATGGGGTGGTTATAGCTACGAAAACCATTCATTCTATGGCCATTTCCAATTATAAGGCAATGTTCATCAAGCTGGACATGGCAAAGGCTTACGACAGAGTTCGCTGGTCCTTTCTTCGGAAGATCCTTGGGGCTTTTGGTTTTGGGGATGAGTGGATCCAATGGGTCATGAGTTGTGTTACTTCAGTATCCTTCTCTGTTTTAATTAATGGTGAGCCCTCTGAGCTTTTTTGTGCTTCCCGGGGTCTGCGTCAGGGCGACCCGGTTTCTCCGTATATGTTCTTGCTTCTTGTTGAAGGGCTCGGCTGATTGTTGAAAAGGAATGTTGAGATGGGTCTCATTCAGGGGTGGCGATGGGGAGGTAATATTTCCCCACAGTCTCATTTGCAGTTTGTGGATGATACTGCGCTAATGGGTATGGCTACAATCAGGGAGGCTACAAACTTGCGTGTTGTGTTGGATGTTTATCTTCTTGCCTTGGGTCAACTAATTAATGAAGATAAGTCCTCAATCTTCTTCTTCAATACTCCTGGTCCTATCCAGAGGAGGATTGCTAATATCCTAAGGTTTCATATTGGGTCCCTTCCTTTAACTTATCTTGGTATTCCTATCTCTGTCAAAAGGATGCCCAGGGATTCTTGGCAGAGTATTTTGGATAAGTTTCGGACAAAGGTTAACCATTGGACCCACAAATGGTTGTCCTTTGCTGGTAGGGTTCAGCTGATCAAGTCTATGGTTCAGGCTCTCCCCATTTATAGATGTATGCTACAGGTGGCCCCAGTTGGTTTTGTTCAAGAACTTGATGCTTTAACTAGACAGTTTCTTTGGGCTGGTAATTTATTATCCTCCAAATGGAGTCTGGTTAGATGGGAGGTTGTTTATAGCCCGAAGCACTGTGGCGGTCTTGGATTAAGGAAGTCTTCTTTGTCTGGGATAGCGCTTGCTGCTAAATTGTTTTGGAGGTGTTGTGTGGAGCAGGATCAGACCTGGGCCAGGATCTTGTCCCGCAAATATTTCCCGGGGATACCTCATATGGACATTCCCCGCTATCCCTTGGTGGGGAAAGGATTGGTGATTTGGGGTACCCTCAAGAAAGGGGCTGCTCTTGTCAAGGATGGTTTGTTTTGGACTTGTAAAAGTGGGTTAGAGGCTCACTTCTGGTTGGATTCTTGGGATGGTTTTCCCCCTATTGTCTCTCAATTTCCTAATTTGTTGCCCCTTAGTCAAAGATTCATTGCGGCTGGTTGGGTTCGGGTGAGAGATTTTAAGTCGATATCTGCTCATGGCCAATTGATGGTGGCTAGGTGGAAGAATCCTGAGGAGTGGCCTATGGTTGGTATGGAGGAGGAGTGTGTAGATTTGCAACGCATCCTTTTTAGCAGGAGTTGTTGCTCCCTCCCAGATGGAGATGTTTTATCTTGGTCCCCCAACCCTAAGGGTGTATATACTGTTGCCTCTGGCTATCAGGTTCTTTTATCTCACAAGTTGGACGGGGTGGAGGTTCGATGGTGGTAGAGAGTTTGGGATAAGTTTTCTTGGCCAAAGTGAAATTCCTTCATTTGGTCTTTGGCTTGGAAGAAGTGCTTGACTTGGGACAATATTCAGAAGCGGGGATTTCAGGGCCCATCCATGTGTGTTCTGTGTGGGAATGAGGAGGAGGATTCTGCTCATTTGTTTTTTCGTTGCTCTTTTTCCTTGAGGCTGTGGCATTTTTGGTGGGAAGCTTGGAAAAGTCCTTGTGTCCATGCTTCCTCCTTGGTGGATTTTTGGAATAGTCTTGGCAGACCTCCCGCTATGGCTTCTTTCTTACAGGACGTGTGGTATGTTGGGCCTACCTTCATTCTCTGGCAGATTTGGTTGGAGCTGAATCGTAGAATCTTCTGAGGTGAAAAGATGGTCATTCAGCAGATTTGGCAGAGAATTATGTGCATGGTTCGGGAGACGGTGGAAGCTAAGTGTGAGGTGGAGTATCCCTTGGAGAAAGAGGATGCTGCGAAGGTGGAGAGACTAGGACTTCGAGAGATGTCTTTGGCTTCGGCTTGTGTTTGAAGGGGAAGGAAGGCGAGGAAGAAAGTGATGCGAATGGGTAAGTGGCTTCCCCCTCCTGCTGGATTTCTGAAGATTAATACTGATGGCTCCTCAAGGGGAAACCCTGGGCCTGCAGGAATTGGTGGGGTTGGTAGGGATTCTTCGAGGACGGTGGTTTTCTTCTTCTTTGTCTATGAAGGGGTGCAGACTGTCAACCTTATGGAAGGTCTTGCAATCCTCTTCGCTCTTGAACGGGCCTATACTCTGGGGTGGAGAAAGGTTATTTGTGATTCAGACTCACAAGTTTTGGTTAATTTGCTTAATGCTAGGAAGGTGGCTGATGTCAGTTGGCAGCTAGCTCGGATGGTGCAACAGATTTTGCGAATTAGTTCTTTGATGGAGGTGGTGTCTTTTGTCCATATTCCGAGGGAGTGGAATAGGGCAACAGATTGCTTGGAAAAATGGGCTTCAGAGTATCTTGATGGCTGGAAGATTGAGAGGTGGGAGCAGATTTCCCAGGAGCTCCGTCGTGATCTGGAAATGATTATTGCTGAAGATGGGAATGAAATTGAAGATGAATGATGAATGGCTCTTGAGTTGTTTTATTGTATCTTTTGGGTTCCCTGGGGCTTTGACCCTTTGCTTTGATGTAATTCTTTGATTCTGATCTTCAATAAAGTTTTTACCCCTTTTTTTTTAAAAAAGACCATGTGTTTGAGCATCATATCATGGGGGAAATTAATAACTTTCTATAAGCATATATTTATTTAAATATGATGATACTTTGGTGGGCTTTGGATGTGGGCGAGATGTGATCATTAGATAGAACTGATTATTGTATAAAATTCATGTGACACGATGAAGGTCTTGATGTGTGTGGGTGGGCTATGTGGTGTCAAATAAAATTTGATAGTGTATGAAAATTGTGACCACATGTATTAGGATTAAAATGGATTGTTATGGAATCCATGCATGAAGCTCAAAAATATGAAAGAGGAGGATGTCCAAGTCATTGAAAGATCAACTAGGGAGGAAATAGGGTGGGTAGTTGAGGGAAGGTTGGAATAGGATAGAATAGGATAGTATGGGATGTGATAGGATATGATAATAGGGTAAAATAATAGTGGATGGGACAAGGATGGTGGGAGAACTTGCAAGATAATGGAACTGCCTTCTACACATGGAACTTGTTTGCCAAGTTTTTACCATGGGAAGTGATTTTCACCATCAAATGAATTATTATTCTTTACTATTTTTTTAGATTTTCTTAGTTTTTAGATTTTTCAAAAAAAAAATTGTTATTTCTTATTTTGAAAGGGTCTGATATTCTATAAAGTTAGGCATAAGATTGTTCGAGATGAATGATGTTGAGGGGTTCATCCAAAGGTTGTCCATCTAGAGTTTCCAATTGATAAGCACCTGATCCACACTTAGTTGTGATGACATGAAGACCCAACCAATTAGACTCATATTTTCCTTTCTTTTATTGCTCCTAAAGATTTTTCTAATTATCTTTGAGTACAAGGTCACCAATTTAGAATTCTTTGGGTCATATTTCCTTATTGTAGCTTCTACAAAGATGATTTTGATAGGCTTATAAGTGATTGAATGTGTTAAGGCACCATTCATCAAGGGGCTCTAATCGATATAGTTGTGCAACCCAATACTCCTCATCATCAATAAAGTTCTTCAAAGAGATACACAATGATGGAAGTTCAACTTCAACCAACAATATGGATTCAGTACCAAAGACAAGGGAATATGGGGTGGTGCTAATAGGTGTGCAAATGCTAGGGTGATATTCTCAAAGGGAAAGATTAAGGTGGAGGTTCCAATCACAACCATTGTCATTTACAACTTTCTTGAGGATTTTAAGTAAGGTTTTGTCAATTTCCTCAGCTTGTCCATTACCTTGAGGGTAGTAGGGAGTGGACCATTGATGTTGGATGTAGAAGCATTTGCAAAGGGTGCACACTTAGTTTTTGAAGGGTTTGTCATTGTTTATGATGGTGGTGGATGGGATTTCATAATAATAAATAATATGATAGAGGATGAATTTATAAATTTGCATTCTAGTGGTGAAGGTGAAGGGAATGGCCTCAACCCGCTTCATAAATACTCAATGGTTGTAATGATGAGTTTATAGCCATTGGATAAAGGGGGATGAATATTACTGACTAATCCAAGGCCCCACCAAGAAAAGGGCCAAGGTTCTGTCATAGGTTGTAATGCTTAGGAAGGCATGTGAATGATATCTCCATGTTGATAACATGCAAGGCACCATTTAATGTATTGACATGCATCATGCACCATTGTAGGCCAATAATACATGTTTTAAGAAGCTTCTTGGCCAATATAATTACACTAGTGTGTGCTCCATAAATATCATAATGTGCATCTTATAATGTGAGATTAACTTCCATCATGTTTAAACATAATAATAAGAAACCATCATAACCATGATAAAGTGTACCTCATACGATAGTGTAACTTGAAGTGCATTGGATGAAGGGTTTTTATTGGTTATGTGAGAGATTTGGGGGTAATGTCTAGCCATGTAGATAGGTGTAGATGTCATGATACCAAGAGCTTTTGGACCAACAATCTCATAAATGAGTTTTAATTTAAGGAAATTGTATGCTAGAATTAGGAATTGTTCAACTAAGAACTCACATCATTGACTATCATGTGGCATATCTAGCAAAGATCCATTGGTAGCTATTGTCTCTACATCTTTCTTATTAAGGTGTGTAACTTGTTCAAACTAGATATGAGTGAATTAGTGCTTGAAATGATCCACCATGCATTTGTAGGGGAGGAGCTTGTCATCCTTGGTTTGTAATTCATTATTAACCTATTTGATTACAATATGAGAATCCCCATAGACCTTAAGCTATGCAATGTTTCTTTTGATAGCCATTATAAGGCTTATGATCAAAGCCTCATACTTTTCCAAGTTATTAGTGTATGGGAATGCTAACTTGAAAGCCTTTGGTATGAAATCACCTTGTGGAGTAAAAAAGAGAATTCCTACTATTGAACCATATGTGTATGAATCGTCAAAGTAGAGTTTCCATGGTGATGTTTCACTAACCATAAAGATGGATCCATCAAGAAAATCCACTATTAAATGATGAGTATTTGTTAATGGAGCTTCAACTAGTTGATCAGTAACTACTTGTCCTTTAATGGATTTTATGTCCGCATATTTAATATCAAATTCACTTAGGATCATAAATGACATAGCCATCTACCCTATGATGGATGTTCTTGATAGGAGATTTTTGAGTGGTTCAACATTAGAAATGATCTTGGTTTGATGATTAAGCATGTAGTGCCAAAGATTTTGTGAGTTAAAAAAGATAATTGGACTTGCTATTTCAATAGCAATGTAGTTGATCTCATAACTAGCTAAGATGTAATATATACTCTCTCTTTATTTGTCTCATCATTTTGTATTAGATGTGCCCCCAATACAACTGATGTGGTATAAATATATAGCAATAAGGTTTTACCAAGAATAGGAGCCATGAGCATAGGAGGTGATGCTAGATACCCCTTGATTTGGTCAAAGGCATGTTGATGACAATCATCCCACTAAAATGTTATGTTCTTATGAAGTAGATGGGAAAATGTTGACACTTATCCACAAGTTGTGTAATGAAGTGTCCAATAGCATGAAGCTTACCTTGGATATTATGTAATTATTTTAGATTCTTGGGTGGTGGAATTTCTATTATAGCTCATATTTTTGCTAGATGAACCTCAATTGTTCTATGGTAGAAGATAAATCCCTATAGTTTTCCTAAGGTAACTACAAATATACACTTTTTTTTATTGAGGCATACTTGAAATTGACTAATCAATTAAATATATGCTCGAGAACTTGGGGTGTTCCTCTCTTGTCTTAGAATTACTTCGGAGATCATGAACATAGTCTTCTATGATGTCATGGAGTAGATCACGAAATATAATAATCGTTGATCTCATAACCAGCTAAGATGTAATATATACTCTCTCTTTATCTGTCTCATCATTTTGTATTAGATGTGCCCCCAATACAACTGATGTGGCATAAATATATAGCAATAAGGGTTTACCAAGAATAGGAGCCATGAGCATAGGAGGTGATGCTAGATACCCCTTGATTTGGTCAAAGGCATGTTGATGACAATCATCCCACTAAAATGTTATGTTCTTATGAAGTAGATGGGAAAATATTGACACTTATCCACAAGTTGTGTAATGAAGTGTCCAATAGCATGAAGCTTACCTTCGATATTATGTAATTATTTTAGATTCTTGGGTGGTGGCATTTCTATGATAGCTCATATTTTTGCTAGATGAACCTCAATTCTTCTACGGTAGAAGATAAATCCCTATAGTTTTCCTAAGGTAACACCAATTATACACTTTTTTTGATTGAGGCATACTTGAAATTTGACTAATCAATTAAATATATGCTCGAGAACTTGGGGTGTTCCTCTCTTGTCTTAGACTTACTTCGGAGATCACGAACATAGTCTTCTATGATGTCATGGAGTAGATCACGAAATATAATAATCTTGGCTCTTTGGTAGGTAGCTCAGGCATGACTTGATAATAAAAAGTTTTCCATGGAGTAATGAAAACTATTTTTCACTAGTCTTCAATAGCTACAAATATTTCATTACATCCTAAAAAGTTATCCACAAGGGATAACATATCATCTTGTAGACACCTAATTTTGACAAACGCATTTTCATCCAAAATGACTCATTTTCTATTATCTGACCCAACTAATATGTCTTCAATATTTAATTAAATTATTTCATTATTTGATTAGATTAATCATCATACTCACTTCATCCTAATAATTAAATAATTTAGGCAGTGTGAACGTCTTTGTGGTTTGTGTGCCCTTTGTTTTTCTCTAGAGGAAGAATGTGTATGCCTTTTCTTGTTGGTTTTAGGTATAGAAGGAGAATATTTAGAGACAATGGTCTCTAAAACTGGGGATTTTATGGGTTGAGATTTAGAGGCTACGGTTTGAGTTTCCTATATTTCAGGCTATTCATGGTGGATATACGTAGGGGAGGTATTTTTTTGGGAAGAGGTTGCATGTGCTTCCTCCTCTTCCTCTAGTTATTCATTCTCCTCCCATGCCCTATCTTACCCAGTTGGATCAAGCCTCAAGGGTCTATCATTTATGTGGTTGCATTCCAAAAAAAAGCCCAAAAAATATCTAGAAATTGAGTCTAGAGACTTATTTTTATCAAAAAAATAATTAAAAAATGGTGTGATATGGTTGACTAGTTTCCTTTCTTCTATATTTGACATGCATTCTTGTTAACATATGGAACAAATAATTTAATACATTCACAATCTTATTGTGGCAATTATGGCTTAGCAATTTAAAATGCATTGTGTATTATAAGGATTTTTTGCCATCACGAGTTACATAACTAATAATATACACAACAACATAAGCCTGTAACCAAGGTAAAGAGAGTTTTTTGGTACCTTGAGTTGATGAGTCTAGTTTTTCTCCTATTTGCACAAATTCGACATGATTTGTGATAGCATCAACTTGAGCTAGAAATTCTTCTCCAATTACAAGCAACCTAGTTACCTCTAATTGTTGCTTCTAAAGCACCAAAAATCAATCCCCTGGCCATGGATTTATTGTTTTTTAGTGTCCTTATGAAATAATGTGTCATAGCCTCATTATACTCATTCAATTTGAGAAAATAATCCAATCATCCAACTTTCTAGAAAATAGGCAAATAGTCTTGGTCATTTAATAATGTTGTATGATCGGCTAGTTCTCTTCTAATGATTTCCTACCCATTTTGTGAAAATGCAAATTATTTTTGAATTCTTCCTTTACCTTCTTATTATAGTTTATTGTTTTTCTTTATAAGTTCCAGTTACTACTTCTATCATCCACAACTCACTACTCTCACTACTTGTACCTTCTACTAGTTTCCAATGCTAAGAAAATTAGCGGTGCATGCAACTTAACTAGTTGTCATTTAATTATAAAGAGAAAAGAATTAGCATGTATTGTTGGTATGTTTAAAAAAATTCACATATTGAATTCAAGGTGAAATCCCCCAAGTAAAGGTATCATTTTTTCTCAAATAATAGGTCATATAGGAAGTACATAAGGAAAGTTTTAAAGCATTAGGGAAGTGCATATAATACATAAAAAATGGTGTGAATTAGAATTGCTAATAAAATAAATGGATCTTATGTCAATTAATGATAGTAATGAGAGCAATAGTCTGAGAAGTATGATGAAATGAAAGGTGGGATGTGCAAATATGTTGAAGTGGTTGTTGAGAGTGAACCATGGGAAAAGTGCAACACATGATCATGATTGGATGTGACTAAATTTAAGTTTTCATAATTTAAGACCATGTGAATTATGATGTGTGGCTAAAAATAGCACAGATACAAAAGAAAAATTATGGCATGCATGGATGTGACTAGTTGTACAAGGAGGGGTTGCATGTACATACTCCACAAGCCATGAGACAATGGCTCCATGTAGTGGTATAGCAAGTGGAATGTAAAATTTTGACATGGAAGTGTAGTAACATTAGGTCGCTTACTTAGGTGTTATGGGTTGTTTCTACAGGTCCCTTGGGTAGTGGTTGTAGATGGAAGTAAATCAAGTTCCATTGGTAGTTGTTACGGGGCAGTGGCTATAGGTCCCTATGAAAGAAGTTGTTGGTAGCATTGTTGCATGTGTTGATAATAGTAATCTTTGGTTTTGTGCTTTTATTTTAGTTGATTTTATTTTTTGTTATATATATTATTATTTTTATTTGTTTTATTTTTGGAAAGAAAATCATACCTATGGAATACTAGTAATTGATTTGGTCGGCTCATCTACTAACGTGACAATAGATGAATTAGTGGCTTCTTCAAATGATGCAATGCATGTAGAATCTTGTGAATCAAATGATGATGGAGGTGTAAATTTTTATTTCAGGTGTTATAGAAATCTATCCTTATCTATTCTTTTGCTAATTTTTGGATGATGTCCTTTTAATATTAAATAAAATCTAACTAGATCAACTATTATGGGTCATATTGCACCATTTAGATAAACTTCCTTTATCTCATAAAGACCCAACCATCTTATTTGCAATTTTCCTTTATGGTCCTTATATTTGGAGGCATCTAGCAATACCCAGTCTCCTACATGAAATTCATTGATTTATATAATAGTCATGTCGTTTCATTCTCTACATTTGTACAATTTCTATGTGATGGAATACTTCCATTTTTTAATATATCTAGAGCATTTAGTTGGTGTAATTTATCTTTTTGAGCTTCAAACAAATTCATGCCTAGTTGTACCATTATTCTCAGTATCTTATGTTCAAATTCAATATAAAGAACAACCTTTTTGTCATGTAGACTAATTCATATGGTGCAAACCATATTTTTTATTTTCCATGTTATCTATGCCCAAACTTCTTTGAGTAATATAGTTTCCCAATACTTTCTATGCAATTTTACTATCTTTAATAATATTGCTTCAATTTATTTGTCAGTAACCTCAACTTGACATTTGACTATGGGTGGTAAGGACTTGATTTCTTGTGTTTGATCTCATATTCCTTGATTAAATGAACAATTATATCTTAAGTAAATTGCGGCCCTTAATCATTGACTATCTCTCTAGGTAATCCATATCTTGTGAGTATCTCCTCATATAAGAATGTGGCTACCTTTCTATCTCTGAAAAACAATAAAGCTTTAACTTCTACCCATTTGGTTAGGTAAACAGTACATACCAGTATCTATTCCTTGTTGTTAGGAGGGTCGATGATCCCAATGAAGTCATTGCGACATTTTCCAAATAGTGTTATTACCAAATGTGGTTACAATGGAATTTCATCACTTCTTGTAGGCATACCCATCCTTTGAGAGTGATCACATTGATGAGCTTAATTAATAGCTAGTTTTCCTTTATTGTTTTATGTTTTTATCATTTCATCTACCAAGTTTCACAAACATTCCTAAGACTTCATACATCTTTTATATACCTTTCATGCACTTTAAAGCAAACTTAAGTATGTGGAAATGGAAATATGATATGTTGATATTTGTATGTGTAAAGGCATGAATGTTCATGAGATTTAGTATGATTTTATGCTTAAATTATGATTGTTAATGATGTGTATGCCTTAGGGATGAAACTAATATCTTGCAACTAGAATGACTATAACCCACAACAATTGGATTTCCAAACTGCAAGATAAGGACTTGTAAGAGAGGGGGACCAACCACGTTCAAGGCCCCAAGTCACAAAGGGCCAAGAGCGGAATGCTTCCCTAACTTACCTCAACTTAATGGGGTGTTAGGAAATGTGGGACGAGAATGATGAGGACTATAAGGTCCTTCAATCACCCTACAGACCCAAAATACAAAACAGAGCTAGGCAAGCCTATTTTTGGGTTCAACACTATGCCTCATGAAGCTCTTTGCTCGAGGATGGAAGCGCAGTCCCAGGATGACAGCACAGCGCGCTGGCATCTCTCAAGTGCGTTGGCATTCGTACGACCAGACAGCTGAAGAGACAAGGTTGAACGAGGGAAAACAAGCTAACGACCCAGCTAGCTACTACTAAAGGGCCAAAATAATGCTATTAAGTAAACAAAATATGCTCTAATATGATAAAGTAAAAATGAAAGAGTTAGGGTGGAAAGAATGATCTCACACAGAAATTCACTCACCAACTAGCTCCCAAAAGCATGTCCACCTACACACAAAGAAGAGGAAAAATGTTGGGTGGTTTTATAGGGGCTTGCCTCAGTCAGACCCCTGTTTAGGTGTTTCTACCTCCACAGACAACCAAGAAAGCGAGTATGATAAAGAAATTGATGTAATTAAGAACTCTAAAACACTACAAAATAGTAAATGTGCTTACTCAACCAAGTAATAGAGGAGAGGAATGGGAAGCTTACCAGCTCCACCAAGAGCACTCAAGGCTAATGGAGGAGAGAATGAGAGTACTTGAGCCTTTGCTGCAATGGTGTTGTCCCACACTTGCTCTACTGAAGTGATGGAGTGAAGTAGTTGTTGCTATGGAGTGTAAAAGTGTTGCTAGAATGCTAGAATGGAGACTAGAATGCTTGAAGATTGCTTCAAGGGATGCAAAAGAAGTTGAACTAAATGCTTGGAAGATCTGAAGAAGTTGAAATGCATGTAGAAGGAGGGAATTTGAAGGAGAGATGAAGAAAACAATCATATTTGGGTTAGTCGGCTGAAGAGGGCATTACAAGTCGACTGCCAATGAGAAGTGTAACGCCTCTACAGGTTCAACCGCAAGAATCTGTTAGGGACATAAGCACGCCGTGTGGATGTCTACGCATCGCATGAGCATCCTCGATAGAAATTCCCCCACTAACGCTCAAAACAAGCACCAAGTGGAATGAAGGTAGCGGTCTAAGGTGTGATTAAGCCTCTAAACTTGGTTTTCTAAAGTGAAGAAGGGAAAAAGGGGAATTTGCATAAAGGGTGCAAATTCACTCCTATACATTTTCCCCCACTTTAGCGGGCACAAATACTAATGAGTGCTTCGGTAAAGTAGATCGAAGAAATGAATAAGGTTAGAAACATATACTTGAACTATCGAGGAAGCAGATCATGATCTGACAAACCTGAAAGTGTAGGGCAAGCGAAGGACTTCATAGCTTCTCAGAACAATGAAACTAAAGAAAGAAAATGTCTTACAGGCCTGTGGACCTGCAAGGAGGCAACCCCCAAGATCTCTCACATGAAGAAAGCCTCGTGAAGTAAGCGCCTTACAATTCCATAGACCTGCAAGGAAGGTGTCCCCCAAGAAATCTCACATGGAGTATACCCAAGAAGCATCCCCCAAGATCTCTCACATGGAGGAAGTCAGGAAAGCGCCTTACAGACCTATAAACCTGTAAGGAAGGTATTCTCCAAGATCTCTCACATGAAGAATACCCAAGGAAGTGCCCTACAGACCTGTAAGGAAGGTAACCCCCGAGATTTCTCACATGGAGGAAACCCAAGAAAGTGCCCTATAGGCTCACAGACCTACAGGGGAGCCACCCCCAAGATCTCTTGCATGGAGGAAGCTCAAAGGAAGCACTCTACAGGCTCTCAGACTTGCAGGGAGGTATCAAGGTCTCTCATATGGAGGAAACCTAGGAAAGCATACTTCACAGAGTCAGGAAGCAGCCACATAGGCAAGTAAGCGGACAATCGCGCAGACCGTTGACAATTTGGAAAAAATTCAAAGGGCTCCCTAGGGAACCCGTTGTGAAGAGGGGGTCCACTCAAGGGATGCATAGTTCAAAAGTAGATGTTTTCTTTGTCAAATTGATCCATCATCAAGGGATCCTTTTGAAAGATGTTCACTTCACCAAGGAATTCAAAAGGAAGAATATGCCCCCATGTGAGGGGAAGGTCAAAGTTGTTCCCGCTTTGGAGGAAGGTTTTCAAGTCCTTTCTTTATGAACCCATGATGAAGGAAACATGTTCCGTTAGGACTCCAAGTTGAGAATGCTATTATGAAGAAAGGTTTGCTAATATTTTCGAGAAAAGATTCATTGGCAACAAATGCAATTTCTAAAAATTGAAATGTTGAAGAAATGTGTTGTCATGCATAAGAGAGACAACTCAAGCAAAGAAGAGAGAAAGATAAAGAGAAAGCAAAAAAGAGAAAAACACAAACAAAAAACATAGGGGTAGCTTGATATTTTGGGGTCAGAACTGCTCATAAATATATATATATATATATATGTATGTATGTATGTATAATAATAGTATATAAATGAACTGTCATCAACCCCTTACTATATCAGACCATGTGAAAAATGCATGAGAAAATAAATAAAAAATAAAAAATTGAGTCAACATGGAAGGGAAGCCCAAATACTCCCAACGCTTTGCATCATCCCCAATTTATTGAAAATCAAGCACAAACATGGAAGAATGATGATACAAATAGAAGAAGGTTTACGACACAAAAATCATGCATGTATCCAAGCACCAATAGGGGTGACAAGGGTCATCCAGGAACACATAGCACAATCATGGGGGAACACATCACAAAACACACACACACACACAAAAGATCAGGAAGAGGCATCTTCCTGACATTAATCGACCAAGAGGTCATCCTCTTCCCACTCTAGATCATCGTAGGGGGAAGGAGGATGAGCCTGCAACTGTGGGATATTAAGAGGAGGAGCATCTAGCCCTCCCGCAACAAGGTCTAAGGAAGAAGGTCCTGCAAGGTCTTCTTCGATGAGCTCTTGTGGAGTTAGGGTCAGCGATTTCGCGAAGATTATTCACAAGGCCAAAACTTCATCCACAGAGTTAAACATGCACCCTACAGGAGTGTCATGTTTAACTTCAGTGGACGGGGCAGACTATGCCTAAGATTCACTGCTAGGCCCGTTGAATGACTCAGGAGCGGTGACGAACTCAAGGGAAGTCGAGACTGGTTTTGTCACTAGGACAGAACAAGTCAGCACAAGACCACCTTGTGAAGAAGGTGGGCTCCTCTTACGTCCTCCATTTCTAGGAGGACCACACTCCACCTTTTACTTCGTCAAAGGAGACAAACTTCCCATAGACAAGGCTCGAGGTGCAGAGGAGGAGGAGGAAAGAACCGCAGTAGATACGACCGAGGTATTCATCATATCTATGGGCTTCGGGAAAGGCAGGATATCCAAAACAAACATCAGCAAAGGCGACTCCACCGAAGGAGCGATGAACATCTATACCCCCTTGGGGTTAGGTGCATTCGTACTCGCAGTGGAAGTTAGAAGCAACATGGAACTAGATTGAAGAGAAGTAGAAGGAAGGGGAGATGAAGACACTACAGGAGGCCCTAAAGTAGGGGTGATCGTCTCTTCCTCTTTCCTTTGCTAAGTGGCTTGCTCAACTAGGAGAGCCTTTTGTTGGCACTTCCGCTCACGCGTAAGGCAATTTCTACAACTCTTTGAGTTGGAGGTTGGAGGATGTGAAGGAATAGAAAGCTCCTACTCAACCATGGGAATGTCCACTACGGTTGTCTCTGGCAGAGGAACAGATTCTTGAATGGGAGCAGGAGTAGGTTAAGAAGTAGCAGGGGGAGTCAGCTCAAGAGCCTCGACAGTGGGCCTCTTTTCGTTCACTACTTTGGGAGCAAGAGCGGTAGGAGGCTGCGAAGGTTGAGACAGAGAGGACTCTCCACGGGAGACCTTCTTCCCATTATACTGAATGGGTCTAGGCTTCGTCGGCAGAACAGGAAGTTTGAATGCAGGAAGCTTAGGCTTTCGCCAAGCGGGCACCATAGGGTTCTCCTGCAAGCACAGAGCATAATCTGATGGCACCACAACAGAGCAAGAAGAAGTGTCAAACTAAACAATAGAAGAGGAAGAAGGAGGACCTCGGGATCGCTTCTCTTCTTCCTTCCTGCGTGCCTTAATGGTATCATCGTTAGCTTTTAAGCAAGCCCTATGTGAAATAGCATAACGTGATGGAGGGTATCTCACTTTCGGCCTTAGGTGCCCTTTCTTATAATTCCGATATGTTCGGTGCAAGAGGTCTATCCTAGGTGGAAGAGGACCAATGGGTGCAAGCCAAGAGTAGTCCAAGGCGTAGCTGCCACGAGCAACCGGTGGTTTATAACTGGTGTTATGAATTACATGTACGAAACCCTCGTGGATAAACTTTAAACATTTATGCATGACCGAGGGTAGTACGTTCATAGCCACCAACCAAGGGATACCCAACTTCACTATAAAGAGCTTGTGATGTCAGATCAATCAGAACACCCGCTACGATGTTCCCATTGATCCGCGCAGGGATATAGAGAGGAGATGGTTCCTTGTTAATGTTGTCACCTAGAAATGCACCCTATGCAAAGTTATGAAAACTGAGCTTTCTAGGGAAACATGGGATCATTTCAAGGCTGTGGGTTACCTAAAGTTGAAATGAACCTTCGGAGAAGGCCGGCTTCCTTTGGTGTCACCTAAACTATTGATTTTTGTAAAGGGAAAAGGTAGAAGGAGAACATAAAAATAAAACTAAAAACTATGGTGATACACCGAATTGATAAGAAATCATGAAATGAAAACAAGATGAACATACACTGGGAAACTTAATAGTAACTGTTTCACTTACTCAACATAACCCCTTTATACTTATGCATCATTCTTAAAAGGCTTGATCTACATACATATCTTAAGAAGGAAAGATGAATTTCATAGCTTTAAGGTATGAATGTAGACTTAGAAAACATAGTTGCAAACTTGCATAATCTAAATATACAGAAATGAGAGTAGTATAAACATTAGCATTGGCTTCCAAGGTAAACTCTATGCTATATTCCAAATTCCAATTGAGTTACAAAGCATACATAAGCTAAGAAAGGATAGTTAAAAATCACTGACTCCTGAGAATGCATAATCCAAACTCCTTTACAAAAGGAAAAAATGCCCTATATACCAAAGAGCGTCAGCCCCTTAGGGCTTACAAAATATCATCCTTCAGGATAAAATCTCCCCTTAGATCTTTTGCATGAAATTAATGTTGAATTCAAGCGTGTCCTTGTTGTCCATGTCAGTGAAGAGTCGCTCCCAAGAGAAGCCTTCAAATCTTTTGCAGCTACCGCATTCACTTCTGGTCCTCATGTCCACCTTTGAATCCCTTGTTGAGCTGCTTTGAATGCTTCAAAGCTCAGAGCCAATCCCCGTCACTTTTCAATCTGTTGATCCTCCTCTCACTGGTCAAACTGCCACGGATCCCTTGTAGCACCTTTTGATTGGTTGAATTCGTGTCACGCAAGGTTCCCAGGCGGTCAAAGGTCATTCAGCCAGAATTGCATCTCGGTGAGACACTAGAAGTGTCTCGCCGATGCAATTATACCTTTCTGCAGCTATCGGCATGACGCATGACGATCGGCAAGACCACTTAGCGAGTTCAAAATTTATATCGACATCCACAGTGGCTATCACCTAGACCATCGACAAGACTTTACGCTTTCGGGAAGACCTCATGGTGAGCCCTCAAGAGTCATACTGATATCCCCTTCCATTGCTGAGACCTCCAACTTTCGCCGAGACATCACGGCGACTTGTAAAACTTTCTTTAGCACCGAGCTCACCCTCTTTCGACAAGACCCCATCGGGTCAGTGAGACATCATGGCGAGTTCATCTTGCTTTGGCGAGAGCCCATGAGTCGGCAAGACTTTATGCCGATGGAAAGATGTCACAGCGAACTCATCTCATTGTCGACAAGACACCATACTCTTGGCAAGACCTCACAGCGAAGGCAAAAGTCATACCGATATCTACAATGGTCGCCAAGACAATCGCTATCAGGAAGACCTTTTTCCGAAGGCAAAATCCTTCGGCGAGCTCGTTTCTTTATCTGTCGGCAAGACCCTATGGGGTCAGGAAGACCTTTCGCCAAACCTCCGTCTTGTCGCCGAGACCTCTCCTTATCGGCCAGACCTCATGCCGAAGTCAACACTTTCTCCCCGAAGACGGCCTTGTGAACAACTGTCGGGGAGACCTTTTGTATCGGCAAGACCTCTTGGCGGGTTCCATTAGTCATACCGAAGGTTTACAACCATCGGCGAGACCATCATCTCATACCGAAGGCACCGCTCCTTCCTGTTGGGGAGACATCCTCATGTCGGCAAGACCCCTCCCCGAAGGCACACCCTTATAGTGAAGGCATCATCCCTTCGGCAAGACTTCACTTGGTCGCCAAGACGTCACGGCGAACTCCTCCATTCTACCCGAGCTCACTTGATTTTGGGGAGACCACTTCGAGTCGGCGAGACCTTATGCCGAAGGAAAAATCCTTCGGTGAGACACTTCATTAGTCGCTAAGACTTCATGGCGAAGGCAAAACCTTATGCCGACAGTGAAACCCCCTTCGGCGAGACTCTACATGGTCACCGAGACCTCCTTCCGAAAGCAAACCGTTTCCCCTAGCACCAACTTTGTGAGCTACTGTCGGCGAGACATCCCAAGCGGAGAGATACACAAGACTTATGGCGAGCCGAATGTCTTGGCAACTAGTTTATCAACCACATAGAACGCACTGCTAGTCGACAAGACAACAGAGGGGTCTTGGCGACTTTCTTCTCTGATGGATTTTATGCCAAATCTGACTGAGACATACTTTTCAAATGAGCTCCTTGTGAAATTTCATTAGATGCATGACCTAACCCTCAATGCAAATGTCCCATTTGGACCTTATGAACATCTAAAACATAATCTATCTTGCCTGATTGAGCCCATAGGCAAAAATTGGGTAACAGTTAAAACCCATCAGCAGGTCCTGTGAAGTGAAGGTTATACCAGTACCAATGTCCACAAGCTAAGCAGAGGGGATAGGTTGATGTAGGAAAGAGGCCATTACGCACACTAGATGATACTTTCACAGAGTCTCTAAAGGTTAAAGGATAAGATAGTGACCTAATTAAGGTTTTGTTACGCAACACCTTTAGAACCTTCCAACTACACAAACTAGGCATCGTAGGTTGGGTTGTAAGGCGACAGCCCCACAACACTCGCACCTACAATAATCCTAGAGTATGAGGAAAGTAATTGTCAGTATCGTAGAACGGAACCAAAATGGTTCACATTAGGCTCACCAAAAATGTAAGAGAGGGGGACCAACCACGTTCAAGGCCCTAGGTCATGGAGGGAAAAGAGTGGAAGGCTACCCTAACTTACCTCAACTTAATGGGGTGTTAGGAAATACGAGATGAAAATGATGAGGACTATAAGGTCCTTCAATCACCCTATAGACCTAAAATAGAGAACGGGGCTAGGCGAGCTGATTTTTGGGTTCAACACTATGCCTCAAGAAGCTCTCTTCCCGAGGACGGAAGCACGGTCCCGAGATGAAAGCGCAGTACAGTGGCATCCATACGATCAAACAACGGAAGAGACAAGGTTGAACTTGGGAAAACAAGTTAATGGCCCATATAGCTACTACTAAAGGGCCAAAATAACGCTATTAAGTAAACAAAATATGCTCTAATATGATAAAGTAAAAATGCAAGAGTTAGGGTGGCAAGAATGATCTCACATAGAAATTCATTTGCTAGCTAGCTCCCAAAAGCACATCCACCTACACACAAAGAAGAGGAAAAATGTTGGGTGGTTGTATAGGGTCCTGCCTTAGTTAGACCCCCGTTTAGGTGTTTCCACCTCCATGGACAACCAAGAAAGCGAGTATGATAAATAAAGTAATGTAATAAAGAACACTAAAACACTACAAAATAGTAAATGTGCTTACTTAACCAAGTAATAGAGGAGAGGAATGGGAAGCTTACCACCTCCACCAAGATAACTCAAGGCTAATGGAGGAGAGAATGAGAGTACTCGAGCATCTGCTGCAATGGTGTTGTCTCACACTTGCTCTATTGAAGTGATGAAGTGAAGTAGTTGCTGCTATGGAGTGTAAAAGTGTTGCTAGAATGTTGGAATGGAGACTAGAATGCTTGAAGGTTGCTTGAAGGGATGCAAAAGAAGTTGAACTGAATGCTTAGAAGATTTGAAGAAGTTGAAATGCATGTAGAAGGAGGGAATTTGAAGGAGAGATGAAGAAAATAGCCATATTTGGGTCAATCGGCTGAAGAGGGCGTTACAAGTCGACTGCCAATGAGAAGTGTAATACCTCTACAGGTTTAGCCACAACAATCTGCAAGGGACATAAGTGTGTCGCGCAGACCTCTACATGTCGTGCAGGTGTCCCTGACAGAAATTCCCCCACCGACGCTCAAAATAGGTGCCAAGTGGAATGAAGGCAGCGAGCTTAGGTGTAATTAAGCCTCTGACCTTGGTTTTCTAAAGTGGAGAAGAGCAAAAGGGGAATTTGCATAAGGGGTGCAAATTCACTCCTATATAGGACTACAGATGGTTGTATGGGAGAGGTCAGAACAATTGAAGCGCAACATTTTTAGAAGAGAACAAAGGTGATAATTCAATGATCAGTCGTGAGTCACCACAACATATTCTTATCCATCAAATAAGACTACGTAAAGGAGAATAAGTTTTTTTTGAGTAGGATTAACTCATTACGTGACAATCCTCAAGAACACATCTATGTCATGACTATTAACCATTAGACACATAGTTCTAATTCAATTTCTCTTTTTTTGCTTTATAATTATGGTTTTCTATTTTAAGACTAAGTCCTCTCCCTATCTTTAAGGGATAGTGGATAGATACATTATGAATCCGTTTTCAATCTTAGAGGAATAAAACTCCTCTCAGACCTTATGTAGTGGGATTTGTTGTCAAGAAATAAATCTAGTCAATAGTTGCTAGTAGTTGTTGATCATTTTTATTAGTTTTTTTTTATTACCAAGTTATAGCTATAAATATGTATTGTTGAGTAAGAAATCTTTAGCAGATTCTTATCTGATTGTATGTAAAAGTTTAGAGTTTTTATGTAATACAGGAGTTAGTTCAATATCATGATTTTTTGATTAAGTAATAAGTGTTGATATCTTATGTGGAAGCAAGAACTCAAGAAAGGGCCACTTGAGGTACTATTAATCCACTCTATTTCCTTTTATTAGATTAATTGATGCATTGTTGAATTTAGTTAAGGTAATTTCTAGTTATATGCATGTAGAATTCATTAATGAGACTCTGTAGTTTGAATTGAATTTTGTAGCTTCATGTTTGTTGTATACTCTGGAGGAATTAGTTATAGTTTGGTTTTAGAAGTTAACAGTTACAATCTTGAGTGATAGGTACCCTAGCATAAGGTAGCAACTTATATTTACTTCCCTTATTTTCCAAATTAGTGTTTCATTTCCTTTTTCAACTTTTACAACTTTTTATACATGTGTAATCACGAATACTCCATTGATATAGGACGTGTTTACAATCCATGAATGCATATGTTACTCTACATTTTCTAAAGCTTATGAGTGATTAGTTGATAATTAAATGCAGCCTCTTGTGAAAGATGAACTATTCAATTAGGAATACACCCTCTGAATTGTGTGTCTACCAAGTTAATTAGACATTAGAGAGGCCCTACATTTTTGGCATTGTTGTTGGGGATGGTGCTAAGTTCAGGATTCTTCTATGTATTTTCAATTCCTTTCAAGATTTCATAGTCTAGCAATTTTATTTTCAACATAAGGGTAAATAGATTTTAGCTATCAATAACAACACGAGTTATTAAAAATGTGCAAGAACCACTGATCTAAAATGCCATGACCATTGCATGTAGAGGAAGTGAGATGCTTTAGGAAGATTCCTCCTCTTAGCACATGAAAAATTAGAGGATACTGGTGAACAAAGTGAATCGAGCAAGGGTATCGCTAAAGAAGAATCATCCTTGACACCCTACACCAAATATAGAGGAGACTTCCTGCATACATATAAGCATCACAGCTAATGCAGCAGTAGAAGACTCACTAGAGCATGTAATGTTTGAGTTCCTTATAGCCAAATAGGAGAGGGAAAAATTTTTAAAGAACATACCTCCTTGAACACTCCCTATCTTTTATGGATTGGTAACAAAGGACACATACACCTTTCTTTTGGAGTTTGATGTGCTATGTCAAAGTTATGACTATACCACATATGCTCACAAACAAAGTGTTTCCAATAACACTAAAAGATGCTACTCTAAGATGATTCATGGTGTTGGGAAGAGATTTTGTACCCAATTGGAACACAATGAAGATAAAATTCCTAGAGAAATACCAAGATTATTGTAGAGGAATAGATAGAAAGAGGGATGACATCTTCAGGATGTCATAGAAAGAAGATGAATCGTTGGAAGATTATGTTGAGAGGTTTCACTTCTGCCTCAAGAAATCCCATCAAAATAGACTCTATGATAAATCCCTAAAATTGGTATTATTAAGGGGAGTTAATGAAGATTGTATGGATGCACACGACCTCATTGGTGTAGGAGACATCTCACATTTACCTTTGGATGAGATTTTTCAAGTATGTAGAAACTATTTGAGGTCCTTCACCAAGAAGACTAGGTGGACATGACCTCCTCTCTCAACAAATCATCTAGTGGAGTCTCAAGGGTGGAGTTGAGCAATCTTTTATCAAACATGAAGGAGTATATCATAAGTCACCTAGCTACATGACTATATATCCTCCATATCAATAAAAATCAAGAGGAAGCAGAAGCAACCCTCACAAAATATTGTCCACACTATCGACAAAAGAAGATCAATTACAAGTGCAAGAAGTTGGCCAATATTTCTAAAGATAAGCAAGGGAAGCCATAATTTCATGCTTTAGAAAATGAAGATGGTCAAGTGTTTTACATAACTCAACGTAAACCATGGCAGCCATGATAAGGTATGCCCCAAGATCCCTTGAACTATAACATGTCATTTCTAGGTAATAATATAAATTTCCCTATTTGGAACCCTCAATCTTGGATCAATGTGCAAAAATCACAATGGCCAATGCCTCAATCCAACTGGAATCAACAACAAAAAGGCATGTTTCCACCACAAAATTACCAAGGACCTAATTATAATTCTTAGTGGCCACCCCAACAAAATCAATGACAACCAAAGTGGAAAAAGGGTCAACAATGGAAAAATCAAAATCTCAATTATTAGTAGCCACAACAACCCTTGCATCCACAGTAGCAAGCCATAATGCCAAACCCAACAACAGTTGCACCAATACCACTAAGAGCACCTCAATTACCAACACAACCTGCAGCTAAACCAAATAATAAGCTTGTCGAACAGGATTATGCTAACGACACCATACAATACCCTACTTATGGGGTTGAGGTGAGTGGTGTACACCTCAAATTAGGGAAAATGATAATTGGGCCTTCATCTCCTCACATCACAAAGTTTACTGATGAGGAACTCCCAACATAACCCATGGACAAACAACCTAGGGAACTTGAGTCAAATCAGGTCAACCCAACAACTATAAGTCTAGAACCTTCATTCCTCGAGAGATTAATAGTCCAAAAACATCATTCACAAGTTGAAACTTATCTATTGGGATATCTCAAGGATGTTTGCATCAAGATACCCCTCATCCAGGCTATTAAGGAAGTGCCCATTTATACCAAAATAGTGAGAGAGTTATGCCTCAAAAAGACAAGAAGGAAATGTGGACCCTTAAACTGTACATGTCTTAGGACAAATTACAGACATTATGTTGGGAAATATAACTATCCCCAAGTATGAAAATCTTGGGAGCCCTGTAGTGGATGTCAAAATCAATGATACTCTCATTAAGAATACCTTAATTGACCTTGGGGTAGCCATTAATGTAATGACTAAATAAACAATTAAATTATTACAACTAATGTAGCATAGACCTATACCTATTGTGATACAATTAGTAGAAAGGTCTACATTCAAACCTGAGGGAATCATAAAAGACTTGGTAATAACAATAGACTTGTGGGAGTGCTTTACAAACTTTATGGTGTTGCAGCCTAAAGCTAATCTTGTAGGATATCCCCTCATCTCAGGGAGACCTTGGTTGGAAATTGCAGATGCCTTCATAGGATGCAGGTCTGGTAACATGATCATTTTCCAATGGACATGTAACCAAGAAACTAGTCCTCTATCCACCTACCTAGCCACATGTATATTTGGAACAAATTGTATGGCCTGCCCTAGATGAGGAAGACCAGTACTCATTAAAAACTCTAATAAATATTGAACGTAGTCCTTTGTTAGAATACCAATATGAAGATGAATTGATCGCAAACATGCAAAACAATTATGGTAGGGACTCGCATCAACATGATTGTCTAACATGTTTGCAAGACCCTTTGCAGAACATAATCCTTATGAATAAATCTAAGTCCATTTCTCAAAATTTTCATACCTTATTACCACATCATTATATTCCCAATATTGTAGGTCTTGACATTTCATCTATTCAAACATTATTCTTGACTTTAGAAATTATACCAAACAAGACATTAAATATAAACAGTCAATTGACTATTGCACAATAGACTTCATTGTTGAATGTGTTGCAAGCACATGCAACTGCATTTGTATGGGATTACCATAATATGAAGGGAATATACCAAAACCTATGTGTGCATCAAATTTAGATCAATGAATGTTATAAATCGGTTAGGCAACCCCAAAGCTGAATGAACCTTGCAATTTGTGACATAGTTAAAGCTGAATTACAAAAGTTGTTGGATGCAGGATTCATCTATCCAATCTCTGACATTCAGTGAGTGTATCCACTTGTAATTGTACCTAATAAAGGAGGGAAATGGAGAGTTTGTGTAGACTACTGTGAGTTGAATGCAGTAACTAGGAAATGCCACTTACCCCTTCCATTCATTGACCAAGTACTAGATTCACTGGTAGGAAAGCATTAATTTTCCTTTTTGGATGGGTTTAGTGGATACAATTAGATTAGGATAGCCCCAAAATAACAAGATAAGACAACCTTCACATGCCCTTGGGATACATATTCTTACTTTGTCTTTCCATTTAGGCTATGCAATGAACCTGCCACCTTCTAAAGGGCAGTACTCAGCATATTCTCAGACTTTGCTCATGATTCCATCGAGGTTTACACGATTTCTTTTACAACTTATGAGAATACCTATGAAAAATAACTTGATAATTTGGAGAAAGTACTACAAAGATGCCAAGATCATCACCTATCCCTGAGTCATGAGAAATACTTCATCATGATGACTAAGGGAGCAGTTTTGGAAAATTTTGTGTCTAATAAGGGAATCCAAGTAGACCCCAACAAAATTGTGGTAATATAAACACTACCTATACCTCATAAATAAAAAAATGTCAGAAGCTTCCTTGGCCATGCTAGGTACTAAGGAGATTCATACAAGATTTTAGTAAACCTGCAACACCACTGCTTGTCTTATTGTCTAAAGATGTAGAGTTTGAATGGACACCTACTTGTCAACATGCCTTTAAAGCTCTCAAGGTAGCACTTACCAATACCCATTTCTTGAGAGGACCAAACTGGAATTTACCTTTCCATAGATGCTTCTGATTTTGCAATAGGAGTTGTGCCAAGATAGAAGGAAGAAAACCTTGAGTATGTCATTTGTTATATCAGTAAAAATCTTCATGGGGCAGAACTCAACCATACAATAATTGAAAAGGAGATTTTAGCAGTGTTTCATGCAATCAACAAATTTAGACACTAAATTACAAGGTGTTATATATTTATACATACTAACCATACAATAATAAGGTACATAATGAACAAACTAGTAGTTGGTGGCAGGCTTGTGAGATGGTTACTGCTACTTCAAGAATTTGATATTGCTATTATAGACAAGCCAAGTAAATTCAATGTAGTAGAAAACTTTCTCTCTAGACTGAAAACCAAATTAGAAGAAGATGTTGTAGATGATTCATTCCCAAATGAGCACCTATTTTCTCTCTCTCTACATACACCCTGGTATACGAACATAGCCAACTATCTAGTAGCGGGGAAAACACCACCACATTTTTCACCAAGGGAGAAGAGGTAATTAGTTTAGAAAATTTTTCCTTACTCATGGTGTGCGAGGGGGAAAACATAGAGCGTAAAAAAGATAAATGCAAATGAAATAGAAGCTAATCTAAATCAAAAACACTAATCTAGATCTATTCCTTCACTCATGAAATGGCTTTCTAAGCTATTGAAAACACACAATGAAATCCTACGATTATCAACATAAATTCAAAACAAAGGAAAGATTACCATCCCATGTCAGAGTGTGTTTGCAAGATGTTGGGTTGTTCATATCACTGTGAAGCCTCCATTGTTGTGTGAGAAGCTTTGATGCAATGTGTTTGATCAAAGATGTTGATTTGAAGCTTTGTCAATGTTGGTTATGATCTTGTCAATACTTTGTTTTGTAAGATAGGTTGATTCTTTGATCCTTTTTGTGAGGAAAAAGGTTTGTTATATAGAATTTGTGATTTGGAATGGAGGATCAAGATTGCGTACTAGAATATCTTGATCGACGGTCGAAAGATGTTGAGAGGAAATGGACATGAATAATTTGTATAAAATAGATTACATGATTAGTGTGATTGAAGAAATAGATTGAATAATTTGTGGAATTGAGAAATAGATTGATCAGTCAGGAATTGGATTGATCAGTTAGGAATTAGATCGGTCAGTTAGGAATAGATTGAGAAATCAGGAGATCGTAATTTTATCAATTAGGAAAGTGGTTGAGAATGATTAATTAATTGATTTAATTCATTCATTCATTTTGGAGTTGAACATGCACATCAACTTTGACTTTTGTAAACAAAGTTCAATTAGTTTGATTTGATTTGTGATGATGTTTTCAATAGTTTATTCAAATTATTCAAATTTGGAGGGAAAGTGAATTAATTAAGTTATTATGATTTAATAATTCAATCAACTTAGGGGAATAAAGTAATTTAGTTCAACACAATTAAATAATTGGTGTTATTTAACTAATCAAGATGAATTAAAGTTAGATTAGGACTTTATTAAATAAATGTAATTTATTTAATTGGTCAAAATGATAAAACATGAATTAATTAAATAATGTTGTATTATTCAATTAGTGGTAGAAATAGGGTATTAGGACTTTATTAAATAAATAGAATTTATTTAATCAGTCAAAAATGACAAAAACGTGAATTAATTAAATAATGTAATGTTATTCAATGAATAGGGGAAATAGGGTTTTGGATGTAATTGATGTGAAATGTGGTTATAGTTGATAACAATGATGTTGATGATGTGAGAATGTTATTTAAGGTGTGCGATAAGTGTTAGGTCAATTTTACATGTCTACATTTTGCCACTTTTTGATACAAAGTACAGGTTGCTTTGTTTCAAAGATTCGATGTTAAGATCAAGATTTTGAAAAAAAATTATGCCCCACTATGCCCCGACGGTCAGCGGAATGATAGTAGGACTTTGTGCTACCCCCTCGAGAGGTTGGTCAAAAATTTTGATTTTGAGGTCAAGCTCACGACACTATTCTATTTTAGTTCATATGCGTAGAGAGTGAAAAATAGGTCTATAGGTCCCTCGTTGCTTGTTCAAATGTTCATAGGAGCTCCTAATTTTAACCTAGGAAGGTTCCCTAAGTAAAAATTAGGGTTTCCTAGGTAAAAATTAGGGTTTTTTAGGGTTAAAATAGGTAATTAGGGTTATAATTACCTCATTTGCACTTTGAGCCTATAGTAAATTCTTGTCTCTAGATTTCTCATTTTTTCAGTTGTCAAGGAGCTATGGTGTTGATTCGAGGAGCCCCACATCGCACAGACGCGGTTCGAGAGTATGGATGGACCGCAGGCATCGGTGCCCCAACATGTACTCTCTCAATTCCCGTTTTCATCTTTCCATGTTCCTATAATTAATAGTCCAACAAGTCAAAAGCGTAGGTTTCAATGTTTTACCATTATTGAATCAATTTTAGCACTTTTCTTGTGTAAACTAGGCGCTTTTACTTTTTTCCTTCACACTTGAGTTTTTTTTACGCTTTTGACTTCAGTCCTCACTTTTGACATTCAATTTTGACTTTTTTTTGCTTTTGAATGCTTTTCATCGGTTTTGGTGCTCTTGTGATAAATTTATTCCCTTGAAAAAGTTCTTCGCTTTTGATATTCTCTCCTTTGATATTCTTCATCACTTTTGACTAAATTTCCTCACATTTGCCTATTTTCTACGCTTTTTCCAAAAACTTCATTGCTTTTGCTAGAATTTCTTCGCTTTTGACTTTTTGGAACCCTAAGTTTATTCATTTTTTTTGTTTCGTTTTGCATGTTCAAAGTGAATCCCTAACATCGTGGGCGGAAATGATTGCAGGTGGTCCTTAAACCACTACAGTCGAGGGAGTGACGACCCGAGATCTATTTGATTTGATTACCAGTTTTGATGTTTTGGAGCAAGATTTTCTAGATGTGGTCAAGCTACGTCACATTTGTTACATGCCTCCCATCTGATGTCACACTACGATGATGACTGCGCTCGTAGAGAGGTGGCATTCAGAGACTTCTTCATTCCATTTACCTTTAGGGGATGCCACCATCACCCTCGAGGATGTGTGGAGGATCCTTCGCATACCCATCCATGGTGAGCTTGTTACTTATCATGTTTGATGGGGTACATGCACTATGCAACGTGTGCTTGGTGTCGGACGCTTGGAGGTTCAACAGTCTGAGATAGATTTATCAAAGTTTTTGGCAGTGTCGACCCTATTTCCCTTGTTCTTTGCGATTTGATTTCAAGGTTGGTTGTTCTTGATAGGAGAGATCGACAGTTCCCTATGGGATGGGGTATATGTATTAAGGAGATGTTTGAGCATGGGACTAGATATGCATGGGGTCCCTATCTCCTTGTCCACCTATATAGAGATATGCATGAGGTTGCATATTGGGGTGGGAAATATATTTCCGCCAGTGTTTCTTTTTTGCATGTATGGACCTAGGAGCACATCACAGTTACACGGCTTGATGGTATACAAAATCGTATTGTTGGTGATTCATACTCCTATCATTATGGAGATTTTTTACATTATACCTTGCTTGGGGAGCTTTCGTACTGGTTTCATGTATTCGATGATATATCAGGTTTTGTATGGAGACCATATATGGACTATGATGCCTAGCTAGAGGATCAGGAGCAACTAGTATAATGCCGACATACTAGATGGTTGATTGGTCACTCTCACTCTCTTCTAGAGTGATATTTACCTGATAGAGTATGTAGGCAGTTTGGAGAGAGACAGGGTTGGTTTCCTGATGCATATGAGGTTCAATTCGGCCAGACCACCGAAGAGGTCCATGTATGGGGTATATAGATTGATAGAGATGTTGCTATTTCCGTATTCAAAGCTCTTGCCCCAGTTAGATGGGGTTGGTTAGTGGGCTTAGCAGATCTGGGTACCACTCTCAATTTTGATCAACAGTGGACACATCATGTGCCATTGAGATTCACAGATCCTGGTGGTCATCTCATAATTGGTAGGGAAGGCATTACAGGTCGGTGTAGAGAGAGACAACATCTTGAGATTCTATTCGAGCAGCTTGGTCAAGCCCGACAGGATGAGGCACAGGGTGGTCAAGGTGATCAAATGCCTCAGGTTCAAGGATAGGTTCCAGTTCCCCCTCCACCACCTGGGGATGGAGGTGCACAGTTGGCTGCAGAGATAAGGCAGTGACAGGTTGTGCAAGCACAACTTGCCATTGTGAAAGCAGAGCGAGATGGCTTCAGAGCAGAGCATGATACAGAGATTGGGCATCATCTCATTGCTGAGACACAATTACAAGTTGTCACCACTGAGAGGGATAGTCTAAGGATAGAGCGTGATAGTCTTCGTGTTGAGCAGGATCAATTATTACAGAGGGCTACATACTATTAGACTTTGTATGATGCTTTCATTCCTTGTGCACAACAACGACCAATATTTGGAGAGCCTAGTGTTGTTGGTGGTGGTGCTAAGTCAGGTGGACATTCTGTTAGACATATAGATCTAGATGGTGATCTGCAGCTTGGTTTATAGAGTCCTCCCTTTTCTGTCGAGCAGTGTTATATTTGTACTTGATCTTTATGATGTTTCTTAGAAACTTCATATTGTAGACATGATTTTGTATATACATTCATCAGCCCAATCAAGGCCTCGTATATATGTATTATTTTGTATTATCGTATCACACTTGTTTCATTGATGATGTACTCTGACATTCTCCTTTTTTGATGATGATATATATGAGATATACCTTCTTCGATTTGGCTCATTTATATGTTTATGTGATGATCATGGATGACCTTGTATGATGATGTGTGTTTATATATGTTTTTGTACTTTTTTTTATGTATACATATGATGTGGATGGATGGATCATATTTTATATCATATGATGGTTTATTATGGATGATCAATATATCATTTTGATATACAATGTTTGTATGATGTTGATATATGATGGATGCATGCCTTATACATTGATACATGATGTTTTCATTGCTTTATTATCATCATGATATGTATTGATGACATTGTGGATGCAGGATGGATATGGTACTAATGATATTGTGATGCAGGATGGATGTTAGTTAGAAGAAATATTCGATGATGGATAGAAATTTGATGTTGTTAGTTGTTGATGTGTTACTTTCGCTTTGCTTGGAGGCTTCGCAGTTTGAACAATCCTATTTGATGTAGCAAATAGATATGATGTACTAGGGTATTAATGACCAAGGTGACTTTGTATCTATTGTGTGGAATTTGACTCGACATACAAAGAATTTTCTTGTTCATACCAGACATACGGAAGCTTTGTTTAAAGTATACGGTTGGGTTGTGTTAAAACTTTTCTAACCAGTTACACAGAGAGGTATAGAGTACCTAACTTGCAACTGCTTCAGGAATTGTTTCAACACAACTTCCATGCACTCAATAAAGCAAGTATTCACCATGGTAATATTATAAAAACATCTTACAAATAGAAAACCAAAATGACACTCAATTTCCCCCATTCCTTCTTCTCTAAATCCTTATGGACATCCTTGAAAGATCCTAGGAATGAGTAAATAAAATAAATCATAAAGATAAAACTACAAAAAGATAAAAACAAAGTTGTAGTATCACTTGCCATATCTGTTTTGAGGTTTCAGGCTATTATTCGTTGTTGATTATGTCTATCGTAGGAACAGATCCGTTAAGGCATATCTCAGGATGTTGTTAGTGAATTGTCAAAATATAGGTAGTTAATACTTTGGCATTGTTTCTATCTATTTTGCGATCAAATCTTTGTGATTGTTTTGCTTGAAAGTTCTAACTGTGGATGTTTGATTTGTTTGTTTGTTTGTTTTTTCAAAGGGTGATTGCGATGATTTTATTTCATTGTACCCAAACCAAATTTTTTGCTTCATTAAGGATTTTTTCTTAAAAGAGTCTAAACCTTGTTGAATGATGTCAAAATACAGTTTTTGGGCAAGTCAAGTATTGACTTTAGTTAGTGTCATGTCAGTCATCAACAACAATTGGTGAGTACCCGGACCTCAGAACCTGAACCTGGGACTCAGAGAAAGATATATCATGATGGAGAAGCACTTCATGATGAGATCATACTCTTGCAAGGTCACATCAGTGGCCAGAACAGTGATTACATAGATCAAATAAATGAAGATTTTTAGCAAAAAACAAATTTGTGCCCCTGTAGCCCAAGGGTGCCCTTCTCTTTGAAGGTCTAGATCTTGTTGCTTTTGCTTGCAAATGCACTCAATCTCTTCAAAATTAGCTTAGCTTTCTGACGAGCTATCAAGCGCAGCCATCCAAGTTGTAGAACTCTGGCAACTGAGGTCAGAAGCTGAAGGTACAAGAGGTTGCATGTCACAAAGGATTGTCAATTTACAGTTTATGTGCCACTGTAGCTCAGGGGCGCCCTTCAATATGACCCCTTAGATCATTGATTTTGTAGATGTGGTCTTCCTAAGATCTTTTCTAATCTAGTCTAGCTTCGTAACGCACTAGTTCATGAGTCAATCTGACATTCTGAGTGATTGTGGCAAAGATTCTACTAAACACGTAAATCAGAGGGTGGAGAAATGTGGTAATATTCACCTATACCTCTGTAGGCCAGAGGCGCCCAACCTTTAGGCTTGCCAGATGGAGTTTTTAGCTTTCACAGTCTTCACAAGACTTGTGAGGAATTACTCCAGCTATTCAACGAGCCTAGCCATCAGCCTCTGGGATTTGGAAAATGCTCGTACATGCGAGGTCTATGTAGAACATTGAAAAGCGAAGACAACCGAAAAATGGCCAAGTACGAAGAGTACATTTCACCTTGGAAAAGGCGCCCTTCTCTTTGAGGCCTTAGAAGCAGTTTTCTTGCTTTGTCACCTCCAGAGACATCTCTCGTAAGTTGTTCTAGCTACGCGATGAGACAAATAGTGCGTAAATCGGAGCACTCCAACTCCTAGTGTCAGGGGTCAAAATAGGGTATCTAGATGAAAGTTACATTTTTGATAAAATGGTGTTTGAGGCTTCACAAGCCAGGGGTGCTCTTGCATTTGGGGTCCTTAATGTGGCTTTCAGGTGCCTTACATATAGTCATTGGATGCAAAATATTTCCAGTCACGCAGTGAGCCTATTATCCAATTCGTAGGATTCGTCGTTCGTCGTCAACAACAGTTTGAAGCATCAGATGGCAGAATGGAGATGTTGATCCGCCAAAATGAGCACAATAACAGTTAACAGAATATATCTATCCTGCTCTCCTGAAAGAGAAAGATAATGCATGGATATCTTAGCTCCCAAGGTCTTGGTAATCGGTTCTCGATTGTGCTGACTTCACTCAATGGTTGATGTGAACTATAATGTTCAAGGAGCCTGCTGGTGTTGAGCTTCTGGATTGTTCTAAGATCAAACATAAATTTAAACCTACTCTAACCAGGGTTTTAAAGAAACAGAAAAAGATAGATCAGAGCTTTGGAACAGAAAAGAATGTTAATTCATCCAACTTAACCAAACTTGTTACCTTTCAGGGAATTGTTAACTAAAACTGTAGAACAAAATTAACTTGTGATTAACACACAGTTATCATTCGTTCACAGTGCTAACTTCAACAACAGATTTTAAATCACCATTTAAACAAAACATAAAACAAGACTTCATTCCTTGAAAGCTTCTTAAATCAAATGATTAACCCAAGACAAACACCATTCAGGAACACAATATGAAGTAGATTTTAATCTGGTTGCTTCTACTGTTAGTGAAACAGATAAGCAACGTTTACAAATCTGGCATAATCACCAGTGTACAGAAAACCTATGTCTTCAGATTGTTTCCATCTATACTAAGAGAACCAAAAGGATACATTACTGTCTATGTTGAATCTAACTCCTAACTAAGAAGACAAAAGAAGCTCCCATTACAAAGGAACAGGGTGCAGTTATGTCTCCTCTATCTTTCTTTTTCTACTCTTACTACTGGTTTCTAAAAATCCCTTTATTTCTTCTAAAACTCGTCGTCCTCCACTAAAAGAGGCAAAAATGCCATATATACAAAACGTGCCAAAAAGAAAGTCGGCCCCTGTTTTAGGGTTTACAAAATATCTCCTTTAGAAGGGTCGGCCCTCAGATCCTTTTGAATAGAGTTAATGATGCATTCAATGTGCATCCCCGTTGTCCATGTTGGTGAAGGATCACCCTCAAGAGAAGCCTTCAGATCTTTTACAACCACAACATTAACTCCTGGCCTCTATGTCCACCCTCAAACTTCCATCAAAGCTGCCTTGAATGCCCTGGAGCATTACCATTAATATCGATCTGCCTTTTTTCCAGTAGACCTCACAGCTGTCCCTGAGACTGACGACTTCTTCTTTCTTTTGGCTTCCTTGTGCTCAAGACCTTTCTGCAAGTTAACCTCTTCTGGAAGCAGCATCAAATTTTCCCATTGGATCTCCACACCAGTGGTCACCGAGCTGCTCCATCGCTTTTGATCTCAAAGTAAGTCCCTGTCGTTTATGCTATGTTGATTTCCTTCACAGGGGCAGTCAATCAGTCAAACTGTCACTGGTCTGCCCCTTTAGCTTCTTCTGATTGGTGGAACATAGGCCAATCAAGATTCCCAGGTGGTCAAAGGTCATTCGAATGGAATCGCATATCGGTGAGACATTGGCCATGTCTCCCCGATGCGATTATACCTCATAGCAGCTATCGACATAACATACGACGGTCGACAAGACTCCATAGCGAGCGGCCAGAGGTCATAGCGAGTTCCCATCAGTCACACCGATATCCCCTTTTCTGTTGGTAAATCTATTACTATCGGCAAGACTCCCCATTGTCGGAAAGAATTCTCAGCAATGAGTCCTACTGCAGCCACATATCTATCAGCGAGACATCTCTTCTCTCGATAGGACCTCATATCGAGCATCTCATCCTTCGGCGAGACACCGTCGGGTTGGCCAGACATCATGGCGAGCTTCAAACATTACACCGAAGGGAGAAAACATGTCAGTGAGACTACCGCTAGTCGACAAGATATCATGTCGAGCTCTTCCATTCCCCTCAAGCTCATTCTGTCTCGGTGAGAGCTCATATCAGTCGGGAAGACTTTACCCTGTCGGCAAGACTCCTCCTCGAAACCACAACCTTATACCGAAGGCACCATCCTTTCGGTGAGACATCACCTGGTCACTGGGACTTCATAGCGATGACACCTCCTTTTCGTCGAGACCTCACCCCTTTCGACCAGACCTTATGCCGATATCACTCCATGTCGGCGAGACTAGGTCCCTTCGCCAAGACATTACACCAAAGTCACGCCCTTTCGCCGAGACATTATGTAGTCGGCCAAACCTCACAGCAAGTGCAAACCATTGAGCTAAGAGATCACGGTGAGCCTTTCATCTGTCGGCGAAACACCATCAGGTCGGCGAGACTTCATGCCAAGCTCAAACTTCATTTCGGCAAGACTCAAATCGCTTCGACAAGAGTCCACCCTATCAGTAAGATGTTACACCCAAGGGAGAACCCTTCGGCGAGACCTTTCCTCTTCGGCTAGACCTCATTCCAAACTCAAACCACTCTCCCCGACGCCGTTCCATTTTGGCAAGAGTCCACCCTATTGGTGAGACTTCGTGCCAATGCTACCCCCTGTCGCCGAGACTTCCATTTGTCGAGAAGACCTCTCCCCGAAACCACAAATCTTTCGGTGATGCTAACCTTGTGTGCAACGGTCGGCGAGAGATAAAAAAAACCATGGCGATTAAAATGTCTGGGTGACCGGTGGATCCCAAATGAATATAACACCCTGCCAGTCGGCAAGACATATGAAAGGTCTCAACGACTTTCTTCTTGAGGAGTTTTATGCTGAATGGGATTGAGGCATGCTTTCCAGCTGACTTCCTTGAGAGATATCTTCAGATGAGTGATTCAATCTTGCAAAACAAATGCCTCCATTAGTCCTCAAAGCATATAAAATACACTATTGTTCATCGTGCCTTCAATTTTAACAAAAAGAAACCCAACTCTAACTGAGGTAGAACCAAAATTTGACAGAGCAAAGTACAGACTCAGGAGGAAAACAAAAGAATTCCAAAGACCAAAACAAACAACCGAAGACAAAGAAAACAAAAGGAAAGGGGGGACCCATTTTGCTCCAAAATAAAATGGGGTGGTTATGCAAGGCATAACAGGAGAAATGGCCATCTGGTGCCTAAACATCAATTTAATCAAAGGCACCTAATTTTTTGGGGTGCCAAACGTTGATTTTAGCAGTTGCAACTCCTAGTAGACATTTCATCCTTGCTCTATAGGCTTTGTGATGGATATCCTGGCTTGGTCTCAACGTCACTCAGTCACCTAGAAATCAGTGTTGAAAATGACCAACTGTAACTTTGTAGTCAACTATTAAATAGGAAGTTAGCAAAAAAGTTAATAACTCTTGCAAATGGCCACCTAGAGGGTCAAATGATGACTTTTCAGAATCAGTGAAGTACACCGAGTGCATCCAGATGCTGATATTTTTGTTAACTTATTAAAATAATATTTAATTCAGTTTTTGCATGCAAAACATTAAAATGGCGATTTTCTTCAATAATTAAATATTGATGCCTCTTGAATGATAAATTACAAATTTGCATGTAATGGTAACTAAATATTTTAATGTTATTTTATCTTCGAGACTCCGAGTCAGTGTCAGTCAAACTGGAAGGGGTCCAATCAGAAGACTTATTTTGTTAGTTAAGGTTTATTCTTGCAATTGGCACCATTAAGCAAATAATTCTTCCATTTATTCAAGATGGCGTCCATTCTTCTCTCACATAGTTGAAGACCAAAGCTAACTTTCTCACTTGTGTGGGTGAATTCTTCAGCATTCAACATTCAAAGACACTACAGAGATTGTTCTCAAATTTATTTTGCAGGTACAAGTCTGGATTTATTAGCAAACATCAAGACAAGATGGCAATTTTAGCAAAAGAAGAGCATTAAAAACTTCTATCTTTTGTCTTAAATTCTTCTATTTCTCGTCTTAATTTCTTTCGCATGTTCGAGAATTCGATGACTTTTGACAAAACAAATCATCTGGGTTGGTTCAGCACAACTTCCTCTACAAATCCCATGTGCTAGAATTTTTACGTTGTGGGTTGTCTTAGAATCATTTTCTGGACAAAACCCATATTTCATATTTTCTCGAAAAAATTGCCCCCCACAGCCCCTGCTGCCCTCATTTGCTTTTTTTGGAAAAGCTTTTGCATGTCAAGCTAAAGGGCATTTTTTCACAATTCTGATGTTGTGGGTTGTCTTAGAAACATTTTCTGCACAAAATCCATGTTTTAGAATTTTTCGTGAAAATTGCCCTCCGACAGGGTATTTTTAGCCTCATTAGGTGACTTTTGGCTTTCCAAAGAAAGTTGTCAGAACATAGCCATGTTTACAATCAACAGGTGAGTTTTTCATAATGTAGTTCACGCAAACTGAATTCAAGACCAAATCATTCTTAATTCATGATTTCATCAAAAAAATTGACACCAATTTGTATCAAGCGCATCCAAAGAGTTGACAGGAATAGTCACTCAAGTCCTCATGGTTTCATGCCTCGTATAGCTAATTTTCTTCCAAGGTCGGTTTAGAGGGTTGATACCATTGGAATTTTGCATGTGCAACAAGTTTGTTTGCATTTCTCACAACCAAAGTGTTCACGGTCAAGCATCAGAAGCATGAAGCTGCAAAGGAAACAGTGGCCATCACTTCAGTTACAAAGCTGCTAGAGTTACTAGTTAGAGTGTGCAGAGATTTCCAAGATTGCTTAAGTTGCTGGCAAGTAGTGAATTGGCAGTTAGAGCATGTGATGCCCTAGATGGTGACACAGTCAACAACCTCATGGAGGGGTTAGTTGCTCGAGATAACAACTAATGATCAGTCAGTTAGGACCTAGAGTTGTCTGCGAGGACAAAATCAGGAGCATGCAATTAGAACTCAACTTTCATCTTCAGTTCTCTTTGTTGGGACCATGCATGCATGTCTATTTTGGGATTATCTATGTTCACTTGGAGTTTCTTTTAGGGTTTTTGTTAACTGATGGTAGTATTCCAGTTAACTTTGCTTTCAATAAGGACGTGCATGCTTGCACATTTTCCATTTAGATTAGATGTACCCGTTAACTGATGGTAGCTTTCCAGTTAACTGTATAGTTTGCTTTATTAGGGTTTAGCAATAAATCTTGCATGCATTGCAAGACTATAGCTGACTCAAGGTGATTTTAGGGTTCCCTACACCTTTTTATGTCTATAAATAGGAGGTTTCAACTCATTTGTAATTAACTTTTGCTTGATAGCATACATGTTGTGCCCACCTTGCCTGTAGTATTGCTATTATTGTATTTGTTCAAGAACTTTGCACGAGAGAGTAGTATATGTTGTGCCCACCTTGCCTATAATATTGCTTATTATGTATCTGTTCACGAGTATTTATTATGATGATGAATTGTTATGCCACTCAAGTTTCATGCAATTATTATGGTGAATGCTTATCTTAGTTAGATATAGTGGCTAGTTTGATTGTGGATTGTATGCGTGTTTCGCCTATGCAATTTATTGTCCTAGTTGGCTATCCTTTATGTTTTGTTTCTAATAAGCCTATTCAAAAGAGAAAATAGTTGTGCCCACCTTTCCTTCATGTTGTGAATCTGTACCTAAAGCTTATCGTTTGATGTGTGTGTTAATAAACTTATTCAGCCAAGCAAATAGTTGTGCCCACCTTGCCTTCATGTTGTAAAGTTGTACCCTGTTTATCGTATATTTGTTGTTTCCAATAAACTTCTTCCTAGCCGAGCAAATAGTTGTGCCCACCTTTCCTTCGCGTTGTGAAACTGTACCTGAAGTTTATTGCATTAGAACATTCCTGCTCTATTTCCTCATGCTTTATTTTCTTGAGGAAACTGGATAGATTTAAAGTAGTTAGCTTAGTTGTAGTTAATGATCTGCGAAACCAGAAAATCCTTAGTTGCAACATTCTTGGTTTTCTTAACCTTGTGCCTCTTCCAATTGAGAACAAAAATATAGGATTTAGATTACTTTTATTTTCCACGTATTTCAGCATATGAGGGAGCTTCCCCTCCTAATTTGAAGAGCACTCATTACACAGTGTGCATAGTTGTCTCTACCAATTTGCACTCCGGAGGTGTTAATTGTTACGCCAACATGTTTATTATGGGTGAAAATTTTATTGTGGATTGTGATGATAGGGTAGGTCTTTTTTATTTTCTTAGTTTTATGATGTTGTTTTTGTTGTTTTTAGGGGACTAACCTAGGGCCTCAAGGGCTCATCAAAGATAACCCTTGCCTACGTTGTACACGCAGAGGCTCTTAGTTTGCTTGGTTTTAATGTTTTTGATCTTTTTGTTTTGTGAATGTTTTTGGATTTTGTATTTTTTGACTAAGTTGAAATAAAGCATGATAGAAACCTAAGGGGACTAACCTAGAGCCTCGGGGGCTGAGAAGCCTTGCCTACATTGTACACGCAGAGACCACATAGTTCAACTGGTTGATTCAAAGCATAAACTTGTTTTTTTGGGATTTCAAACAACATTGCTAACTTGGATTTATATTCCACTTTCATTTCTAGAGGATATATTGTGCGAAATCTACTTGAACTAGTTGTAAGGTTCAAGCAAGTGTTGATATCTTAGACTGTGTGATGTTCCCGCTCTAGTCAGTTCTCAGGTACAGTTGAGTTAGCCTATCTCTTGGACCCTTGTAGGCTAACAGGTTGTGTTTAGAGGTTCAGTGACATTATCTGGAGGAGTTTTGTCGTTCTCAGTTCAGAGTTCAGTGATTGGCTCAGAGCAGGCCTTGGCAGTTCAGGGGTTGACAACTTCTGACGACACAGAATTATATGGAGTTTTGAGAGTTATGATTGTTTAAGTGATTTAAGTTAATTATTAACTTAACACTTTATTATAAAGTCAAATTGACTTTATACTTTTTACATCACTTAAATATTTCATGAAAAAGTTATTTAAAATTAAATCAGTTAATCTTCAAAGTGGGCGCCCAAAATATTTAAGTCAAACTATTGAAAGTGACTTAAATATATTTTAAAAGATTTAAATGATTAAAAGTGGCGTCATCTTCTTGAAATGTGTGCCCCTTGAGGATATAAGAATTTTTGGCAAATCAAACTCTATTCTTGATCATTTAACTTTGCCGATTGGGTTTTCTTCTGTGCTACTCTCTGTGACCAGGGTTTGAGCAATTTCTTCCATTGGAGAACGAGATCTTCTTCAGTGTTGAGCATTTTTTAGACTGTGAGAGACCAGTCGAATTAGTGCATTTGTGAGAGCTTCATTCAGAGGTTCTATTGAGCTAAATTTGTGTTTCTGTTGAGTTTCCTTATCAGTTTAGGAGGGTTTGAGAGATGGCATCCTTCCTTCATCTGGAAGACACTCGACTTCATGGTCGTACCTTCTGGTTGAGGATTTTGGCTTATTGCTTGAAGTGTGTGGCTCTTTGTGCAAGGGCGTTTGGATTTTATAGGAGAAACACCTTTCCTTTTGAGGGTTTCTCTTCAACTTCTTTGGCGTCTGACTTATATCTACCATCTACTTTAGTTTCTAGGTTGGACATTGCATTCTATAGCTTCCTACACTGGATTTTGTCATTTTTCACCATCTTAGCTGGCAAACTAGACTGATTTTCTTAAATAAATAATTTGGAAGCTTTCAGGTACATTTATCATTTGTGATCTATTTGTTTCAGTTAAATAATACCTTCTACACTTCCATTCTGTAGAAAATAGCTCAGATTTACATTTTATAAGCATTTTATATTGTACGCCCCTTCTCTTCTGTCTAGAAAATTTCTCTAAAAAACAAAAAAACACAAATAAGATAAGAAAAATACAGGGGTTTGAGTTGTGAGCCAACAGGGTTCCTCACAGTGGTATCAAAGCACTGATCCTGCCAACCTAGGGTTAGCAGCTTCTATGCGGTCACACTAGAACAGGTTTGACAGGTACTACTCACGCAGGGGTCCTGGTTTTCAAAGAAGTGCCTTCAAACCATTTCCAACATTTCCATTTGATGAACAGGAAGAAGAATTAGACCTTGATAACATGGCTGACAGGGAAGGTGAAGGTTCTCACAGGAATCGTCTCAATGAAGAGGACAAAGAGGACAGAGAGGCTAGAGATGTACTCAGAGGCATGGTGGTAGGCCAAGAATAGGTGGTGAATATTCTCCAGCAGCTCAGCACCAATGTTCAAAATTTGACACTTCATAGAGGTGAGAATAAGGGTCGAGATCAAGAGGGTAGTATCCATGGAGAACCCCACAAAATCATTGCTCCAACACGCACCTTTGAGAGATGCACATGTCCTACTTTTATCAGAAATGATGCTGATGAAGAGGATGAGGTTGAACAGGGTGGTGAAGTGAACTTTGCAGATAACATCATGACTATGCATGATGAATGGGATGCATTGCCTCTGAGAGTTAAGGATCACCTTAACTTTGATTGATTCATGAGCCAGAAGAGAGAGCATAACCGTAATAGGAATGACAGGAGGCCTAGATACAAACATAATGATCTCAGACATGCTACCAACAAACTGACCTTAGTTAACTATGATGGCAGTGGTAGAGTTACAACACGTGCCTGGGTGAGTAAGTTGGATACATTCCTGACACTACGTCCTATGCCAGAGGAAGATGACATACGATTTGCAGCACTCCACCTTGATGGCATAGCACATGACTGGTGGATTCATGGCATGGCAACACTTCACCATGATAGAATTACCTCGTACCAGGAGTTTACTAATAGACTGGTAGAGAGGTTTGATAGACGTGATCCCAAACTATTCTTTAGGGATTTTGCGCAGTTAAAACAGTTGGGTAGCTTGGAATCTTACATTGGAGAGTTCCAAAGACTATCCGTGATGGTGACAGACATCTCAGAGAGAAGGCTGATCATATTTTTTATTGAGGGTCTTTTCGAGCCCATGAAAGGTTGGATCAAGGCATTTGATCCACCTAATTTACAGGAGGCCATGAGGAAAGCTCGTAGTATGGAGCTCACTACACCTCATAAACAATTTGGCTCGAAACCATCTACTTCCTACACTGATAACAAATTTGATCCAAAGAAGGCTGATAATGCTGATCAAAAGAAAAAATTTGCAGCACCTTTAGATCGTGAAACAATGAATGATCTACGTAGGAGGAAGTTTTACTTTTACTGCAAGGGCCCATATGATTTCAACCATGACTGCCCCCTCAAGCCTAAAGGGCAAAACAAGCATATGGAGTGGTTCTTTGAGGAGAAAATTTGACTGACTTTTCAGACCAGCAAGCTGCAATTTATGATACAGATGAGGAAAAATCAGAAAATGAGGCAGATAGAGAGGTTGAAATTGAGCTACAGGAAGCTCATATGTCCAGTATGCAGAGAGAAGGTTCTTTCAGACTTCATGGCATACTAGTTGGTCAAAGAGTTATTTCTCTTTTGGATACAGGTGCAACCCACAACTTTATTGATTCTCGGCTGGTGGAGAAGAGAGGCATTCAAACTCAGCAGTTTGAAGGAATTAGAGTTAAGGTTGTAGATGGGTACACTCTCAACTGCGAGAGGATGATTCCGGATTTGCCAATGAAACTCAACAATTTTGAGTTTAAGGCAGATTTTTATGTTGAGAACATGGGAGGTACAAATATAGTCCTTGGCATGAAGTGGCTTCATGCGATAGGAGAGTTCACACTTAATTTACGGGACATGGAGATGAAATTTAAAGTTGATGGCACAAATCATATTCTCAAAGCCATCAAGGACAACAATGTAAAAGAATCACTCAGGAGAATGGAACGTTTGATTTGGCATGACATGGTGGATTGGGCAACAGAGTACAAGATAATGCCTTCACAGAAGGAGAAGCAAGTTTGTTCTTATCATCCAGATGTTCAGGCACTCCGAATCAAACATGCAAAGGTTTTCAGTGATATCCCACCAGGTAGACCTCCTGATAGAGGTATTGAGCATATTGTAGAATTGGAGGAGGGCACAAAACCTATCATGATCACTCCTTACTGGCACCCCAAACGTTTAAAAGATGAAATTGAAAAAACTATAAAAGAACTTTTGGCTATGGGGAACATTAGGCCGAGTAAGTCACCCTTTGCTTCATTAGTTGTTTTGGTGAAGAAAAAGGATGGTACACTTAGGATGTGTATTGACTACAGGATGCTCAACAGGAAGACTATTAAGAATAGGTATCCCATACCATGGATTGACGAGTTAATAGATGAGCTACATGGAGCTTGTTATTTCTCGAAGATTGATTTGAGGACTGGGTACCATCAGATTAGAGTTCGAGAGGAGGATATTGAGAAAACCGCATTCTGATGCCACTGTGGACATTATGACTTCTTGGTTATGCCATTCGGTTTAACCAACGCTCCAGCCACATTTCAGTCCACAATGAATAGGGTTTTCCATCCTCACTTGAGGAAATTTGTTTTGGTGTTCTTCGACAACATACTAGTTTACAACAGGTCTTGGGAGGAACACATAGTTCACTTGGATGCAGTATTGAGCATATTGGATAGGGAGTCCTTGTACGCCAAGAAATCCAAGTGTGCACTGGGATTGGGAGAACTTTTATATCTAGGTCACATCATCAGCAGTGAGGGAGTCAGTATGGATCCAGAGAAAGTTCGTGCTATAATTGATTGGCCCACACCTGAGACATTGACACAACTTAGGGGGTTTGTAGGTCTATGCGCCTTCTACTGTCAGTTCGTTAGTGGATTCTCGTGTCATGCAGTGCCACTGACAGATTTGACTAAGAAGGGAGCTTTTGTGTGGACACCTTTAGCACAGGTGTGCTTTGAGAAGTTTAAAATTCTCATGACTACATGTCCAGTTTTGGCATTACTAGACTTCACCAAGCCTTTTGAGCCACATTGTGATGCCGGTGGTGAGGGTATTGGGGTAGTCATCATGCAGGACCGACATCCTATAGCTTTCGAGAGCAGGAAGCTGAGAGGTCCTGAGAGGAGCTTTAGTATCTATGACAAGGAAATGTTGGCCATCATGCATGCCATGGCCAAGTTCAGGCAATATTTGGTTGGTAGTAAATTCTATGTTAAAACCGTCATAATAGTCTAAAACATTTCCTAGGGCAGCGGGATTTGAATGAAAGACAACAGAAATGGGTCAGCAAACTTCAGTCCTATGATTTTGACATCTCCTATGTCAAGGGTACACAGAATGTGGTTGCTGACGCATTATCTCGCCGCCCACACTTGAGCTCCATTACAGAGATTGCAGAGGACTAGAGACACATGATAGTTGCGGAGTATGCTAAGAACCCGTGGGCTTCTAGCATAGTGGATGGGACAGTACAGGATGGCAGATACTCACTTGTAGATGATCTTATCATTTACAAAGGGAGGATATTTCTAGTCCCAGGTTCTGAGATGAGGGACAGGGTATTGAGATCATTTCACGATTCACCTATGGCAGGACATCCCGGTTACTTTAAGACCTACAGGCAGGTACGGGAGAGATTCTCTTGGAAAGGTCTCAAGTCATTTGTTCTTCAGTATGTCAGGGAATGCCTTGTTTGTCAGCAGAACAAGCAAGAACATACATACCCTGCAGGATTACTTCAACCGCTTCCTATTCCTGAGAGGAAGTGGGAATGCTTGTCGATGGACTTCATTACGGGCTTGCCGAAAGCTCAAGGGAAGGACAACATTTTTGTGGTAGTAGATAGATTGACGAAGTATGCTCATTTCTTCCCAATCACTACTACTCACACAGCTACACAGGTGGCGTACTTGTTTTTCGAGAGGTATTCAGGTTGCACGGTTTTCCTCAGAGCATAGTCAATGACAGAGATAGCGGTTTTGAGTAACTTATGGTAGGAGTTATTCAAACTTTGTGGGACAAAGCTCCTCTGAGCACCACTACCACCCACAGACAAATGGGAAAACTGAGATAGTCAATAAATGGGTGGAGGGATACTTGAGGAATTACAGTTTAGGGTAGCAGAAGGCATGGGGAAGTGGTTATACATTTGTGAGTATTGTTACAATACCACTCATCACATGAGTATTCAAATGACACCATACCGAGCATTATATAAATATGATGCTTCGAGTTTTCTAGATTTGTTGTTGAGTGACAACAGAGTACCTAGTGTTGGGGATCTATTACAGGAGAACCAGGACATTATGAAAGCACTCAGGGAGAACATTCAGAAAGCTCAAAATCAAAAAAAGCAATATGTTGATCAGAGGCGAGTGGAGCGATCTTTCGAGATCGATGATTTGGTGTATTTGATGCTACAGCCTTATAGGCAATCCACCCTTCGTAAGAAGGGTGCCAAGAAACTTAAGCCACGATACTATGGACCATTCAAAGTTGTCAGATGTGTTGGTGAAGTGGCTTATGAGTTAGATCTACCAGTGAACAGTAAGGTTCACAACGTGTTCCACGTGTCGTGCCTCAAAAAGGTGTTGGGGCAATAGGTGTTTCCTTCTACAGATTTACCACCCCTGGATGATGAGGGGAAGTTTATTTTGATACCTGAGGCCATTCTGGATTCCAGAGAACGTCATCTTCGAAGGTGGTTATCAGGGAATACCTAGTAAAGTGGAAAGATCTACCGACAGAGGATGCAACTTGGGAGGGTGACAGTATTTTACAACATCCAGCTTTGAGTTTGCTTGCAGACAAGCAAATTCGGGGAGGGCGGACTGTGATGTCCCCGCTCTAGTCAGTTCTCAGGTACAGTTGAGTTAGCCTATCTCTTGGACCCTTGTAGGCTAACAGGTTGTGTTTAGAGGGTCAGTGACGTTATCTGGAGGAGTTTTGTTGTTCTCAGTTCAGAGTTCAGTGATTGGCTCAAAGCAGGCCTTGGCAGTTCAGGGGTTGACAACTTCTGACGACACAAAATTATATGGAGTTTTAAGAGAGTTATGATTGTTTAAGTGATTTAAGTTAATTATTAACTTAACACTTTATTATAAAGTCAAATTGACTTTATACTTTTTACATCACTTAAATATTTCATGAAAAAGTTATTTAAAATTAAATCAGTTAATCTTCAAAGTGGGCGCCCAAAATATTTAAGTCAAACTATTGAAAGTGACTTAAATATATTTTAAAAGATTTAAATGACTAAAAGTGGCGTCATCTTCTTGAAATGCATGCCCCTTGAGGATATAAGCATTTTTGGCAAATCAAACTCTATTCTTGATCATTTGACTTTGTCGATTGGGTTTTCTTCTGTGCTACTCTCTGTGACCAGGGTTTGAGCAATTTCTTCCATTGGAGAACAAGATCTTCAGTGTTGAGCATTTTTGAGACTGTGAGAGACCAGTCAAATTAGTGCATTTGTGAGAGCTTCATTCAAAGGTTCTATTGAGCTAAATCTGTGTTTCTGTTGAGTTTCCTTATCAGTTTAGGAGGGTTTGAGAGATGGCGTCCTTCCTTCATCCGACAGACACTCTACTTCATGGCCGTACCTTCTGAGTTGAGGATTTTGGATTATTGCTTGAAGTGTGTGGCTCTTTGTGCAAGGGCATTTGGATTTTCTAGGAGAAACGCCTTTCCTTTTGAGGGTTTCTCTTCAGCTTCTTTGGCATCTGGCTTATATCTACCATCTACCTCAATTTCTAGGCTAGACATTGCATTCTGTAGCTTCCTACACTAGATTTTGTTAGTTTTCACCATCTTAGCTAGCAAACTGGACTGATTTTCTTAAATAAATAATCTGGAAGCTTTCGGGTACGTTTATCATTTGTGATCTATTTGTTTCAGTTAAATAATACCTTCTGCACTTCCATTCTGTAGAAAATAGCTCAGATTTACATTTTATAAGCATTTTATGTTGTACGCCCCTTCTCTTCTATCTAGAAAATTTCTCTAAAAAACAATAAAAAAACAAATAAGATAAGAAAAATACAGGGGTTTGAGTTGTGAGCCAACAAGGTTCCTCACAAAATGTTTGAGTGAAGGAATAATCCAATGATGTTGTTTCGTTTTTGATGTTTTCAAATGTTTTTTATTTTTATTGTTTTTTGAATGTTTTCAATTTTGTTATTTTTCAAATGTTTTTTATTTTGTTGTTTTTTGAATATTTTTGGGCAAGGATCTAATCCACAGCCAGCTTTAGGAAGTTGCCCCTAGTTGGAGACAAGACTACTTTACTTAATCAGTAACAAGCCATGGTTGGACATGTTTTATTATGGGATGAATGGGTGGATGATGTGGATAGTATTGATAGATAACGATGCGAGTCTTATTCAAACATAGTGCTTGTTTGCCAAGTTTTCACTATGGTACTTGTTCTAGGAGCACCACAAAGTGGTTTTCACTCAAGGAACGTTTTATTTCTCTTACTATTTTTCTTATTTATTTATTTTATTTTATTGGATTTTTTACCTTTTTGATTTTTTTTGGATTTTTACCCTTTTGCCTGGGGTGTAAGATGTTGAAAACTTTTGATATTCCACTTTTGTTTTTCTAGAAGATATGTTGCAGGAAATCTACTTGAACTAGCTGTGAGGTTTAAGCAAATGTTGATATCTTAGAATTTTCAAGTGAAGGAATAATCCACGTTGTTGGTATCTTTGAAGGTTACCTTGGTAGTGTGTTAGTGGTACACCTTGTTGTTGGGACAAATTGTTTTGAAGGTTACCCTGGTAGTGCATTGGTGGTACACCTTTTTGTTGGGACGAATTATTTTTTAAGGTTACCCTGGTGGTGCATTAGTGGGATACCTTGTTGATGGGATGAATTGGGAAGGGTAACATGTGGCACACCTTGTTGTTTAGATAATTCCTAGATCACAACATGAGCTAGAAGACATAGATCAAGATTTATTTTGAAGCAAGATGCAATTACTTGCCCCCCGGTGTCTAGCAATGTAGATAATGGATTATCTAGTGATAGGATAACATGTTTGGATAGAGTATGCCCTTTTGGACAATGTCTCGTGGCTCAAATAATGCTAGATAGGAAGAGGTCAATGATAGTGACCCATGTCAATATTTTTTCCATAAGCAAGTGTAAAGTATAGACCAAATATTTGTTGAGATCAAGGTAAGTTGGATTTGGATAAAAATGGATTGGATTTATTATGGATCAGCTAAGATGCTTCCACCTAAAATGGTGCATGTAGATGCTCGATTCTACACACGACGCCTTTTTTCCAGGTTTTCATCATGGTACTTGTCCAAAGTACCACCATAGTGGTTTTCACTTGAGGACAATTTTTCTCTTGACTATTTTCTTGATTTTTTTGATGTCACACAAGACACCTGTTTACCAAGTTTTCATTATGGTGACAATTTTTTGCTCATGTTGAACCACTTGGTGGTGCTGATGTAGACGATGTTGGTGTTGATATGGTTGTTGTTGTTGTCATGACGTGCCAATGATATCCTGCTTGGAGGAGTTGTTTTTCTAGGATACGAGTGCTTGAATGTAACCCCTGATAATTCTTATCTTCCTTATTGATATCAGAGTTAACCTTACCTTGATGCACACATCGCAATAGAGTGCCCTTAGAATCCTTATGATAAAGAGTTGCTTCCAACGCATGGTTAATATAAGATTTGGATATCATGGATGGAAAAATGCATTGAGGTAAAAGAGATTCAAATGGATCAGTCGACAGTTTGGAATCTTAGACTCTCCAAACTTGGGATGATGAACAATGATGGGTGGATATGGAGATTCGATTGGGACCAACGTCTTGATATACCTTGTAGGTCGCTCTTAAAGCTTTCTTTTGTATTGCTAGACTTTTTTATGGATGAACTTCCCTTTTTGATTTTTCCCCATAGTTTCTTTGACTAATGGAGTTTGATAGGGATGATTTTCTTGCTTTTTCTTTTGTATCCATTTAAAATTTTCTTGTCCATTTTATTTTACTGATTCTTCTACTCCAATGACTTGTTTCGTTCTTGGGTATAACTTTTTCTCTTGTTGTCGCTCCCAATCAAAGGGTTGAAATATGCATGGATGATTATTCATGACATGGCCAGTTGTAGCTCGTTGGTAGCAAATTCATCACAAGGACTCTTTGTGCTCTCTATGTTGATGTTTGCATTAGATAAACTTGCTCCCAGTGTTATAGAGGTATCACTGTTATGTTTAGATCCCTATTACTGAATAACCAAGACCTTGATGCTTAGGATTGCTAATAATCTGCATTGGTGCTAGGATACCCTGTTCATGTTTGCCTAATCCTCTACCTTGATAATGTATCCATTGAAATTTTTTATTTGCAATAGGATATGGTTTACCTTGGAAAAAAAGTGCTAATCCTTCTCTGATTTGTTGTGGATCTTCAAAGGTGATAGCTTCTCCACTGATAGGATCCTTCATATGTGGGATAACTTCCTGATTGATATTTTTAACTTAATCCTATGAAATATCAGATTTTGATGGCCCTTCAAAATATATTGGTGCTTCTTTGACTGTTGTATACCCAATGCTCTACTGCTCAGGATTGTTATTTATCTTTGTTGATTTTAAGATATTGTGCTCCATATTTTCATGCTTGATGTTTTCAACCTGCCTAGCGGATGTTTCTGATTTTAATGCTTCTTCTTAATCAGTTTCAAATATGTCCATAGATTCTACTATACTTTGATCATGTGTAAAGATGTTAAGAGTAGGTGACTCTTGTTCCTTGGTAATTTCATCAAGAGTATGAGACTCTTGTCTTGGATGAAGATCATCTACATGTCCATTAGGAGTAAGCATCTCATGGGTAGATGTATGCATGCTTGGTATATGGATTTGTTCTCCTTTTGGAAAACCTTGGATGTCTTGGAAGATATCTACCAAGTCATTATAGTATTTTGATGATAGGGATTCTTGATCTTGACTTTGTGTGATATTATCTTTGATATGCTTTGGATCACATTCTTGACATGGATTAATTTCAAAGAAGGGATTTCTTGTAAAGGATCCTTGCATTTCCTCAAAATGTGGGCATATGGATGATAGCTCTTGGCTTAGATTTTATGCATTGGGAATAAGTGTTGGATCAAGAATCTCTTGATTACTAATATGTACTACCATGAGGTTGGATGATGTCAATATATCTTGGACTAGATCATTGCTAGACTTTGGTGATTGATTTTGATCATGCTTTGTATTAAATTCTTGAAGTATGTCCTCTTTCTCATTGGATGATGTAGAGACATTGTCAATGTGATTAGTGATAGATAGCTCTTGATCATTTTTTGCAACATTTGAGTTTGAGATATTGTCAATGTTGTCATTGGTAGATGGACCTTGAATGTCGTATTCAATAGTTATTTTTCCTTGATCAATAAGATCTTGGATGAGATTTTTGAGTGTAACACATTCTGATGCATCATGACCTTTTACTCCATGGTATTTACAATAGATCTTATCATCTTACCATGGGAATTTGATGCTAGGTTCACCACTTCGTGGTGGTTTTGGAAGTGTGATAAGTTTGGAATTGACTAGTTGGTTTAACACACACTCAATTGGCTCCCCTAAAGGAGCGTACTCACGTTTAGCAGTATGGTTTGATTGTAAGGTTGGTTGTGGTGGAGATAGATTTTGAGATGGAATTTCCTGATTTGAAGGTTGATATTGTAGATGGATTTGATTTTTATTTTCTGACCATTTTTGTTGTTGATTTACTTGATGTTATGGTTGATGATTTTGTTGTTGATATGAATTGATGTTTTGATGATATTGGAAGTTTTTTTGATGTAGATACTGAGGTGTCTATGGAATGATGTTCATTTGTTGTGGGTATGCAATGTTTAGACGTTGAACATGGTATTGGCTATACGTTGTATTCTTTATTTCGTTCAAGTTTCTCAATCTTTTTCTCAATTTCATTTAGGAAACTTTGATGTTCTGGACTTATTCCTTGATGGTGATTTGAAACCCTTCATGTTATTTCCCTACTTGATGTTATGACCCCTAATAAGAGTGATTTGGGTAATAGATTGATGTTGTCATTTTGTTGGGGATGTTATGGTTGCATGCTTAGGGTGTCCTAATCCTCAATACCCTATCATAAGGTCACTCAGTTTATATCCCCATGGGTTATTTCCATCGTTTGTGATGTTTTTTAGTGGTACGGTAGTGTCACTTTTGTTGGCTTCCATGTTCTTTCTATGGTGTGACCTTGTAGTTGTCATAAACAACTGTCATGCTTTTGTGAACATTTTGGGACTCCTAACTATGGAATGAAAAATGATTTATTTTTTATTTTTTTGTTTTAAGGAACATCAAATTGGTTTTTTTTGGTATTTTCTATTTTTTGAACAATGGTGTCTATTGCAATGCAAGAGGTGGAAATACGGGCCCAAATTGGATATACCAGTTTGGTTCGCTCCTTGAAGAGCAAGCGTAACGATTTCTTACCAAGGTTTCCCGGTTGTGGTAAATCTTCAAGGCGTGTCTCTTGATATACCTTGAGCTATGGTGCCTCTTTAAAAGATGGAATATGGACTTTCGTTGTGGACAATGATTTTGGCACCCTAATTTTCTCTTACACTTCTAGGGTTTTTCACCTAAAAGGAGGGAGATGGGCCAAAATGGGTAATTTCCTCATTCAATATTAATGTAATATGTCCAAATGAGATTATCTAAATGCATAGGATTGATAAAATAGATTGATTTTAATGCAAAATCTAAGAAATGTAAAGTGTTGGAAAACACATTGTGATGTGCAAACATGTGATAAATGGCCTAGAAATGTAAACAAGACTGAACAAAAAGCTATGAAATAGAATGTGTGCACCTGGAGGTTGAAGAAGGATGACATGAAGGTATGGAATCCTAAAAAAACTATTGCAAAAGCCGACCAGGACACTTGTGCCAATCTGGGCCACTTATTCCTAGTTTTGGAAAAACTGCTTAGAAACCCATTTCAGCCAAATGGGTATCCAAATCTACAAAAACCTCTGAAAAATAGGTTCAGTGGGACTAAGTCACCACTATTGGTGACTTAGTCCACTTCTAAATTTCTAAAAATTTGAAAGTGGAAACGGAAGCCCTCGATCTGCACTCTGGTTTCTGACAAGTGTCTGCTTTTGAAATTCTAATTATATGATACATTAGATGTTGTCACACATGCACCAAACCCTAAATACATTTGTGTCAAAAAATGTGGCAAAGGAAAATATATAACTACTATTAGGTACTTCCCTAAATCATCGTGAACAATCATAAATACATTCATCATAAAGGAAATGTACAGTATAAAACGTTCTCGTGTTTTTATAAAGCTTAAATTTTCATTTATAGTTACAATAGTCAATGTTTGAAACTCTAAAGAGACCTAAAAACTAAATATGAGCTAAACTAGTTCAACAACCAACCCTTTGAATTTTAAAATCCTTAGTATTTATAAACATAACATTCAAGTACTCATCTTGTACAAGGAAGCCTTGGGATGATGAAAATGACAATGTTGCATGAAAACCAATCATCCCTTGTATACAACCATCCATATGTCACGATTCACAATTAAAATCACATGACAATTGTCATAAAATAAGTTTAAAACAACATGAGAATCCAAGAGGAACAATAAAAATCCACAATTCACATTTCATTGATGATGCCTTTGAATAAAGAGTAGTATAGGGTAGAGGAGTTTGTTAAATCCATTAAAGATGCCACTCATTGATGGCACACAAAAATCAGGTCATGAAACCTTAGCTAAACAATAAATAAGGTACAACTCATGCCATTCATTTTCCCATTAAATTTTCACCCTTTTAACTTAAAAACAATTTATAGGTTCTTATCAGAGACTTATAACAATTGTAAAGCCTTATTGGTCAAATTACTAGCTATTTGGGTTGTCCATAGGATAGGTGGGAGTTGGTGTGAAAAAATTTGGGAGTTTTAGACTTTAGATTTCGAGGATGATAGGAACTTCATTCCACTAACAAGGTGTTGAGGTTTGGGATTGGGTCAAGTATGACAACAAACTCATACCACTAGGCAATGGAAGATGAGGGAAGTCTAGACAAGGGAGTTCAAAGAGGAGGAGAAATGGAGAATGTCAATATCAAGGAGTAGGGATGGTGAAGGAGTAATACCAATAAGGCATGAGGGGAGGGGAAGTTTATAGGTTCAACTTTGATAAAGGAAGAGAAGTGAGAAATGTCAAGGGTTGAAGTTTTGGGAGACAATAAGGAAGTAATTAGGTAAGGAAGGCCCAAAATTTTTCCCAAAAAGAACTTATTGAATTTTGAGGTTAACATAAGGGAGTGAAGGTTGGATGAGAATGCATGCAATCTTGAACTTTGAAACATTAAAAAAAATTAGCATGGGAAAGAGTGAGGTTTGGAAGGAAAAAGTATTCAAGAATGGGGAATTCTGAAGGCTTGATAGAGCAACGGGAAGCACAGTTAGGTTCAAATTAGTATGACAAGGTAGGAAAATATGATTTATCAAGAGGAACAAAGGGAAATGAGAGGAAGCAAATAAAACATGCATGGGAGGGAAACTCCAATAGATTTGAAACTTTGCACAGACTTAAACATTTCAACCTACAACCCAAACACTTAAAACACTCTTAAAATTTGGTAATTGCAACACATTAAAAGCATGTGGAATAAAAGTGAACAACATAGGAAATTTTTATAAAAAGGAAACCATATAATGCTTCTCATATTGCTTATAAATGGGGGCCAAGAATGGTCAAAAGACACAAAAGTGAAGGGGGCTCAAGCAAAATTTTATAATGTGAAATTGAGTCCCAACACCCTACTTTTTTCATCATATCCATGTCAATGATGTGGAGGATGAACCCTTTTTCATGTATGTTATTTTGAAAGTAATATTCAATATATTTTTCTATAAGTTTTTAAAGAGAGATGTAAGAGAAAGCACAATCTTGATGTTCTATGTGAAAGGTGACTATCTAAGGAATTGTTGGGATTAGGTGTGTTATACACCTTGCAAGTCCTAATATTTAGATTATTTAATTATTTATTATTTTATGTGTCCTCATGAAATGGGATGTTTCAATTTATGCCTTGGCCATTTGTCATGTGTGATTTATTTTTTATTTTGGTATTTATGTGTAAATATATTTGTAGAAGAATATACTATCAAGAAGGATGTGTAAGAGCATTTATGACAAAAATATGATGTGAGAGATATTATGATGTGTAAGAGCATGATTAAGAGGGGGGTTACAATATGGATTGTGAATCTTAACCCACACGTGACCCATGTTATGATACATGATATAACATATTTCTAAAGAGGTAAATGAAAAATAATGGAGAGTAGGTTGTACATATCCATGGAATTTCAAAACTTTTTTGGACCCATGGTAATGCCTTATGGTGGTTTTTTGGTCATCCATGATTTTATATATATTGAGGGTTTGATATGGAGACATAAGAGGATTCTTTTTAGGTTGCTATTAGATTTCTACCAAAGGAAGATAATGTTGATATCCCCAAAGACAAGAACTTGATACTATATTATAATAGGTGCATTGTTGTTGAAGAATATAGGTTTATTGTTATTGAAGAATACATTGGTTTGATACTTTGGAGGCTAGATTTATCCTAAAAGAGTTTTACCAGCTTATATCTATATCATTATCTTTCTCATGGTTGATTTCCTTTCCATCTTTATCATTCTTTCTTTTATAAGTATTGTTTACATGTGAAAACATTGGTAAAATTATTGTATATTTGATTAATGTGTTAATATCCCCAAAGGGTTGATGTGGAAATTCCTATAATGCTTAATAATCATGAATATCTAATTGAACTAATACTTGTTTTATGGTTACTTTTCCTAATAGACATCACATGATTTGGGAAATGTAAAGGATGGCTTGATTTATTGTAGGAATGGAGGTGACATAGGGGCAATTAAATGAGAATGATATCCTTGCTTAGTGCCCATGCAATTATTATTAGGATAATGTGTGTTGTACATATTGCATAATGTAAAATTAATATTTATTGTGGTGCACCTAGGGAATCTAGGGATACATGCATCACATGGGTTAGACATTCTTGGAAACACTTTGTTGTATGTAATATTGGGATAAATATTTAATATGGGTTGCACAATGGGAAAATGTTTAATATTGGAAAAACTTAGCACCAAAAAGTAAACATGATTTTGTAAGTTCATAGTTGATGAGTTGTTGTTGGATCTCACAATTTAATCAATTAATTATCGTATCAACTAGGGTGGTGTCTAAGTCTATTTATAGAGGGATTTCAAATATCCCAATTTAACACTAGATTTTATCAAAATAGAGAATGCTTATGCTGAAAGAAAAAATTAACTAAGAAACATTTAAAAGCCCTAATCTACAAAAGCATATAAAATGTAACATACAAAAAGCTTTTTGAAATTTTGATGCTTAAACATGATATTTCTCTAAGTACTAATTTGTTGCAAATGAACTCCTAAATGAATTCTTTTACCTTTCCTTCCATGAAATGTACAATCAATATAAAATTTGTCTCTACAGTACAAGATTTCAATATGGAATTAAGAAGATAATAAAAATATAGACTTTGTAGCTACAAAATACAAGATTCTTTTTTTTTTATGTAAACATTGACTTGTAAAAGAACATAATAGATAATAGAGAACACTAATAACAACACACAAATTAAACCTACATGTTATATATATTATGAACATAATTATTTAGACATGAATTCAATGCAACACTAAAATACTTATCTCTACCATGCATTCCAATCCCTAAATCGAGTGGCCAACTCGACAAAGGTTTGAATTCTTCTACTCACAAAATCATCGACAAAGTGAAACAATGCTTTTTAAAATAAGAATTTAAGATTTTTAATTGAAAAGATATTTTGGATTATTTCATGCATCAAAATGTCAAGTAGTTTTTATATTAAATAACAAGAAAGATATTTAAACTATACCTAACTCCTAAACCATAGAATCATGGCGACATGCATTGATGCCATTAAGATTTTGTTACATACTTTTATAAATAAAGTTTGAGTTGAATTAAATGAAAACAACTTAACATGCCTAAGAAAACTATTATAAAACGTGAGTCTTCCATCCTTCCTATCTTCGAAAGAATTAACAGTCTTATGGTAGTTCGTAGCTTCAAAAAAAATAGGAGATGTTTGTCTCATGAACTCCTCTCGTAGTGACCTATCTTGTGATGGTTTTGGAGATGGTTTAAAAATTCTAGAGCTTTGTAGATGTGGCACTCAAGAACTTCTAGCTATCTTGAGCATGTCCCAATTTTACAAAGCACATATTCTAATCCACAACCAACAATACTTAAATCTTCATTAACATAGAAAGAATAACAAATACTCATACATAAATATCAATTAATATTACATTTGATTTATTATATAATCTTATTAATTTAAGCATGATGGGGTTTATGGAAGGTTATATATGGTCAAAAAGAGGGTAAGTTTTTCCTAATGATGAGGTGAATTTTTGTACCTCATCAATAGTATTAGGCACATGGTTTATGTAATACCACTTGGTGGTTTTATGCAAACTTGTTTCTATAAAAATGATCATATGAGTATTTGTTGAGGTTGGCTATTATAACCTTTGGTTTATTGGCTAAGGTTGATTGAGAATTTCTTATAAGTTGCACATGCGAGGACAAGAGGAATGGATTGAGATGATAGTTATTGATTTTCATTTTTTTGTTTACATGGAGTGTAATTAAGGAGCTTGATGTCTCATAAGACTTGCATGGATACTTTATAAGTGTATTATAATCTTTGCTCACAAGGCAATGCAGTGAGTGTGTGAGTAATTTTGGAGGTTGGATTTTTCCCTCGATAAGGTTTTCCTAGGATACATCTTATGTCATCTTGATGAAATATTTGTACATTCTTTTGTATTGTGGATTCTAAATATCTATTTGCATATTTTTTTTTTATCTTGGGGTTACATGGAAGTAGTTCATTATGGCTATAAATCTCCTTTATTTGGAATTAGAGCTTAGTATTTAGTTTGTGGGATATCTCCTAGGTGTTATTAATTTTGGAAAGAGTATATTCTTGTCCATATTTGAATCTATGGTCTTATAAAATGTAGTAACAAAAAAAGTATCCTTTTCCTTGCTTGCTTGATAATCGACCTTAAAGTTGAATTAATGGTGTCTTGGAGTGGTGTTGTAATGTCTTGTACACATTCACACTATTCTAGGACCTTTATTTAACTAAATCATGCCTTAATTTGTCCTTTACAAAGGTGTTGTAACACACTTTCACACTTTTCTATGACTTATTTGCTTAATTAAGCCTAATGGGCCCCTTTCTAAATAAAAATGTACTTAATTTGTACCTTGTTTAGGTGTTGTAAAGTGTTTTAAAGCACTTTCACACTTATCTAGGTGGTCTTAATTCACTGTGGTTAATTGGAGTTTTTAACCCCCTTTTTAGGCCTTAATTTTGACACCTCTTGAGGATCTTTCCTGGTAATCATAAATTAAATATCAAATTATTTCATTGGGAAAAATTTGGTCCTGGTAAGTTGAGTCAGGACCCATTTGCGCTTAATGGAAAATGGGTCCTCTCTTAATAGGAACCCCCTTTTTCAATTGATCTGGAATGGGTTTTTAGCCTTCTTTCAACTCCCCGAAGCTCGATCTTGGAAACTTAGCTAAGACCCATTCACCTTTGTTGGCGAATGGGTCCTCCCTTAATGAGACCCTAATTTTTTAATTTCATTCTGGCGGGAATTAAATTATCTTTCTTTCTAGATTTGGTGTCGGCTTTAGTTCTTTGAATTTCGAGGTTAATCTCCTAATTTAGTATAAATAAGGGGTTAATTCACATTGTTTCTTCTAACACAAGCTAGCAAGTTTACCAAGCATTCAAGCATTAAAGTGATCAAGAATTATAGCATTCATAAGGCACTTTCAAGGCATTTCAAGGTAGATTTCAAGTGTTTGTTGTAGCAATTCAAGATCATATCATCATTTCAAGGCTTTAGTGCATGCATTCATGTTGTTGATCTAAGAGGTGGATGTAGCATTGAAGATCTACATGCAGCTATTGTTCACATCATCGTATATCTACATTCTTCATGACCACTACATGATAGTTTGTAGATTTATTTTACAAGACATCGTCCAAGGTGATATCATTTACATTATTTCATGTTCATCCTTCAATTTCTTAATTTCATCATTTGGTTTAATTACCTACAAGGGGTTTGACTGAGGCAAACCCAATTCACTAACAAATCAACAAGTTTTCTACCCTTGAGTGTGTGTTTGCAGATTTACAGGTTGTGGATCAAGCTGAGCAAAATTTTGAACAAAATTGTCAAAGTTGCAAAGTTGCTAAAGTTGTCATTCAAAGTGCAAGATCAGAGAAAGAGCTCTACAGAATTGCATATAGGCTTCCAAAACTTGATAATAGGGAATTCAAGAGTGTAGACATCAAGGAATAGGATCCTAAAATTAGTTTTCTAAAATCCTAAAAGAACCCATTCGCCACTGAAGGCGAATGAGTCCCCCATAGCTCAAAAACAACTTTTTGGCCAAGTACATAACTTTATATGCTCTAAAAACATCCCCCATAGTTGTTATAATAGTTAGGGTTAGTTTTTTTATTGTTAATCACATCTTTTGGCTCCCATAATTGAGTGTTTTAATAAGAAAAAGAAATTAGTGGTTTATCATCTTGTTCATTCATGGTGGTAAACCTTACTTTTTCTATTAAACATAAAAGGTTTAATGGAGTCATTTTCAAGGTTACAAGTGTATTATAGACTTATGTTGTTGTAGATTTGGGATTTGATAGATATTTGGCAAGTGAATTTCCTATTTGGGCTCTTTATATGAAGTTTTTTGGAGTAATATTTAGCAAGATGTCTCTTAGACAAAAATAGACATATCCATTGAGTTTAGAAGGCCCAAAAATCTATGGATCCATTTAAAACATGACTAAGTTTGGGTTTTTTTTGCCATTTTCATGCCCTTGGAGGAATTTTTAGAGGTTAAAGTATATATTATTATATGATTCATATACTATAATAGTCATTAGAATAGTCTGTAGTACTAATAGAAAATCTATAGGGAATATTATTATGTGGTCAGTGAATCATATAATGAGTGTGTAGTATTTTAAAAAAATAGAAATATTTGATTAGATATGTGTATAGTTGGTAGTATACAACAAAGCTATGGTTGGCTAATGAATTACCATAATACTTTGTAGAGTATGGAATACCCAAAGGTTTGGGCTAAATCCCTTGGTAATATTTTTGATGATAACTAGGTTGTAAGGATAAACCCTAGTGCATGCATCAAGTAGTTGCTCGACTAACAGATTGTTAACACGTGCCACCTCCACCACTTTCCACCATTAGTCTACTACTTTGGATCTCATCATTGTCGCTTGGATGGAAAAATATCACTATAGGGCATCACCACCTAAATTTTTCATCACCATCAACTAGCCATCGATGGTATTGCTTGCTAATCACCACCCAACCATCACTATTCTTTGTGATTATCCTAAAAAGAATATTTTTTTCTAGGAGCCATAACCTTCACCTAGGGAGTTATATTTTCATGTTATTATAATCAAATGAAAGCTCTTTTCAAGTAATACACTATGGTATTAATATTTTTTTTTGGATGGAGAATGCTAGTTGGAAACTAGTTTTACTTTCCTTATTTTGACAAGTCACATATTATGTCCATAGTGTCCAATTTTGGACTTCTTATAGGTTATTGAGAGAATTTTCTAAGAAGTTTACAATATATTAGGTTTAAATATGTTGATATTTGATTTATCACTTATATTTCTATTTGATCTATTTGTTGGTTCTTTTGGTTTTAGTACTTTGTGGGTTTGTGGCAAATTAAATATAGAGGTGATTTGGTGTTTGAGTCAAGGAAAAATTTAATTTTTATCTTTATTTGTCCCTATTTGACATGATTATTGATATATGATTGAATTGTATATTACATTGTGAAATATACAAGACATGTAGTTTCATATAGGTTGTCTATACTTATAGATTACATAGATTTAACTCATATATGAGTCATCTATACACATAGATATTTTAGTTTGTATGTAAATTCTATTTAGTTGGATTGGTTTTGTCAATTAATTCTTTGGCTTGGTTGTCATTAGGAGGTAGAGATATGGTGCTACCTAATATAGTTGTATTGCATGACCTAAAATTATTGACTATGGTGCAAGATGTGCGAGAATCATTTGGGTGCTTTTTATGGTGTCATAGAGGTTCCCTCTATGCTTAGAGATTTCACATGAAATGGTTGATATATAAATTCATTGTTGGTGGCATTGGATTGATTTATTGATTATAGGAGGTGGTTTATATTCTTGGTTTGGAGATTTTAGTTCTACTTTATCCCATGGAGCTATTAGTGTTGTAGTTAAATGTGTGTGAGCCATGAGTGATCATTTAAGAGATGATTAACATGATGTCATGTGTATCTTGGTATCATGGTTCAAAAGGAGATTCAATAGTGAAGTGGAATCATCATTTGGTGATGGATGATTTTTTACAATGGTTATTGGTGTCATGAAGTTCTTGGATACTATTTCTCATATGTAGTGAGAGTTCTTTGACATCTTGATTTGTATTGACAAGAGATAGTTATCTTCATGTGATCTAGATATTTTGACATCTTGTTACCATTTTGGAGTCTTTAGTCGAGGTGTCAATTATGATTTGGTTTGATAGATGATCCTTGGTTTAAAGGATGGATGTTAGTGTGTCATGGTGTACCTATTGTCAAACAGATTGCACCTGAACGCTTGAATAATTAAATTCAGAAATCTGTTGAAACATTGGATCAAACTCAGGTTGTGGATGACCTATAATGAGATTGAACCTCTGAATTCTAGGTCAGCTTCCCATATGATTCTTAAATTAATAATTGGTAACTTGCTGGAAAAGGGATAGAAGTATGTAAAAATGCACAAAAGCTGTAAATTAAAGGTGATACACCTGATTAGAAATCTAATTGCAACCTAACTCACAAATAATCACTCAACACTTTAATTTGCACAACCTGATTTGATAGCTTAATCACCTGAATGCTTTAAACAAAGGCTTTGATTTAATGCAATATTGAAGGAAAACGAGGTTTTCATGACTAAATTGATTAATCAATTACATGCACAGTGTATAACCAGTGAACTTTGAAATAGATTGCATACAGATATGTGAAAAAGATAGAAAAATCAGAGGTTTCAGAACTAGAAACACAATAATTTTCCAATCAAATTCCTCACAATAATGATGCCTGAAATCTAGAAGGAAAACTCGAAAATACTGAAAATTAAAAGGAATCCTTTGCAAATCACAAACTAATGAGCCTGTAAAACGCTGTTGTATTAATTTGAAAACTGAAAGTTGAGTTACATGACAATTCACTTTGCAGAATGCAAAGGCTGAATAACAAGAAGTGAGTATACATAGACAATGATAACTCCATCCATGAAACTGAAAGTCAAAATTGGGTTGGCCATAATGTTGAGTAGAACTAAACTGGATATAAAACTATTCCTTCAACTATGATAATCGTGCATGATTATTAATCATCCAAACTGGTGTTGGAACTAAACATGAGGCTCACTTCAATTCCACATGTGCATGAGCGATTTTTTTTTTAGTATTCCCCACTACAATAGTCGATTTAAAAAATTATTGAAAAGCAATTAATAAAATTGCATTTAATAACTTCCAAATACAACTTTACAATAGAATAAGGGGAAAAATAATAAAGTACATGTCTTGCAAAAAATAAATCTCCCCTTATGACTCCTCTCCATTATCATATGCAATGCAACCAAACATTTCATATCAATCCTTAACATACTTTGACAATATTTGTCAATGGTTTAATAATCAGCCACAATACTTAGCATAAAGTCTCATATTTGATAGGGCTGACCATATCATTGCTAGGAGATTTGACTTGAAGTCATGACCACAGGAGTAAATAAAACATAATGATTTTTCTTCTCAAAAGATAGTCAAAAAAGAAAAAACCATCGAACCCATGCACAAAGAAAGATGAGGAACCCTAAAATCATTATTTCCATTTGACTTTGGAGAAGCTTCATGAAGAAGCTGGCCACCAAGCTACTGGGGTTTGATGTTCGACCTGCACCATTCCTATCAATTTCAATGATTTTTTGAAATATTCTGAACATAAAAGGTAAGATGAAGTTTATTCTATCATAAATATGAGTCCTTTCAAGCATTTTAATGCATTTTTGGGGCCTCAATGTCACGGTTGTGCATAATCTCTAACATATTTTATTGATTTGTTCTTGTATCCTTGGGACGCCATGGCTTCTTTTTGATTTATCCTCTATTATGGCCGCCATATGAAGAGTTTGAGCCTTGTACTAGCAAATACATGTCAAGAAAGGATTTCTGGAAATTATATTTTATGGCGGCATTGGTAAGTTTGATTTTTCTCCTTTTTGTGTATATTTCCAACCTCTTTCTGGCCTCCATAGTGGATTTTTGAAGCCTTTGTCTTTGATTTAAGATTACTCTTTATTGTGACTTTGACATGTATAGTGCGGCCTTCATATAGATATTTATGCCTCCTAGTAAATAAATAAAAAAGAAATCCACTTTGCACCATACGTGGGGCTTCACCATTTTTTGGGTGACTATTTTTTGAGGAAAAAGAAACAAAGAATCTTTTACCCATATTCTTGACTGAAGGAAACAACATCATATTTGTATTCTAGGTATATGTAAAATGCTTTCTCCATTCTCTATAACCTTCATATACCACTATCGATTTCTCTTTGCTGAAGCTACCGCTCACTGTTATCAATGATATAGTACCTTTGTTTATGAAAATATAGGGTATGACTGCCTTACTCTCATTGAATCATTGTTCTTAGCTGCAAATTGTAGCTTTACTCATTTTTGATGAATAAATCATACCTCTGAATTGTCTTCTGGAGAGATGCTATCTACATATTTGTTGATAATCACTGTGCATTACCCTGGGGAAAAAACTTACCTTGCTTCAAGCTCTGTTGACCTTTATTATTTCTGATAGTAAGAATATTTTCATATGTATTTCAGAGTTATCTTTTATATTGTTGTGCATGAACACATTCATCACCACTGCTTTACTACCTCAAATGCCACTTCTAATGAGAAATCTGTTCAAAGGTTGTAAATGTTATATTTGCTAGCTATTGTGCACTTAAGGGAACTCATTGCTTAATTACTGCTCCTTTTATGATTGTCAAAAATAAACTGTAAATGTCCTTTGATCACAAGATGTAATAATGTTGCTCTGTTACCATGTTATCTGCCTTCCAGCTTATGCATTCATACCTATATATCTGTTGTTGCTTTTATTGTAAGTGAACACTTTTAAATGCTTTGATTTGGCACTTGTTCTTTTGTATTTGCAGTGATTTCTATCGCAGAATTATATCTCCAAAGTTCTTCACTTATCACTACTTTTGTTACTTGGAAATGCCTTGAATATGAAACTCTATTAACTGAAACAAATGGGACTAGTAATGATAATGACAACCATACCCCTTGACATATTGATGATATTTCTCTTAATGTTGATGCTTAATCCCTTTCTGACATATTGAGACTAATGCTTGATATGAAGCTCTCATTACCATTAATACAATAGTTCACTTCAGTTGTTCTTGCAATGTTCGCCTGTAGCATTTGGCACTATAATGAATTTTCTTTATAAAATGCTCCCTTTTTGTTGAATACAAATCTGTTTCTTTGTTATGTCCTTGATTCTTTTGATGATGGCTCTTGATGATAACTTGCAATTCAATGCAAAATATGGGAATGTTGCCTTCATTATGATGTTGAAGTTAATATGTTCCTCTTGAGTCTTCTGTAGACTGTGTATGTGCTTTGGAGTTGTAAGAAACAATTGAATTGTTGAATGCTCTGCTTTCCCTTCAGTATAAAGGGGCTCAATGCCTCATCAAAATGTGAATATAAATGAAAGGCAGAGCTGAAACAAGAGATGATAAATGCAATCAATGCTCTCTTAATATATTTCTTTAATTATTCCTTTGAATGATGAGCAAAAAGATCATTCGCTTAATCTGTTTTCACCATGCTATTATACTGCTTGATGACAGTCCTAGATGATGATTGTTTCTTTGATGCTTTAATAACTCTCATATATGAACGTTGAATGAGAGAATACCTTATGATATGTCGGGCTCAACCCTTGTGGGATCCCATTTTGCTCCACATATTTGATGAAAAAAATCTCGAACATGATGAACCTGTTTCTGCACATTGAAACAAACAAGTTAGCAAAAATAATCAAAGTTGAAAGATTCCATTGAGTTTTCGTGTTCCTTGATTATCAACCTTTGTAACTGAATCATCTGGTGAATGTCTGATTGCATGTACATTACATTCATGTTGGTAGCATAGACATGAAGTAGAATGTAATTCATTATTGCTTAGAGTAAATCTCTAACGTCATTCTTTTAGAAACTTGTAGGTTCATGGAGCGTGGAAACGAGTCTACTGCAGCTTGGAGACGCGACAACTAAAGACATCAAACGAAAGTGATTCATCATCACAAACAATGATGAATTGCTTTTCTTTTTTGTGTTTACGTTATCTTCAATAGTGTAGCTTTCATTGAATTCTGTATTCACTATTTGATTATCATAATCAAATTCAGTTACTCTCGTGGCTTGTGTGAGATCTCAATGTTTTTACAAAATGAATAAAAAATATTATTATGCAAATTTTCAATTTTCTGTTTCAAATACTTGCACAATAAAGTTGTAATTCAGATGTAATCTGATCTTTATGATGAACAATAAAAATACTTTAGCAACAAAACTTGAAAAAATTTGTACCTATAAATGATGAATTTGATTCAGCTCTGCCTATTTGAGCTTGTAGTGAAAAATAGGTAACAAATTGGTGACCTCTATGGAGTTTTTTCCTGCTAAACACAATAGACCAGTATATAGCTTATCCATTGGGCATGAAGTCCATGTTTTGCTCTGTTTTAACTCAGAAAACCGTAACTCGGCTTCAAAACACACAAACTGAAAGAAACTACTGCAACTTTGTTGAAGACAGAATTTGAAAAACCAGCTGCAATAATTGCACTTATTGAAAACATGACAAAACTGAAATGAATTGTGCTAGCAGGCACTTATTGAAAGCATTACTGAAACTAAAAACTATCCTACTATGTACAACTGAAAGCCTGATGCTTAATAACATTGTTTCAAGTGAATCTCGTTGACAAGGATTGGCAGTGATTCACCGTCCAATTTTGAAAGCTGAAATGCATTGTGTTCCTTCTTTTCTATAATAATGTACGAACCATCCCACATGGTGTCAAACTTTGTATGTTTACCAGGCCTACTTTTGAGCTCATCCCACTTGAAAACTAAATTACCTTCATTGAAGATCCTTGCTGTTGCTTTCTTATCGAAAGTCCTCTTCATTTGAGAATGTTGAATCTGAAGCTTTATGTAGGTTTCCTTTCTAGTTTCTTCCAACTCTGTTAATTGAGCAAGCCTGACTTGCATTGGCTTATCCTGAAGTAACTCAAGCTCTTTTATATAACTCAAAGTTGGCAATTCAATTGAGATAAGCAATTTGGCTTCTTTGCCATAAACCAAAACATATGGTGAAAATCTTGTTGATCGTTTTGGTGTAACTCTATCAGCCCATAGGGATAACTTGAGTTTGTCATGCCATGACCTTTGATTATCTTCAATAATCTTCTATATGATCTTAATTAGATTCTTATTTGTTGATTCAACCTGTCCATTACCCTGGGGGTAATAATTGGATGAAGTATTTAGATAAATATTATGTTTTACTGACCACTATGAAACTCTTAAACCAAAAAAGGCCAAAGCATTATCTCAAATAATTGAATCAGGTGTACCAAACCTGGAAACTATATCCTGATAGAAGTTTAAAATTGATGTTTATTTTGCATCTCTTAATGTGATTACTTCAGTCCACTTCGTAAAGTAGTCTGTAGTAGTTAAAATCCATTTGTGCCCAGCACTCAAAGGTGGATTGATTAGACTGATAAAATCGAGTCCCACTTTCCAAATGGATGCTCAACCTAAATTGGATTCAGGGGCAGGGCTACTAACTTTTGTTTTCCTGCAAAAAGTGAACATTTATTGCATCTTCTGACATAAGCATGAGCATCTTTGAAAAGATCTAGACAATAGTAGCTTGCTTTCATAATTTTCAAATCTATAGTACATGGTGCAAAATGACCTCCAGCAGGTCCATCATGGAATTCTTCAAGAATTCTTTTAGTCTGATTTGGATAAATACATCTGAGAAAAACACCATTAAAATCTTTCTTATAAAGGACACCATCAATTTTTGCATAAGGAATTGCTTGTAACCTGTAATATCTTCGTTTAGACTTGTCTAAACCTTCTGGACAATCTCCAATATGTAAGTAATGGATCATCTGATGGATCCAATCAGCTGGAACAACTGAAACAACAGGTTCTTCTTCATTATTCAGAACTGTAGCAATATTTTCACTATTGTTTTCTTCATTTTTTGCAACTTGTTCGCATAATCCTTTGCCTCTAACAAGCTTGGTAACTTTTATGCTAATGTCATACTCCATGACTTTGGTTATCCAACTTTCTCTCTTGTCATTAATGTCCTTATTCAGCAGAAACTCCTTGACTGTTGGGTGAGCTACCAACAGATGTATCTTATTATTAGACAGCATGTCTGAACTTTTTTAGACTTCTCACTACAACAAGCACATGCCTCTCAACGAATGAATACCTGGTTTCATAATCATGTAAAATTTGATTAAAGAAAGCTATAGGATGCTCCATACCTTCACTATTTTGCTAACAGAGCATTGCGGAGATGGTATCCACTCCTCTGAATGCTTACAGTATGAAATCTTTATCAAAATCTGGATTGATAAGAGTAGGGGCTGCTGCAAGTGCCTCTTTAATTTGCTAAAAAATGTTCTTTCCTTCTTTTGTCTAGCTGAATTGAATGTTTTTCTTCAGCATGGTTGTCAATGGTTGCAATAAAGCTGCAACATTGGGAATAAATCTCCTCACGAAGTTCATTCTGCCCAGGAAGCTCTACAAACCCTTTTTGTGAGTGAGCAATGGTAAAGCCAATATGGCTACAATCCTCTTTGGATCTATAGAAATGCCATCTTAAGAAACAATGTAACCCATAAGTTTACCTTCATGGACAACAAAAATACTCTTTTTTGGATTTTAAAAAATTCCATATTCTCTACATCTCTCGAATATCTGTTTAAGATGACTGAAATGTTCATTTGCATTTCGTGAGAAAACAGTGATATCATCTAAGTAAACAAGAACAAATTTGTTTATCAAACCTTGGAGAGCCATATCCATTGCTCTCTAAAAGGTTGCTCCTACGCTTAACAATCCAAATGACATCTTTCTGTAAGCCATAGTACCCCACTTGGTGGTAAAGGTTATCTTGTACTGATCTTCCTCCTTAACCAAGATCTGGTTATAACCTAAATATCCATCCAGCAATGAGAACCTTTTTGATCCTAAAACAATCTACAATATTTGCTCCATTGAAGGCAGCAGGTAGTGATATTTGAGTGAAGCTTTGTTTAAATCACGAGAATCAACGCACAACCTTATCTCTCTACTCTTCTTTCTGACAGGCGCCAAGTTTGATACCCAAGAAGTGTGCTTGATTGGAAATATTATATTGCCTTCGATTATCTTGTTTAATTATGTTTTCATTAGATGTTCTAACTTTGGATTCAAGGGCCTTTGCTTCTGTCTTACTATTTTTGTGTTAGGCTCTAACTCAATTGTATGTTGAGCCAACTCTAGGTTAAAACCCTTCAGATCCCCATACTTCTAGATGAATATGTCGCTGAATTCTTGACAAAGCAAGATAAAGGCTTGTTGTTCTTCCTTTGTACAAACTTTGCCAAGCTTAAGCAGCTTGTCCTTGAATATTTCTATTGATTTGTAATGCTCCTGCTTCACTGTGATGCCTGATTTATCTCTTCTAACCTAGTCATCAGTGTTGAAGATGGATTCAAGGGTCACTAAACCTTTTGGTAGCTTGTTAGACTTAAGTTGCATGATCTGATCACCATATTGCTGATCAAATTTTCGCTGATTTCCAGTAGAAAACTCTGCCTCTTCCATCAGAAAATAAATTATCTGTTCATCACTATCAAAAATATGCCAACTTACATTATTATCAGGTACTGAAGGTCTGACAAGTACCTTCACATATTGTTGTACCTCCACATTATGAATTTTAGTCGGAATGTCAAACTGTGACCCTAGAGCAACAAGTTTATCAGCTTGCTTATTCTGAATTCTTGGTACTGATTGCAGATTAAATGCATCAAACTCCTTAATTAAGTCCCAAACACGATGCTTATAAAATTTCAACAAATCATTCTTTGTTAAATTTAGATTTCTAACTTGATTTGCTACCAATTCTGAATCACCATACACCTGTAAGCACTTAATCTTTCTTTTTTCTGGCCCATTCTAAGCCATGTATTAATGCTTCGTATTTAACAACATTATTAGAACAACTGAAAACAAATCTAAAAGTTGAATAATACTTGTCTCCTTCAGGCGAAATCAAAACAGCTCCTCCACCAGCACCAATTTTACTTCTGGATCCATCAAAATATAGCTTCCAAAGCTGATCAATCTATTGTACTTGTTTTTCCTCCTTGACCAGATTTGGAATAGTTACATCGGGCTCCTGAATCATATAAATTCCCAAACTTACTTCGTCTATGAGATTGAATGGATCAACCTCATGATTCTCGACTGCCCACTCATCTAGATTTATGTTAGGTATGCCTTCTATGGGTATAGTGGGGTCGAGGGTCATGGATTGATCCTCCTAATCATGGAAAACTAGGTTTGCATTTATGGGATTTGGAACGTAAGGCTCAATATGGTCTTTATCTTGTGATTTTGACTTAATCGTGACTCTAGTACCATATCTAGTTCTGAAAAACATGTGTGACCAGTCTGATGACAAATAACCACCTAATTTTGCGGTGAAATCTCTAGATAGGAAAACGGCAAAATAAGGTGGGAGATCAATGATATATATGTTCTGTGAAATTTGAAAGTTGGGACAGGCATGCAATATAAGAGGAAAATTTTTAATAACTCCTACAGACTTTACAGTTGTACCATCTAATTGAACTGCCCCTTTTGACAATGGCTCATACTCAAGTCCTAACTTATCTACCAGTTGTTTAGGCATAATTGAACTACTTGCTCCACTATCGATCATGTAGTTATGCACTATGTTATCACCAATTATCAAGCTGACATAAAAAGGTGGTGGCTTTACCTCTTTAGTTGGCTGCTCCTGCTTTTGATTTGAACTGTTTGCAAAAACTCTTGGTTGTTCTTTACTTGTTTCATCAGAAATTGATATCTTAGTCAGGGCCTCCTGCAAACTTTCTTTTTGCCCAGGCAAGTGTAATGCATCCAACATGGTAATGCTAACAGTTGCCTTTTTCATATGTTCAACCATATTGAAAGAAGAGCCACTAACCTTTGGTTGTACCTTTTGAACAACAATGTCTATTTGTGCTACTTGAGGCTGGAACTAAACTTTAGGCTGCTCCTTTGATGGTCCATCCTGCTCTCTTGGTAAAATCTAAACATTCTGAGTTAGAGGAGGCTGAACCTGCCCCTGTTGGGCTATAAAATCTTGATTTTTCTGCTAAACAGTAGGTTGTTTGTCTTTTTCTGCCTATTGTTTATCAGGAACATCTTGTTGTCTTAGATCAAATGCTTTTTTCTTGGCCCTCATATTGGCTACAATAGAAGTGGCTGATTGATTTTGACTTTGCACGTAATTAACTCCGCAAAATTTACTTCTTTGCCAGTTCATCATGGCAACGTCAAGGTCACTCTGCTATGTTTGATCATCTTGCTGATTATTGTCCTCCTTAGTTGTCTTTTTAGAAGCAACAAAACTACTTTGCACCATAAGGGCTTGATTAATCACTCCATTCATGCAAGTAGCCTGATTATGAGGCTGATTGCAGGGATAGCACCACACGTAATCCTGTACTAAATTATTCTATATTGGCATCAGCTCTTTTGAGGAGCTAGCAACAGCTGGATTAAATGGCTAATTAGGCCTAAAGTTGAAATTCCTCCTATGTCCTTGGTAATTAGTTTGATAAGCAGGTATGTTTACTTGAAATGATGATTGATTAGGCCTGAAATTCTGACCTTGCTGGTTTTTAAGGCTTACCAAGTTGTTACTCACAGTTTGTAGTAACTTGGCCATTTGTTGTTGGTCATTTATTAGCTATTGTTGAGTATCTTTAAGTCCTTGCAAGTCAAAATTTGCTGGAACAACATTATCTTGTGTTGTTGTTTGGAAACCTAAGGTTGGAACAACAGGTATAGTGGCTATAGGAGGTACTTGAATGGGCATAAATGGTTGTACCTCTAGGAAAATTGACATAGAGGGTCTTGGGGAAATTTTACCAGCTTATATAAGGCTATTTTTAGCTCTAATAGTGATGTCATATGCTGCCGGTAACGTTAACCCACCCATTGACTATGTCATTAAGGTAATATCACTATTCAAAGATCTAAGGTAATACAAAAAAGCATGGTTAGGAGTTATCCTTACCATTACTAAGATTCGATCCCATGTCCTTTAAAATCTGAAGTTAAAGTCCATCATCTGTTCTTGTGGTGCTCTCTTTATAGTCGTCATCTGTTCAACTAGAGATAAATGATCGGACTTGTCAAAAAATTGTTTAGTTAGCTTGTCTCCTAAATCATCCCATGTCGCGATGGTATTGACTGGTAAGCCACGAAACCACTGAAATGCTTTCCCCTTGAATGACACTGCTAACAACCTTAAAGCTACGTTCTCCTGAATCACATGATGAACTCCACATAGTGAAGCTACGTCTCTAATATGCTCAATGGGCATAGTCTGATCTTCACCAATAAAAAATGGCATAATTTTGCATGTTGCAACTGGTATACCATCATGCTGAGCTAGATCCAATGGGCTTCCCCCATTAAATGGAACAAAAGCATGCGCTCTGGCCATCTGAGTTGCTGGTATTTTGGGATTTACAACTTGTACAATCAGTATAGGTAAAACCGGTACTCTATAACTTGGCAAAGATGAAAATGAACTTGGTTGCCTTGCTAACGATCTACCTCTTCTTCTTGATGTGTAAACTAAAGGTTCTGCTCTTAGAACTGGAGAAACTAATTGCTTTCTTGAAGGCTTACCAGGTGTTCGCTTGGCTGTCCTTCCTCTTCTCTTTGGTGAAGATAGCTGCAAATATTCAAACGGAGAAGAACTTCTTGTCTGAATATTTCTCATAAGCTATTTGCACTTGATCTGCTGGAAACTGAGAATGGAGTCGCCAGGTATATGAAAATAATCCTCTAAAAGGCTGAAAAACTGTTGTATATACCAAAATAGCAGCTTGAACTGTAAAATTCTTGCTTTGAAAAGTGATTTAGAGTCCCACCAGGCATGCCAAAAACTGTTGTTAAATAGATTGCACCTGAACGCTTGAATAATTAAATTCAACAATCTGTTGAAACATTGGATCAAACTCAGGTTGTGGGTGATCTATAATGAGATTGAACCTCCAGATTCTATGTCGGCTTCCTATATGATTCTTAAATTAATAACTGGTAACTTGCTGGAAAAGGGATAGAAGTATGTAAAAATGCATAAAAACTATAAATTAAAGGTGATGCACCTAATTGGAAATCTAATTGCAACCTAACTCACAAATAATCACTCAACACTTTAATTCGCACAACCTAATTTGATAGCTCAATCACCTGAATGCTTTAAACAAAGGCTTTGATTTAATGCAATATTGAGGGAAAATGAGGTTTTCACGACTAAATTGAATAATCAATTACATGCACAGTGTATAACCAGTGAACTTTGAAATAAATTGCATACAGATATGTGAAAAAGACAGAAAAATTAGAGGTTTCATAACTGAAAACACAATAATTTTCCGATCAAATTCCTCACAATAACGATGCCTGAAATCTAGAAGGCAAACTCAAAAATACTAAAAATTAAAAGGAATCCTTTGCAAATCACAAACTAATGAACCTGTAAAACGCTACTGTATTAATCTGAAAATTGAAAGTTGAGTTACATGACAATTCACTTTACAGAATGCAAAGGCTGAATAACAAGAACTAGAGGAAAAAGATAATAATTTTCCAATATATACAATAAGAGTGCACTCTAAAGTGCATGAACATGAAACTGAAATTAAATTTCAATGAGAAAATGATAACTCCAAGGAAAATCCACGAGCAAAAGGAAAAATCCCTGAAAAGAAGGCTCAAACTCATGCAAAAATGAGTGAACTCAGTCTCAAACTTGCAATCATAATGTATGCAACTGAAAAGTAGCTCGAACTGAACTGGAAATCCATGAAAAGTGGGCCAAAACATCCAAAAACTACCTCATTCCTGTCAACTCGCCCATGATAATCGTCATGATTATTAATCATCAAAACTGGTGCTGGAACTGAACATGAGGCTCACTATCAATTCCACATGTGCATGAGCGATTTTTTTTTTAGTATTTTCCCCACTTTTACAATAGTTTATTTAAAAAATTATTGAAAAGCAATTAATAAAATTGCATTTAATAACTTCCAAATACAACTTTACAATAGAATAAGGGGAAAAATAATAAAGTATATGTCTTGCAAAAAATAAATCTCCCCTTATGACCACAATACTTAGCATAAAGTCTCATATTTGATAGGGCGGACCATATAAGTGCTAGGAGATTTGACTTGAAGTCATGACCACCGGAGTAAATAAAACATAATGATTTTTCCTCTCGAAAGATAGTCAAAAAAGAAAAAACCATTGAACCCATGCACAAAGAAAGATGAGGAACCCTAAAATCATTATTTCCATTTGACTTTGGAGAAGCTTCATGAAGAAGTTGGCCACCAAGCTACTATGGTTTGAAGTTCGACCTACACCATTCCTGTCAATTTTGATGATTTTTTGAAAGATTATGAACATAAAAGGTAAGATGAAGTTTATTCTATCATAAATCTGAGTCCTTTCAAGCATTTTAATGCGTTTTTGGGGCCTCAATGTCGCTATTGTGCATAATCTCTAACATATTTTATTCATTTGTTCCTGTATCCTTGGGATGCCATGGCTTCTTTGTGATTTATCCTCTGTTATGGTTGCCATATGAAGAGTTTGAGCCTTGCACTGACAAATGCATGTCAAGAAATAATTTCTAGAAATTCTATTTTAAGGCAGCACTGGTAAGTCTGATTTTTCTCCTTTTTGTGTATATTTCCAGCCTCTTTTTGCCCGCCATAGTGGATTTTTGAAGCCTTTGTCTTTGATTTAAGATTACTCTTTATTGTGACTTTGACATGTATAGTGCGGCCTTCATATAGATATTTATGCCTCCTGGTAAATAAATAAAAAAGAAATCCACTCTACACCATACGTGGGTCTTCACCATTTTCTGGGTGACTATTTTTTGAGGAAAAAGAAATAAAGAATCTTTTACCCATATTCTTGACTGAAGGAAACAACATCATATTTGTATTCTAGGTATATGTAAAATGCTTTCTCCATTCTCTGTAACCTTCATATACCACTGTCAATTTCTCTTTGCTAAAGCTACCACTCACTGTTATCAATGATATAGTACCCTTGTTTATGAAAATATAGGGTATGACTGCCTTACTCTCATTGAATCATTGTTCTCAGCTACAAACTGTAGCTTTACTCATGTCTGATGAATAAATCATACCTCTAAATTGTCTTCTGGAGAGATGCTATCTACATATTCATTGATAATCACTGTGCATTACCCTAGGGAAAAAACTTACCTTCAAGCTCTGTTGCCCTCTATTATTTCTGATAGTAAGAATATTTTCATATGTATTTTAGAGTTATATTTTATATTGTTGTGCATGAACACATTCATCACCACTGCTTTACTGCCTCAAATGCCACTTCTGATGAGAAATTTGTTCAAAGGTTGTAACTATTATATTTGCTGGCTATTGTGCACTGAAGGGAACTCATTGCTTAATTATTGCTCCTTTTATGATTGTCAAAAAGAAATTGTAAATGTCCTTTGATTACAAGATGTAATAATGTTGCTCTGTTATCATGTTATCTGCCTTCCAGCTTATGCATTCATGCCTATAAATCTGTTGTTGCTTTTCCTGTAAGTGAACACTTTTAAATGCTTTCATTTGGCACTTGTTCTTTTTTATTTGCAATGATGTCTATCACATAATTATATCTCCAAAGTTCTTCACTTATCACTACTTTTGTTACTTGGAAATGCCTTGAATCTGAAACTCTGTTAACTAAAACAAATGGGACTGGTAATGATAATGACATCCATACCCCTTGACATATTGATGATATTTCTCTTAATGTTGATGCTTAATCCCTTTCTGACATATTGAGATTGCTGCTTGATATGAAGCTCTCATTACCATTAATACAATAGTTCACTTCAGTTGTTCTTGCAATGTTCACCTGTAGCATTTGACACTATAACGAATGTTCTTAATAAAATGCTCCCTTTTTGTTGAATACAAATCTGTTTCTTTGTTATGTCCTTGATTCTTTTGATGAGGGATCTTGATGATAACTTGCAATGCAATGCAAAATATGGGAATGTTTCCTTCATTATGATGTTGAAGTTAATATGTTCCTCTTGAGTCTTCTGTAGATTGTGTATGTGCTTTGGAGTTGTAAGAAACAATTGAATTGTTGAATGCTATGCTTTCCCTTTCGTATAAAGTCTCAATGCCTCATCAAAATGTGAATATAAATGAAAGGAAGAGCTGAAAAAAGAGATGATAAATGCAATCAATGCTCTCTTAATATATTTCTTTAATTATTCCTTTGAATGATGAGCAAAAATATAATTCACTTAATCTATTTTCACCATGCTATTATACTGCTTGATGACATTCCTAGATGATGACTGTTTCTTTGATGCTTTAATAACTCTCATATATGAACATTGAATGAGAGAATACCTTATGATATGACGGGCTCAACCCTTGTGGGAGCCCGTTTTGCTCCACATATCTGATGAAAATAATCTCGAACATGATGAACCTGTTCCTGCACATTGAAACAAACAAGTTAGCAAAAATAATCGAAGTTGAAAGCTTCCATTGAGTTTTTGTCTTCCTTGATTATCAGCCTTTGTAACTGAATCATCTAGTGAATGCCTGATTGCATGTACGTTACATTCCTATTGGTAGCATAGACATGAAGTAGAATGTAATTCATTATTTCTTAGAGTAAATCTCTAACGTCATTCTTTTAGAAACTTGCAGGTTCATGGAGCGTGGAAACGAGTTTGCTGCAACTTGGAGACGTGACGACTGAAGACATCAAGCGAAAGTGATTCATCATCACAGGCAATGATGAATTGCTTTTCTTCTTTGTGTTTACGTTATCTTCAGTAGTGTAGCTTTCATTGAATTATGTATTCACTATTTGATTATCATAATCAAATTCAGTTACTCTCGTGGCTTGTGCGAGATTTCAGTGTTTTTACAAAATGAATAAAAAGCATTATTATGCAAATTTTCAATTTTTTGTTTCAAATACTTGCACAATAAAGTTGTAATTCAGATGTAATCTAATCTTTATGATGAACAATAAATACTTTAGCTACAAAACTTTAAAATTTTTGTACCTATAAATGATGAATTCGATTCAGCTCTACTTGTTTGAGCTCGTAGAAAAATAGGTAATAGTACCATTGATTACATGTTAGAGTTTTGGCATGATATGGGTGCTCTTAGGATAAAACATGTTTATTTGGGACACATGATCTTATTTTTAAGAGGTTTAGACCATGACATCATGAATAGTTCCTAATTCTAGAGTTAGAGCTTTGATGGTGATTTGGGATAATTTTCTTGATGAGTGGTGTGATAATTTTTCTTGTGAGATTATGCTTATTTTAGTGTTGTATTGGAGTCTAGAATTGGAATGAGATGATTGGTTGTACACCTATTTGAGACTTAGTCAATGTAATGTTCCCTTCACGATAGCACATCAGGAGGTCATGTAGCCTTTTTGTTTTTGAGGCTAACGTTGGATTGAAGGGAACCATTTATTTAATTAGTTGTGTATCGCCTAATTTCAATTTCAGCTTGAGGTGATGCCAATTAATTAATTAAATATTTTGATAAAGTGACTTTACAAAAATAGTCAAGGTGATTCATTGAAATATTTATTGTATGAGGACTTTATAAAGCCACTTTCTTTTGGGTGTAAAAGTGACTTTGAGAAAGATTTAAAAAACATTACTTTATTAAAAGTCGCTCGAAATTTTTGAAGGAAAGAATACAAAAGAGAAATATGTGAGTTCATTCACACTTTTTTGGGAACATACATGCTTTGCTTCATGGGAGAACTAGAGCCGCCTAGTTTAGGGTTTGGAGGCCCTCAATATTCAGTTTCGGGTGTGTGAGATCGCCCCTAGCTGGAAGAAGACGAATCTTTGGAGGAAATAATAGCTTCAAGAGACATTCTGATTTTTGCCATTTCAATATCTGATATTCCATTAGCTTCAATAGAGCAGATTTTTGAGCTTCATATACATCATTGTTGGCGTGGTTTTATGGTTAAACCCTAGACGCCTTGTTTCTAAGCATTGGAGTCTTTTAAAGGGTGTTCAGTTGGAAATATGAGCGAGTTGGAGAAAAAAATGTGTTTTCTGAAGATGATGATGCATTATTTTCATCTATAGAGGGTTGTGGTAAATGCTATGAGGGTCTAAGGAAGGCGTTGGAGTATTTTAGGGCCAGACACACCAATATGTTAAAGTATCTATCTTCAAAGAGACTTCACAGCTACTAGTCGCAATTTTATGAGCATTATTGAGGACGCCTTACTTCTTCCAACTTGGGACAAGCAACGAATCAGGTTCTACCATTTAGTTTCTGTGTCATAGTAGTTCCTTCTAGTTGTTGGTAAAAATATCAATGTAATTCCTGCACATTAAGAACCATTCCATTGGCATCAATGCATCACTGTCTTAGAGCAGCCTGTTATTGCATTGGTCTGATATATTTTTGCTATCCTACTAGCAATATACAACTCACAATTGAATGTATACCAGCTCTGTTATTATGATTCAGTCATGGTTATTTGCTGTAAGTTTGTGATCAACTCGTGTTAGAAATAGCAAATATGAGGAGCTTTGAGTTCAATACCAAACTATCTATTAAAATGTATGAACTATTGTAGGTGCACATTTTACCAGTTTATTCAATTATATGAAGTGGGAAATACAAAAATGACCTTACATCTGTGTCTTCATTTCAATCCAGTTATTGAATGTTTTCTTTAGTGTCGTTTTGTAAATGCAATCCTTTTATGCTAACAAAATACCAATACCATCAAGCAAACAACAAGAACATAAATGAAAAGTCAAATGTTTGACAAAACTCTTAAGAGGCAAACAAAAAATTAAAGACAGAAATTTCAAGGTATTTTACAGTGGTATCAGAGCCAGCTTCCTGCCTGCCTGTGTGGTAGTGGGATGTTATGAATCCTGATAACCGAGAGTTTATAACATACAAAAGAGAAAGGAGAAGAGGTGTTGGTCCTTTTGATACTGATTCATCATCTGAAGAAGATATCATGGGTGATAGGCATGACATACCCGAGGGTAGCACTCAATAGATTCTTAATGACCTAGCTAGAGGTCAACAACAGATAGCTCACCTCTTAAACCAACTCTTGGGTGATAGGAATAATGGTAACAATGGGACAAACGGTCATGATAACAATGTAGAGGCCAACAACACCAATATACCAACAGATAACCATGCTAGGACAACTAGTAGGGTGACTCTAAGGCCTCTCATGCCTCAATTCTTGGGAGGACAGCCTGCTGAAAATCAAGAGCAACAAGCACAGGGAGAGGGATTTACAAATTATTTGAGAGAATATCAATAGTTGGGAGATGAATTTCATGTTGCCATGTCATTGGCAGATTTTTGTACTATCAAGTATAGGAATAGACCCAGAAACAACAATAGAGGACAATAGAACCAGGATTTACAACGCAAGGTTGGAAAACTCACGATCCCTTCCTTTGATGGGTCTAGTAAATGCACAGCCAGAGCGTGGGTACAAAAGTTGGACACTTATTTCCAGCTAAACTCCATGTTGGAGATAGAGGCTATTAAGTATGCTACGCTACTCTTGGATGGTGAGGTGCATGAGTGGTGGTATCATGGGCTTGTCACTTTAGGGCATGCCAACATCACTTCCTATTTGGAGTTCACATAGAAAATTATGGACAGATTTGATCAAAGGGATCCAAAGCTTCATTTTTGAGAGTTGCACAACTTAAGCAGAGTGGATCAGTAGACACATACATCTTAGAGTTTCAGCGATTAGCAGTTATGGTGATAGATATTTCAAAGTAGAGGTTGGTTATGCTCTTTATCGAGGATCTATCTAAACCCCTTTGTGGTTGGATTAAGGCCTTCAAGACCGATTCCCTACAGGATGCGATCACTAGAGCTAGAGACATGGAGTTCTCCACACCTGACAACAAAACCTCTTCTAAACCCTTCATTGTTCAAAAGAACAAGGGCAAGAAGTCTTTTCAGAAAAAAGGAAACAAGAAAAGTGATCCAGATGAGGAATATGGCAAGGAAAGTAGGATTAAGGGAATTTGTTACCATTGCAAGGAACGTCCGGAGCCAGGTCATCGTTGCCTAGGAAAAGGCAAGGTTCATCTTATTGAGGTTATGTTTGAGGATGAGAGCAGTGATGATGAGTCTTCACAGGATATCGATGATAGTAGTTCAGATGAGGAGCAGCCTCAGGGAGAGGGTAAGAGTAGTGTCATTGCTACATTATCAGGCACTCCTAGATTTAACTCTTTTAGAGTTAGAGGAGTTTTACAGGGACATCGCATATGTGTGTTGATCGATAGTGGGGCAACCCACAACTTTATTGATGTAGCCCTAGTTGAGAAACATATGCTACCCGCAGAGGACTTTGAAGGATTTAATGTGATGGTGGTAGATGGCTATAAATTGAGATGCACCCGAAGGGTTCCACAGTTGCCTATTACCTTGGGCAATTACACAACTACAAATGACTTCTATGTGGTGGACTTGGGTGACACTCATGTGATACTTAGAGTTCAGTGGTTACACTCATTAGGAAAATATTCTCAGAACTTTCAAACCATGGAACTTAAGTTCAGGACAGTAGAGGGGCAGCGAGTGGTGCTTAGAGGCATGACTAATGGATCAGCCAAGGTTATGTCTGCTAGACGCATGGAGAGCATTTTCTGACATAATGACATAGCTTGGGAAGTAAAGTGTTTGATCACCACCAAGGAGTCTTTAGATTCAGGGCAGCCACATCATGTTGACATCTAAGAGCTATTAGGTAAACATGATAGGGTTTTCAGAGAGATACCTCTAGGGAGACCACCTGATTGTGGTTTTGAGCATACCATCGAGTTAGAGGAGGGGTCCAAACCAGTGATCACTACCCCCTATTGTCATCCTAAGAAACTCAAGGATGAGATCGAGAAAGCAATCAAAGAATTGCTTGAGATGGGACACATTAGACCAAGTTCCAGTCCATTCGCTTCTTTTGTGGTCTTGGTGAAGAAGAAGGATGGAACCATGTGGATGTGCATTGATTACTGGGCTCTTAATAAGACCATCAAAAATAGGTACCCTATACCTAGGATAGATGAGTTGTTGGATGAACTTCATGGGGTAGTGTATTTTTCGAAGATTGACCTTCGTTCAGGGTATCATTAGATTAGAGTCAGAGAGCAGGACGTACACAAAACAACATTTCGTTGTCACTATGGGCACTACAAGTTCTTGGTCATGCCATTTGGTTTGACAAATGCAGCTGCCACATTTCAGTCTTGCATGAATCACATTTTCAATAAGCAGTTGCGTAAATTCTTATTGGTGTTTTTCGATGACTTGCTCATCTACAGCCAGACTTGGGAAGAGCATTTGAAACATCTTGATGAGGTCTTGAGTATCATGGAGGAGAAGTCACTCTATGCTAAGGCTTTGAAATGTGAGTTTGGCCTTAGAGAGATATTATATTTGGGGCATGTGATCATTGAAAATGGAGTACAGGTTCATCAGGAGAAGATACAGGCAATACTTGATTGGCCACCACCTAGGACACTCACAGAGTTGCGAGGATTCTTTGGATTGTGCAGTTACTATCAGCGTTTTGTGAGGGGATTTTCACAGTTGGGAGCACCTTTGACAGATTTTACAAAGAGAGGTGCATTCAGTTGGTCAGAGGAGGCCCAATGAGCTTTTGATAAGCTCAAGGAGGTGATGAGTAGTTGTCCAGTATTGGTGCTTCCCAATTTCACACAGCCATTTGTCTTGGAGTGTGATGCTTCAGGTGAGGGCATAGGAGCAGTGTTGATGCAAAATAGACACCCCATAGCTTTTGAGAGTTGTAAGTTGAGGGGACCAGAGAGACGATACTCCATCTATGATAAGGAGATGCTCACCATTATGCATGCATTGGGGAAATTCAGACAGTATTTAGTTGGAGGGAAGTTTGTGGTGAGAACTGACCACAATAGTCTCAGATACTTCTTAGAGCAGAGGGATTTGAATGAGAGAAAACAAAAGTGGGTCAGTAGGGTACAGGCATATGACTTTGATATAGAGTATGTGAAGGGAAAGAAAAATGTCGTGGCAGACGCCCTTTCCAGGAGACCCTCAGCGTGCTCACTTTCAAAGATTTCTGCAAATTGGAAGTCCCTCTTGTTGGTGGAGTACTCCAAGAACAAGTTTGCTTATGAGTTGATGGATGGACTAATTCGAGATGATAGGTACAGAGTAGTGGATGATGTTATTTACTACAAGGACATGATCTAATTGGTACCAGAATCTAGACTGAAGGAGAAGATATTGCAAGCTTCTCATGACACTCCCTTAGCAGGCCATCAGGGCTACTTCAAAACTTACAGATAGGTCAGGGAGAGGTTCACATGGAAGGGCCTCAAAGATGATGTATTGAGACACGTTAGGGAGTGTGTGACTTGTTAGCGGAATAAGTCAGAGCATACACATCCGGCAGGATTGCTATAGCCATTGCCTATCCCAGAGCAGAAATGGGAGAGCATTTCTATGGACTTCATCATAGGTCTACCTAAGGTGCATGGGAGAGATAGTATCTTTGTGGTGGTGGATCAGTTGACGAAGTATGCTCACTTCTTTGCTATTCCAACTGAGTACAAGGCTCCACAGGTGGCTGAGTTATTTTTTCAGAGAGATTTTTAGATTGCATGGGCTACCTTGGAACATAGTCAATGACAGGGATAGTAGATTCATGAGTTCATTATGGCAGGAGTTGTTTAGATTGGTAGGTACTAAGTTGACTCCGAGCATGAGTTATCACCCTCAGACAGATGGTCAGACATAGATTGTGAACAAATGGGTTGAGAGGTACTTGCGCAACTACATTGTAGGGAAACAACGGGCATGGATTAAGTGGCTGCACTTGGGGGAGTATTGCTATAATACCACTTATCATATGTCCATTGGGATGAGTCCTTTTAGAGCTCTATACGACTATGATGCACCTTCATTTATGGAGATGGCCTTTGGTGATAGCAGGGCCCCCAAAGCCAAGGATTGGATTCAGGAGAGTCAGGATATCTTGAGGGAACTCAAAGATAACCTACAGGTGGCACAAAATCAGCAAAAGACATATACTGATAGACATAGGATTGAGCGCAGTTTTGAGGTTGGTGATTTGGTATATCTTCACTTACAGCCCTCCAGACAGTCTTCTCTTAAGAAGAGCAGAGTTGGGAAGCTCAAGCCCAGATTCTATGGACCTTACAGGATTATCAGGCGGGTTGGAGAGGTAGCATACGAGTTGGAGCTGCCAGAGAGTAGCAAGATTCATAATGTATTCCATGTCTTGTGCCTCAAGAAGGCACTGGGTCAGCGGGTTACTTCTTCGTTAGAGCTTCCACCACTGGATGAGGAGGGACATTTGGTCCTAGTCCCTAAGGAGATTGTAGATACTTGAGAAAGGAGGTTGAGGAATAGGGTGGTGAAGGAGTATTTGGTGAGATGGAAAGATTTGCTAGTTGAAGATGCCACATGGGAGCATGAGCAGATTCTTCAGCACCCGAGCTTGCAATTGCTTGAGGACAAGCAATTTCGGAAAGGGAGGACTGTAATGTCCCCTTCATGATAGCACATCAGGAGGTCACGTAGCCTTTTTGTTTCCGAGGCTAACGTTGGATTGAAGGGAACCATTTATTTAATTAGTTGTGTATCGCTTAATTTCAATTTCAGCTTGAGGTGATGCCAATTAATTAATTAAATATTTTGATAAAGTGACTTTACAAAAATAGGCAAGGTGATTCATTGAAATATTTATTTTATGAGGACTTTATAAAGTCACTTTCTTTTGGGTGTAAAAGTGACTTTGAGAAAGATTTAAAAAAAATTACTTTATTAAAAGTCACTCGAAATTTTTGAAGGAAAGAATACAAAAGAGAAATATGTGAGTTCATTCACACTTTTTTGGGAACATACATGCTTTGCTTCACGGGAGAACTAGAGCTGCCTGGTTTAGGGTTTGGAGGCCCTCAATATTCAGTTTCGGGTGTGTGAGATCACCCCTAGTTGGAAGAAGATGAATCTTTGGAGGAAATAACAGCTTCAAGAGACATTCTGATTTTCACCATTTCAATATTTGATATTCTTGCAGCTTCAATAGAGTAGATTTTTGAGCTTCATATACATCATTGTTGGCATGGTTTTATGGTTAAACCCTAAGCGCCTTGTTTCTCAGCATTGGAGTCTTTTAAAGGGTGTTCAGTTGGAAATCTGAGCGAGTTGGAGAAAAAAATGCATTTTCTGAAGATGATGATGCATTATTTTCATCTGTAGAGGGTCATGGTAACTGCTATGAGGGTCTAAGGAAGGCGTTGGAATATTTTAGGGCCATGCACACCAATATCTTAAAGTATCTATCTTCAAAGAGACTTCACAGCTGCTAGTCGCAATTTTATGAGCATTATTGAGCACGCCTTACTTCTTCTAGCCTGGGACAAGCAACGAATCAGGTTCTACCATTTAGTTTATGTGTCATAGTAGTTCCTTCTAGTTGCTGGTAAAAATATCAATGTAATTCCTGCACATTAAGAACCATTCCATTGGCATCAATGCATCACTGTCTTAGAGCAACCTATTATTGCATTGGTCTGATATATTTTTGCTATCCTACCAGCAATATACAACTCGCAATTGAATGTATACCAGCTCTGTTATTATGATTCAATCATGGTTATTTGCTGTAAGTTTGTGATCAGCTCATGTTAGAAATAACAAATATGAGGAGCTTTGAGTTCAATACCAAACTATCTGTTAAAATGTATGAACTGCTGTAGGTGCACATTTTACCAGTTCATTCAATTATATGTGGTGGGAAATACAAAAATGACCTTACATCTGTGTCTTCATTTCAATCCAGTTATTGAATGCTTTCTTTAGTGTCGTTTTGTAAATGCAATCCTTTTATGCTAACAAAATACCAATACCATCAAGCAAACAACAAGAACATAAATGAAAAGTCAAATGTTTGACAAAACTCCTAAGAGGCAAACAAAAAATTAAAGACAGAAATTTCAAGGTATTTTATAGTCAATGCTAAAAATCTCTTATTTTCTTGGAGATCATGTATTGAGTTATTTACTCTTCGAAGAGGTTTGAATAGGAAGATCAAAGAGCCTATAGTTGGGTTGGACATGAGTTCAACATGGACATGTTGAGGAGATTGTTCCTAGAGAGAGAAATCGTGTCTTGGTGTATCTTAAAGGATAAATCTCATTCACTCTTTTGGTCCTCTTGATAGTGAATTGCCTGATAGGTATTGCTCACCCTATTTTAGATGTAATTGTTTCATGCTTTATTTTCTTATGGGAACGAGTCTTGAGCTATGAATGTTAGTTCTAGAAGGCTTATTTGAGGATTTCTTAGCATGGGTTATTTTTCCTTTTTATTCTCATGAAAACAAGTCTTGAGCTATGGATGTTAGTTCTACAGGGCTTGTTTGAGGAGTGTAAAGGATGGTTTTAGGTTTCGTCCCTTAGTTTTGGGAATGTATTGGTTTTATATTTCTTCTATTTGAGAGGCTTACACTTTGGTTGGTCTATGTTTGGATGTAGTTAATGCTTTTTTATTTAGGGTTTTGTGAAGGAGATCTTAATTTTCACAACTCGAGCACTTATAGTTGTTGATAGAAATACATGCTACATGGTTTTGATTTGTAGTATCTCTCTATATGATCGTATGTTTATTTTCAGAGGTTCATGTTCAAATAAAATTGGAGTTGGGGTTTATGTGGAGATATTATTATCACTATGTATGTGATTATGCATTGTTATTATACTTCATTATTTTATAGTAACAACATGGAGGTTCCTTAATCTCTTTTATTTATTGTGTGGAGAACTTGGGAGAGCTATGAAGACTAGTGGCAAGGAAGTTATGTTACAACATTTTTGTTTGTATGTTTTGCATATCATTATGGATGTTCCTTGGTACCACGTGATATTGAGGACATTGTTATACCTTCTATGTGAGTTCTATTAGTGAAATTTTTTATGCTTTGGTCATTTTTAGACTTGAGATTACCCATATAGTGGGATTACCAAGTTCTATATGTTCCCTTTGTTGGATGTTTATATTATACTATAGTATCAAGGGTCTTCACGATGTCTTTGTGTAGGATAGTGTATACACATAGACTTGCCATTGTCAATTGGGTTGGATATGTTGATAGAAAAAAGATATAATTTTTATGATGAGTATACCTTATTTTTGAGGTATGTTTAGTTGGATGTGTTAGGGGTCGCTATTCCAACTATGGTGATTAATTACCCGTAGCTACTTAGGCTTATGTGTTACCATTAGATTTAATGTTGGTGTTTGGATATCAAGTTGAGTTAGGATTTATGGTTCTACGTGATAGTTAGTTTGACATCTCTTTGGATTGGATCTTATCTTTTGTGCATTGGAATGATTGAGGATGATGGATTTTTATTTAAGATGATGGTCATCAAAGTTACTATTGCAAGTATCTTGATGGTACATGTTGGCTTTAGGGATTGTTCCCTTGATGTTCAAGTTTACTTTCGACCTCTTATGTAATGTATACAAAAGCAAGAGAGTTGGGAAAAGGTTTGTGAACTACACCTTGCACAATGTAAAATTAATATTTTTGTGGTGCACATATGGAATCTAGGGATATGAGAATATTGGGATTTTTTTAAGATGCCTTCCTATATATTTACAATATTCATTATGTATTAAGTAGAAGATGGTTTTCAAGTTTAATGTGTACAACTCTACTATTATTATTGAAGATTAATATTCTTAAAGATATTGAAATGTATCTCTAAGGATATCTAGGCTAATCAATGAATTAATTAATATCACAATCAACCCATATAAAGAAGCTTGCTCCAGATAAAGCACCAAAATGAATACTCAAATCACAAAAGAAGGAAATAAGTGCATAGTTTTGTATGTGATAATGGATATTTTGTTGAAACATACTCTTTTCATCCAACTTATGTACTTTTGCTATTATATTTGTGATAGTGAAGTTCCAATAGTTTGGAAAATGAGTTAAACTTTGTTGGGGTTCATAATTACATATGCGGCCTTGATTTGGGAAATTATGAACTTGAACTTGCTATGTGATTTTAAACTTGGATTTATGACCTTGAACTAGGTGATTTTGATCTTCAAAAGCTTGTCTACTATTGTGTGCTTAAAGCGGATGATGCTTAAAAGAATTAGTAGATCTTGCTATCAAAAGTAGGAATGTACGTCTTCTCTTGATGGTAGTTAGGCCCTATTAGAGAAACTTGAAGACATGCCAAGCATAATACAAATGCATATGTATATATCCTCATGAAAATAAATGCTAATGGAACACACTAGATACTCATAATGATATGTAAATGACAATGCTTCATAGATACTTGATGGATATATGATATAGGGCTTTGTCCATTTAAACATTAGTTCAACATTCAAATTTCAATATTTTGCAGTTGAGTTAATCGGTAAGGGCTAGTTAGAGACGAGTTAGTTTGGGTCCACGATTAATTCAAAGTTTAAAAATATTGGTCAAACTATGTTTAGGGCCACATTTGCTACCATGAATTGGGATTGAAAACAACTAGATTTAAGATGAGATTTAGATTCTTTGTGGAATGGGACTTGAGTTTAAGTTCAACTCAAATTTAGAATGACAACTAACTATTACATGAAAATACACCATTTGAATGCTATCTTATTATACTACTTGGATAAAGGGTTGAAATGAATCCAAAATGAATAAGGGAAATTTTAATTTTACTTTTTTATTATATATGACTTTGATTTTCATATTATATTTGTAAACTCTTTATAATTTTTGGTGACAACTCTAGGAATTAATTGTGTAAGTTTTTTTCATCAATATTTTCAATCACACTCAATGATCCATCATTAGAATAAGTGGACCAATGACATAGATTGCAATTAAGTCTCACTAAATAGTTAGCAAGGGAAAAATGAGTAGACATATGATCAAATGAGAGGATTGTGAGATAATAGAAAAAGCTAATAAATAATTTTTTAATAAATCATGTTTTATTAGGATTCAAATGTTTAATTTTCAAGTCAATTATAAGATTACTCATCGATTACTCAAAATTGTGTAATTGATTCTTGATAAAACAATGTTGAATTTAAGATTGACTAAACTAAAAATCACACCTTGGTGTGCAATGGGTGTGGCAAAGAGGTGTGGAGTGTTAATTAGGGAAAATTTGAGCCTATTTTTTTCATAAATTTGTGTATTACATGAGTTCAATTGGTTGGATATTCATAAAATGATATTGTTTGTGCAACAAACGTCTCTAAAAATGAGTGAAAGAAAACTTTTGAATCAAGAAGACAATGGAGATCTATGAAGAGGGAGGGGGAGAGATATGGATGTTTAGAGAGGGAGACATTTCTAGAGATGGAGGGGGAGAGAGGAATATAAAGGTAGCTATGAATATAGAGTGAGAGAGGAAGAGTGAGACAAATAGAGGTAGAGATGAATATAGAATGAGAGAGGAAGAGGGAGACAAATAGATATAGATATAGAGAGAGATAGGGAGAGAAAAAGAGGGATAGATAGAGAGGAAGAGATAAAGATATAAAGAGGAAGAGGGAGAGAGAGAGAGATAGAGAGATATATAAGGAGATATAGAGAGAGGGAGAGATATAAAGAGATATAAAAATAGAAAGTAGAGAAAGACAAATAGAGATAGAGAGGGAGATAGAAATAGTGGGAGATAGAGAGAGAAAGAGGGCTCAGGATAGATAAATGGGAAGAGAAAGAAATAGATATAGAGATATATGGGAAGACAAAGGGAGAGAGGGGTTGAGATATAAAGATAGATAGGGGGATAGGGAGGGAGCAAGAGAGGGAGAGATAGATAGAGGGGTGAGAGAAAGGGAGAGATATAGGTAGAGGGAGAGAGAGAAGATGGGGAAAAGGGATATACATGTAGAGAGGGAAAGAGAAGAGGGGGAAAGAGGGAGAGAGAGAGGGAGATATATAGATAGAGGGTGATATAAAGAGATAGCGAGGGATAGGAAAAGAGATAAAGAGATAAGGAGATAAATAGATAGGGAAATATACATAGAGAAGGATATGGATGGAAAGAGATAGAAAGATGGGTGAGAGGGAGATTGAATGAGAAATAAAGATAAAGATATAGAGTAGAAGAGATGGAGGGAGAGATGGAGTGAGTAAGATAGATAGAGGGAGATATTTCTAGAGATGGAGGGGAGAGAGGAATATAGACATAGAGATGAATATAGAGCGAGAGAGGAAGAGTGAGACAAATAGATAGAGGTAGAGATGAATATAAAATGAGAGAGGAAGAGGGAGATAAATAGATAAAGATATAGAGAGAGATAGAGAGAGATAGGGAGATAGAGGGGGAGAGATAGAGAGGGACATATAGAGAGGAAGAGTAAGATGGAGAGATAGAGAGAGATATATGGTGAGACAGAGTGATATAAAGATAAAGATATGAGGAGATATAGAGAGAGGGGGAGAGGAATATATATACATAGAGAGAGAGAGAGAGAGAGAGAGAGAGAGAGAGAGAGAGAGAGAGAGAGAGAGAGAGAGAGAGAGATGGGGGAGAGAGAGAGGGGACAGAGGGAGAGGGAGAGGGAGATATGGAGATAAAGGGTGATATAGAGAGATAGAGAGGAATAAGAAAAGAGATAAAGGGACGGGGAAATAGATAGATAGAGAGATATGTAGAGAAGGATATGGATAGAAAAATATAGAGATAAGAGAGAGAGAGTTGAGAGAAGAGAAGAATAAAGATAAAGAGTAGAAATAAAGAGAGGAGAGAGAACTAAGTAGAAATAAAGAGAGGAGATATATATATGGGTGGAGAGAAATAAAGAGAGGAGAGAGAACTAAAGAGAAATAAAAAGAGGGAATGATAAGGAGAGGGGAGAGAGAACTAGAGATAAATAAAAAAAGGGAATGATAAGGAGAGGGAGAGATAGAGATAGATATAACCTGGGAAATATAGAAGCAGTGTGAGAAAAATAGATAAACATATAAAGAGTGAGTGATGGAAGGAGAGAGAAAGAGGGAGAAATAGAGATAGAAAGAGGGTGACGATGAGAGAGAGGGAGATGTATGGATAGAAATATAAAGATATAGGAAGTGATATAGAGAGAGAGGTAGAGAGAGGAGGTAGAGGTAGAGGTAGAGAGATAGAGATAGGGTGAGAGGAAAAGGGAGTGTATGTATATATTATTTATAATTAATAATATGCATCATATTTCATATAATATGTAATAATAAATATAAATTAAATATATTTTTCAATAAATATAATATATTTTAAAAATAAATATAGATAAATATTAAACTTCTAATATATTTAATATTTTTTTTTATTGGTAAAGGTAAGTATAACCTGCATGATTATATTTATTCAACAAAAGAGTATTACAACTATCAAAAATACCTAGAAACATTTTCAACAATAGACAAAAAACTTTAACCTCCTCCAAAACCCAACAAACCTCACTTCCTCATCAACCTAAAAGCTACAAAAGCTTAGCAAAACAAAACAAAGGTTGTAAACATTACAAAAAATACTAGCAACCTATTTGCTAGTTTTCCTTTTGTCATGAGAGCATAGAATCATGTTGAAATCTTCCTCCCTCTTCTTCTTCTTTTTCCTCTGGACCTTATGCCAAATCTCCTCCAAATCCCTTTCCCATGAAGGTTCGCCCATGTCCTAAGCCAAAATGCTCTTCTCCTCTGATGAATCTACGCTCATACATTCCATTTTTCTTCCCAAACCACCCTTTGGAACGCTTCCCTACTCTTTCCCAGCCACTATACCCCCCTAACCCTTCAATATTTGAAGGAGGATCTTTGGAAGTTGTTGGTATTGGTCCCTTCATCGTTTTAGGTTCTTTCTCTATAAAAGAACCAATCATATCTTCTTTTTCCATCGAATAGTGATGTGGAGACTCCTCTTTCCACCATGTTGCCCGAGAAACCATTTTATGTTGGGAACAATGCTCAGTAATGTGACCCATGCTAAAACAACACCAACATTAGAACAACACACCTTCATAGTCTATTAATTGCTTCCACTCTCGACCATAAAACTTCAAGAGAGCAACCTTAGGGAGATCTTTTGTGATATCCATTTCAACAAGAATGCATGCATATGTAGTGTGTAGAAATTTAATAGAGCCTTCATCAACATATAAGAATTTCCCTAGCATATTACCAATGGCTTCAAAGCACAAATCAAAGATTGAGGAGCCTTACCCACATAGGAACCAAATCAAAGGATTCAAAAATTGGGTTGAAATCAGGATGCCAAGGTTTTAGCATTAGCATATATCTGTCCTCCCAGCTGCATTGATAATCACACAACATAGCATTCCTATCCTTCTCACTGTCAAAAATGACGGCAAAAATCCTCACATTAGGGTAGATTTGTACATCCCCTTTCAGCATAGGGCACCACATCTCAGATATTGATTTATGTAGGTCTGCCAAACCCGACTAGAATCCCCTAAACTTGCCAATCAACCCTAACTCTGCAAAATACTTTGCATTCTCCCCCACTTCGTTGACAATGCCATCATCAAACAAACCCGTCGGGGATTTTGCTGCGTAGTGTAAAGGTTACAACTCCTTCGCCGTTTTTAACTGCTTTGATTCTTCCCCTGAAATCACCCGCTCATCCCCCTGCTTCATCCATAGGCCATGTTGCTTGTTTCTCGTTCAACACTCGATTTGCACAGCCTCACATCCAGGACGAGCCCCAAAGGATGATCATTTTTGAAACCCTAACACCTTCGCATCCCCAAATTTCTAACCCTGCTCAACAGATATTTTCCCACCCTTCACAACATTCGTGAAAGGGTGATGCCATGCAACTGAAAAACGAGTATATATAGAAGAACAATGACTCGTCCCACCATGAGCAAACCTAGCTGCCGTTGACGAGCCAGAGGGCAGAGCAGAAGCCATCACAAAATAATATATTTAATTATTTTTAATAAATATAGTCTATATTTAATTATTTTTAATAAATATAGTATATATTTAAAAACTAAATATAGATAAATATTGAACTTATAATATATTTAATTAATATATGTAAAAAGTTAAATTATATTTATATTTAATAATATATAAATGTTAAATATATAATATCTAAATATTATATTATTGTGTTAAAATAGTTAAATATATAAAATATAATTTTATTTCATAATATTAAATTAAGAATATTCTAGAAAATTATATTTTATAATCTAAAATAAAAAATAAATACCATAAAAAAATAGTAAAAAATATTTTGAAAAATAAATAAATTATTAATTAAAAAATAAATTAGATAAATACTAAACTTATAATATATTTGATATTTTAATTAATAATATATGTAAAAAGTTATATGCTATTTATATTTAATAACTTATAGTGTATATAAATATTAAATATATAATATCTAAATATTATAATAAAAATATTTAAATATATAAAATGTAATTTTATTTTATAATATTAAATTAAAAATATTCTAAGAAATTATATTTTATAATCTAAAATAACAAATACCAAAAATATATATATATTGATATTCAAGTTTAGTATTTTATTAATATTAAAAAAAAGGCTACAATCTTTGCATCACAGGAAAATATTATCAACTATCAAAACATAGAGCCACCATGCCAAAAAATCCACTAGAAAAGACCACCGAGAAGGAAACAACTAGCCCCACCGACCCAACTACTGCACCTGACTATAACCAGTGTAGACCAACATGGCCATAAAAAGCCCACTCCACAAATAGGGCACCACCCAAAAAAATGCGAAGACAAAAAACAAAACCCTATGAGGACCAAAAAACCACCTAGAACCAGACTTACATAAAATAATTGGTCCTTGCAAAGGCCTCAAAATCCTTTGTCCATTCAACACCACCGACTGCCATCAACCCGAAAAACTTCTTCAAAAACTCCACCGCCATCGTCGCTATCATCCTGTGTCGCATGAGGGCTGGACCACTCAAGTCCAGAAGAAACAGATAAAGCTTCATAGTCTCATTCGAGCACCGAAGGAGCTCCAAATCGTAGGGTCTCGGGATACCTTTACCTTCTACCACCACATGCAGAACCTCATCAACCCCCACCACTAAATCTTTCCTAAACATCTTCTCAAGCAACAATTTCGCCTCAACTTTGGCTACTTGGTTATCCAGGAGGGAAGCTAAAAAAATGTGAGGAAACATGCAAATTATCCCTTTCATATTCCTTATTCTCCAAATGCCCGGAGCCCAAAATCATTTTAGTAGCCACAACGATCAAAGGATCATTATTGGCAAAATCCTCTTTAGTTTTTGGTCCATAATTTCCTTGAAGGAGGTTTGCCGCATCGACGACTACAGGGAAATTGGAGTGTCGACCCCAAATCTTGCCAGCCCATCCATCGAGACTTCGATTACAAACCTTGAGCACTTTTCCATTAACGCCCAAGCACAAACCACACCTAGAAAAAAGAAAGAAAATCACCATCTGCAACCCGAAGAAATTAAAAATGAGAATGAACCTTGTTCGGCCTTAATACCAACCAACAAAAGCACCAATGTCAATTACTAAGCTACCGTCACCCACCACAAATGGAGTGCTTCCAACCGTGCCGAATCCTTACTGCGGGGAGTAAATCCCTTAGGCAATATGTGCAATAATGAAGCTTCGAAATGGGCGTCATCACTATCCCCATCAACTCACGTACTTCAACATCAAGACAACTCTTGACCACTTCTTACTAAGATGGCCTTCCAATGTCGACCCTCAAGCCCTTCAAACTTGCCTCCACCAGTCTGGAGGGACGCCCTCCCTATCGCCCACATAAAAAATATATATTTTTGAAAACAATAGAAAATATAAATTATAACAATTTATATTATATAAAATATTATATAATAATAATATAATTTATACATTGAAAAAATATCTAATTCTTTGCTTTCTTTCTTCGTTCTTTGTTTTTGACCTTTAGTGGAAATGTAGAAAGAATATTTGATTTTTGCTTATAAAGTGTTTTATTTTTTTTAATATTATTTTTATTTATTTGGTCAGAACCATCATTACGCCTAGTTTCCTAGAGGCATCTAAGTGGCATCCCAAAAATCTGTGTAAAGTTTTTGAATCTACATTTAAAATGACAAAAAAATCAAATAAAAGAGATTTGATGGAAAATAAATTCAAATAAAAGAGATTTGATGAAACAAAAAATCAAATCAAAAAGATTTCAAAAAGAACAAATAAATAAATAAATAATAAAAATAATTCAAAAATTTGTATAAACTAAAAGAACAAAAAAATAAATAAATAATATTTTTGATCACAAAGAGAAATAAAGATTTGATCACAAAGATAAATCAATCAAAAAAGAAAATTAGAGAATGATAACTCTCCACTATTTTATATATATTAATATATGTAAGTTAGTTCTACCACATTCCACTGTTGATCATTAAAATCAATAATATGCCTTCATGTGAAAATTATAATGTTAATTCTTCGTAAGACATCACCGTAATAAAACAACCATCTAAAAATAACTTTAAAAAATTACATAACAAAACATCATACAATTTGACATATTGCCAAAAGAAACAAATCAAAACATCATACATTTTATAATGTTTATTATAGACTTCTGTTTTAATCTTTTTTAGCAGAACTCTGGAGGAAAGTCTAAGTTAAATTGAAAATTAGAAAATGTGGTGACCATTACATTCGAGAAATGAATGACACCGAACATTCTCAATGTAATAACTCGATACTGACTGAATTCTGGCTACAATTTCAGCTTCCTCACCTATGATATTCAAGCGCATAGCAGAGTTCATGTGAATTGAATGGATTCAGATCTGAAATTGGGTTGTCTACAGCTTGATCTTAGTAAGTACGCAAGGGGGTGTTCTGAATTGAAAAGGTTTTTAGTGCAGAATAAAAGGGCATAAAGAAGAAACAAAATAGAAATGCCACAGCCATCAGTAATCCTTGCAACGGCAGGCTATGACCATACAGTACGGTTCTGGGAGGCCACCAGTGGCCGCTGCTATAGGACTCTTCAGTACCCTGATTCTGTAAGTTCTTTCGTATTGTTCCATATTGAAAAGCAACCGCAGGCATCGTTGTCAACGTTTTTAAATTTTTTTCTTAATGGTTCCACCACCTAGATTGAATTACGTTGTTTCAATACTCCAGAACCTTAGTTATCTAGTATCTAATTACCTTCCTCATCCGATATATAACTGAAGGCAAATACTGTTATTATGGCCTCTGCGACCTCTTTTCGCTTACACGGGGATTTCATTTGCACTTTTATATTACTCAAATTAGTACCGCGGAGTTTTGACCAAGATTGCTTTCATTTTTGATGGTGTAATCGGAAATATTGATGCAAATAAATTACACACAGTTTTTGTACATCAGTAGTACATGGAAGAGCAGGAGGAATCTTGGACACTCAACACACATGTAGCAAGCCAAACACTTTACCAATGTTTCAAATACTCAGGAACCTAATCTTTAACATACAGGACATACCTTTCTTAGTTATAGGCAACATTTTGGGGTGTGGGGACTTGAAGTTGGGCTATTATATGGCTAGGATTTATCTGCCTTGGGTTTCATCCCTGGAGGTTTGTTTTGTTTTTCTTTGTTTTAATGTTTTTAGATTTAGTTCTAGTCATTTTTTCAGTTTCCAGGTTTTCTTTGTACCGTAGTACTGTTCTACTGTGACTGGGTTTAATTTTGAGTCCCAAATTGGTGTCCGGGTTGGAGGTGATCATCAAAGCAACCTCTGCATTTTTGGTCACACGTGGACATTGTCATGATTTCTGCATTTCTTCACATAGCAAATGTGCTCCTTTATCATTACGCCACAACTTTTGAGAGAGTAAAAGTGCATTTTCATGATTTGCAATTTCTTAGAATAATTTTATTTGAATCATAATGCTTTCCTTGGCGATAACATGCAAAATTATTGACTTACTTCTACATAGTGCAAAACCCTTTCAATAATTTTAAGTTTACTTCTAATCTTCTCTTATATTAATGAAGTTAATCAAGTTCTTATGAACAGAAATATTTTCAATGGTGGTACTTCTAAACCTGCAAAACATGATTCATAGCTCTTTCAAATAGTCCAAAGGGGGCTGCAAACATCTTGTAGTTATAAGCTTATTTGAATTTAGCGAGACTGCTAAATTTGGGCCTTCTTGAAAGCATGTTGTACCCCAAATAAATTTTTGGCATTCTGTGTAAATTGAGCTAAATCTTGTTAAAATGCCATGAAAGGTCTGTTTTAGGTCAAACCAATCATAAAATCTTGGTGGGTTTCTGTCAAGGAACACGTGTGCAAAATTCTAAAATTTGAAAATTAGGGTTTCCTTCTATTTTCAGTGGAAACCCCGAAAATAGGACCTTCCGAAATGATTGAAAATGATTTTGATAGGATTAAAAGGCTTCAATGATCACATTGGTCGTCAATCATCAAAAGACATGTTTTACTCTGGTGGGTCTATTTCTATTTTTCAGAACAAAGTTAGAACCTCCGCAGCCATTAATGGCAGATTGGCCAGTACCAGGGGCTGAAAGCTAAGCTTCAAAAGCTTCAACGACACAACCATGGCGGAAAAGATCTAAAATGATGCTGTTTGATGAAGGGGATTTTCAAAAATGAAAAATGCTGAAAATTGACTAAGTCTGGGATTTTCAAAAAATGAAAAATGCTAAAATTGACTAAGTCTGGAGAATGCACGCCTTGCTACCAAGAGGAGGCTATGCAGTCAAATGCCTTAGTCATTTTTCCCAAACATCCATACACGATGAATGTGAGACATAAAGAAATGGTGATCTTCGACGGAGGAGTTTCCTGAAAGTGAAAAAGGTCAAAATTTGACTAACTCTGGAAATGTTACGAAGGAGAGATTGTTCACATGCTGAAAAGAGCCTTTTTCAAGCAGGGGCGCCCATGATCTTTAAAGGTCAAATGAAGTCACCCAGATCATCCAAGGCATTCATTCTTGACGTTTGAGTGCTGGCTCGACAGTGAAACAAACATCCAGATCATCCGATGAATAGATCACTAGCAACTGCTGACGAAGCAAAAAGAGGCAGTTGAGGAATTGTCAGGAAACCACAGTTAACGGCAAAGTTCGAAAGAAAAAGAGCCTTTCCAAAAGAAAGGCGCCCTTCTTTCTTGACCTCCAGATGCTGATAAATGACTAAAGGCTTCCCAGGATATCTTTCTCAACCCAAGTAGATCTCGGAAACGCAACTGCAAGCATCAATACCTGACAGAGCAGTCAACGGATAATCTGGATCAAAGTAGGCAAATTGTCAGATGGAAATAATCAGGCTAAAAGGCAAAAGCGCCCTTTTCAAGGAGGGGCGCCCTTGGATAAAGGAACCCTAAACTGAAATCCAGGTCTTCTGAAGACAGTCATTCTTGGCGAAGCAGAGCTGGGTACCTGATGAGACATCAAGCAAAATCATCTGACTCTCCGATCAACGAGAAATCCAGATCAAAGCACGAGAGGTCATTTCAAAAGGCTGAAGAACGAAGATCAAAATTTCACTAAGGCATTAGCAAAAGCGCCTTTTCTTGGGAAAGGCGCCCATTCTTTGAAGCCTTAAACTCAGCTTTTTATCATCACCTCTCCCAGGCACTTCTCTTCAGTTTGGATCCAGCTCCGCAGTGAATGTGTTGTGACGTCTCAGGATCAACAGACAACGCCAGATTCAGGATCAAACAGGGGTCTTTCAGGAGAGAAAATACTTAAAAACTTTCAAGAAGCCAAAAGGGACGCCTAAAAGAAGTCAAGGGTCAATTTGTTGACTAAAGTCAAAAGCTTTTGAGTTAAAATTGGCTAAAAGGCTCCACGATCAGTGGAAATCACCTTTTCAACTTTAGATCAAGCCCAAATCACCTTTTGAGCTTGTCTTAGGTCCCCAAATTTGTGGATCTGAAGCTTAAACATACATATTCAAGGTGAAGGCGTCCCACTTCATTATTTCATTGCAGGTTGATGATCAAGAACAGCCATAAGCTCTCAAGGATGCCATTTACAGATCTGGCTAAGGTTTTCATCCGTTCTTCGATATTTCTTGCAGATCTGAAGCAGAAGAAGATTGCTAATCTGAGGTTGGATTAGAGACGGATTTTCTCAGAGAGTCAGATAAAAACTTCCAATCCATCTTTTGTCTACTTCCTCTCTTCTTGTCTTAGGTTTTCTTGCACATTTCAAAAAGGTGGCAGGCTACATCAGATCAGATCAACTGGGTAGATCCAGCATAATTTTCCAGAGGAAACCCATCTCGGCCAAATTTCCTAAAATCAGCATACTTGCTGCCCCTATTTTTGGGGGTTTTTCCGAAAAAGTTTCAAATTTCTGAGGAACTGGGTTTGTTCAGCATTGAAGCACGAACAAAACCCATGTGCCAGATTTTTTCCGAAAAATACTTCTCGGCAGGGCACTATTTTAGGGGTTTTTCAGAAGTTGTCTGAACACGTCCGTGTTTACAGTCAACAGGCGAGTTTTTCTTCACAGAATGACAATTTGGCATCCTTGGACTCCAATTGAACAACTAGACCTTGCACCAGCAACTCTCCAACCAGATCTTACACACATTGCTGGAGAGCAAACGGACATCACCAACAGTCTGCAGATCTTTATCTTTGAAAAGAATACATCTCCCGCTCAGTGGAGACCTGCAGCAGTTACTCTGGACGAAGAAGTAAGAAAGACTGATCTTGCAGCAAAAAGACCAATATTACCATCTCCCGCGTGGTAGTAAGCACCTTGACTTGCCAGCTGCGAAGAGATCATTCCAAGCACGAAGCCGCCAAAGTTACCAAGAGCAATAGCTTGCGCAAGAAGAGATGTCGTGTCATCAAAGCATTGAATATCCGGAGACGGAAGAAGTCAACACAGATCAAGGAGCTGTTGACCAGAAATGGAGAAGTGTGAAAAGTGCACCAAAGAAGGACGCCATACACCCTCCAAGTGGCATTCATGAGACTTGAGTTGACTTGATGCTTCTTTCCAAGTCAACTCAAGATGATATTAAATGTAGTTGGAGTTAACTTGATACTTCTTTCCAAGTTTAACTCCACTTTCCTTAAATCATGCATTGTCAGATCCCACTGATTAAGGATGTCTAATTGGCTTCCATGATTCGTGGATCTTAGATCTCCACTAAATGTGGATGTCTATTTTGGAGGGATACTTTACATTTAAGTTCACCTTTAGTTTGCTTTCAGTCAACTGAAGTAGTTTCCAGCTGACTCTTTGTTTACTTTCAGTTAACTGAAGTAGCTTTCCATTAACCTTGTTCCCCTTTTAGGAATAAACTTGCCAATTGATCGGGCAAGAACTCATTGTTACCAAGGAGATTTTGGGGTTGCCCACCCTTTGAGTGCCCTATAAATAAGAGCCCTTGGGCCCATTGTTTAACCTTTACTTCGTTATGCAAAATTGCTGCCATTGTTTACTCAAATATCTTGAAAAAGCCAATATTTGTTCACCTGATGAGAGTTCGCTATTGATTGTAATTGTGCATGATTTCGCCTTTGCTCCCAACTTTGTAATTCGCTGATGAAGCATTGAAGAGGAATATCGTGGCTTGCATTTTGATCATCTGCTTCAGTTGCGTCTACGCCTTGCAGTTTACTAGCTTGTTGTCCTCATTTCCTCCTCGATAGGAGTCCTCCTCCCTTGGATATTTGTTATTGATTATCGTTTGATGTTGTTTAATGTATTGACTTCCAAGCTATACTTCGGATAGGAGGCCCTCCTCCTTAGCAAGCTCGTTGGCCAAGGCATCGTGATTTTGTTGTTTCTAGTAAACTATTTCTTAAGCTCATACCTCGGATAGGAGTCCCTCCTCCTTGGCAGATCTCAGATCTAGTTTACCGTGTAGAGTGTTTGCTTGTACCAACCTTATCCCGGTGTATACCCGAGAGTTCAGAGCCTCGGCCATATCCTCTGGAGACGGTGAATTCAAGTGATCCAACCATCCCATTCCCGCTCCTTTACCCTCATGCTCTGTTCATCTTGAAGGTATTGGATAGATAGAAGCTAGTTAGTCGTAGTTAAGATCTGCAGAAACCAGAGAAAAGCTTAGCTACGGTGCATTGTGTTTATGCACCCTTGTGTCCTGCCGCTGAAGCATAAAAAAGATAGGAACTTTAGTTAACATTTCCCTTCCCTACGCATTGCTCCCAGCAGAGAGGGACTTCTCCTCTTTAAATAACGAAGAAGTGTTGCAAAACATTTGAAATAGCTGAACGTTTACAATCAGCACTCCAGAGGTGCTAATTTAAACGCCAACAGTTTTCTGGCGCCCACCGTGGGGCAACGAGGCATCAAACTTCAAGAAAAGCTAACGCTTTTATGTCACGGGAATGATCCTCTGGCATCCAATTGCATGATCCATACAAGAAGCAATGGATGGTAACAATAACAATGCTGGCAAGAGGCGTCCGCCTTCATTACCTTGGGGTAATAGTATTGGACCTTTGGCTTTTCAGGTAAATCATGAATTACCTAAAGGGTCAAGGAAACACTTCCCCCAATTTCATGGCGATGGAAGTCAACACCCAGATGAACATTTTGCTGCATTCACAACGGCTTGCGCCATCTTGCATGTGCCACATGAAGACATCGCAGTGCGTCTCTTTGTGGAGACTCTTGTTGGAGATGCTGCTGAGTGGTTCAGTCACCTGAAGCCAGGCATTATTACAAGTTGGGAAACTATGAGCGAGAAGTTTTTGGCGAGATTCAAGCCCGCTGAAGACAATCATATGTTGTTTGCCCAGCTTGCAAATTCAAAGATGGAACGCAATGAACACATGAGGGAATTTGTATCAAGATTTAATCGTCTTGTTACAAGAATTTCTTCTATGCTAGATCCATCACCAGAGATCCTGATAAGCTGTTTCATAAATGCTCTTCCATCAGAGATTGCTTTCTTCCTAAAGATGGCGAAAGAAACAGAGTTGAAGAGTGTGCAAGAACACGCCATCGGGTTGGAGGATAATATGATCACTTCCGGCTTGATGAAAACAGATTCTATCAGATCTCTAGCTCAGCAACCGTACCAGCCAAAGAGAGACAATCTTCAGCCACGGTTGCCAACACCTCCATCAAAACCAATGATTGAAGCTGCACACAGTGCAGTGTTTTGCTGTTTCCATGACAGTGATGAACATACCGGATCCACGTGTCCTGAGAATCTGAGAATGACCCAAATCATGGGATACGCTGAAGCTGCTCCCAGTTCTAGTTTTGTACCAACAAGTTCGAATGTTGTCTTACCACAGACGGACAACTTCGATGGCGACTCCGCAACGGGAAACTTCGAACCCGTTATTAAAGAAGAAAAAGAAGCATACCGTCAGTATTCTCTTGCGGTGAATCATGAAAATTTTTCAACGCCTGTGACTACACGTGTTCAACACTTGAAAGCACAGAAAGAAGAGGAAGAAAGATGGAAATCAAACGAAAAGGGTGAAGAGGTGCCTTCCACTTCCAATCCCAGATCTTCACAGAAGAACGCTGTGCCAGTTGCTCAAGAGACGTCTTCAGCAAATTTTGACATCGTAGCTTCCATGATGAAGAACAAGGTACAAATCTCTCAACTGGAATATCTTCAGGACCATCCAGAACAAATAGATCAGATTCTCAATGTTGTGAAGAAGCAGGCTGTGCTCAAGTCATCTGTTCCAGCAGGAGCAAAGGCTGAAGTACGTCCCAGTAATTATGTAACTCTGGCAGAGATAGAAACTAAAGATCAAAACATTGCTTGTTCTAAAAAGAGACTGACAGAGGACACAAGGTCATGGACAACACAGTTCGATGGAGGTTGTTCAGATACAAGTTCAAAAGCAGGGGAAGTGATCATCTCCCCTAAAGGACAATTGCACTCACCAGTGAAATTGGAATTCACTGAGGCTGAGAAAAAGGTGCTTTTATTAGGCCTCAAAGATGCCGAAGACATGGGAATCAAATTCCTATGTATTAAAGGCGATCTGGAGCTGACTTGTGAGCCAGTCAATGGATATTTTCAGGTCAGCAAAGATCACCTGCGGCATTATAGAAATCGAGTTTGGAACTCGATCAACTGGTTTGAAGAGTTCAACATCCCGAGGATGAACTATAGTGGAACTAATGCCTCAAGGGTATCAGCTTTCCCATTTGCATCATATTCTGAATTTTGTCAGAGTACTTTTGCTTGGATATATGAATACCTGAGAATCTTCATCCCAGAGGGATTATCTCCTGTAATTCCCATCAGAAAAGAAGTAAAGCCTTTTAGGCAGAAGCAGCACCGATGGGAGGCTCTTCGCTCTGCCATGAAGCAGGCGATACTTGAAGCATTTCGTCCCTTCGGGGATGGGGTGAGTTCTTTGTAAAATAATTTTTCTTTGCTTTAACGTTATGTTGTTATGTTTTTCCCCGTTCAGTGAAGTATTGTCGTGTTTTAGGTGATTTCTTAGATGTTTTGTCGTAGGTGAATAAATTGGGGGAACCCAATAAATAAGGTGAACTCTATTTTTAGGAATGTATGGAACCAAAGTCCTGACTCCGTTACCCAACTGATTATATATACTGGTCTACAAAACTTGAGATTCTCGGTTCTCCTATGCCGTAGGTATCCGACATGGTCACCAGACGGAGCCTATGTTGTACCCCAAATAAATTTTTTGGCATTCTGTGTAAATTGAGCTAAATCTTGTTAAAATGCCATGAAAGGTCTGTTTTAGGTCAAACCAATCATAGAATCTTGGTGGGTTTCTCACAAGGAACACGATGCAAAATTCTAAAAATTTGAAAATTAGGTTTCATTTCTATTTTCGTGGAAACCCCCAAAATAGGACCTTCCCAAAAATGATTGAAAATGATTTTGATAGGATTAAAAGGCTTCACGATCACATTGGTCAAGTCGGAATCATCAAAAGACATGTTTTACTCTGGTGGGTCTATTTCTATTTTTCAGGAACAAAGTTAGAACCTCTGCAGCCATTAATGGCAGATTGGCCAGTACCAGGGGCTGAAAGCTAAGCTTCAAAAGCTTCAACGACACAACCATGGCGGAAAAGATCTAAAATGATGCTGTTTGATGAAGGGGATTTTCAAAAATGAAAAATGCTGAAAATTGACTAAGTCTGGGATTTTCAAAAAAAAATGAAAAATGCTAAAAATTGACTAAGTCTGGAGAATGCACGCCTTGCTACCAAGAGGAGGCTATGCAGTCAAATGCCTTAGTCATTTTTCCCAAACATCCATACACGATGAATGTGAGACATGAAGAAATGTGATCTTCGACGGAGGAGTTTCCTGAAAGTGAACAAGGTCAAAATTCGACTAACTCTGGAAATGTTACGAAGGAGAGATTGTTCACATGTTGAAAAGAGCCTTTTTCAAGCAGGGGCGCCCATGATCTTTAAAGGTCAAATGAAGTCACCCAGATCATCCAAGGCATTCATTCTTGACGTTTGCCTGCTGGCGTGACAGTGAAACAAACATCGAGATCATAGATGAATAGATCACTATGGCTAGCGTGAAGCAAAAAGAAGCTGATTGAGGAATTGTCGAGAAACCATAGTTACTTGAAGGCAAAGTTGAAGAAAGAAAAGAGCCTTTCAAAGAAAGTAGCCCTTCTTTTAACCCGACCTCCCGGAATCTTGATAGTGACTAAAAGGCTTCCGGGATATCTTTCTCAACCCAAGTAGATCTCGGAAACGCAACTGCAAGCATCAATACCTGACAGAGCAGTCAACGGATAATCTGGATCAAAGTAGGCAAATTGTCAGATGGAAATAATCAGGCTAAAAGGAAAAAGCGCCCTTTTCAAGGAGGGGCGCCCTTGGATAAAGGAACCCTAAACTGAAATCCAGGTCTTCTGAAGACAGTCATTCTTGGCGAAGCAGAGCTGGGTACCTGATGAGACATCAAGCAAAATCATCTGACTCTCCGATCAACGAGAAATCTAGATCAAAGCACGAGAGGTCATTTCAAAAGGCTAAAGAACGAAGATCAAAATTTCACTAAGGCATTAGCAAAAGCGCCTTTTCTTGGGAAAGGCGCCCATTTTGTTGAAGCCCTAAACTCAGCTTTTCATCATCATGTCTCCCAGGCACTTCTCTTCAGGTCAAATCCAGCTCAGCAGTGAATGTGTCAGCATCATCTCAGGATCAACAGATCAAGCCAGATTCAGGATCAAACAGGGGTCTTTCAGGAGAGAAAATACTTAAAAACTTTCAAGAAGCCAAAAGGGACGCCTAAAAGAAGTCAAGGGTCAATTTGTTGACTAAAGTCAAAAGCTTTTGAGTTAAAATTGGCTAAAAGGCTCCACGATCAGTGGAAATCACCTTTTCAACTTTAGATCAAGCCCAAATCACCTTTTGAGCTTGTGTTAGGTCCCCAAATTTGTGGATCTGAAGCTTAAACATACATATTCAAGGTGAAGGCGTCCCACTTCATTATTTCATTGCAGGTTGATGATCAAGAACAGCCATAAGCTCTCAAGGACGCCATTTACAGATCTGGCCAAGGTTTTCATCCGTTCTTCGATATTTCTTGCACATCTGAAGCAAAAGAAGGTTGCTGATCTGAGGTTGGATTTAGAGACGGATTTTCTCAGAGAGTCAGATAAAAACTTCCAATCCATCTTCTGTCTACTTCCTCTCTTCTTGTCTTAGGTTTTCTTGCACATTTCAAAAAGGTGGCAGGCTACATCAGATCAGATCAACTGGGTAGATCCAACATAATTTTCCAGAGAAACCCATCTCGTCAAATTTTCGAAAATCAGCATGCTGCCTATTTTGGGGTTTTCGAAAAGTTTGAGAATCAAATTAAGGAAATGGAGTTTGTTAGGCATTGAAGCCACGAACAAAACCATGTGCGATTTTCGGGAAAAATGCTTCACCGACAAAGCTATTTTTGAGAAGGTTTTTCGGAAGTTAATGCGAACATGTCCGTGTTCTGATCCAACATGGCTGAGTTCTTCTTAGCCCGAGAATGACAATTTGGCGTCCTTGGACTCCAATTGAACAACTAGACCTTGCACCAGCAGCTCTCCAACCAGATCTTACACACATTGCTGGAGAGCAAACGGACATCACCAACAGTCTGCAGATCTTTATCTTTGAAAAGAATACATCTCCCGCTCAGTGGAGACCTGCAGCAGTTACTCTGGACGAAGAAGTAAGAAAGACTGATCTTGCAGCAAAAGGACCAATATTACCATCTCCCGCGTGGTAGTAAGCACCTTGACTTGCCAGCTGCGAAGAGATCATTCCAAGCACGAAGCCGCCAAAGTTACCAAGAGCAATAGCTTGCGCAAGAAGAGATGTCGTGTCATCAAAACATTGACTATTTGAAAACAGAAGAAGTCAACACAGATCAAGAAGCTGTTGACCGGAAGTGATGATGAGGTGTCAGAAACCTAGGAAGGACGCCATACACCCTCCAAGTGGCATTCATGAGACTTGAGTTGACTTGATGCTTCTTTCCAAGTCAACTCAAGATGATATTAAATGTAGTTGGAGTTAACTTGATGCTTCTTTCCAAGTTTAACTCCACTTTCCTTAAATCATGCATTGTCAGATCCCACTAATTAAGGATGTCTAATTGACTTCCATGATTTGTGGATCTTAGATCTCCACTAAATGTGGATGTCTATTTTGGAGGGAGACTTTACATTTAAGTTCACCTTTAGTTTGCTTTCAGTCAACTGAAGTAGTTTCCAGTTGACTCTTTGTTGACTTTCAGTTAGCTTTCCAGTTAACTGCTTGTTCCCCCTATTTAGGAATAAATCTTGCTAAATTGATTGGCAAGAACTCATTGTTAACTCAAGGAGATTTTGGGGTTGCCCACTCCTTTGAGTCCTATAAATAAGAGCCTTGGGCTCATTATTTGTTTAACCTTTACTTGCTATGCAAAATTGCTGCGCCATTGTTGCCAACACTTTGAAAGCGAATATTTGTTCACTCTTGGATGAGAGTTCGTTGGATGATTGTAATTGTGCATGATTTCGTGCCTTTGCTTTCCCAACTTTTGTAGTTCGTTGATAAAGCATTGAAGAAGAATATCAGAAGGCGCTTGCATTTTGATCATCTTATTTGAGTTATGTCTACGTCCTGTGTTTAATAGCTTGTTGTCTCATTTCCCTCCTCGGATAGGAGTCCCTCCTCCTTGGATATTTGTTATTGACAGTTGTCGTTTGATGTTGTTTAATGCATTGACTTCCAAGCTATACTTCGGATAGGAGTCCCTCCTCCTTAGCAAGCTCGTTGGCCAAGGTATCGTGATTTTGTTGTTTCTAGTAAACTATTTCTTAAGCTCATACCTCGGATAGGAGTCCCTCCTCCTTGGCAGATCTCGGATCTAGTTTACCGTGCAGAGTGTTTCCTTGTACCAACCTTATCCCGGTGTATACCCGAGAGTTCAGAGCCTCGGTCATATCCTCTGGAGACGGCGAATTCAAGTGAGCCAACCATTCCATTCCCGCTCCTTTACCCTCATGCTCTGTTCATCTTGAAGGTATTGGATAGATAAAAGCTAGTTAGTCGTAGTTAAGATCTGCAGAAACCAGAGAAAAGCTTAGCTACGGCGCATTGTGTTTGTGCACCCTTGTGTCCTGCCGCTGAAGCATAAAAAGATAGGAACTTAGTTAAACATTTCCCTTCCCTACGCATTGCTCCCAGCAGAGAGGGACTTCTCCTCTTTAAATAGCGAAGAAGTGTTGCAAAACATTTGAAATAGCTGAACGTTTACAATCAGCACTCGGAGGTGCTAATTTAAAGCGCCAACAATCCCATTATTATGCATCTTGTAAATATTTCTAAACTGTTTCGAGATGTCCTTTTGTAAATTGTAATTACACCAAGTCCAAAGATGTAATATTTTCAAAACAAATTACACTTTGACTTTGGTCAAAGTTAGGTGAGATCTCCTAAAATCGCTCACCTAACTTTCCCTGATTTTCTCAATCCCTTTCCTAATTTTGCTCATCCCTCTTTCTATATAATGTGAGGGATTTTCATTGTAAATGATCCTTTAGTGTTTTGCAACGAAGTGCTGCCCTTTTTGAAGCAAATTTGTGAAACTTTGCATTCATGCTTTGTGAATGAGATTCGATTAATAAAGAAAAGGATTGCAAGCCAAACTTTGCGTTGGATTCAATACTTTTGTGAGTTGATCTTATTTGGTAGTGATTAGCTTGAAGAATCTGAAGGACTCTAAGTAGTTTATGTAAACTTTGTGTTACATTTATTATTTAGATTGCATTTGTATTTCTATTTATCATTTGGTTGAATGATCTACAAGACTTTGTGCTTGTAATCATTCATGCTCTTGCATGTTCTAGTTGAGTGATCTACAAGACTTTGTGCTTGTAATCGTTCGTGCTATTTGACACTTTTGTTGGATGATCTACAAGACTTTGTGCTTGTAATCGTTCATGTTGTTCGAAGAATTGTTGCGTCTAAGAAGACTTTGTGCTTCTAACGTAGCAAACGGTACATCTGCACAGATCCAACACTGATAAAGCTACGGAACGACTTTGTGCCATGAGGCTTTCCTTTTTACTTTGTTTGTTTGTTGTGTCACTTCTGGTATCTCTCGGCTTCCTTTGGCGAGATGAGATATTGGTATCTGCTAGTTGTTAGTTTAAGGTTATCGAGGGGTGAACTTCCAGGTGAAGCGTTGTAAAATCTTCTCGAAAAGAGAAGGATGAATGTAACTTGCACTTTTACTCAAGTAAAGAGTTTGAGTGTACATTTTGTAATTAGCGGTTTGAGTTACTATAAACTACGTTAGCGGTAAGAAGAGCTCCTTTCGAGAAGGGAGAGATTCACATCTCCACATGGCTGTGGTTGGAAGTCAAGTTGTGTAATCATCAGAAAGAGTTGATTACATAATTTTCACCCAACAAGCCCCCCAACTCCTTGAGGGATATCAGAGTATGCCTGGTGATTTCAAAGCACAGTACTCACTTAATGATTACTTGACTTTTGTTGTCACCTTGCACCCAAAAAATATTGGATTGGTAGAGTATTTCAAGAAGATGTATAAGGAAAAAATTAATGAAGTTTCGGTTGAGTTCATTGTTGATGTTGCAGATAGAAATGACAACAATACTGATTTTTGTAATAGTAGCCAAACTATTGAGCCTAATCATGATGTAGATGTGATGGTACATGAGGAAAATGTTGTGGAAGGATCTACAAATGTTGGCACGCAAGTTGGAAGTGTCAAAGATGAGGAGTGTGCCGAGAATATAAGCTCTAATAATTCTGATTTTATGAACAACAGTCCATTACCTTCACAAAATCATGAGGTGACAGATAAAGTACATGAAGATAATGGTGGAAGTTTGCGTTCTATCTCTCTCCGTAGAGAGAAGGGTGCAAGGAGAGAGAAGGAGGTTGTTTAGGAGGAGTTTGATTCTACCCATTGGTTCTAGGATTGGGAGATGGTCGATTCAGTTCAGCATGGAGTGGGTGTGCAGTTTATGAATAATCCATTATTTGAGTCGGAGGCAAAAATGGTTTATGATAATCCACTCTTCGAGTTGGATGTTGATCTCCCTCTTGACACTAGTACTAGTTTGAGCAATGATCTCAGTGTTTGGGATCTTTCCAGTGCATCGAGATTCCAAATAGGGCTCATGGAAGAGTTTTACAGTGTGTACACGGTTAGGTGATAAGTAGTTGCCCAGTTTTGGCGCTTCCATATTTCACACAGCCGTTTGTTTTGGAGTGTGATGCCTCAAGTGAGGGCAGAGGAGCAGTGTTGATATAAAACAGACACCGCATAGATTTTGAGAGCCGTAAGTTGAGGGGACCTGAGAGACTATACTCCATCTATGATAAGGAGATGCTCGCCATTATGCATGCCTTGGCGAAATTCATACAGTATTTTGTTGGAGGGAAGTTTGTGGTGAGGACCGATCACAATAGTCTTAGATAATTCTTGAAGTAGAGGGATTTGAATGAGAGACAACAAAAATGGGTCAGCAGAATACAGGCATATGACTTTGATAGAGTATGTGAAGGGGAAGAAGAATGTGGTAATGGACACCCTCTCTAGGAGACCTTCAACTTGCTCACTTTCAGAGATTTCCGCAGATTGGAAGTCCCTCTTGTTGGTAGAGTACTCCAAGAATAAGTTTGCTTGTGAGTTGATGGATGGATTGATTCAGGATGGTAGGTACAAAGTAGTGGATGATGTGATTTATTACAAGGATAGGATCTACTTGGTGCCAGAGTCTAGACTGAAGGAGAAGATATTGCAGGCTTCTCATGACACTCCCTTAGCAGGCCATCAAGCCTATTTCAAAACTTATAGACAGGTCAGAGAGAAATTCTCATGGAAGTGCCTCAAGGATGATGTATTGAGACACGTCAGGGAGTGTGTGACTTGTTAGTAGAACAAGTTAGAGCATACACATCCAGTCGAATTGCTACAACCTGTTGGGTGAAAATTATGTAATCAACTTTTCGATAGATTACACAACTAGGACTTCAGCCACAGCTATGTGAGATATGAATCTCTCCTCTCAGAAAAGGGGAGGCACCCTTCTTACTACTGATGGAAGCGATGGTAAAACAAATAAAGTAATTACACAATGTACACAATACTTACGAAGTGGGGGGGCTGTGTTACATTCATCCTTCTCTCTTTTTTCAGAGAAGATGTTTACAATGCTTCACTGTTGGAAGTTCTCAATTCTTAATAATTCTAAATGATCAACTAGCAGTAATACCAATACCTCTATCTTTTCAAAGCAAAGTGTAGAGATACCATAAGTAATTAACAATAAACAAGTAAAATAAAGGGGAAAGCTCACGAAGGCACAAAGTCGTTTCGTAGCTTTATCAATGGTGGATTTGTCATAGATATGTCGCTTGTCGCATTAGAAGCACAAAGTCTTCTTAGATGCAGCAATTCCTCGAACAACATGAACAATTACAAGTGCAAAGTCTTGTAGATCATCCAACCAAAATATCCAAAGAGTAGGAACAATTAGAAGCGCAAAGTCTTGTAGATCATCCAACCATAGTATCCAAAACACAAATGTAAATCTAAGTAAAAGATGTAACACAAAGTTTACATGAATTGCTTAGAGTCTTTCAGATATCGCTTACTAATTACCACCAAAAGAGATCAATTCACAAGATTATCGAATCGAACACAAAGTCTGGCTTGCAATCTTCTTCTTTATTGATCAAATTTTGTTTGCAAAGTATGAACACAAAGTTTCACAATTTTTTTCAAAAAGGGCAGCACTTCGTTGCGAAAAATTAAAAGATCCTTAATACAATAGAAATCCCTCATATTTATAGAAAGAGGGATGGGCAAAATTAGGAAACTAACTTGAGAAAATCAAGGAAAGTTAGGTGAGCGATTCAAGGAGATCTCACCTAACTTTGACCAAAGTCAAAGTGTAATTTGTTTTCAAAAGATTACATCTCGAACTTGGTGCAATTACAATTTACAAAAAGACATATAAAATGTCAGGAAATATTTACAAGATGCATAAAGGGATGCATCGAATATGTATAACACTGGAGATCAGGAACCTTCATGTTTCCTTTCTTTGGGCGTGGAAGTCTTCGTATTTCTTCCTGGTTTCCTGCACGAACTTCTCATCTGGACAAACGGTGTAACCCACAATGGTGTGAATTCTCGTGATCGATCTCATGGCAGATGAGTGAACCTTCTTGCACCTGTCAAGATGCATTTTCAGGTTATCCAATGTGAGCCTTGTATCACAAATGACGTTCAGAGAGGCTTCTGAAAAGTCTGCGCTGTCAATCATCTTCATGATGGCTTCCTTGAAGATCTAGGATATTTCTATGGCTGGCAGGAAGATACGATTTTCCTCAAGAAGTTGTCCTGGCAACTCCTTGATACCTTTTTCGAGAATAACACGATGCCCTTCGATATCTTCCTGCACTTGGTGGAGATCTTCCGTAAGAGATTGAATCACTTGAATTCGGTGTTTCAAAGATTCTCTTACCTCAATGAACTTTTCTTTGTCGTGAATTACCTCGGCTTCCACCAATTTACTGAGCTTTACCTGCTTCATCTGTGACCATGACAGCAGGCACTTTTCCATATGTCTGCGCTCTTAGGAAAGTAAACTTTTTTCTTTATCAAGCTCTGTGGTGAGCTTGGCCAACAAAGTAGTTTTCTCGTCCGCAACAATTATGATCTGAGATCCATGTTCTATGATCTTCTCAACGAAATCATACAACACCCTACCTTTGGAGGCGAACTTCTCAGCTTTCTTGACAGTTGGGTCCTCAATACTTACCACTGCCAGCGGTTGTGCATTAGTTGAAGATCCTGCAAGTCTCTTTACAACAGTAGCATAATGCTCTGCCCTCTGTTTGTACATATTGCGAGCTTGCTCCATTTTATCCAATCTTCCAGCCAAGATGTCCAATGTCACTTGTGCATCTTCTTTTGCACTTTCATTGGTAACCTTGCCAAGCTGGACTCTTGTTACCGTGTAGTCTTCCATATTGACATCTCCTCGCGGTGGTATGCCAATCTCCGCATACTTGTGGCCAGTCTTGTCAACGTTTAGCCTTGAGTATACTTTTGCCTTTTTCTTCCCTTTAGCCTTTGGCGGGACTATCTCTTCGAGGTCGAGCTCCTCTGGAGAGATCATTTGCTTCTTACGCTTCGATACTTGAGATATCAACCAAGGGGGAAGGAAGGAGGTGTGAACTTCTAGATTCACTGTCAACTCAGTTGTCATTGTCACCTCTGAAGTTACCATGGGTATTGTGACAATAGGAGAAGTGTCTGTCATCATTGCTCTTGTAGACTGCACATTGAGCTGATCACGCATTGACTCATTCATGAACCGATTGAATTCAGTTTCAGAAGTGATCATACGTCGGTGAAGACAGGCTAGGAAACGATGATGGAGGACTTGACAGTATATCAACGTTATGAATGCTTGTCACCGAGGGAGTACCAAGCGGGGTTGATGCTGCAGGAATAGTGGCTACCTCTACTGCAGGAATGCATGTGGTAGGAATGGATGAAGAGGGAACAGGAGGTGGAGGGGTACTCGAATTTGGCGGGGTATGAGGAACACTGGAAATCACAGGCGATGACATTCTGGGAATTTCCTCAACTACATTCTTAGGTGGAGACATAGTTCTTTCTTGATCATGCCTGGGTTCCTGTTGATCACCCTCATGTCTCTCCAATTCTGGTTCACCTTCGGAATCACCTTCAGATTCTTCTTCAGAATCTTCTTGAGACTCTTGCCCACTTTTAGAAACTTCTTCTGCATTGGAGTTTGCTTCTGCTGAGTCTTCATCTTCAGCAGATTGGTCACTGGAAGTACCTTCTTTATCAGAATCTATCTCTTCTAAAACAACCTTTTTACCTTTAGAGCGAGATGGATCAGATTCCGTGGTTTCTCCTTCTGGGATGGCCTGGGTATCTTTCTTGCCAACAGTAAACTTGATCCTGGGACCTCTTCGTGAAGAAGTGGGAACAGCTGCTGATTTATTTTTCATGAGTTCTTGCTATCGGCGAGCTTCTGCTTCAAATTCTTCTGCTTCCGAATCTATTTTGAAACTTTTCATTTCAAAACCATGCTTATGTAACCATTCTGCAGTATTGGATAGGATTGGCGCCAATCTCTCTCTCATGCTAGTACTTTCTTTCCTAGATCATTGAATTGCAGGCAACGGCCTTTTAGAAACCTCTTGTTCATCATAGACAACATTCATGATATCGCCAGGATCTGTAAAATCCTCTGGTAGGTCAGCAATATCAAGGTCTTCGATCTACTGCATAGTCAACCTGCAATAATCCATTTTGCGAATGGCTTCTTCATCTCTGCAATCAACCCAGATGTCTTCAAAATGGTACTTGTGATGATGACCCTTTTGCAATTGCCTTCTGACATCCCGGTAATCAAAATCAAACCTATACCTGTAGGTCCTGATTGTCATGATTTGAATGGCGTCTTGTTAAGATGCATTCACAGTGACCAAATTGAAAAAGTCCTTCATGAGTTTCATGATGGAGCTGCAGGAGGTCACTTTGCGCCCATAACTACTGCCTGGAAGGTTATGAGAGCTGGTTACTACTGGCCCAGCTTGTTCAAGGATGCGTATGCCTGGTCAAGAAAGTGCATCAAATGTGCTCTGTTTTCAGGAAAGGAAAAGTTGCCATCTATGCCCCTGCACCCGATTCAAGTAGAGCAGCCCTTCATGAGATGGGGCATTGATTTCATCGGTCCAATAAACCCACCTTCCACTACTGGTCACAAGTGGGTGCTCACAGCCACTGATTATTTTACAAGGTGGACAGATGTGGTTGCATTGAAAGAAGCAAAAGAGTCTTCAGTCTTGAGCTTCTATGAAGACATAGTCACTAGGTTTGGAGTGCCTGACTCCATCATCTCTGATAATGCCCTTGCATTTGTGGGATTAAAACTGACCAAGTGGGCTGTCAAGCATGGCATTCATTTGAACACCTCCTCAAATTATTACCCTTAAGGTAATGGTTTAGCTGAAAGCACGAATAAGAACCTCATCAGGATCATCAAAAGAACCATAGAGGATAACCAAAAGCCCTGGCATGTCAGTCTAAAGAATGCACTTTGGGCGGACAGAGTGACCCCTAAGAGGTCTGTTGGTAACTCGCCTTACATGTTGGTCTATGGCAAAGAGTCAAGATTACCCCTATTTGTGGAGCTACCAGCTCTAGACATTGTTCACCAGCTGGAGGTGCTTGAGGGACAGGACCCAATGTCTGCAAGGTATGCAGAGCTCATGGAGCTCGAAGAATCAAGAGACAGAGCAATGAAAACTTTGGAGGATCATCAGCTCCAGACAAAGAAGACATTCGACAAAAGGGCTACAGCAAAATCTTTTAAGGAGGGAGAACTTGTGCTTAGGTGGGACGTTCTTAAAAGCAGACCAGGCCATCACACCAAGTTCGACAACATGTGGACTGGTCTGTTTGTTATCACAGGCTGTAAAGAGCACAATGCTTATCAACTGGCTACAACAGAAGGAGATTTGCTTCCTATCCCAGTCAATGGGATACACCTTAAACCCTGCTTTCGTGCCTGATAAGTGCCTTTCTTGTACTTATCTAGTTACGTTTTATGTTTTCAATAAGTACTTTGCACTATGGTTCGTTAGTCCTCTGTTTTGTTCCATCTCCCAAATGCTGTTTTAATACGGTATTTTTTCTGTGCCGTTTTCCCTTGTTTTGTTTTTGACAACCTTTTGTGTCCTATGAGTCTCATGCGTATTGCAACCATGTGTCGACTGACATTTTATGTGTTCTCTGAGTTGTCCCAATGACTCAATGCCCAATGGATAGGCCTAGGCCACTGGTTCTTATGTTTAGTAGGAAAACATCCCGCAAAGGTCGCCAGAATTGTTGCCTCTATTTCACCTATAGTTAAATCAGGCAAGATGATCAAATGTTAGATCTTCAGAGGTTAGGTGGGACATTCACACAAGGGCAAAGACTCTACATCTGTTGCCAGGTCGCGGGGAACTCAGTGGGAGAAGCTACCCTAGAAGGATTCGGCATGAAAATCATCCAAGGAGAAAGTCGAGAGGACCCTCCTACTGTCTGGCCGACTGACTGCTTGATTCATTCCATCTTGAACAGGTTGCTGAGACCTAGTTTTAGTCACGCCGAACGAGCCTGTAGAGCTATCGCTATAACGGAGGAGGTTCGGTATGACCTCTTACCGCGTAGATTTTCCTTGGCCGATAGGCCATTCAATCGCTATTCGGCAAGACTCTTGGCGACTAAGGGCTTCGGGGAGACCTACAGCTCTCGGTGAGAAGTCCCAGTGAAGGTCGATGTCTTACAGACTTCACATGGGTTCCCCTTGGCATAAGGAGATAGCTTTGCCAAAATGTCATACTGAGGTGGAGATGTCTCCCCGAAATGAAGCAGAGCTCGGCGAAGGGCGAAAAGATTTGGCAGGAGTCTTACTGAATGTAGGAGCCTCCAAAACGAAACAAGGGCAGCGTTGGCAAAGGATATTGCCTTCGGCAGGATGTCTTGCCGAAGGATAGGTGTCATGCCGAAGAGATCAAATGAGGTGGCATCGGCGTGAGTCTCACCGAACATAGAGGTTTCGCCATAACATTTCGGGCTCGACAGGAGGTCTTAGCGAAGGCGAAAGTCTCGCCGAAAGGAAGGACGAACCTCGATAAAGAGGATCTCGGCAGGAGTCCCGCCGACACAAGGAACCTCGGTGTAACTATGGGGACTTCGTCGAAATGTCTTGCCGACATTCAGTGTCTCAACGAAGAAAAACGAATGGAGCTCAGCAAGAGTCATAGAGCTCGGTATAGAGTCTCGGCGAATAGAGACGGTCTTGCCAACCGCAAAGAGACCCCACCAAAGCATGAAGGGCTCGCCAACTGATGATGTCGCCCGGAGGTCATACCGACAGCAGGAAGTCCTGGCGGCATACGAGGTGTTGTCGGCAAGAGTTTTGCCGAACGATGAAACCTTTAGAACAAATAAAGAGTTTGTCGAAGGAAATGAGGTCTACAAGAGGTCTTGGCGACGATAACGACTCTTGGCAACAGGCACGGGTTTCGGCAAGAATTTGCCTTCGGCATATGTCTTGCCGAAAGATAAGGGAACCACCGAAGATAAAAGAAGGGCCTCGCCAGGACTTGAGGCTTTCCCAGTAGTGTCTCGGCGACTGGCAAGGGTTACGCCGACAATATTTCGACGAGGTGTCTTCGGCGTAGCAAAAGTTCGGGAAGACCTCTTCCCGACCAGCGGGAGTCTCAGCGAAGGAAAAGAGGAGCTCGGGCAGAATGAGGATGGGGTTGGCAGGATGTCTCGCCGACCAGGCAAGTTTTTTCCGAACTCAAAGCAAGCTTTCGGCGGAACAGGGAGACTTCGATATAGAGTCTCGGCGAATGGAGTGCATCTTGGCGACGAAAGCGGATGTCGATATGACAGAAGAGGAATCGGTATGATTGTTAGGGCTCGCTGAGAGCTCTCAGCGACGGCTCCATATCTTGCCGACGCCTACGAGAAGATTTAACCGCATCGGGGAGACACGTTTAGTGTCTCACCGATATGCGGTTCAATAGGAGATTTGACCGCCCAAATGATCTGCGTGGAGTTAACTCAGCCGGTTAGAGATCGAGGATCAACTGTGGCAATCTGAAAGGGCATTAACAGGATGAGGGGCGACAGAAGCAATAGCTTTGAAAGAAGCAAAAGAATTCAGTTTTGAGTTTTTATGAGGATATAGTCACCAGATTTGGAGTTCTTGACTCTATCATATCTGATAACACTCTTGCATTTGTGGGATTAAGATTAACTGATTGGGCTGTTAAACATGGCATTCATTTGAATACATCCTCAAATTATTACCCTCGGGGTAACGATTTTGTAATGTCCTTTCTAAGCTTGCAGTTTCAGTGACCGTTGGCCTTTCGTTGGGAACCCGGAGGCTAGTCGGAAGTTAAAATTAGGGTTTCCTAATTTTGAGGAGGTCATTGCTCGGAGATGAAGTTTTTAATGGCGGATTCCTTCTGGGTTTTCAGAGGGCTTCGCAGTGGTATGCTCGTCTCAGCATTCAGAGTACTTTTTGGAATTTACTATTTTTAGTAAATTCTATTTTTGGCAGCTTTCCAGTGAGCTCAGGTTGGTTGACTTCCGGTTCCAGTTTGATCAGTTGACTTCATCAGTATTTGCTTCAGGGCCTTTGCGAAAGGATAAGTTAAGTCATTAAATTAAAAAGTCACGTTTTAATTATTATAATTAAACGTTGACCCTTGGCTTAGGCTTAATGACTTTATGTTGTGTTTAAAAGGTGGGTCCTTGAGGGTGGCGCCCTCATTGAAGAATAATTTAATATTTGTCTAAGTCTGAACAAAGGTTTGAGGGGCGCATATTCCAAAAGAGGATATTTAATTAAAATATCAACTATTAATGCCTTGAAGAGAAGGTACGCCTTCTTGAGAAGATGAAAGTTTTGACCTAAAAACTGTTTCTAGGGTTTCGTGAAGTCAAGCAGAAATTATAAAAAGGGAGTCTTGTGCATCATTTTGATCATCTTGGAAATTACACTGTTATGCTGCCGGATTGATTCTGGATTGTTCGAGGGATGAAGACCTCCTAGTTTGGGCATCTCTTCTCGTTTGAAAGACAACGACTAGTGATGATTATTAGCCTACTTGTGAGTGCATCTTAGCTATTTCATTTGTGTTCAGTTTTGCATTGAGAAATCTGTTTTGAGTGTTTTAGTGTTTCAGCTTATTGCATTTTTTATACACAGCAGATTGCATGTTTCACTCATATCTTGAAAAATACAAAAATAGTCTTTCTGGGTATTAGCTCATTCCATTTGTTTGTCGGAAGCCATCATATTCTCCAGTTTTCATATTTTATAGTGCTTGCATCATTTTTAAAAAGAAAATCGCCTTTTTCCTTAAGGCCGTACCTTTTAGATTTCTTGGGATTTGTGCATTGTTATTCCATTGCGTTTGGAGTCGGGGTTAAGGTTCTAGATTGGGCGCATTCATCATATTAGTCTATTGCATCTTGGTTTGGGCCATTTGAGTGAGTTGTGAGGGAGCTACAAGTATTTGTATCTATTCACAGGCTGCTGTTTTTAACCAGCAATATACAGATTTGTAGAAGCAGAAAAAACAGATTGTCATTTGTAAAAGTTGTAATGATTCTTATGGCTTATTGAGCTCAGTCAAGAAGAGATTGTAATGTATTGCATGAATCATATATACGGTTCTAACATCTTGACAGGCATATGATCTTATATTGTAAACTGACCAGTAGTACTGGCAGTCATTATCCAGTTTGTTGCTTGAATTGGTATTGTTCAATTTTCATTTGAAGTTGTAATAGATAGATCTCCGCCCTATGGTCGCTACTATCCCACTCCGGGCTAGAAAGCACATTCTGGGTGTTGAGGGTTTTCAGTTTTTGGCAATTTCCTTCAAGCAGTAGATTTGGTATTCAGCATTTTCTTTCAAGCAGTAGATCTTGTAATCACTCCGTCATATGGTCGCCCCTCACTCCGCATTGGATTGGGTAGCACATACTTGACGTTGAGTTCCTTTCTGCAAGTAGAGTAGAAGACCCTCTGACCAATGCTCATCCTCAGCGGTGCCATTCTGGTTAGAGTTGTTTCCTATACGTTTTGGTTTTCTCATCTAACCTTAACGGGTGCACTGTCGTAATTTGTTAATTGTAAAAATCAAAAAAATTTGGCTCGGAATATTTCAGTGGTATCAGAGCCATCATCCTGCCATCCTGTGAAATCAGCCTTCTATGAGTGACAGAGAACAGAGGTATTTGGCAAGAGTATACAAGAGAGGTACAGTTCAGACACAGTTGCATCAAGCCCCAGAAGGTCACACAGCTTCCGAGGTTTTGAGGGCTAATTGGGAGCCTTCGCAAGAAACAGAAATGGGGGATAATGAAAGAAGTTCTGGCAACAGAGGTGACAATGGGAAGGGTATAGACAATTCAGCCAATTTGGGTCAAGGACTCGATAAGAAGATGGACGCCATGATGGATATGTTTTCTCTCCTGTTGGGGAGATTGGGTCCCAATATACCACAACACAACACAGGGCATACCGGGGAGCACAGTGCTTCCAACCCGCACAATGGTCATGTTGCCCAACCTGCAGTGAGCAACACTTACATTTCTGCTAGACCATTCAAACCCACGTTTCTGACACCAGCAATCCCACAGCCTGATCCTGAAGAAAATGTTTCATCCTTGGAGAGGGTGAGGATAGGCCGAACAGAGTATGACACTCTTCCTGATGAAGTAAAAATTGACATGTCCTTCAATGATTACATGGAGTATAGAAGGAAGGATAGAGGCCAAGGGAGAAACTATGATCAAAGAAGAACCCCAGCACAAGGAGATTGGAATCAAGCTCTCAACAAGGTTACGCTTGCCCATTTTGATGGAAGCGATAATAATTCTGCTCGAGCCTGGTTACAAAAACTAGACAACTATTTGGCACTTAGGCCAATGGCTGAAGAAGAAGCGATTAGATTCGCTACGCTACACCTAGATGGGGTGGCGCATGAATGGTGGTACCATGGCCTAGTCACCTTAGGTCATGGGTCTATCACTAGATACGATGAATTCTCCAATAGATTCATTGAAAGGTTCGAGAAGAAGGACCCAGAAGTGCACTTTAGGGAGTTGGCACAGTTGAGACAATATGGCACTGTGGATGCCTACATAGCTGAGTTTCAAAGACTTTCAGTTATGGTCACTGGAATCACAGAGAGAAGGTTAGTAATCCTATTCACTGAAGGATTGATGGAGCCAATCAAGGGTTGGATCAAAGCTTTTGATCCACCGTCCCTACAAGAAGCAATGAAAAAAGCTAGAAACATGGAGTGGGCTGCTCCCAAAGCTAAGTTCCATTCCAAACCAGCTTTTCACAAAGGAGATAGAGGGAAAAAGTTTCATCAGAAGCCTCATCATAAGGAGTTTAAACCACAGAAACCTCATGGCTCAAGATTGGATCCAGAGACTATCAATGAACTCCGTAGGAAAGGTTTATGTTTCCGTTGTTGGGAAAAATGGTCACAAGATCATGTGTGCCCAAAGGGGCTAAAATTCATCAAATTGAGTTCTACACAGCTGATGAAAGCAATTCTGATTTTTCTGATCAGCAAGCTGACTTTGAGGACAGCGATGAAGAAAATACTCCAGTAGAGTCTGAAGGTGAAAAAGAAAGTGGTGGTACATTGGCTCAGCTTTCGAGCTTCCAAAAGAATGAGTCCTTTAAAGTTCGGGGAATGATCAAAGGGCAACGTATTGTTGCTTTGATTGACACTGGTGCAACACATAACTTCATAGACGAAGTTGTGGTGGCAAAGAAAGGATTGCAAACAGAAGACTTTGAAGGGTTCAGAGTTATGGTTGCGGATGGGTTTCACATCTCATGCACCAAGAGGATTCCGAACATGTCAATGCAATTGGGCAATTACGAAGTCAAGGATGACTTCTATGTGGTCAGTATTGGAGATACGGATGCTGTCCTTGGCATTCAATGGCTGCGATCTCTTGGAGAGATCTCTCTAAATCTGCAAACTATGGAGTTGAAGTTTCAATCCGATGGGAAGAAGGTGGTGTTGAGAGGTATGTCAAATGGTGGTCCTCGGATTGTATCATTCAAGAGGATGGCGAAGTTGATACGTCATGATCAAGTGGAATGGGCTGCTGAGTGCATGATTCTTCCAGCGAGTCTAGCTGAAACTAAAGTAGAACATCCTCCTGATATCCAATCTTTACTCACCAAAAAGAGTAAAGTGTTTGCTGATTTACCTCCTGGACCTCCTCCTGATCGAGGTTCAGAACACATCATAGAGCTCAAGGAAGGAGCTAAACCGGTGATCACAACTCCATACCGGTATCCGAAGAGGCAAAAGGATGAGATTGAGAAGAATATCCGAGAACTTTTGGAGATGGGTTTCATACGCCCAAGCAAGAGCCCTTTGCTTCTGCAGTGGTTCTTGTAAAGAAGAAGGATGGTACCATGCGCATGTGCGTGGACTATCGTGCTTTGAACCAAAGCACTATCAAGAATAGATACCCCATTCCCAGAATAGATGAGCTCATTGATGAGCTACATGGGGCTAAGTTCTTCTCAAAGATTGATCTAAGATCGGGTTACCATCAGATAAGGATGAGGGGATCAGATGTGGAAAAGACAGCTTTCAGGTGTCACTATGGCCACTTCGAATTCTTAGTCATGCCTTTTGGTTTGACTAATGCACCGGCCACCTTTCAGTCTTGCATGAACCGTGTGTTTCAGAATCACTTAAGACGGTTTGTATTGATTTTTTTTGATGATATTCTGATTTACAGCAAGACTTGGGGAGATCATCTCAAGCACTTGGAGGAAGTGCTTAGTATTATGGAGTCTGAGAGTCTGTTTGCTAAAGCTTCCAAATGTGAATTTGGAATGGAGGAATTATTATACCTTGGCCACATAATCAGTGCTGAGGGGGTAAAGGTGGATCCGGAGAAGATCAAAGCAGTGGTTGATTGGCCACCACCTGAAAGTTTGACTCAGTTGAAAGGCTTTTTGGGCCTTTGTGGTTTCTATCGGAGATTTGTTAAGGGGTATTCTCAGAATGCGGCTCCCCTTACTGATCTCACCAAAAAGGGAGCCTTTGTTTGGTCAGAAAAGGCTCAAGTTGTGTTTGACAAATTTAAGAGGATCATGAGCTCGTGCCCAGTTTTGGCTATCCCTGATTTCTCTAAGCCATTCGAGCTGCAGTGTGATGCATCGGGAGAAGGAGTTGGTGCTGTCCTGATGCAAGACAAACACCCTATTGTGTTTGAAAGCTGGAAATTAAGGGGTGTGGAAAGGTCATATTCAATTTATGACAAAGAAATGCTTGCCATTATGCATGCATTAGCCAAGTTCCGACAGTACTTGGTGGGGAATAAGTTCGTGGTTAAAACAGACCACAATAGCCTCAAGCATTTTATGCACCAGAAGGATTTAAATGAGAGGCAACAGAAATGGGTAAGTAAGCTTCAAGCTTACGACTTTGACATTGAATACGTCAAAGGAAAAAATAATGTAGTGGCCGATGCTCTATCCAGAAGGCCTCATCTTAGCTCATTGTGTGAGCTTACTGCAGACTGGAGAGACATGTTGCTGGCTGATTATGCAAAAAATCAGTTTGCAACCAGCATTCTGGAAGGTACTTTCCATGATGAAAAGTACCAAGTGGTTGAGGGTTTGATTCAGTATAAGGGTAGAATCTTTCTGGTAGCCGATTCTAAGCTCAAGAAGAAGATTCTCTTGAATTTTCATGACATTCCAGTTGCTGGTCACCAAGGGTTTTTCAAGACCTATAGGCAGATCCGAGAAAGGTTTTCTTGGAAAGGTTTGAAGAAGGAGGTTCAACGTTACATTCAGGAATGTCCTGTTTGCCAAGCAAATAAAAATGAGCACACCTTACCAGCCGGTTTGCTGCAACCACTTCCAATTCCCAATCAAAAATGGGAAAGCATTTCAATGGATTTCATCACTGGGTTGCCCAAGGCCCAAGGGAAGGATTGCATTTATGTGGTAGTTGACAGACTCACCAAGTTTGCTCATTTCTTTGCCATTACCAGCACTTTTTCTGCAGCCCAAGTTGCAGATTTGTTTTTTCGAGAAGTGTTTAGACTTCATGGTTTGCCTAAGAATATTGTAAGTGATAGGGACAGTAAGTTCCTAAGTACCTTTTGGCAGGAAATTTTTAGAATGAGTGGTACTGTGCTCACCCCAAGCACGAGTTATCACCCCCAAACTGACGGGCAAACAGAAGTGGTGAACAAGTGGCTAGAAGGCTACTTGAGAAACTATGTGTCAGAACAGCAGAAAGCTTGGGTTAAGTGGCTGCATATAGGCGAGTACTGTTACAACTCTACCTTCCATATGTCAATCAAAATGTCTCCTTTCTTGGCACTTTATGGGTATGAAGCACCCAGCTTTGCAGATTTGGTGTTTGGTGACAGCAAAGCTCCTTTAGCCAAGGATTTGTTGCAGCATAGTCAGGACATAATGAGGTCCTTGAAGGAGAATTTGCAGATTGCACAAAATCAGCAGAAGTTGTATGCTGATCAGAAGCGTATTGAGCGTTCTTTTGAGGTTGGGGATATGGTCTATCTCCGTTTACAACCTTACAGACAGTCAACTCTCAAGAAGAGTGGAGCTGAGAAGCTCAAACCTCGCTTCTATGGGCCGTTTAGGGTCATCAGAAAGGTTGGGGCTGTTGCTTATGAGTTGGAGCTACCTTCAGATAGCAGAGTGCATAACGTCTTCCACGTGTCTCGCCTCAAGAAGGCTCTTGGACACAATGTGGTTGCTTCTTCACAGTTGCCACCATTGGACGAAGAAGGACAGTTGGTTCTGGTTCCCGAGTCGATACTTGACTTCAGAGAACGTTCCTTGAGGAATAGAACTATCAGAGAATGTTTGGTAAAGTGGAAGAACCTGCCGATGGAGGATGCAACTTGGGAAAGTGATGAGATAATGCAGCACCCTAGTTTGCAATTGCTTGAGGACAAGCAATCTTGGGGAGGGCGGACTGTAATGTCCCCTTTCTAAGCTTGACAGTTTCAGTGACCGTTGGCCTTTCGTTGGGAACCCGGAGGCTAGTCGGAAGTTAAAATTAGGGTTTCCTAATTTTGAGGAGGTCATTGCTCGGAGATGAAGTTTTTAATGGCGGATTCCTTCTGGGTTTTCAGAGGGCGTCACAGTGGTAGTGCTTGCATCATTTTTAAAAAGAAAATCGCCTTTTTCCTTAAGGCCGTACCTTTTAGATTTCTTGGGATTTGTGCATTGTTATTCCATTGCGTTTGGAGTCGGGGTTAAGGTTCTAGATTGGGCGCATTCATCATATTAGTCTATTGCATCTTGGTTTGGGCCATTTGAGTGAGTTGTGAGGGAGCTACAAGTATTTGTATCTATTCACAGGCTGCTGTTTTTAACCAGCAATATACAGATTTGTAGAAGCAGAAAAAACAGATTGTCATTTGTAAAAGTTGTAATGATTCTTATGGCTTATTGAGCTCAGTCAAGAAGAGATTGTAATGTGTTGCATGAATCATATATACAGTTCTAACATCTTGACAGGCATATGATCTTATATTGTAAACTGACCAGTAGTACTGGCAGTCATTATCCAGTTTGTTGCTTGAATTGGTATTGTTCAATTTTCATTTGAAGTTGTAATAGATAGATCTCCGCCCTATGGTCGCTACTATCCCACTCCGGGCTAGAAAGCACATTCTGGGTGTTGAGGGTTTTCAGTTTTTGGCAATTTCCTTCAAGCAGTAGATTTGGTATTCAGCATTTTCTTTCAAGTAGTAGATCTTGTAATCACTCCGTCATATGGTCGCCCCTCACTCCGCATTGGATTGGGTAGCACATACTTGACGTTGAGTTCCTTTCTGCAAGTAGAGTAGAAGACCCTCTGACCAATGCTCATCCTCAGCGGTGCCATTCTGGTTAGAGTTGTTTCCTATACGTTTTGGTTTTCTCAGCTAACCTTAACGGGTGCACTGTCGTAATTTGTTAATTGTAAAAATCAAAAAAAATTTGGCTCGGAATATTTCAGATTTAGCTAAAAGCACGAACAAGAATCTCATCAGGATTATTAAAAGAACCATGGAGGATAATCAAAGGACCTAGCACATTAATTTAAAGTATGCACTTTGGGCAGACAGAGTGACTCCTAAGAGGTCCATTGGTAATTCACCATACATGTTAGTTTATGGCAAAGAGGCTAGATTACCTCTATCAGTGGAGCTTCCAGCTCTAGACATTGTTCACTAGTTAGAGATGTTTGAGGAACAGGACCTAGTGTCTGTGAGATATGCAGAGCTCATGGAGCTCGAGGAATCAAGAAACAAAGCAATGAAAGCTTTGGAGTATCATCAACTCGAAACAAAGAGAACGTTTGACAAGAAAGCTACAACCAAGAATTTTAAAGAGGGCGACATTGTTCTCAAATGGGATGTTCTGAAAAGTAGGCCAGGCCATCACACCAAGTTTGACAATACGTGGACAGGTCCATTTATTATCAAACACTGCAAGAAACACAATGCTTATCAACTGGCCACAATAGAAGGTGAAATACTTCCTATCCCAGTCAATGGGATACACCTCAAGCCCTGTTTTCAAGTCTGATGAGACATTCCATTGTACATATTAGGTTAGGTTTATGTTTCCAATAAGTGCTTCTGCGCTTTGGTTTAATTGTTTTCCTTCCCCTAAGTGCTGTTTTAGCACAGTAAGTGTTTTTTTTTCAGTTTCTCTTGGTTCTTGAGTTTCGGGCAACCTGTTAGGATCTATAAGTTACAGACACATTTGAGCTATGTGTAAAGCTGACGTTTTAATTTTTTCTAAGCTTCCTAATGACTCCATGCCCAATGGACAAGTTTTGGCTACTGGCTTTTCATGTTTAGCAGGCAAACATCCAGCAAAGGTTGCCATAAATGCTGCCCAAATTTCACCTACGGGCTCAATCAGGCAAGGAAAATCATGTGACAAATGTTCGAGAAGGCCAAATGGAACATTTACAACAAGGGAAAAATCGCGCACGTGATGGAATTCCTTAAGGAGCTCAGTTGGAAGGCATCTCCCAATCTAGTTTGGCATAAAATTGTTCTAAGGAAAAAGTCGGCAAGACTCTGCAGTTGTCTTGCCGACTGGCGTTCCGTTCTATTCGAAGGAGGCCCATTAGTCGCCTAGACATCCCTGTCGCCGAGAGTCTTTATGTGTCGCGCTGATTGGAAATGAGTTCGCCAGACGATTTCGCGTTCGGCATAACATCTCGCCGAAGGGAGTCAGGTCTCGGCGACAAAGGAGATTGGCATCGGGGGTTTGCTTCGCTGAAAAGGTCTCCCCGAAATGAAATGGGATCACCAATAGGGTTTTTCCCTCGCCATGAGGTCTGACCGATATGTTAAGGTCTCCCCGAAGTGCTCCCGGTTCGGCAAAAGGAAGCTTTGGTCGGTATGAAGTCTCACCGACCGAAGAGAGTCTCAGCGACACGGAGTGAATTCGGCATAGGCCCTCGCCGAAAAGAGGAGTTCGCTGAGATGTCTGGGCGAAGCGGAGTGGTCTCGGCGAAGGACGGCAGCGTCGGCATAAGGTCTCCCCGACCACGGAAAGTCTTGCCGACTTGAAGGAGATCGCCGAAAGATTCAGGGCTCGGAAAAACTTCTCACCGACCTGAAAAGGTCTCGCCGAAACAAGGTTGGGCTCAGCGAGAAAAGGAGGAGATCGACATGAGGTCTCACCGACAGGGTGGACTTTTGTTGATAGGAGCCCCGAGCCAAAGAGAGAGAGCATCGCCATGAAGTCTCACCGACCAAGCAATGTCTCCCCGACTGAAGAGAAAGTAAACTCATCGCCGAAAGAAGGGCTCCTCACCGTAAGGTCTGGCCGAGTGGTGAAGGTCCTGCCGACAAAGGGAGCCTTCGGCATAACATTTGGAGCTCGGGAAGATGTCTTCCCGACCGGCGGGAGTCAGGCCGAAAGTAAAGAAGTCGGCCGAAGGGAAAGGAGCTCGACGAAAGGTCTCGCCAACCCGACAGGGTCTTAATGAAGGATTTGAGATCGAATGGAATAAACGGAGATCGGGGAGAGCAAAATGTGCTCGGTAAAATGTCTTGCCAAGGGGTGAAAGTCTCAGGGATGAGAGAGATATCTGTATGACTCCTAGGGGTTCGCCGTGAGGTCTTCCAGAAAGCGATAGTCTTACCGATGGTTCTAGCGATATCGGTATGACTTTTGGGCTTGCTATAAACTCTCATCGATGTTTTTAAGCTGTGCCGATAATTGCAGGAAGGTATAATCGCATCGGGGAGACACGATTAGTGTCTCACCGACATGCGATTCAGTCTAAGCGACCCTTGACTGTCTGGTGATCTCGTGTGGCGTATGATCAACCAATCAGAGTGAGCTAAGGGAGAGCCGTGGCATTCTGACCAGGAAGAAGAAGATTAACAGAATGAAAAGCAACGTGTATCTATTTTGAGCTCAGGAGCATTCAAAGCAGCTCGCCAGGGGATTCAAAGGTGGACACGAGGAGCAGAAGTAAATGCGGTGGTTGTAGAAAGATCTAAAGAAGACCATTCATGGAAGCGACTCTTCACCGACATGGACAGCAGGGATACAATCGAACACAACATTAACTCCATAAAAAGATCTATGGGAGATTTTTTTTTGAAGGGAGATATTTTGTAAGCCCTAAGGGGCAGACATCTTTTCTGTATATAGGGCATTTTTTTGCCTCTTTGTAAGGGGTTCGGATAATACATTCAAAAGAGTTAGTGATTTTTAGCAATCCTCTCTCAGCTGGTGTATGCTTTGTAACTCACTTCGATTTTGGAATATAAAGTACAGAGTTGCCTTGGCGACTGTTGATGCTTCAGATTTTTGTCACTGTTTTTGCAAGGAGTTGTGCATTTCAGGTTAATGATCGAGTTATATTGTGAATTCTTTCATTCCTTTATAACTTTATCTGGTGTTTCATGCCTTCCTTTGTAGAAAAGCACCATCACATGAATCACAAACTGTGTTTTATATAATCACACATAGATTCCATTCTGTGAAAATCTTTCCGTTATTGAAAAGTGTGTGCATCAAACCTGTTTGTGATATGTTAATGAGTAGCTCATAGAATTTGATGTGTATCCTTATGATCATTGACAATTTTCAAGTGCAGTCTAAGTATTCCATTAATCTCATCAATTCGGTGTATCACCTTAGTTTAGTTTCATTTGTATGCACTCCTCTCTTTACCTCACAAAGATTAGTAGTTTAGGTAATAACACAAAGGAAGCCGGCCTTCTTCGGAGGTTCATTTCAACTTCAGGTGACCCACAACCTTGAAATGATCCCATGTTTCTCTAGAAAGCTTAGTTTTCATAACTTTGCATAGGGTGCAATTTCTAGTAGACAACATTTGCATTCGCCCAATCCACAGGATGGCAGGATTATGCTCTGATACCACTTGTGATGCCCCCTTTATGAAATTAATATAAAGTATAGGTTAGAATATATAATTAATCTAATTAGTACATCATTCTATTAATGCAAAGTTATCTTGAAGACCTACTTACAATGATTAATATCAATTAAGCACATGATATATGATTAGATCACTTTAGATTGCACATGTTAAGAATAAATCAATCAATTGCATTATCAAACATGACTCCTTCCCCTGATTGGAATAGAATCTCGCCTTGTCTCCTCTTTCCTAGCCTGATGGCATGGTGATTTACTGTGTTAAGGGGCGCGTGAACGCATCTCAAAGTGGACTCCCTCAAGGTGTTCCACCCATCTTGGGACCCTCCATCAGTGGGGGATTTACCAGCTCTTCCCCTCCACAAACGTAGTCTGTTTTGAGTGCTAGCAAAAGAGAGTTGAAGCCTGAATTCTATCCTTCATGGGAGAAGCAACAAGCTTAATAAACATGATAATTTTTGTAAGGCAAATCACAATCAATAGTCTGTATATTACCCTAATTGTCAAAGAAGACTTATCTGTTTGAGATTTTATGCTGATTGAATATCAGTACCCAGCTTCCAATATAAAATTAGACAAAATTTATATGTTTAATTTGTACAACAATTGCACTATTATACAGATTGAGTCCTTTCAGAATTAGTAATATGTATATCTTGTTGATAGTATTCTATGGTATTGTTTATTTAGATTTATGTCGATTAATGTTCATTTCATTCTTATTGTATCTTAATTCATGACTACAGACAATAATGCTATTACAAAATTTGAATATAATCTCATTTCTAGATTATTTAGTTTTGATTCATTATGGCGTATATGGAGAGGTTATCAATCCCAATAATATCTACAGTATCCAACATAATAGAAAACATCGACTATACTATTTTGAAGAACATACTATGATTGATGGATTACCTCTGTGTTGTGACGGAAACGTGGCTGACGCCGAGGTAGTTTCCAGAAGTTTTTGGGTGTTTGCGTTTTACTGATCTATTCTCTCTGTGGCCCGGTATCTTCTTCTTTCCTTTCTCACGATTTCCTGATGCCTTCCCTTCTAAGTTAAAGACCCGTCTCTTAATTTGTAATTTCCGGGATGGACATGACTTTGAGGCGTGATGATTGCTTGGAACAGACGCGACTTGCCTTATGTCTCTTGCAAAGCCCAATTTGAAGCAAAAGCCACCTAATACATTAAGGATTAAGTTTATTATTCATAAATTCATCTCTTTAAGACAATAGAAATATTTTCGATCTTTGATTTATTTATTCAATCCTTTATTATTTAATTATAGCCAAAGAAAAGATTGTGTTATATGGAAAAACTCATAATAATTTCTCTAATGTTTATTAGGGGTTATGACGAGAAAAGAAAATAAAGATGGAGGAGAGAGAAAAATAGACACAGAGGGGAGAGAAAAAAGACGGAGGAGAGAGAAGAAAAAGGAGATGAAGGAGAGAGAAAAAAGAGACGGAGGTGAGAGAAAGAGAAAAAGGAGACAAAAGAAGAGAATAAAAAAATTATTAAAAAGAAAGGAGATTAAAAAATGCAAAGAGGGAGGAATAAGAATAAAAGATAGTATCAAAATAAAAGCCATACCGATATATAAAACTCATGAGGCATTGAAGAGAGGTTGACAAAATAAGGAGACCCCACATAATTATAAGAATTTTCTCGAAGGCGCCAAGCAAGTAAACTTTCAAAAGGTCATATGAAGCCAAAAAGATGCCATACAAAATAAAGAGGGAGCCATACGAGAATTAACATTGAGTGTCGTACAGGAAGTTACATTGAAGAGGGCCATATGAGGGTTTGGAGGAAAGGATTCTATGCGAAGAGAGTCGGAAAGAGCCAATGGGAGAAGAGTGCAAGCACCGTACGAGTGAGAGTAAGGAAATTGGTCATACATGTCTTCAATAGAAATACAGAGGTCGCACAAAACCTTAATTTGGAGGAGACCATAGGCACATTCAATCTGAAGGTAGTACGAAAATGGCAAGGTTGTACAAAGAGAAGTCAACAAGTTCGTACAATCTCAAGGAGACAAAGTCATGTGAAATCTGTAGGAGGAGGCCGTACGAAATTTAAAATTAAAGCATGTCGTGCGAAATTTTAATGATTTGAAGTCTAGCATACGAACAATCAATTTGAAGAGTGTCGTACGAGTCTGGGAGACAGAGGGAGCCGTATAGAAGTTTATAGCAAGGTAGGTTGTACGAAAATTTCATTTGAAGAAGCCTGCACAAATTGTCAAAATACAACAGGCCATACGGGTGTGTGAAGGGAAGAGGGACGTACCACTCAGTAGAAGAAACATTGCCGAGAGCAGTGTGGAGAGTGAGTTATTGTACCCATCGGCACTCAACATTTAAAAAAAGTGATTCAAATCTGGCAGGCAAGTGTTGTGAAACGGAAGCACAATGGTGTTATCAGGAAAATAAATATCACCGAGAAAGGAAAATGGTAGCCATTTCCAGCAAAGCTAAGAAGTTAACTATCATTCGGCCAAAAGTCATAGGGGGCATAGCAATGGTGAGGGGAAGCGACGATGTCGTCACACCGGAGACAATCACTTGGGAGAGTCTTAGCGGCATAAAATGTTGCTCGTGGTGGTTGTTATCACCTGAAGTTGCACCCTTGTTGAACCTGATGTTCAACACTTCAGTGTAACATGGGAAGACCTCCAAAGCTGTGGGTCACTTATAGACAGAGGTCAACCTCCGGAGAAGGCCGGCTTCTTTGTTGGGTCATCACCTAAAACTACTGATTCTTTGAAGGGAAAGGGAGAAGGAATGCATAAAATAAAACTAACGCTAAGGTGATACACCGAACTGATAAGAACAATGAGATACTCGAGTTACACTTGAGTATTGATGATGGATATGGGATTGCACAACAAGATTTTGTGGATTATGCATACAAACAGGTTCGACATGCACACACTTTCAAGAAGGAAAAACAGACTTTCACAAATTAAAAGCTCATGTGCAATTGAGTAAACACAGTTTATAACCTACATGATACCACTTTTGCAAAGAAAGGCATGCTAACATGAAACAAAGCTATAAGGAAAAGAAAGATTTCACTAAGTAGCTTGATGAATCACTTAAAAATGCACAATACTTCACAAGAACCAGGCAAAAATGAACCATCAATGGTAATCAAGGTAAATTTTATATAACATGTTCCAAAACGAGTTACAGAATTCTGCTCATCCGAGAGAGGACTGTAGAAGTCATAGACTTTAGAAAAGCATCAGGAGAACTCCTTTACAAGAAGGTAAAAATGCCATATATACAACCAAAGAGTGTCGGCCCCTGCCCTAGGGTTTTCAAAAATGAGTCGGCGCCTGGACACATCGGCCCAAGAAGCGCTTGGAATGAAGTTAATGAGGCATTAAATGCTCATACCCTATTTGCGTCGGTGAAAGCTCGCTCCTAGGCATGGCCTTCAGATCTTTTACAATGATCGCATTAACTCCAAGCCTTCGTGTCCAACCTTGAGAGCTTGTCAGAGCCGCCTTGAACGCTCTGCGGCATGGTCATTAATGCCGATCCGCTCTTACCAGTAGCGATCCCAGCTGTCACTGTGACTCGCGGTCTCCTCTTCTTCGGCCTTCTTGTTGCTCCAGATCTTTCAGCAAGTTGACCCCCTTCGAGAAGCAGCATCAAATTTACCCTGTCAGATTCAAATGTCATTGCTTCACCGAGCCGACCCATGTTGCGCACATTCCGTCGATCATTCTTTACGGGGGAGTCAATCGGTCAAACTGCCCGTGATTTTCCCTAGCACCTTCTAATTGGTTGAAGTTGCGCCACGTAGATTCCTAGACGGTCAAAAGATCACTTTTTTCATAATCGCATGTCGGTGAGACACTAATCGTGTCTCCCCGATGCGATTGGACCTCGCAACAGCATTCGGCAGGACACACGATGGTCGGCAAGACCTCATGGCGAGTGGCCAGAGTTATATTGATATCACAAAAAAACCATCGGCAAGACTCTCTTAGTCGGCAAGATTTTACAGCGAATGCCAAGAGTCCTACCGATCTCCTTTCTTTCTCTCCGAGCTCCCTTCATTTCGGCAAGACCCTATTGGGTCGGTGAGACACTATGGCGAAGGAAAGATACTTCGGCGAGCTCACTCCATGTCGGCAAGACTCACAAGTCAGGGAGACATCATAGCGATGGTATAACTTTTGCTGAGATCACTTTTTAGTCGCCCAGACACCATCGGGTCGGGGAGACTTCCGTCCGAACTCATTTCTTTTCGCCAAGACCACTCTGCTATCGGTAGGACATCATAGCGAGGTCCTCATTTCTTGGTGAAGGCACTCCTTTTCACTGAGACTCTTCAAAACTGGCGGGGGTGGGGCCAAGATGGAACCGGAACCAGGACCGGGGGCGGAATGAGAACGGAAGCAAAAATAGACAAAACCCAGCGGAACCGGGATCGGGACCAAATCCGTCCCTGAAACTTTCTTCAAGTTTCAAGTTCGGATTCCGACCTAGTCCCACCCCCGACAAAACTCAAAAGACGACGAAGGAAAGGACGAGAAGGGGAAAGACAAACGGGAAAAAGCATCCCCCGAAAAAATACAAGGAAGAAAGGAAAAAGGCCGGCAGAATCGGGATCGGAACCGGAACGGAAATAGGAACCCAAAGACGCACAAGGAAAAACTAAAGAGTCAGCGGAACCGGAACCGGAACTAAATTCGGACCTAAAACTTTCCTCAAGTTTCGAGTTCGGATTCCGTTCCGATCCTGCCCCAGGCAAAATATGAGGCACGAAGAAAGAAAAAGAAAAACATAAGGGGGAACCAAGGAGGAGGAGACATCCCTCGATCTTAGGCCACGAAGAAAAGGAAAGAAGAACGAGTGGAACCGGGGTTGGAACCGGAACGGAAACAGGAACCGGGACTTTTGGAAAAGTTCCAAGTTCGGTTTCAGTTCTGATCCCGAGTCCGGTAAAACGAAGAAAAGTGCCTAAGGAAAAGAAAAACCCAAGGCACAAAAAAACAAAGACCAAAGGACACCAAAACATAAGCGGGGGCGGAACCGGAACAGAAACAGGAACTGGAACTTTTGGAAAAGTTCCAAGTTCGGTTTCAGTCCCGATCCCGGGTTCGCCAAAACACAACAAAAACGGGGAAAAAAGGCAAGAAGAGAGAAACAAAGGGAAAAAACCACGCCACGGTCAAACGCAAGGTCAAAGAAGAAAACGAGACGCACACAAGTGCGGAACCTGAACCGGAACCAGAATCGGAACTGGAATTGGAACGAAAACGGAAAATGGAACTTTTGGAAAAGTTCCAATGTTGGATTCCGTCCCGAACCCGCCTCTGACAGAACAAAAAGAAAAAAGGGCGTAAGGAAAACACAAGGGAAAGGGGGAAAACAAGGCAAAAACAAAAGATGAAAACCCACCCAAAACTGAAAACCCGCACGCTGGGCTCAACCCTTGTGGGAGCCACATTTAATCCACGTGCCGACTAAAAACATCATTTTCCCATTGATGCAAATGCTCCTCCATTTGGCCTTCATGAACCCTCGAAAACATAGGTTACCCTGCCTAATTGAGCTCATAGGTGAAAATTGGGTAACAGTGGTCTTCAACACCTAACTCACACATACTCAAAAAGGCATTGGAAAAGGCAGAGGTAGATAAGGCAACACAACTGCCAGTCCTTAACGCCAAAGATTTTGAGTTGTATTTGTGCCAGTTGGTAGCTGGCTATGACAGGCACGACCATCAATCCATAATCAAATTTAGGGGTTACAAGGTCACAGTGTGGTATGACGTCCCTGAATTCACGAGGGGTTTTGGAATTCCCTTTCAAGAGCTTGCACCGACAAAACCGCCAGGAAAGATGAAGAAGTAGAAAAAGGAGGCCCTCATAGCCAGGGTTTGCAGGTCCAATCTGATGTAGGAAGAGAGAGACACCATTTGGGGTGCTGGTAACAGGGGACTAGTAATCAAATTGAGAAGCAACCACTTCTACAATTCAATTAGTCCAACAAAGAGTGCACCTCAGTTGAAGAAAGAACTAGCCGAGTTATTAAAAATAGCAAGATTTTCTTAGGCCTCAATAGGAATCGGAAGAAAGCTATTCCAGCTGCAGAGCCGCCAATAGTATAGTCATCTCTTCCTTCTTCCAGACCACAAACAAGAATGAAGGCTATGAGTCATCCTCCAAAAGGTGTGAAGGGTAGCAGAACAACAAAGAGTGTGAAGAGAAGGTTAGACTTTTCCAATATAGTTCTATAGGTGCAACTAGATTTTGTAGTAGATGTTCCATTTGAAGAGCCCGCACCACAAGCAGAAGATACGCTCGTGACTCGTGATTCTCCACCATCGCCGAGGTCTTCTTTGATCCATTTTGATTTAGAAGTTGAAGAAGCTGAAGTTGAACCTCCCAGAGAAGTTAGTAGAGACGCCTCGTCTTGGCTTGAGAACGTTCTGGGAAGGAAGAGGAGGTGGCCTTCATATCAACTAAACTTTGCAGAACTTGACAACATTTATCAAGATGCACCTATAAAGAAGTCTAAGATGAATCCTAGCCTATAAGGCTTTGCATAAATATTTTGTAATAAGATTTCAGTCATGCTATTGAGCATTGTATGTATCATTATCAGCATTGTACTGAGTTGAATGTCATTATAATGAAATTGATAGCTTGGCTGCCAAATGTTTGATAAATTGTCTCAATGGCTGTATCTGTCAATTTTGAGTAGGTACATCTCATTTTTTAAGTCATCTTGAGTCTTGTAGTTGCATGACAACTATTTGCATAAATTCCATATTGCTGTAGCTATCCATTTCAGTATAAATTGAGTCAAAAGTATGCATGCCAAGTGTTTGTAGAAATGCCTACTAGCTGTAGGTAAACATTGCAGTCATTTGTGGTCACATATGGTCATTGAAAAATCAAAAGGAAGCATTGCATTGGGTTCTTATTTCATAACAGCTAACTGCACATGTTTATTTAAGTTCATTGATTGCATATTATCTTCATTGGCACCGAAAACATCAAAAGAAAACTCCAATCAGCAAATACAGATTTTGCAAGACAAGTGTATGACGAAATGTCCAAGGCATGAAAAAGTGAAAATAGGGTCAGATTTCGCTGAGGACATTACAAGTTTCTAGCTTTTTGTTAGATGGGGTTGAGATTTAAAGTAGCAGTTAACTCAATGCTTTCTCCTAGCTTTCTTTCCATTCTTATCTCACGCTTTCTTTCTATTCTTGGCTCATGATTATCCATTCTTTGAAGGAGAAAGAAACCAAGATGTAATAGTTGGCACTTCCCCTGTTTTTCTGCTTTCATAGGTTGTTAGATGCTTATCTTGTCTTAGTTTTAGAAATAAAGCTTGCATGTTGGAAAGTCTTAGTTGTAAAGGCAAGGAGATTTTAGGGTTCCCTATTCCTCTGCTTGTGTATAAAAAAGGGCAGCCTTGCCCATTTTTCTTGAACCGTGCTTGTGATATCAAAACGCTGAGCCTACTAGTGCCTTCTAATTGTTATTCAATATTGTTCACTTAGTGTAAGAGCAAGCTTGTATGCCTCTTTTAGCCGCAAGTTATTGTTCAGTTCATGTGTTACTTGTGTCAGTGTATTCTAATTGATCGCTAAGCTGTAAGCCTATTATTGCTACAATCCTACTGTCCCAGAAGTGTGATCTTTGTTTCTTGAAATTTGAGAAAATAAAATCTTATGCCTACTTTGCTTTGATCTACTGTCTCATATTTTCGTCTATTTGTTCTTCTTATATGATCTTTATTTCGGCTTGCATTGAAAGTACAGTAGATGTGTGTTGGAAGAAAGTTTGTTTAAGTATTTATGTCAAAGAATCATTCCTTGTTCATTTCTAACTCGAGAGCTCTACATTTACTTGAGTGGTTAGAAACATCATTAGAGTAGGCTTAGTCATAGTTGAAATTCAAAAGAGAAAATCTCAGCTACGACGCTTGAGTTTTATAACCTTGTGCTCTTAGCTGAACAAAAAGATTGGCAAATTAGTTTAGTCAGCAATGAGGGAGCCTCCCCTCCTAATTCAAAGAGCAGTTTATCTGTGCAAAGCTGTCTGTTTCTAATCCGCATTCCAGAGGTGCGAATTGAAATGCCGACAAATTGATTGGGATAATTGAATTGCCACCAATGTTTTGTGCAATGTTGGATTGGATAATTAAATTAACAAATGTAATTGTCAAGATAAATTGGTTTTGGCTGCGGAATTCACCTGCTTGATAAGACTCGTGAATTTCGTTCTGCATCAATTAAGTATACATTCAGTCAAATTTCCAAGTTGCAAAGTGTTGGCCTACTTTCTTCAAGGCTAACAATGATTGCAGGTTTCTCAACAAAGGACAGATAAAATAAAGATGCTCAAGATCTTGAATTACTAGCATCAAAGAAGAATGGAGGAAATATTAGAAGGTTTGAACTTGAATGGAAAATTAGCGAGTATCAAAGGGAAATCTTCAAACACTTGATTCAAGTGATGTATTAGAAGGTGGGGATGAGTTTGATTATTAAGAAAAGGCACATCTGTTGGTTAGTGATGACAAGTTAAAGCGGCTATAGTAGCTAACAAGTGTGAGTAGCATTTTGTTTTGTACTATTCAAATGTGTGATGTCCCCATCCTAGTCAGCGCAGCTGGATATGTGGTTAGCCTATCATCCTGGTCCTCGTAGGCTGACAGATATGTGTAGAGGATCAATTGAGGTAGTTACCTGGTGTTCAGGAGCTTCATTCTTTCAATTGATTCAGGTTGGGCCTTTGCAAAGTCGTTCGGAGAGGTTTTTCAGATACTTACTATTTTTAGTAAGTCAGGCAGGCGAAAGCTGCTATTTTTGGCAGGGCACCTGGTTCAGCTGGTCAGCTCAGATTCGACCCAATGCATCAATTTGTTGGTCAGATGGAAAAATAACGGAGTATTTAATGATTTATTAAATAATTAATATTTTGACTTCATATTATAAAGTCACTTTATTAATGTATTTAAATATTATGATAATGGCGTATTATAAAGTATTTAATACTTTATAATAAAGTGGCATAATTAATATAATGAATAAGTATTTATTCATTAATGATGGGGGCGCCAATTATTAAAGTTTTTTCCTAAGTCCAAACAGGCAAATTTAATCATTTATTTAAATGATTATTAAAAAGAGGGTTTGGTCGAATTTCTCAAGAGGGGTATATATTGACTACCAAGACAAATCGAACTCTTATGTCTTGATTATTCAATTTGTCTTATTTTGCTCTGAGCATTGGAGTTTGCAAAAACCTAGGGTTTCAGCAGACGTTTGATTTTGAAGAATGATACCTCTTCAAGATCTGGCATACTGAGACTGTGAAATACTAGTTGAAGCTTGTCACACTCGGTGACTTCATACAGAGGTTGCAGTTGAGCTTTATTGATCGATTCAGGAAGATTCTATCAGAGGTTATTCATTAGTTATTGGTGGCGCATCATTTGAGATTATTACACAGAGATCTGGCACTTCCTTATGAAATCCGTACCATATTGAATGCTGCTGGTTGGCCATACTTTCTTGTACCAGCTAGGGCCGTACTTCTTCATCTGGAGGATACGCCTTCATCTTTGGCCTTCTGCCTGCTGTAGTATGGGCGCCTAAGTATTCTGAAGCTTTGGGCGTGGGATCTGGAGTCTGGAGATTGCTTTTTGACTTGGGCCGTACATTTCTTATCTATTCTCTGGTGGTTGCAAGAAAATCAGGTTCCATTGAAATAAAGTCGTATTTCCTTCATATGTTCAATTTTATATATTGTATGTGCTCTGGAAACTTAATAAATATATGCGCCTACATCTTCTGAGCATTATCAAAGCATATTTACTGTCTTTTGATTTATTATGAATTTTTAAAGCATTTTTAGAGCAAAATCACAGCTTCTTGTTTATTGTCAAAAAACCTCAAAAAACACAAAAAATACAAAACGATCAAAAATCAGAATTTGCAGTCAGGGTTTTGGGTTGAGAGACACCTGGTCTCTTACAGTGGTATCAGAGCACAGTTTTCCTGCCATCCTGTGCTTTTTCAGTTGCTTTTTCAGAAAACAGAGTTACCGTTGCACCAAAAGCCCGGACTAGTAGTGAACGGCACCCCTCTTAGCGTTAAGGGGGCATCCCCAGGATAGGTACTCCCGCCGAAGACCTTGGACACGTGGCTGGGCAAACCGCTCGGATAGACCTACGTCACCTTCCGTTAGGGGCCCGCATCGGGACATCATAGCCCACCATGCTCCGCGAGTCTTGACCTCGAGACCTCCAGCTCTGATACCAAGTTAGTTACCGTTGCACCAAAAGCCCGGACTGGTAGTGAACGGAACCCCTCTTAGTGTTAAGGGGGCATCCCCAGGATAGGTACTCTCGCTGAAGACCCCGGACACGTGGCTGGGCAAACCGCTCGGACAGACCTACGTCACCTTCCGTTAGGGGCCCGCATCGGGACATCACAAAATGGCATGTCAAAAAAATGTACAACCAAGGTGGTTGGATTGGTTGAGAAGCACAACGGAAGGGATAAATAAAACTATGTCAAAATTTCTTACATTTAAGGTGGCATTGTGGCCTCAAAATTGCGACTAGCAACAAAGTAAAAACATAGGAGCGTGTCATGTTTTTAATATGGCAATACCATTCATAAGTGGCAATGAAACTGATCATAATGGCTCAAAACAAGACAATCCTGGTTCAATTCAAATTTCTAAAGTGGTTATGACTCCCAAAAGGCACAACACAATTGGTCCTAATGGCTAAAGAGAGAAAAACATTTCATTCAATTTAAAATCACTATTTTAAAGTGGGTTTGCTACCTTAAAATGGCAGTTTGATTGGCAACCATGGTTGAAATGTGCAATCAACATCAAATACCTCAATGTTAAGTTATTTCAAACCTATCAAAGCTGGTTATAAAAATAAAAAGTGTGACATTAGACATTTTTTCCCTTCTGTGATAGCACCACCACTTGTAAAGAGTGACCAAGTGGTGAGATGGCTAAAATGTGTGATAAAGTGACTAAATTCACTAAGTGCTATCATCCAAAATAAATGTTTAGAAGGGGTAAGTGACTTGAATATGCAGAAAGCTCAGTTAAAGCAAGGAAGAGCCTATTTCAGGTAGTTTCAGTGTTTTCTTGCCTCTTTGTAATAGATAGAATTTAGAGTTGCTTTAAAAGAAGTTTTGAAGAATTATTATTATTTTTCCTTAGATTCTTCTGTTAGAGGGCTTATAAATAAGTACTTTGAGCACATAGAGAAAGGAGGAGCTTATGTGAAGCTTTTGTTGCTGATGTCTTCATTCAAATTTCAAATTTCAAATTTTGTGTTGTAATTGAGAAAGCTTGGCAAGTAAAATAATAAAGAACATTCCTGCTTAACTTTTTGCAACTTTTGTCTTCTACCTTGCAAAGTAGCTTTGTATGCTTTGGGGTTATTGCTTACTTCCAATCTTGTTCTTTGTCAACTATGTTATAAACTTATAAGCATTGTGGTTGTTGTTCAAATCAATTTATTTGTTGATGCGTATCCATTGATCTCTGCTTTAATCCTTGGATAGCATTGGTGTTAAAACTCATGTTATAGTTTAGTTGCAAAAGTAGAAAGCCGCATGGTGAAATAAGTACTTTCAGTCTTGTGCTCTTGCCTCCAAAATCAAAATATAGGTTTATATTGCTTCTTTTAAGCATTTTATTTACATGAAAAACCCTAGAAGATTATACGTATAGTGTGCATAACCTGTAATCTAGTTTACTTGTTTTAGATTTTAGTAATACATCTAATCAGGGAGCTTTCCCTGCTAATTTGAAGACAGGATTTTCTCACAAACAGTTCCATTTTGTGTTGTCATGAAGGTGGCAATTTAGAATGCTAATATTTGATAAGTATGATTGGAATATATTTCATAACAAATGGGCTGTAGGACTTCATCGTTGAGAGACTCTCCTATGAGATAGTGGTAGGTGTATGCAATAATGTAAAGACATGTTTGCGCCCTCTATACTCTATCCACGAAATCCTCATGGTATGTGGTGCATATATTGAGATGTATAATCTTATGGCTATTTATCATGGGGTACATGACCTTTTGGGTTCAGTAGACATTTCAAAAGGGTAACAGACCTTTTAGGTTCACTAGACATTGCAAAAGGGGAACATGGCCATATTTGTTTGTGAACCAGGAACCTACTTGAAATCCTTTATTGTGCTCTTGTTTGGTGGATAAGATAGCTAGGAAGTACCCTTTACGAATCATCAAGATGTTAATGATTCTAATGGGTTCCATTTGTTTTGTATCCAAGCCCTTAGGGTCTTGTGTCTTGTGTAAGTTACCCCCATAATCTTCAGATCAGTGCCTTGTCTTCCAAGTTCCAGGACCTTCTTCTATTTCATCTAACATAAATGAGACCTTAGGATTAGTTTCCACTTTCAAGTAGCGTGCATTTGTTTTCTTTGCAGGGAAATTGGGCAAGAAATGGATTGCTGTGAATAGCATCATAGAAATTTTTGGGGATCATCCCTAAATTTTGAGCTGGTTCATATGTAACTACTTTTTGGAAGTTGGACTGGTTGAAGCCAAGGGGAAGGAGAGGAGGGCATGGAATATTCCATTGAGAGGGAAGGATGTCCTTCCATTCAGTTCAGCAGGGAAAGGCTATGGATTGAGCAAATAGCTTCCAATTTTTTTTTATCTTCATATTTTTGATTTTTCTAGTACAGGACAATCATTGAATTGAATGTGGATTGATGCATGTACAGATTAGCTTCCACTTAGTTAGGTACTTACTTTTTTATTGACTTGTCTAAAGCACCTTACATCCTTTTGGCACTGAGAAATTTTACCAATTTTCTGAATACTAAAGCTAAGCTGATAACATTATTTGGTGTTGTCCAGTCCTTCAAATGAAAGCAGGGAAGAACATGGCAGTCCAAAAGAAGAGAATGAAAGGTAGAAGAATATACATGAATATGATTCCATTTTGAATTCTTTTATATTTTTCTGTATTGGTAGGTAAGGTTCAATAAAATAGAAAAATAATTGCAGATCCTAGCAAGCATGCTAATTTCAGGCTTTCTGTTTGTTTTGGTCTGAATTGAAGCTGTATTATATCTACTCAATTGCCACTAGAATACAATTCTTTCTTGCCCATACTGGATAGATTTCAGGTGATCAAAAGTACTCGTTTAATATTAAATTTCTTCTTTTCCTGTGTAAGAGAATAATAATATTTATGAATTGGTCACTGGAATAATTTTGTTAGTCACATTTTTGCATGCATATTTTGAAAATTATTTTAATATTAAAATCAATAAAATGTTCAAATGAAGATTTGTTCCAGTATGAGTTTTTCTCAGAATTAACTGATATATTAAAATGTTTTTGTAGGTTGGTTCTTTTATGAATTTGATGCAAAACCACTTGTCTGCATCCAGAAAACATGGTATTTTTAGCAGAATTGCTTCTCAGGGAAAGAACAAATACACAATAGCAGATATGCTCTCTTTTCAGCAAGTGATTACTTGATCTTATGTTGTATATATATTTCTGTAGTATGATGTAGTGTCTCGGTTGACATTGGATTGGATTTTCATTTCTTGTTTCATTATAGTATTGCTTTTTATATATGGTTTCCAAAAAGATCATTTAATTCATATTTTTGTGCAGGATTCAATTCAAATGTCCCTCTTGAAAATGAACAGTAATTTAACATGCCAAGCTGTTGAACTTTTTCAATTAATTTTGAGATACACTAACGCTGATGATGTGGGCCAAGTTAGTTCAGAAGAACAAATCAGCACTATTAATAAGATCTATGAATATTCCATGAAATGCCCAGAATTAAAAGATGAGTTATTTGTGCAAATAATGAAGCAAACACACAGCAATCCAAAAAGGTAATTTTTAGATGATTATGTAGCCACTCCTGGTTGGTTAGATTATTTGTTTGGATCAATGCATTTTTTTCTACAATATGTTACAAAAATGTTCAGTATTATTACTGCTGTTGTCTTTAAATTGTTGTATTTCTCTTCATTTTTTTGTTTGTTTCATTTAAAATTCAAGGTTTTTTCCCTCAATATATCCCGTTGAATACATTTTGTTAAAATAACTAATTAGTTTACTTTTCCTAGGAAGTTCAGTTCAGAGATCTAATTTCATCTTTATGTTGCTGTCATGTCCCCAAAATTGTAACACATTGAAATGCAAATAAATAAAAAAATAACAAAATACATATTAGTGATTTAATGCTATGAAGTATTGAAATACAAATAAGTAAATAAAATAAATAACAATATAAATATTAACAAATTAAATATTATTATAATCATTATATATATATTAATATAAACTATTGGAAATAAGTTCAAAAGCAACTATGAATTAAAATTAATATATTAAAAACAGTAAGCTAAAAGTGCGATTAATATGGTAGCAAGTTCATATTAAAAGACAGTAACAAAAGGCAGCAACAAAAGGCAGCAACGAATATTTAATTAATACCTGGCCGATCTGTGTAAGAAGATTTAAATAAATTAATAAGGAATAAAATCCCCTTGTCAGAGTTATTAAGGAGATTAAGGAGCAAATCAATAGTCTAATGTGCACATTGTTCTACCACAATAAGGGAAAGAAGGTTTACAAAGGGAATGCGGCAATGGGGTGTCTCCTAGATATGCCACCTAAGGGGGGGGACAAGATGAGCCCACATGGGCCAGAGGGGTACTTGCCTTTGGGTCTAGATTGATCACCGGAGTAACCATTGTAACCTCACCTTTCTACCATGGTGTAACAAGAGGGGAGGATTGTTACATCCCAAATTATGACGTTCCTATTTACCATTACTAGATAGGGTAAATGTGAATGAAATGTGAATTCTGGAGGTGAATTAATGATGCTTGTACCTTGTTTTCAATATGAATGTTGTTTCATTTGATGTTATTCTTGGTGAAATACTGCATAAAGGAGAATAGAAAGTTATTGATTTGTGAATAATCTAACTTTTGAGATGTTTCATGTATACTGCTTTGTTGTGAACATATGACTCCCATTGTCGTGTCATTATATACAGGTATGAGGACCATTCCTCCAAGTAGAGGAGAGATATCACTCGGGAAGGAGCTTGGTCGAGTAAGCAGTAATGTGAATCATCTGAGCATACACACACGTCCCTTAGACTAAGTAAGCTAAGTCAGTTTGTTGAGTTGGGCAAGTCATCTGTAGGCTTGTATGTTGACATTAGGAGTCCTGTCTACTTTTGAATGTGTGTATAAGTGATGCTTATCTATGTATCTATTTATGATATTACATTAATGGTTAGGAGGTGGGCATGTATACATGTATATAGTATATACACGTATCCATAGGTATATTCGGGTCAATACAAACGTATGAGGGCAAATGGATATGCTCGTACGAGTGCATCGATATAATATACATACATATACGTGTACATTGAGGAAAATATACAAATGTATATACATGTATATATACCCACAACCAATGATATATGTGGATATTAATAATATATTTTAATATTGCCTTGGAATTTACATATACACATATATACACATATACATGGATATGTATAATGAAAGTATGTTGACTAGCTCACAATATATGTATTTATCAAATAAATATGTAAATGTGTATATATTTATATATGTAAATGTATATATATATTTAATATTATATAAATATATATATATATATTATAGTTTTACCGATATATATATAAGCATATTTAAATTGTAATATTTAAATATATATACATATATATATATTAAAGTAAAATAAAACTATAATATAAATATATAAGTATATAATTAAATATATATATTTTATTTGATTTGAAATAAATAAGGAATCGATATATCTCATAGTTAAAGGAAGACTTTATTTTCTACTATGAATAAATCAATTCATGAGATATTGAATGTGAACTATGGAAACCGATTTATATCAAATTAAGTTATATCAAATCATTTTGAATCGAGCTTTTAAGACAAATGACGCCAAACTTTGAAAGAGGGAAATATTTCGTGGAAAAATATATTGAAACATTAGAAGGAAATAAAATGAAAAGAAGTTGTCGTGAGAAGAGATACGTGCGCTTGGAGAATTCACGCCATGACCAAGTCACTGAAACTCCAATGCAGCTGAGTGTTTGGAAATCAAACCTAGTAAAATGGAAATGTGGATTACATTCAACCTTGACTAATTCTTAAATGATGAATCATCAAACCGATTTTCTAAATAATTGTGCCAAAAATGAGGGACGCCTGTAGTTGTCAAATTACAGATTTTACCATGTGCAAAGTTGAACCATTCTTTGGTTGCTGTCAAAGAAAGAAGTCGACCCACCTCTAAAATTTGCCACATTTTACATTTGAAACATTCAAAACTGTGTCTGTCAGTTTACATGCCATTAAAGGTGGAAAATGGTTGAGCAGGGGGCTCTATATATAGCCTCCCTGTTCATTCTTCTTCATCACTTCTAAAAATCTGAGTTCTTACTTTTTCTAAGAGATTTTATCCTTTATATTTCCTAAGAGCATTGCTATCACTAAGAGCAATTACATTTCTGAGTTCATTCATACTACTGAGAACAATCTTTAGTTCTGAAAGTTGAGAGTGCCAATTTCTGAGTGTTTCTATCTTGAGAGAAGAGTGGCATTGGAGAGTAAATCTAAAAAGAAAAGTCAGCAACTTGAGAGGGATTTGCCAGATATCTAGAAGTGCTGGGAGTGCTAGACATCATCTTTGAAAGGACGCTAAATCAGGCATGAGTCATTCTTTTGTTATTCATTCTATTCTTGAATACTTGAATGTTCTATAATTTGTGAATACTGTTTGTGCATTAACAAGTAGTTATTTGTTTAACTGCATTCCCATGAAAAGGAGAAAACGAGTTTCTATGGAATTACCTATTAGTTGTAAATAGGCAGTAAGCTGTTAAAAGATAAGATTGCATATTGTGTGAAATGCATTACTTGTATGATCTCCATATAAGGAGAATATGCTTTAAGTAGTTACTAAATACTAGGACGGAAATGAAGGCATTGAGTTAAGTAATGATCACAGCTTAAGTTATTAGATTAACTTAGTTAAGCTTATGAAACTCCTAGGATGAAGATGTGCAGTATAGGAGGGGAAATTGTGATTACTTGTTATGCTGTTTTCATTTCTAGTAGCTTAATTTGATGTAGGATGTTTGGGGTATGTAATATCCATTGAAGGACAAACCTACGCGTAGTGTAAGAAAGCCTTAAAGCAAATCAGCCCTGAGTAGTGATTATGATAGATGACCTTCATTCGAAGTACTGAATGATAATACTCTGGCCAAAGTAGTGATAGGTACAACTTCCACTTAGATGCGAGTTAGTTGGAAACTACATTGTCAGTTCATCGTGATCCCATATTACATACTAGTTCAAGAGTTTCCGTATGCATAGGACCTAGTTATGTAGGAACACAACACTATGCTCAGTTGGTAATCGTTAAAAAATACCCTACCAATCTCTTCTTCGAAGGGAGGGTCATCTATTGAATGATAGGTGTGCGGGGGACTGCATTATAAGTCCACGATTGGCGGAAAAGCGCTCGAATGATGTTTCTCCTCCACAGCAAGCGGCCGATGTACCACGATTTGAAAGGACGATCTCTTGGACCTTCTTACTACTATTTGTTCTAAAGCTCATTGGAGCTATGTTAGTTAAGGTATGTATTCTTGTTTCATGTACTTGTGAAGTTATTATATTGAAATGGAATCTTTATTGTAAATTGATATGGCAACTTGTTCATGTTCTATGTAGAAACCCCTGTTCTCACTGATTCTGAAAACTGCTTGTTTTGATTGTTTTTTCTTGTTTTTGATATTTTTTGTGGGTTTTTGCATATACATATAAAATGCGATTTTTGAAGAAATTGCTAATAAATTCAAATAAAATATTGCAATACTGGAAATGATGGAAACTACTGGATCTAATGATGCCAGACTGTTTATTAACCTTCTGGATTGATTACATATAAGATTTGACAACATGCAAATGAAAAAGCAACAACTTTTTTTGACGAAAACCTGGTATTGCAACAACCTGATGATGCTCATGAAATGGTATGGCTATCATAGAAATCTACCTTTCCCTCCGGCTGGCGTTTGCAGATGATACTAGAAGAATATGCGCCCCTGTTGATGAAGCCAGAATGCAAAAAGAGAAGGCGTTTTGCCCTAGAAGAATAAATACGGCCTGTACTTGCAGGTACGGCCCCTGCATTAGCAAAGTATGGCTCCAGTAGGAGCCCCAAGAAAATCCGTACGGCCTTGGTTTAATGCCAGATATGAAGCAAGGTTAGGCGCCCCTGAATACTGAACTGTCTGGTGATTTCCGGATCTAAAAACCTGAAGATATAATCTCTGAATAATTTTGTGATAACTTCTGAATGAAGCTACCTCTCTGATAAGCAATAAATCAGCTGATATTTCACAGCCTCTGAACTGCAACACTGAAGATGGCTCGTTCTCCAATGCAAAACGAAAACTGGAACCCTTGGCTCTGTTCTCAAAAGGACTTAGCAAAAATTCGATTTTTCAACATAATGAGCTCCTTTTCCAATGAAACCCTTATATCCTTCAAAAAGTTGACTTTTCTCAAAAAGGCATCATTTAAATAAAGTTCGAACTTTTCTTTTAATTTTTCAATAGTCTCGAATGCACTTTTAATTATAAATTATAATTGAAAAGTGGCCCCTCTTCAATGTTGGTCGACCCCTTTAAGAAATCACTTAAGTTATAATATTAAATAATATTATAACTTTATAATATAAGCTTCGGAATAATTAATATTTAATTTGACAATTAAAATATTAATATCTTCCTCAAAATACGTTGATTAACGAACCGTCTGAAGCTGGAGAATAAGTGATTGATTTTGCACACGACCAGACCATACTGCTAAAAATAGCAGGGGTGCTCCGCTGAGTGACTTAACTTCCTAAAAATAGCAAGTCAGGCAAAAGATGTCCGAACGACCCCGAACGAAAGCCAACTGGTAAATTCTGACGAGCGAAGCCAAGCCAAGCTCCAACAAGACCCTCTATCCATCCTATCAGCCTACAAGGGTCGCATAATAGGCTAACCATAAGCTCTGAGAGATGTCAACTGGAAGGGGACATTACAGTCCGCCCCTCCTGAAATTGCTTGTCCTCAAGCAATCTCAACTTCGGATGCGCAAAATATCCTCGCTCTCCCACGTAGCATCCTCCACTGGTAAATCTCTCCATTTCACCAAATATTCCTTGATAGTCCTCCTACGCAATTGTCTCTCTCTGTACTCCAGGATAGACTCAAGTACTAAGATCAACTTTCCCTAGTCATCTAAGGGAGGTAAAACTGCTGAAAGTACCACACGGTGTCCCAACGCCTTCTTGAGACGTGACACATGAAAAACATTGTGGACCTTGCTATCCGTCGGAAGCTCTAGCTCATAAGCCACCTCTCCAACACGCCTCAGAATCCTGAAAGGACCATAATACCATGGCTTAAGCTTCTCTGAACCACTCTTCCTAAGAGTAGACTGACGGTAGGGCTGCAACATGAGATATACCATGTCTCCCACCTCAAAAGATCTCTCTGTCCTCTTCTGATCTGCGTACTGCTTCTGCTGATTCTGTGCCTTAGCAATATTCTCCTTGAGAGCCCTCATAGTGTCCTGACTCTCCTGCAATAAATCTCCAGCACTTGGCACTCTACTGTCACTCAGTAGCAAATCCAGAAAACTAGGCACCTCATAATCGTACAACGCCATGAAGGGGGACATTTGAATGGTCATGTGAAGCGTAGTGTTGTAGCAATACTCGCACAAAAATATTCACTTGACCCACGCCTTTTGCTGCCCTGCAATGTAATTCTGGAGGTAACCTTCCACCCATTTGTTCACTATCTCCGTCTGACCATCAGTCTGCGGGTGGTAATTGGTGCTTGGTGTAAGCTCGGTCCCACAAAGTCTGAACACCTTCTGCCAGAAGTGACTCAGGAACCGACTATCCCTGTCGCTAACTATGCTTTGAGGCAACCCATGTAATCTGAAAACCTCACGGAAGAAGACCTCTGCTACCTGTGTAGTTGTGTAAGTGGTGGTGATCGAAAAGAAGTGGGCATACTTCGTCAGCCGATCCACAACTACATATATACAATCCCGTCCCTGGGCTTTGGGCAAGCCCGTAATAAAGTCCATCGACAGGCATTCCCACTTCCTATCAGGAATCGGAAGTGGCTGCAACAATCCTGCCGGATACGTGTTCTCTTGCTTGTTCTGCTGACAAACAAGGCACTCACGCACATACTGAAGAACATCTGCCTTAAGTCCCTTCCATGTAAACCTTTCCCGTATCTGTCTGTATGTTTTAAAATATCCGGATGTCCTATTGTGGGCACATCATGAAAGGCTCGCATAATAGTGTTCTTCATCTCAAATCCTGGGATCAAGAAAATCCTGTTCTTGTAAATGATCAAGTCATTCACAAGCATGTACCTGGTGTCTACCATCGATCCCTCAAGAATATTGGATGCCCAAGTATCCTTGGCATACTCTGCCACAATCAAATGCCTCCAATCCTCTGCAATGTGAACCATAGAGCTCAGATAAGGCCTGCGTGAGAGAGCGTCAACCACTACATTTTGGGTACCTTTGATGTAGGTGATATCAAAGTCATATGCCTATAACTTACTCATCCACTTCTGCTGACGATCGTTTAAGTCTCGCTGCCCCAGGAAATGCTTCAAACTGTTGTGGTCAGTTTTAATGCAAAACTTACTGCCCACGAGATATTTCCTAAATTTGGCCAAGACATGCATTATGGCCAGCATCTCCTTATCATAAATACTGTAAAGCCTCTCTGGACCTCTGAGCTTCCTGCTCTCATAAACAATCGGGTGCTTGTCCTGCATAAGCACCGCTCCAATGCCCTCACTAGAAGCATCACATTGAAGCTCAAAAGGCTTCGTAAAATCTGGCAGTGCCAACACTGGACATGTAGTTATCAGCTCCTTGAACCTCACAAAACACTCTTGTGCCTCAGGAGTCCAACATAATGCACCCTTTTTCAAAAAATCCGTCATAGGTGCTACATGGCATGAATAACCATTCACAAATCTGCGATAAAAACCACACAAGCCAAGAGATCCTCGCAACTGTGTAAGGTTCGCCGGAGTAGGCCAATCTATGATAGCACGGATCTTCTCAGGATCCATCCGCACTCCCTCCGCACTAATGATATGGCCTAAGTAGAGCAACTCAGTCATCCCCAAATCACACTTGGACTCCTTGGCGTACAAGGACTCCCTCTCCAAAATGCTGAGCACTGTATCCAGATGAGCCAAATGCTCCTGCCAAGTCCTGCTGTAAATCAAAATGTCATTGAAGAAGACAAGTACATATCTCCTCAGTAGTGAGTGGAAGACCCTGTTCATGGTGGACTGAAATGTTGCTGGCGCGTTGGTTAGCCCAAATGGCATCACCACAAACTCGAAGTGTCCACAATGACAACGGAATGCGGTCTTCTCGACGTCCTGCTCACGAACTCTGATCTGGTGATATCCTGATCTCAGGTCTATCTTCGTGAAATAACATGCACCATGGAGCTCATCAATAAGCTCATCTATACGAGGTATGGGGTACCTGTTTTTGATGGTCCTCTTATTCAGGACTCTGTAATCTATGCACATGCGAAGGGTACCATCTTTCTTCTTCACTAGGACAACTGAAGAAGCGAATGGTGATTTACTTGGTCGAATGTGACCCATAGCAAGCAGCTCCTTGATAGTCTTCTATATCTCATCCTTAAGCCGCTTAGGATTCCTATAATGAGTAATCATGACGGGCTTAGCACCCTCCTCAAGCTCTATAATGTGCTCAATACCCCTGTCTGGAGGTCTCCCTGGTGGAATATCACTGAAAACCTTCTCATGCTTAACTCTCAACTGCTGAATGTCAGGATGATACTCGGTCTTATGCTGTCCCTCCTGAATAGGTGTCAAAGTGCACTCGGCAGCCCACTCTACCATGTCATGTCGCACGAGCTTCTCCATCTGTCGGAAGGAAATAGTCCTGACATTACTGTCCTAAATGGCCTTCAAGATATGTGTCTTCCCATCCACATCAAACTGAATCTCCATGTCTTTGAGACGAAGAGTGACTTCCTCAAGGGAATGAAGCCACTTCATGCCCAAAACTAAATCAATATCTTCCATGTTCACCACGTAATAATTAGCCTTGAATTCATAGTTATTCAAGCACAAGGGAAGATCCTTAATCATACGATCACACCTGAGAGTGTAACCATCGGCCACCTTAACCCTAATGCCTTTGAACTCCTCAGTTATGAGTCCGCGTTTCTCCACAAATCTAGCGTCAATAAAATTGTGGGTGACTCCTGTGTCAAGAAGGGTGATGACCCTTTGTCCTGCCAAAACTCCATGAAGTCTAAATGAACCCTCCTGCTGAATGCTAGATAATCGTGCCTCCTGAATCTGAAGCTCTGACTCTACCTCTGCCTTAGGCTTTGAAGCCTCTAATTCTGACTCTTCAGAACTCTCCTGCTGTTCGGAACTCTCAGATTCCGATTCCTCGTAATAAGCCCACATTACTCGATTGGCCTTACCCTTAGGCCGCAAAGGACAATCATGGTTAGCATCGTAGGGACCTTTGCAGTAGAAGCAAAGCTTCTTCCTGCATAAATCATTAAGAGCCTCGCGATCCAAGGGTGCTGCTGACTTACCCTTTGAGTCACTCTTAAAATCAGATCTCTCCTTATTTTTATTAAACCCCTTATTGTCCTTGAATGAAGAAGTGTTTCTGGAGTTGAATTTGCTGGATGGTGCTGCAAACTCCATGCTGCGTGCCTTCTTCATAGCTTCCTATAGCGAAGGGGGATCAAATGCTTTGATCCAACCTCTCAATGGTTCCAACAGTCCCTCCATGAAAAGCACAATGAGACGCCTCTCTGAAATATTAGGAACCATAACTGACAGTTGCTGGAAGTCTCCTATGTAGGACTCCAAACTACCATTCTGTCGCAACTGGGTCAAATCTTTGAAATAAGATTCAGGATCCTTTCTGTCGAATCGCTCCACCAACCTGTCTACGAACTCCTAGTATGTGGTGATACGATCATGCTGGAGTGTCACCATCTCGTGATGCCACCAATCATAAGCTGCCCCTCAAGATGTAACGTAGCAGACCTAATAGCATCCTCCTCAGCCATGGGACGCAATGTGAGGAAAGTATCCAACTTACTGATCCAGGCCTGGGCTGTAACCTTGCCACTACCATCAAACATAGCTAGGGTGAGTCTGTTTGTGGCATGCTTTAGATCATTATTATTATGTCTAGGCCTCCAATCCTGTCGACCCCTATGATGTTCTCTCCTCTGTGTGATAAATCTGTCAAAGGTAATCCTCTCTCTGACCTCAGGTGGTACTAATTCCCACTCATCGTTCGCTGCCATAAGTGTATCAGCGAACAATCCCTCATGCTCCTCACCTGCAATAGCCTCATCAGGCTCCTGTCTCACAAAAGTAGGCCTAGTTGGCCTGTCTGCCATCCGTGAAATAGTCCTAGGTGCTCTCCGTGCATCACCCCTGTTCTCGTCACGACGAGGTGACAGTCTCCTTGGTGTACCAATCCTATGGATCGCCATGGTCAACTGCTGTAATACATCAGCTACCTACTGTTGGCTTGTCCGAAGATCTCTGAGAGTATGTAAGACCTCTGCATCATCATTATCTCTAGGGTTTTGAGGAATCTCTGTTCTATCAGCCATGGTACGCGGCTGCCTGTTCAAACCCTGTTGCCTGTCAATCAAGGCTCTCCTGCGAGTATAATATCTATGAGGCCCAACCTCTTGTGGCTGCATAAGAATGCTAAACCCTCAGGATGGCAGGATTTAGCTCTGATACCACTGTAGAAACCCCTGTTCTAATTGATTCTGAAAACTGCTTGTTTTGATTGTTTTTTCTTGTTTTTGATTTTTTTTGTGGGTTTTTGCATATACATATAAAATGCGATTTTTGAAGAAATTGCTAATAAATTCAAATAAAATATTGCAATACTGGAAATGATGGAAACTACTGGATCTAATGATGCCAGACTGTTTATTAACCTTCTGGATTGATTACATATAAGATCTAATAACATGCAAATGAAAAAGCAACAACTTTTTTTAACGAAAACCTGGTATTGCAGCAGCCTGATGATGCTCATGAAATGGTACGGCTATCATAGAAATCTACCTTTCCCTCCGGCTGGCGTTTGCAGATGATACTAGAAGAATATGCGCCCCTGTTGATGAAGCCAATATGCAAAAAGAGAAGGCGTTTTGCCCTAGAAGAATAAGTACGGCCTATACTTGCAGGTACGGCCCCTGCATCAGCAAAGTACGGCTCCAGCAGCAGCCCCAAGAAAATCCGTATGGCCTTGGTTGAAATGCCAGATATGAAGCAAGGTTAGGCGCCCCTGAATACTGAACTGTCTGGTGATTTCCGGATCTAAAAACCTGAAGATATAATCTCTGAATAATTCTGTGATAACTTCTGAATGAAGCTACCTCTCTGATAAGCAATAAATCAGCTGATATTTCACAGCCTCTGAACTGCAACACTGAAGATGGCTCATTCTCCAATGCAAAACGAAAACTGGAACCCTTGGCTCTGTTCTCAAAAGGACTTAGCAAAAATTCGATTTTTCAACATAATGAGCTCCTTTTCCAATGAAACCCTTATATCCTTCAAAAAGTTGACTTTTCTCGAAAAGGCATCATTTAAATAAAGTTCGAACTTTTCTTTTAACTATAAATTATAATTGAAAAGTGGCCCCTCTTCAATGTTGGTCGACCCCTTTAAGAAATCACTTAAGTTATAATATTAAATAATATTATAACTTTATAATATAAGCTTCGAATAATTAATATTTAATTTGACAGTTAAAATATTAATATCTTCCTCAAAATACGTCCGATTAACGAACCGTCTGAAGCTGGAGAATAAGTGATTGATTTTGCACATGACCAGACCATACTGCTAAAAATAGCAGGGGTGCTCTGCTGAGTGACTTAACTTACTAAAAATAGCAAGTTAGGCAAAAGATGTCCGAACGACCTCGAATGAAAGCCAACTGGTAAATTCTGACGACCGAAGCCAAGCCAAGCTCCAACAAGACCCTCTATCCATCCTATCAGCCTACGAGGGTCGCATAATAGGCTAACCATAAGCTCTGAGAGATGTCAACTGGAAGGGGACATTACATTTTATCAATAAAGAAAATAATTTGTTTTTATTGCAATATCATTTTAACACGTTTACATACTTGTAGGATGTAAATTATGAAATTTTTATTTGACGTACAGGTTAGGTCATTACAAGGATTAATTATAGGAAGTGGAAGAGGATGATGACAAGGGGATTGAGATTCTCACTAGGTCACCTCATATGAATGGCATGCGCCACATGAGGAGGGAGAAACCAAGATATCCTATCAACATCCTCTTTCATGTGGCCATAATTGAGCAACCCCAAGGTAGGTTAGTGATTGAATTAGTTAGTTCATTATGAAGTTTCTAATGTTAATTATGATATCTAATACAGAGTTACTCATGTTTAATTCCGACGTTCAATGTGGAGTACTAATATTCTACTTGTTAGGCTATTTTGGTGATTGATCTCTAACTTGTTTGTAGGAACTAAATCAATTCAAGGTATCCTCTAGGGCCAATTGCTTGGAAAATTGATAATTTAGAATAGATTTGGTATAACTCCTATTAAGGGCATTACAAGTGGTATCAAAGCATCTTTCCTGCCATCTTGTGTGTGCTTCATGTATTATGTGTATGCTGCATGCTTCCTATATATGTCTATTCAAGTGTATAACTTGTGACTTATGTGTATTCGAGTGTCTTCAAGTGTATACCTTGTGACCTATGTGTATTCAAGTGTATACTTTGCGGCTTATTTGTATTCAAGTGTATACTTTGTGGCTTATGTGTATTCAAGTGTATACTTTGTGACTTATGTGTATTCAAGTGTTGTAATGTCCCCATTTTTTAGGTGTTACATCCCTTACTTTGAGAATATGTGTTTGGTTATATATTTCGAATGCAATGTTAGTTAGAAACAACTACCTTTCATGTGAATGTGGTCTGCTAGAAGAAATTTTAAATTTCATAATGTAAATTGTTTATGCAACATGAATGATTTTTCTTGCATAAAATTGTAAATGAAATGTCTATGAATTACAATTGAATATATATACATATAAATCATTATTACAAATTATCCGGAACTATCTAATCCTAGTTTTCTTTGTCAACTGGATGCAGGATAGCCAAATCTTCGAGGATAAGGGAAATATCATCAAGGAGAGGACGTAACCAATAAGGAATCATGAATTATCATTATGTCATAAGCCAGTGTAAAAAGGGCCTTAAATTGAATCATTACCTTGGTCGAAAATTTCAATAATTTAGCACCTTGTATAATTAATAATGTTAAACGTTTTATCTTGGCATCACCACCCCTTTCTTGATGGGAACCTTCTCATCATGTTTTAATTATTATTTAAAAAAAAGTATTTTCTCTTTAATCGCCACCTTGCCACCAAGAAGGGACGACCATGCATGGACGTTACATGCAAGGAGGTCAAATTCTTGTGTGGCATTTATTTTGGCGGATGGGGGGGATCTTGTCTGTTCATCCATCGAAATTCTTGGCTCTCCATCCATTATCGAAACTGGTGTTCTCTGCCATCAATATTGTTCTTGGCTCTGATATACTCATCTTTATCGTGCTTTTACCCTTGAGCTATCTCTGTTGCTGTGTGTAGAATCTTTAGAAGCGTTGTCCTCATCTTGATATATTTCATTGGAGTTCTCTACTCATTCCATTCTCTCTTCTATTTTTCCATTCTTGCTTCGGCTTTGTGGAGAGTCAATTGGAGCTCAACTCTTTTGGTTCTATTGTGGATACGTTGATAACATACGCCCATCTTGTGGAGCTATCGTTCTCCTGTAGCTTGTGAAATGTTATCTTGACAAGTTTTCAGTAAAGCCAACTTCGAATTGGTCCTTGTTACTCTTAGGCGAGTACTTGTTTACTCCATCTTTTTCTTATGTTCAACACTTGCAGTTGTTCTTGGTGTGAATGTTTGAATCTTGAATTCATGGGTCATCGTTGTAGGACCAAGTTAGCAATGTGAAACCCTGTTTTGAAGATTGAATCTTTCCAACCTTGTCTGAAGTATTGCTGTAAGCTTCAAAGGTGAACTTGTTGCTGTTCTTTATTAAAATCCGTCCCTGTCAAACCGGAAAGTATTTCTGCGAACATGTTTATGCATGCCTTGAACCTTGAGTTCGGCCTTGATTGCTTGACACTTGAAGCTATACTATGAGCTGTAAACCTGTAGAGCCAAATCTTGCTCATCTTCTCATTTATATCTTGAAACAGATTGGAGCCAAATCTTGCTCTTTCTCTCATGTAAATTATGATAAGAAAATTTAGTCGAATCAGGTACTTTTAATATCTTTTTTATGAAACCATAGCTCTATTCACTTTTGAAAGACTAAAGGAAAAGGATAATACATGAACATAATATATATACATCTCAGATAAGAGATAGAATGCCGAGCAAGGGTGATTGCTAACTGCACGAGATACGTGCTTGATTATGGAAATCCTTGGCCAAGGTATGATGCCAGTTAGGTAGATGTCAGCTTTTCATGGCCATATATACCCTAGTCAAAATGATCTCTCTGGTTAGGAGGTACCTACAAAGGAGGGATCGACTAGAGGTATAGGTACATGACACCAGGCTCAGAATGGCATGATGAAACTTTGAGATTCCTTATTGATTGCCCTCGTGAAGGGTTGGGTTTCTTCAGTTGGAAGAAGCACGGGAGACCAGTAGGTCTTTGTTGGGCGAAAAAGCCCTTGATGATATTTCTCTTTCCTCTTGTTAAAGATGTTCAGCATTTCAGCATGATGATGATTGCATAATGTGTTTCTCTTCCGTAATTTCAGGTACAAACAATTGTTTATTTAAGTTACTTTAAATTACTGCAATTAATGTTATTTAATTGATGTATTGCTAAATGTAAATTTTTAATGGAAAAGTTAGATAGTTATTTCCTTTACTTTGTTCTGAAAGATAGTTAGATAATGATGCCCTAGCAGTTATTCTCTTTTCAGTTCGTTATCTATTGATTGGGAAAACCCTAGATTGTTAGTTATTTAGTTGCCTTTCAACTGAAGTTGGCAATACAATTGATTCTCCGTTAACTGTAAGATGTTAGTTGTTACATGTAGAAACCCTAGGTTTCCCCCTGTTCTGCTTTGACTGATATTTTTAGGTTTTCTGACATTTTCTGAAGTTTTGTGATTTTTTTGTGTTTTCAATGCAATAATGAATAGTACGGCTTTACCAGAAAATTGAAATAAATTCAATAGAAAATACTAGATCTTCAATGTATATGGAAAATACAAGCTAGATAGAAGGCGTATCATTTATTGACTCAAAAGATCTCAATACAAGATGATCTGATAACATGCAATTGTAAACAATGAATTTTTATCATGAAAAGAACCTGATTTTTCTGGTACGGCTGAAGGTACAAAACAGTACGGCAGAAATAAATATGCTCCTTCTCCTGCTTTCTGATGAATGCAATAAACTCCAGCACTGTAGGCGCCACTGTTGAAGCAACTGAGAGACAAGTATGGAAGGCGTTTTTCTCAAGGTGAGCTAACACGTGTTTCTGTGATGGTACGGCCTGACAGAAGTACGGCCTGTCAGATCTGCAGTTACTTTTGTACGGCCTTCAACAAAATCAACATATAATCCTCTGGAATGATGCGCCAAGATAAGCAAACACTGTCTGGATGCAAATACTGAAGAATCTCAGATGAAAGACGATCTTTGAAAGCTCTGTAGTTTACTCTGAATGAGAAAACCTCTGTAGGCAATAGATCAAGTGATATTGCACACTCTCTGAATTGCTTTCCGTTGGAGATGGCTCGTTCCCCAAGGCAAACGAACATGAAACCCTAAGTCTCAGGCTCAGACCAAAATTGATCAGTTTCAAACTCAATAATCTCATAATGGCTCACTTCCCAATGCAAAATCCTCAAATAACCTCAAAAGTGCGATTTGCTACAAAATAGGGTTTTAATGAAATATTCATATTTTAATATTTTCAATTCTCCATAGTTCTCCCACTGAATATTTAAATATTATTTAAATGTCAAACTGGCCCCCTTTTCATGATGGCGCACCCCTCAAGGAATAAACACTTAAGTTATAATATTAAATTATAACTTTATATTATAAACGTTAATTAATTAATATTTAATCAATATGATCAAATATTAATATCTCCCTCGTTTCTAACCCGATGATCGATCCGTCTGATGCTGACGAACCCTGAAGTGTTTCCTGATGCCGCCACAGCCAAACTGCTAAAAAATAGCAGTGGTCCCACACTGCCTGCCAGGAACTGCTAAAAATAGCAATTCTGCAAGTAGTCTCCGATTGAGCCAGAACGAAAGACAACTGATCAATCCCTGCTGACTGAAGCTGAGCCAAGCTCCGAAGTGACCCTCTATCCAGTCCATCAGCCTACAAGGGTCGTATTATAGGCCAATCCTATCGTCTGAGAGATGTCACTAAGAAGGGGACATGACAATTAAAGCCTTTGATCCACCAACCCTGCAAGAGGCCATGAAGAAGGCAAGAAACATGGAGTGGGCTGCTCCTAAGGAAAAATTTCAGTCAAACTCCCCCTTTCAGAAAAGGGATAAAGGGAAAAGACCTCAGCATAGACCTCCTTTGAGACCTCAGCACAAGGAGTTCAAACATCACAATTCCCATGTCACCAGGTTGGATCCTGAAACCCTGAATGAACTCAGAAGAAAAGGGTTGTGTTTCCGGTGTAGGGAAAAATGGCCTCAAGATCATGTTTGCCCTAAAGGGGTTAAATTCAATCAGATAGAGTACTATTCTGCTGGTGAAAGTAGTTCTGATTTTTCAGACCAGCAATCTGATTTTGAAGAAAGTGAAGTAGAAAAAGCTCCAGAAGAGTCCGAAAATGAGAAGGAAAGTGGAGGAGTCTTGGCTCAACTTTCGAGCTTTCAAAGAAACGAATCCTTCAAGGTTCGAGGGATGGTCAAAGGGTAGCAAATCGTTGCTTTGATCGACACTGGAGCAACACATAACTTTATTGATGAAGTTGTGGTAGCAAAGAAGGGGCTGCAAACAGAGGAGTTTCAAGGTTTCAAGGTCATGGTTGCCGATGGATTCCATATTTCTTGCACCAAGAAAATCTCGAACATGACCATGTAATTTGGGAACTACGATGTCAAGGATGACTTCTATGTAGTCCACATTGGAGATACTGATGTCGTCCTAGGCATTCAATGGCTGTGTTCTCTTGGAGAGATCTCTTTGAATCTGTAGACTATGGAGCTCAAGTTTCAATCCGATGGGAAGAAGATAGTTCTAAGAGGAATGTCCAATGGGGGCCCTCGAGTTGTGTCATTCAAAAGAATGGCAAGGCTGATCCGTCACGATCAAGCTGAGTGGGTTGCAGAGTGCATGATCCTCCCTGCTAGTCCGGTTGAGACTAAGAGAGACTATCCTCCTGATGTTCAGTCTCTACTCACGAAGAAGAGCAAAGTCTTTGCAGATTTGCCTCTTGGACCACCACCTGAACGGGGTTCAGAACATATCATAGAGCTCAAGGAAGGGGCTAAACCGGTGATTACAACTCCATATCGGTACCCGAAGAGGCAAAAGGATGAGATTGAGAAGAATATTCAAGAACTCTTGGAGATGGGTTTTATTCGCCCAAGCAAGAGCCCCTTTGCATCTGTAGTGGTTCTCGTGAAGAAGAAGGATGGTACCATGCGCATGTGTGTGGACTATCGTGCTTTGAATCAAAGAACCATCAAAAACAGATACCCCATTCCTAGAATAGATGAGCTCATTGATGAGCTACATGGGGCCAAGTTCTTCTCGAAGATCGATTTGAGATCGGGTTACCATCAGATTCGAATGAGGGGATCTGATGTGGAGAAGACAGCTTTCAGATGTCACTATGGCCATTTCAAATTCTTAGTCATGTCATTTGGGTTGACTAACGCTCCGGCTACCTTTCAGTCTTGCATGAACCGTGTTTTTCAGAATCAGCTAAGAAGGTTTGTGTTGATATTTTTTGATGATATTCTGATTTACAGCAAGACTTGGGAAGATCATCTCAAGCACTTGGAGGAAGTGCTTAGTATCTTGGAATTTGAGAGTTTTTTCACAAAAGCATCCAAATGTGAATTTGGAATGGAGGAGTTACTGTACCTTGGCCACATAATCAGTGCTGAGGGAGTAAAGGTGGATCCTAAAAAAATCAAGGCAGTAGTTGAGTGGCCACCTCCAGAGAACTTGACTCAGTTGAAAGGTTTTCTGGGTCTTTGTGGATTTTATCGGAGATTCGTAAAAGGATATTCACAGAATGCTGCTCCTCTTACTGATCTCACCAAAAAGGGAGCCTTTTGTTGGTCAGAAAAGGCTCAAATTGTTTTTGACAAGTTTAAGAAGATCATGAGCTTGTGTCCGGTTCTGGCTATTCCAGATTTCTCCAAGCCATTCGAGCTGCAATGTGATGCATCCGGTGAAGGAGTTGGGGCTACACCCTATTGTGTTTGAGAGCAGAAAATTAAGGGGTGTTGAAAGAACATATTCAATTTATGACAAAGAAATGCTTGCCATTATGCATGCATTAGCCAAGTTCAGGCAGTACTTGGTGGGGAACAAGTTTGTGGTTAAGACTGACCACAATAGCCTCAAACATTTCATGCATTAGAAGGACCTAAATGAGAGGCAACAGAAATGGGTGAGTAAGCTTCAAGCTTACGACTTTGACATTGAATATGTCAAAGGGAAAAATAATATCGTGGCTGATGCTCTTTCCAGGAGACCCCATCTTAGCTCATTGTGTGAGCTTACTGCAGATTGGAGAGACATGTTGCTTGCTGATTATGCCAAAAACCAGTTTGCAACCAGCATTCTTGAGGGTACTTTTCAGGATGAAAGGTACAAGGTGATTGAGGGATTGATACACTATAAGGGAAGAATCTTTCTGGTGGCTGATTCTAAGCTTAAGAAGAAGATTCTTTTGACTTTTCATGATATTCCGGTTGCTGGTCACCAAAGTTTTTTCAAGACATATAGGCAGATCGAAGAAAGGTTCTCTTGGAAAGGATTGAAAGGAGAGGTACAACGCTACATTCAGGAGTGTCCTGTTTGTCAAGTGAATAAGAATGAGCATACATTACCAGCTAGTTTGCTGCAACCACTCCCTATTCCCAATCAAAAATGGGAAAGCATCTCAATGGATTTCATCACAGGGTTGCCCAAGGCCCAAGGGAAGGATTGTATTTATGTAGTGGTGGATAGGCTAACCAAATTTGCTCATTTCTTCACCATTACCAGCACTTTTTCTGCAGCCCAAGTTGCAGATCTGTTTTTTCGAGAGGTGTTTAGGTTGCATGGGTTGCCAAGGAACATTGTGAGTGATAGGGACAGCAAGTTCCTAAGTACTTTATGGCAAGAAGTCTTCAGAATGAGTGGTACTGTGCTCACTCCAAGCACTAGTTACCATCCCCAAATAGATGGACAAACTGAAGTAGTGAACAAGTGGTTGGAAGGCTACTTGAGAAACTATGTGTCAAAACAGCAAAGAGCATGGGTCAAGTGGCTGCATATAGGCGAGTACTGCTACAATTCTTCTTTTCATATGTCGATTAAGATGTCTCCTTTCTTGGCTCTTTATGGGTATGAAGCACCTAGCTTTGCCGATTTGGTGTTTGGTGACAGCAAAGCACCCCAAGCCAAGGATTTGTTGCAGCAAAGTCAAGACATCATGAAATCCTTGAAGGATAATTTGCAAATTGCACAGAATCAGCAGAAGTTATATGCTGATCAGAGGTGTGTTGAGCGTTCTTTCGAGGTTGGGGATATGGTTTATCTCCGATTACAACCTTATAGACAGTCTACTCTCAAGAAGAGTGGAGCTAAGAAGCTTAAACCACGTTTCTATGGGCCATTCAGGGTCATCAGAAAAGTTGGGGCAGTAGCTTATGAGTTAGAGCTACCTTCTGATAGCAGAGTGCATAATGTCTTCCACGTGTCTCGCCTCAAGAAGGCACTTGGACATAATGTGGTTCCTTCATCATAGTTGCCACCTTTGGATGAAGAGGGACAGTTGGTTCTAATTCCAGAGGAGATACTTGATTTCAGAGAACGTTCTTTGAGGAAAAGAACCATCAAAGAATACCTGGTGAAGTGGAAGAACCTGCCTATGGAGGATACGACTTGGGAAAGTGATGAGATTCTACAGCATCTTGGTTTGCGATTGCT